>CM069136.1:110045777-110645777 GCA_035221665.1 Okamejei kenojei | reverse complement strand
TTTTACGTGGGATTGCAATAAACGTGCAACGATAAGATCTGTATATGTTCAGTGGGATCCACGTGGAAAAGCTTTGTGATCCAGCAGCCGCACTGTATCTCTATACTCTAATACTAAACACCTGTACACTAGATCTATGTTATCCCACTTTTGCATCCTACACACTAAGGGCAATTCACAGGTGCCAATTAACCTACACATCTGCACATCTTTGGAGTGTGATGGAATGTGGTGTTTGGCAAGAGCACCAAACCAAACCAAACCCACATGGTCACAGGGAGGGAGTTTAGTTTTTCTTTTGGTTTAGTTTATTATCACATGTACCCAAGGTACAATGAAAAGCTGTGCACAGGCAGTACCGATAGTCAGAATCGAACCCAGGTCTCTGGTGCTGTGAGGCCCATGTGGTGCCTGAATCACTGTAGTGAATCAGAGTACAGGAGAAAAATAGAACATCGAGTTGAGTGGTGCCACAACAAATTCATGCTCACTGTTAACACGAGCAAGGAGCTAATCGGGTGACTTCAGAAAGGGGAAGCCGGGAGGCCGTGAGCCAGTTTCCATTGTTGGTCATTGGTGCAGAGAGTTAAATTCTTGGCTTCAAATCCCTGGATGTTAACAGCTCGAATTATCTATCCTGGCACCAGCACACAGATATAATTACAGTCACAAAGAAGATGCACCAATGCCTCGGCTCTCTAAGAAGTTTCAATGGAGCTGGCATGTTAACTAATACGCCAACAAACCTTTTTGATGTACTGTAGAAGGTGTACTGTTTGGATGCATCATGGCCTGGTTTGACAATTCCACCACAACGAAACATGAGTTTGCAGAGAGTGGAAAAAGACAAAAAATGCTGGAGTAACTCAATGGGTCAGGCAGTATCTCTGGAGAAAACAAATAGTTTACCTTTTGGGCCGAAACCCTTCTTTAGAGTCAGCAGTGAGGGAAACTAGAGTATAAAAAGGTTCAGAACAATTCAGAGCTGGCACCGATGACCAAGGAAAGAAGGAGCCCACAATGCTCCATTGTAGGCGATGGAAGAGGTGATAACGAAGGGATGTATGGATGAACTGGCAGGAAGACCAGGGTGGCGGAGGGGCAGAGAGGCTAGGAGTCAGTCTGTCCATCACAGGCACAGCCCTCCCCGCCATTGAAAGCATCTTCTTGAGGCTCTGCTTCAAGAAAATGACAATTACATACCTGTCAACATTTGAAAATTAAAAATCTCACTTGAGTGTGAGGATTAACGCTCTTAGCGCTAACGGCAGGTACTCGGGAAGACTCGCTAACGGCAGGTAAGCACGGGAAGACTAGTGAAGATTTTTCAACATGTTGAAAAATGTCCATGAGAGCCCCGAGTTCCGACGAGTGGCCATTACAGTAAATCTCCGAGTTTGAATCAGGGCAAACTCGGGAGAACTCTTGGATTGAACTCGTACTGTGGGACAGGGCTTTAATTGATAATATGTATAGCAGTTTTGCAAACAAACTCTAAATGCATTATTTCGATTGGATCACTGCAAGGGCTTTGTAAATAGCATAAATAATGTTGCGAGATGGTCATCCTGTTAATTGATGATTGGTCGAAATGCTGAGCCTTGGAGAAACTGTTTGAATCTCAGGGCGTGTGTTTTAATGTTTATTCTTGTTTGCTTCCTTCTCAAGATCCAGTTTATTGTCATGTGCGCCAGATAGAACAATGAAATTCTTGCTTTGCTTCAGCGCAATAGAATATAGTAGGCATGACTACAGAACAGATAAGTGTGTCCATATTCCATTAAATAAATATATACACACATAAATACATAAAAAACAGATAAAGTGCAAATAAACAGATAATGGGCTATTAATGTTCAGAGTTTTGTTTGAGTTGAGTTTAATGGCCTGATGGCTGTGGGGATGCAGCAATTCCTGAACCTGGATGTTGCAGTCTTCAGGCTCCTGTACCTTCTACCTAAAGATAGCAGGGAGATGAGTGAGTGGCCAGGGTGGTGTGGGTCCTTGATGATGCTGCCAGCCTTTTTAAGGCAGCGACTGCGATAGATCCCCTCGATGGTAGGGAGGTCAGACCCGATGATGGACTGGGCAGTCTTTACTACTTTTTGTAGTCTTTTCCGCTCCTGGGCGCTCAAGTTGCCAAACCAAGCCATGATGCAACCGGTCAGCATGCTCTCTACTGTGCACCTGTAGACGTTAGAGAGAGTCCTCCTTGACAGACCGACTCTTCTTTCAAATACATTTTATTAGCCACTGTATTATTGGATTAGGGAAATGTCTATCATATACTGTGTTAATCAATATCTGTTATTGGACTGTAAAGAGACCACCCCATATGGTTCTGCCCCTCAGGTTTCGGGGACCTATAAAAGGCCGCTCCCACGAGGTCCTGTATCTTCTGGGAGAACACTTGGGACTGCGTGACCTTTTGGATTGTCTCTGCTTGCACGAGGCTAGAAGGACTCAGCCAAGCAGATATAAGGATCGAACCCGCAGTGGTTACGTATAGTAGTGGGGAACTGTTATTGTGTTTTTCCAAAATAAAGTTTAGATGTGCAAGTGCTTGACTCAGTATCTTATTGGCTGAAACTAGACTGGGGGGAAGCTTAGAACGAGCTATTTACATCAGTGCATCTGGGAGGAAACTGAAGATCTCAGAGAAAGCCCACGCGGTCACAGAGATCTCGTACAGACAGCCCCCTTAGTCGGGATCGAACCCGTGTCTCTGAAAGTGGTTGTAAGGCAGCAACTCTACCCCTGCACCACCGTGCTGCCCTTATACTGTCCTGTGGAATTTATGTGTAATCTATAGGTGATTTATGTTTTGTGTGTTTGTCTGGGTCGGTGTGCCAGTGATGCTGCTGCAAGCAAGATTCTCATTTTATAGCTACCTCACATACTTCTGCACATGACAATAAACTCAACTTGTCATCACTTGAGTTATCAATTGTGTTCCTTCATTATCAGAACCCTGGAAAAAGGGAATGGGACATGAAATATGATCTTTTGAACCTGCCTTGCTGTTGAATAGGCTCTTGGCTGTAATTTTACTTCAATTCCACGTTTCTCTCCAATAGTCACATCCCCTGAAAGATGTATAAGTCTCAGTGATGAATATACTGTATACAATGATGAATCAAACACAGTCCTTTAATGAAGAAACATTTCCAACGCTCTCAATTTCTGATTGAGATTTCTTTCTCCTTTCTGTGCTAAGTGGCTGATGAGATTACCACCCACAGTTCCGATAAGAGCTTTGAGTTCCGTTAATGGATTGAAAGATACAGCAAGGAAACTGGCCCTTCAGCCCATTGACTATTGATCAGCCTTTCATACTAGTTTTACGTTATCCCACTTTTGCATCCACTCCCTAGCAATCTGCAGAGGCCATTAAACCTACAAACCCCACGTCTTTGAGATGTGGGAGGAAACCCACATGTGGGTGGCAAGGTGGCACAGCTATCAATGGCTGCACAGCACCGGAGACCCGGGTTCGATCCCGACTGTGGGTGCTGTCTTTATGGAGTTTCTCCCCGTGACTGCATGGGTTTTCGCCAAGATCTTCAGTTTCCTCCCACAATTCAAAGACGTACAGGTTTGTAGGTTAATTGGCTTGGTATAAGTGTAAATTGTCCCTATTGCATGCAGGATTGCGTGGGGATTGCTGGTCGGTGCGGACTCGGTGGGCCGAAGGGTCTGTTTCCACGCTGTATCTCTAAACTAAATTAAACTAAACCAGAGCCCCCAAAGGAAACACTCATGGTCACAGGCAGAATGCATGAACTCTACATAGACAGTGCTTGAGGTCACAATCGAACCCAGTTCTGGCACCATGAGGCATTAGCTCTACTAGCTGCATTACTGTGCCATCCTATGTCTGTTTTGCCCCCATTTGAGGAAGGTTGGCCTGGCATTGGAGAGGGTCCAGAGGAGGTTTATGACAATGATCCCGAGGATGATTGGGTTGATGTATGAGTAGTATTTGATTGCCCTGGGCATGTACTGGAGTTTTCAGAAGGATGAGGGGGATCTCATTGAATCCTATTGAATAATGAAAGGGCTAGATAGAGTGGATGCGGGATATTTCCGGTAGTCTAAGACCAGGGGGCACAGTCTCCGAATAAAGAATGTACCTTTAGAATGGAGATAAGAAGGAATTTCTTTAGCCAGTTGTTGGTGAATCTGTGGAATTCATTGCCATAAATAGTGGTGGATACCAAGTCATTGGGTATTTTCCAAGTAGAGATTGATTAGTAAGGGCATCACAGGTTACAGGGAGAACGCAAAAGAATGGGGTTGAGAGAGCAGTCAATGGGTCCAAAGGCCAACTTCTGTTCCTACGTCATATGTTAACTCTGTTTGTCGTCTACAGATGCTGCCTGACCGGATGGGTTTTTCGTGCATTTATTGTTTGATTTTAGTTTTGAGGCAGGGTTGCAAAAAGGCTTGCTATGGGACGCAAGAGAAGATAATCTACTGAACCTGGCTTTGGTGTGACTCCAGATCCAACATAATAGATGCACTCTTCAAATGCCATTTATTTCAAGAGTAGACGGGAGTGGGCGGTAACCTCATATTACTGCTGATGCTCACATCCTATGAATGAATACATTTACAATTTTTTTTCTTCTTTTTATTACTCTGAACTTGTGGTGAAAACGTAATGTTGAATTATAGATACTGTAGGTACCTTTTGAAATCTGAAATCCTTGCCTTACCATCCACAGGGTCTAACTACCACAAAAGGTCTCTCTGCATAAACCATTATTTTCTCCAAGGGATGCCCAGGGTTTACAATCACCCTCCCCTCTGCACAACTCACGCACACATAATAGTAGGACTAAACGCTCTCTCTCTCTCTCTCCCTCCTTTGAGACTGAAAAGCTGTATGAAATGTCAACAAAGCCTGCTGCAGGGTGACTTGGAGCAGTTGTGCAAGTTCCATTTTAAGAGTCGAATATTCTGAAAGCGTTCATTAATAAAATATTTCTCATTTTCTTTCACCGGGGCAGCTTCCTTTGTGAGCGTCTTGAGGTGCATTTTGTCATTGCAGAGCTCAAACAAGGATGCTCCTTTAGAAGTAGGAAAGGTCAGAAGAAAAGGCTGCTTCTCTGGAGAGCAGCCCCCCCCCCGCCCTGCAGAAAGGAGCTTTGGAAATAAAGTGTATTGACTATTAAGAGTGGCTGAGCACAGAGGCAAGACCTATTTTTTCTTTCAAGATTATTAAGCTAATGTCATTTTAAGGCTAATGGAACCATTCTATCTAACATCTGATTAAGTATTGACAGCTTCATTTAATTTGCGAATTTGACCTTCGTAGCACTTAACTGTCTCTTTCCCTTGAGGTGTTAGCTGAGTATTTTTTTTAGTGTCAATCTCTAAATCTAACCCTTTTTGAAGATTGTAACTTTATTATCAACGTGCTTTATTCCAGTATAATTTGAGGAGTTATCGTTCAAATAAACAGATACGGGTACAAAAGGAATAAACCTTGTGGTTTACTTTAGGTTACATTAAAGGGCAGCTGGTCAAGTGGAAAAAAACATAAAACAACATGCTATCAGAGTTTGTAGAGGCAGGGTTGGGGAAGGTATATCAGCTGAGAACATTTATGCTGAATGGTTGGTGTTGCTGAAATTCCTTGCTCTTTCATTACATTTCCATTGTTATTAGTACAGATTTTCATTCTGAATTACTCAGTATAATGGTACTAATAACATTGTGTACACCTAAGTTCAGAGCACATCATTTAGTCTGAGAATCCTGTGCAGTTGGTGGTCAAATTGTGGTGTGGTTTAGACGAGGCATTCAGATGAAGCCTCGTCATCTCTCTCTCAGATGGACACATTTCCGACAGCAACTGTTTTGAAAACAAGAAGGGTGACACGGTGGCGCGGCAAATGCATTTGCTGCCTCGCTGATCACTGGTAGCTTCTGTGTGGAGTTTGCCCATTCTCTCCGTGACCGTCTATTTTCCTCTGGGTGCTGTGGCTTCCTCCCACATCCCAAGTACGTACCGTTGGCAGGTTAATTGGCCGTGTAAATTTCCCCTGATATGCATGGGTAAGTGGCAGAAATTTGAGGAGAGTTGTTGCGAATGTGGGGAGAATTTAAAAAAAAAAATGGGATTCAGCTGGGATTAATGTAAATAGGTGCTTGATGGCTGGCGCAGGCTTGGTGAGAACTGTTTCTGCACTCTCTCTCTCTCTATGCCTCTAAAACTCCAGCAATCTGGTCAATATCTATTTCTCAACCGCAACGCCAAAACAAACCATTGATCGTAGAAACATAGATAGAAACTTAGAAAATAGGTGCAGGAGGAGGCCATTCGGCCCTTTGAGCCAGCTAGCATCATATATTTCATTGCTGCTGGTGGGGGGGAGGGTGAGGGGGACGTGCGGGGGGGGGGGGGGGGGGGGGGGGGGGGGGGGTGAGAGGGGGGGCTAGTGGGGGGGGGTGGGGGGGGTGTTCTGTGCAAATTAGCTGCTCAGTTTTGTACATTTCCTAACTATTTATTTGCGGTAAGAAACACTGGGATGTCCGATGGTTATAAACAGGAATCCTGGAAATGGAAGTAAATCAGTCAGTCTGTTATTTCCCCATTTCTCTCTTTATCTTTCTCTCTTAAATGTAGTATTATTTGTGAACTAAGGAACGCAGAAATTATGTCTCTTACTTGGGAAACACATCGGTAAATAAATATTGAGGCAAATGTTTTTGAGTACAAAAGAAAGAAAAACATATTTCCAAAGCTTTCACCTGATGCCAAGACAACCCAACCCACTCAAAGAAAGAGGCAGGATATGTAATCAGTTCAGAATTATAGGAGCTGTGTGAATATTTAGACTCTTAATATTAACTTCAATTGCTAGATTGTGCTAGATAATATATACCCTCCTGTTCTTGCCCTTTATTTTGTAGCTGGCAATAAAGTCACAGAAAAATCTATCCTAAAACAATTACATGTGGCACTTGTTACAAATTGTGTCTGCTTTGATGCTTTTTACTTTTGAAAGTCATGCATTCAAAACAATTCACCCTGAACTGACTGATGATTATGAGTCACGGAATTAATCAGTGAAAGCTGATAAACACTCCTCTGACCTGCAGCATCAGATTAGTCCTGCAAAATAAATGGTATCGTCCGAGAGAAGAGAGGAAGCAGATGCAGGCAGTAAACAGCGGAAGAAAATCTTCTCTTAGGGTGAAGTTGAAAATTGTCATTTTGTACTAAACGCTACGTGTTCCCAATTCTCCGAATACAGACGAGGGGAAATAAATTGTGCAAAATATTCTCAAGGCAATTCTTGCAAGTCAATTGGATTATTCTACAAGTCTCATGATTTTAAATTGAATCGCATAAAGATCCGTGTACGATTATTGCATTAATATTTCTGAGTCAATTCATTGTATGCTCACGAATTAGGATTAAATAGCTAGCTAATAACCTGCCCTGCCCTCGAAGATGAACACATCATTTCAATTGGTTCGAGGAGAATTCTGACATTACCGATTAATACTCTGAATCCTGCAAAAAAATGACTGAGCAGTTAGAATATAGATATTGCAGAACATTGTGTGAATGACAAATATAAACTTCAGAATCCAGATCCAAGTTGTTGAAGAGTACATAGAACATAGAACAGTACAGTACAGGAACAGACCCTTTGGCCCACTCCAACATGATTCCAAGGCTTACTCTTGTCTGTCCGCATGTAATCCATATCCTTCCATTCCCTGCTTATACATGTGCCCATCCTAAGATTTCTTAAATGCTACTGTAGTGTGTCTGCCTCCACCACCAACCCTGTCAGCACATTCCAGGCACTCACCACTATCTGTGTAAAAAAAAAATGGCTGCACATCTCATTTATATGTTGCCGCTCTCACCTTAAAGCCATGCCCTCCAGTATTTAACATTTCCATCCTGAGGAAAAGATTCTGACTGTCTACCCTACCTATGCTTCACGTCATTCTGTCGTCTTCTATCAGGTCTCCCCTCAACTTCCGGTGTTCCAGAGGGAACAACCCAATTCTCTTCAACCGCTCCCTGTAAGTAATATCCCATAATCCAGGCATCATTCTGGTAAAGCTCCTCTGCCACCATATCCAAGGGCAGATGCTAGCATAGAGAGCAGGTTGGCTGGATGGCAGAAGCCAAAGAGTGGCAATAAAGAGGGCTTTTTCTGGTTGGCTGCCAGTGACCAGTGGAGTTCTGCAGGGGTCGGTGTTGGAGCCACTAGTCTTCACATTGTATATTAATGATTGAAGGCTTTGTGGCCAAGTTTGCGGATGATACGAAAATAGGCGGAAGAGCAGGTAGCGTAGAGAAGGCAGGACTCCTGCAGAAAGACTCGCACAGGTTGGGAGAGAGAACAGAGAATTGGCAGGTGGAGACTATATTGTACCAAAGTGTGTAGCCATGCATTTTGGTGGTGGGAATAAAGGCGTAGACAATTTTCTAAATGGGGAGAGAATCCAGAAATCGGAGGTGCAAAGGGACTTGGGAGTTCTGGTGCAGGATTCCCAAAAGGTTAATCTGCGTCGAATTGGCAGTAAATAAAGCAAACTCAATACTAGTTTTAATTTCAAGAGGGCTTGAATACAAAACCAGGGATGTAATTCTGAAGCACTATAAGGTGCTGGTAAAGCCGCATTTGGAATATTGTGAGCAATTTTGGGCATCATATCTGAGGAAGGATGTGCTGGCTCTGGAGAGGGCCCAGAGGAGGTTTGCATGAATGATCCCAGGAATGAGTCGGTTAACCTACAATGAGTGTTTATCCCTACTGGGCCTGTACTCGCTGGAGTGTAGAAAATTGAGGGGGGATCTCATTGAAACACTTGTGGTGAATGGTGAAAGGCTTGGATAGAGTGGATGTGGAGAGAATGTTTCCACTAGTGGGAGGGTCTAGGACTAGAGCTCAGAGCCTCAAAATTAAAGGACGTTCATTTAGGAAGCAGATGCGGAGAAATTTCTTTAGTCAGAGAATGGTGAATCTGTGGAATTATTTGCCACAGAAGGCTGTAGAGGCAAAGTCAGTGGATATTTGTAAGGCAGAGATGGGTAGATTTTTGAATAATACAGGTGTCAGAGGTTATGGGAGAAGGAAGAAGAATGGGGTTGGGAGAGAGAGATAGCTCAGCCATGATTGAATGGTAGAGTAGACATGATGGGCCAAATGGCCTAATTCTACTCCTATCACTTATGACCATATGACCTTATGATCCTTCCTGTATTGGGATTACCAGAACTGCATGCATGCAATATTCCAAATGTGGCCTAGCCAAGGTCCTATAAAGATACATCATGGGTTCCTGACCCTTACACTCAACCCTGACCAATGAAAGTGAGCATAATATATGCCTTCTTTACCATTCAATCTACTTGTCTTGTATTGCTTTGTGTAAAGTTTTTCACAATTTACGTGCACTGAAGGAAAATATAGTTTGCGGGTGGAGCACCAAGGCAAATTCCTTGTATGTGAATACTTGGCCAATAAACTTACTTACTTACTTAATTGTTGATAGCACTTGGGTACATTACTCTGCAGAAAGTGTGGCTGACTGCACCTCTGATAGCATAGCTCAATGCTGAGACAAAGCTGTGCTGTTTGTGGCAAGAAATGATAGAAAAGTCATACTTCTCCTTCCAATTGTGCTGCTGAGAACAGTGAGCCTGTGAGAAATGGAGCAACAGTGAGGAGTCAACAAGCCTGGCCATCTGAGGGCTTGTGTACCCAGAGAGCGTCCCTTAATCAAAGAAGGGTCCTTGGAAATGTGATCTCAGAAACTTATGAAATGCCACTAACTAGCTGTGGTCAAAGGTTTAATGCCAAACCTGTCATACGGAGGTACAGCAGCTAAACAGGCCTTTCAGCCCACGATGGGTGTGGGCCTGAACAATGGGACAGACCATGGACTGTTCAAGATGAGCTCCCCCGGTGTTAACTAATGAATGCTTTGGTATGCACCCTCCCAAAACAAAGGATATTTATTTCTCCTCCATGTTTCCTCCTTTCCATTCTAGACAATAAGGAATCATTAATGGTATTATTTTCACTCCTGGAACTATTGATCCCACCGGCTCCTCGAAAGAAATGTCTATTCCATCTGGACAAGAACTTTGTGTGAGACATCAGATTGCAAACAATTTTCCAGACATTACCTCACTCGTGATCCACATCAAGATTAGAATAGCTTAAGTCTGATGCCCTGGGGAAGGATCCGAGGATTTGATTAACTGTGCTGATAACAACTTCACAATAATGGAAGGTTTCATGGTTTAAACAATACTTTCACCCAAATCCTTCAACATTGTCCATCTTCCCCGTTCATAAGGTACACACATGCTGTTTCAATGTACATTGTATTCTGCTTAGCAAAGTAAAATCTACCTGGCAATCATTACCAGCTGATTTAATTGCAAATATTATTTATTATCTTGGACAAATTTTAAAATGTTGCTTCACTGAATATTTTTTACCCAGACAGAGATAAGTCAGAGAAGAACATGGCAACGTTCTGCCACTCAATGGGACCACAGCTAATGTACGAATAAATTCCATTTACCTGTATTTCCCCCCCTCTCCCTCTGTGCCATTGGATAACAAACATCTTTCCATTTACGATTTGAAGTTTATAGGTCCCCCGCCTAGTTGCCATTTGCAAAGATGAATCCCACACTTGATACATGTGGAGGAGTTTGCTCATTGCACCCCTTAGACCTTGGCTCTATTTTTTTGACTTTGATACCAAATACCAAGCAAACAAGTCCCTTCATCTTGATAGAGAGTCATAGAGAGAAAATCACTCAGCAAGGAAGCAGGAGCTAATGGTCAGCAAGTCCGCTTCAACCATCAAATATGAGTTTTTACATAAATTCTACTCTGACTAATTTTACTAGATTCACATTCCCATTAATAATCTTACCCTCTCTAAAAAATTCCACCACTCATCCATTCACCGGAGGAAATTTAAAGTGGCCAATTACATGACCAATCTGTACGTATTTGGGATGTGAGAAGAAACCGGAGTATCCTGAGGCACCACCCAGGGAAAACAAGCAGACTCCACACAGACAGCACTGGAGGTTGGATGCAACTTGGATCAACTTTGAAACTGGGAGGCAGGAGTTCTCATTTTCATATTAGTTTAGTTTATTGTACGTGTCAGAGGTGAGAGTGACAAGTTTTGGTTTGAAAGCTGTTCTAACTGCTAGCACACTGTGCCACCAGTATTATACACAGTCACGGCCCTCGATTGTCCACACTAATGACTACAGCTGCCTTGATAGCCTGCACCCACACAGTATACCCTGTACTCGGTACCTTCTCACCACCTAATCATCCTAACATCATACCCTGCTGTCATACCAACAACCACACAATACCCACAATCTATCCATCACACAACATCCACAACATTTTCAACACAAATAAATTTCACATCCATCCCTCAACCTACTAATCCCTATAACTCAAATTTCATCCCCCTTACCAAACACCCCTCTCCATAAATAGATCTATTCTTTTTCTCCCACGATCTCAAACATTAACAAACTTAGCACAATTCAAATCTTCACCACATCCCCTTCCTTCCCTAACTCCCACCCCAATCCAATCCCCTTCTCCCCCCCCCCCCCCCCCCCCCCCCCATCACCACCCCTATCCTTCCCTCCCCCCCCACCATGGTTGATCACAAATACATCAACATACCCTCTTTCTAAAGAGAGATAGATCCGCCTTGGATCTCCTGCCCTCTCCCTCTTTCTTTAACCCTCTGGAGGTCAGGTTCCACTCTTCAGGCACAATACATTTCTTACTGCATTTCCTGGTGGAATTTTTGATAACCCTCTTATAATTCGAAACATAGAAACATTAGAAAATAGGTGCAGGAGGAGGCCATTCGGCCCTTGAGCGCCATTCATTGTGATCATGGACTGGATCGTTCGCTATCAATAAACCTCGTGCCTGCCTTTCCCCATATCCCTGTGGACTCCAGTAGCCCTCTAGAGCTCTATCTAAGTCTCTCTTAAATCCATCAGTAACTTGGCCTCACGCACTCTGCGGAGTGAATTCCACAATTCCAATTCGGTGGAACACGTTTTTTCTCACCTTAGTCTTAACATGACTCCCCTTTCTTCTAAGTATTGATGGCTCATGTCTATGTGGATGCACTCCTCTACATCAAACATGTTCAAGCTTTTCATATTATCCTGCTTATTTTTCACTCCCCTCCCCTACATTTATCCATAGCCAGTCACCTCCACTCTCCTCCTAACTATCCATTTCCTTCCTTGTAATATATACCTACATCTTTCCCCTATTAAACAACCATCTGTAACTCCCTCGCTCTGGGTCATATCCTCCCTCCGTGAACATTAGATGACGGCAGGACTAGTAACTGCTTTTTTATGCTCCACCGTGATCACAATCATGTCTTATCTTTCTTTAGTTTCATTTCCTCCTCCTCCCACTATCACCCCCCCCACCCCCCAAAAAATAATACTCCCCCCCACAAAACACTCCCCCCCCCTCAAGCTATTCCACCCCCAACCCATCTACTCACTCAATTCATCCCCCCCCCCCCCCCTCCACAAACCCCAGCCCCCCCCACTATCTATACATCCCCAACAACCTATCTCAAGCTTTGTACGGAAGTTTTCTCATTAATTCATGTAGCAGTTGTTTTAACCAACGTTTTACTGAAGGTATGAGCCCCATCTACGCTGACATTTCAAGTACATCTGTTGTAGGATTGCATCTTCCCATTTCCCAAGGACCATCTCTCTACCGAATGTACTTGGCTTCCTCAAATTTTCCCACCACAACCCCCCTGAAGTACATAACAAAAAAACTGCATCCATATCTATGAGTACGTTACCTGAGGTTGAGAAATTACAGTGATCTTAATGTAAGAGCTGTACTGAAATTCCCCTTCAATTCTTTTCCACCTCTTACTGGCAGCGAAACCTTGAACCTACTCCATAACGTCCTTCGATCAATCTCACTGAGGTCAACTTCAAATGATGACTGCGGCAGCTTATTTCAAAGACCACCTGACACCCTGGCTGCGTACCTGGTCAGATCATCTTTTTGCTCTGAAGTGCTTTTGAGAGTAGCAATCTGTTTTCCATGAACAACTGCCCCTGACACCCCATATAGCAGTTACTAAGCACCCTTGGTCTCTCCTTCCTCTCTCCCACTTTGTTTAGGCAATAAGATTTTCACTTCTCTTCCTCTTCTCCTGTCTGAAATCCGTTGCCGTAATTTGATACAAATAATATGGATTCTATTCCCCTCCACCCCCTCATACCACCCCCCCCCCCCCACTATCTCTTCCCCCGTGCCCCCCCCCATCACACCCACCTAATGTCAACAGTTATAATGTATGTTTTAGTTTAGTTCGATCAAGTTTCTAGGGAAAGCAAAGAGAAGCTTAATGAAGTTTGCACTTCATAATGGCTCCCAATACTCCCCTCTAATGGCACTCCATCACCTGTCCAAAAAATGTAGCCTACGCATTGATCCACTCTTGTCTGTCTGTCTGTCTGTCTGTCTGTCTGTCTGTCTGTCTGTTCGTCTGTCTGTCTGTCTGTTCCCCCCCCCCTATCTGTACCCCACCACCACCCCCCCTCACCTTGCCCCGATCCGGGCAGGATCTCTGGGGGAACACGGATTGTGACCTTTCGCGTTGTGACCTTTTTCCAGATTAAATGTGGTGGTGGGGGAGGTGAAGCCCTGAAGAGAAGTGGGGACAGGCCAAAGACTGGCAAAGCAGGAATGATGGTTGGATAAATCTTTGCTTATGCAAGGATGGGACAGTAGAGTTTTCATTGAGGTCAAGTTGGAACAACAGTGAAAATGTTTTGCAGAGTCAAATTTGGAGTAAAAAAGACAAAGACAAAGGTGACAGTTTCAGAAGAACTGACACCAATGTTAAATTGGGCAAATTTGGGGTGTAGAGTGCTCTATTTTTTAATCTTGGGCAAATTTAGTTTTGAGATACAGTGTGGAAACAGGCCCTGTGGCCCACCGACCAATGATGGCGTGTACACTAGTTCCATGTTATCCTAGTTTTGTATCCTTCACACGAGGAACAACTTACAGAAGCTAATTAATCTACAAACCTGTAGATAGTTGGAAGGGGGGAAAAACCCGGAGCAAACCCAGAGAAAACCCATGCAGCCACTGGGAGAACGTACAATCTATGTACAGACAGCACCTGCAGTCAGGCTCAAACCTTGATCTCTGGTGCTGTCAGGCAGGCACCGCCTCTCCTGTGCATTTACCCTAAGAAACTGCTAGAGAAATAACTCGCAGGGTCTATAGAGAGCAAACAACAAGCCACACAAACCCTCTGATGTTAAAGAGAGCACAACAAATGCAGGTTGGCTGATATGACCTTGAGGGGTGACAAGAGGCTCCTTTTTTACGCCAGGCAGCAAAAATACATCTAGCAAGCACTTTAACACTGTCCAAAGTGATCGTAATACCAGGCTCCTTTATGTAATAGCTATGCCCTCTCTAAAGTGAACACACCATTCCAAATTCATTAGGTAGCTTTTCAAGCTCTTTGTTGAAACCTATTCTAACCAAAGACCTGAACTCTTCAGCAATTACTATGTAGTTGTTCCATGAATAACGTGGATTTTCTCACATCCCATATCAGTACCGCTTCAGCAACTTATGCCAGCGCTGCTGACTGAAACGCACTGTAACCACCTTAATTTAATAGCATATTTGCTGACTTTGTTTATTTCCTGCCACAAAACCTAGTGCTCTGGAATGGAGGCACGAGATAAGGAATTAGTTGAATGATTTTCACTGCAAATGGATCCGTGAATGCTGCTTTCAGATTACGATAAAGATCGTAAAAACTGTCTGATGTGTCTGGTAATAATTTACCATGAAGCAACTCTTCCTACCATGCTTTTTACTAAACTTAGGAACATGCATTTCTACCAAACAACCCAACAAACAACCAAACATACCCCCCCCCCCCCCCCTCCTACCTCACCACTGTCACGTTGAAGCTTAAAGAGCATTTTGCATCGTTCTATATATGGCTGTAACATGAATGAATTTAAAAGATGGAAAATGATTGACATGAAATATTGAGTAAATAATTACGCAAAATCAAACGCTGGAAGAATGGAGATCATGCAATCAAAGACTATAAGATGATGCATGGGCGCCCGATTTTTAGCAGTTTCAAGTACTTCTGGTAGGTATATTAGATTATGACCTTAAATAGTTGGCCTTAATAACTGCAGCTATTTATTATTGTGTGGGAGGGTGCTTTCTTAGAATTACTATTTCACAGCTACTTAGCTTGAGCATAGTATTGCTAGGATTTTATTCTAGGTTTGCTGGCAGATTAAGACCAGGATATTCAGGGTACTTGGAAAGCTAAATTTCTGTGTTGTGTGTGAAGTTATATTCACCTCTGAAAGAAGGACAGAAATAAAGTTTGCTAGACCCTTCCCTCCTCAGGGCTGTCCCAGAGCACTTTATAGCTATAAGACTTAGAAGACCCTTGGGTCCCTGGCACCGGAGCCTGGTCCCTGAACGCATCCCATCCCCAACGCAATAGTCCACCCACTCACCCTTAGCGGCTCAACTGCGCTGGCACGGCTCATTTCCCAGCATTCTCTTCCCCTCCTCTTCACCCTCCCTCTTCTTTCCCCTCTCCTCCTCCCCTCCCCCAATCCCACCCTCACCTATCTCTCCCTCTCCTTTCCCCTACCTTCAGTCCCTCCCTTCCTCCCTAAATCTTCTCCCCTCCCTATCAATTCAATTCAATTCAATTCAACTTCAATGTCATTGCACAGATACAAGTATGGGTACAACGAAATGCAGTTTAGCGTCAGTTCGTAGTAATAGCAATATATAAATAGATACAGAATGCAGACAATGTGGACGGAGAGACTGGAGAAATCTATCGGCGGGACTCCGAGTTCAGCAGTGTGATGGTGTTGTTGTAGAAGCTGTTCCTCATCCTGCTGGTGCGGGACCTGAGGCTCCTGTACCGCCTCCCTGATGGTATGGAGGGCAAACAGTCCATGGTTAGGGTGGGAGGGGTCTTTGATGATCTTCCCGGCCCGTCTCAAACACCGTTTTCAGTGGAGGGCATCCATGGCAGGGAGCGGGGCACCAATGATGTACTGGGCGGTTTTTCACCACCCGTTGTAGTGCCTTCCTGTCTGCTACGGTGCAACTGCTGTACCAGACCGTAACGCAGGTGGTCAGGATGCTTTCAAACGGTACAGCGGTAAAGTTTGGTCAGGATCTGGGGGGACAGGTGGACTTTTTTTGAGCCTCCTCAGGAAGTAAAGGCGCTGCTGCGCCTTTTTGATCAGCTTGGAGGTGTTGAGGGACCAGGACAGATCCTCCGAGATGTGTACCCCGAGGAATTTGTAGTTGGAGACCCGCTCCACCTCAGTCCCGTTTATATGGATGGGGGTGTGTCTGCCCCCTCTGTTCTTCCTGAAGTCGACAATGATTTCCTTCATCTTCTGGGAGTTGAGGACCAGGTTATTGTTGGCACACCAGGTTGTCAGGTGCTGGACCTCCTCCCTGTAGGCTGACTCGTCGTTGTCACTGATCAGTCCTACCACCGTGGCAAATTTTATGATGGCGTTGGAGCCATGCTTAGGGATGCAGTCATGGGTGAAGAGGGAGTAGAGGAGAAGGCTGAGCCACTAACAGCCCTGTGGCACGCCAGTGGTTCAGTGTTATAGTGGGGGAGGTGAGGGGTTGTTGACCCTAACAGCACTGGTAGTCTTGTTAGTGAGGAAATCCAGTGTCCAATTGCAGAGGGAGGTGGAATGCCAAGACCGCTGATTTTGGTGTTAAAGGCGGAGCTGAAGTCAATGAACAGCAACCTGATGTAGGTGTTATTGCTGTCCAGGTGGGTCAGGGCAGAGTGTAGGGCGCCGATATGGGTGCCCTCTGTAGACCTGTTGGTCCGGTAGGCAAACTGGGGGGGTCCAGTGTTGGGGGGTGGGTGGCGAGCCAAGATCAGCCGCTCAAAGCACTTGGGCGATGACAGGGGTGAGTGCCACTAGCCGGAAATCGTTGAGAGTCCCTGTCGCTGATTGTTTGGGCACTGGCACAATGGTAGATGTCTTGAGGCAAGTGGGGACGTCCCTTGGGCCAGTGACAGATTGAAAATGTCAGGGATAGTTGTCCAGCACATGACCTGAGCACCCGCCCGGGGATGCCATCGGGGCCGGCAGCTTTGTGCTCATTCACCTTGCTCAGTGCATCTTGTACAGCAGAGGTGGAGAGACTGAGGGGTTGTTCATTCGGGGGTGGAGCAACTTTGATGGCTCTCCCCCTCAAATCCCCCACTCCTCACCCCGCCCTATCCCCCCCACTATCCCTCCGCACCTCTCTTACTGCCCTCCTCTCTATTTCCCACTCCCTACCTCCCCCATCCCCCTCTCCCACTAATCTCCATTCTCCCCCACTCTCCCTCCTCACCTCCTCCCACTTTTTTCCCCTCTTCTCCTATCCTCCCGCAATCCCTCCCTCACCTCTCCTTTCTCCAAAGGCGGGCGCTGCCGGTGATTGACAGCGGACACGGCCAATCAGTGCGGCGATGGTTCAGGGTGGGGCGTCGCCGTCCCGGGGGTGAATGACAGGAGTGGAGACCTATCTGCCCATGCATGGTTTTTAAGATTTTTAAACATTAACGACTTTTGAAATATATCACCAATTGGAACAAAACATGTTGCACTTGCAGCACGAGAGAATGGTGAGTAAGGTGGTGAAAGATCACGGTGCTATCATGTACCGTTTTTGCGCAAATGTAAAAACCACGCAAATTGGAAGATAACAAGATGAGAGTTTTCGTTATGTAATAGATAGATGAAGTGTTTTATGATATGGTCAATGTAATTGTCAGAGTGATGCCCAGCGCAAATTGGAGGAACGGCACCTCATATTTTGCTTGGGCAGCTTGCACCCCAGCGATATGAACATTGACTTTTCTAACTTCAAATAGCCCTTGCTTTCCCTCTCTCTCCACCCCCCTCCCCTCCCAGTTCTCCCACCAGTCTTACTGTCTCCGTCTACATTCCATCTCTGTCCCACCACTCCCCTGACATCAGTCTGAAGAAGGGTCTCGACCCGAAGTGTCACCCATTCCTTCTCTCCAGAGATGCTGCCTGTCCCGCTGAGTTACTCCAGCATTTTGTATTTGTTCATGATACAAAATCGGGAGTGGTGAATTTGTACACAGCAAGCTCCCACAAACTCCAAAATAATAATGAAGACCACCTGATTTTCTTCGAGACAGTGTCTTTCTATTTCCACATGAGAGAGCAGATGAAGTTTGCCTTAAGAGCCTGTCCCACTCAGGTGATTTTTTTGGCGACTGCCACAGTCGTCGCACATCGCTGAAAAAGCAGCGACTGGACCCGCCCCCCCCACGACAATGTCTACAACTAGCTACGACAACCTACCACCTAGTCAATGTCAAGCTACGACAAGCTACCGACAACTGGCGACTCATTAGGACGTCCACCTGCGACCACACCTACGACAACCTACGACCACACAGGCAACAACCTACGACAACCGAAGTCAACCTACGTCCACCCGCAACAAGCTACGCTGTCGGCGACAACTGAAGGCTGGTTGACGTAGGTTAACGTAGGTAGTCGCCAAGGTATTCACCAGGGTCAGCACCCGGCGACAACCAGCGTCACCTGGTGACAACGTGCATCATCCTGGCGACAACCTACGACAGCACCTACAACAGTAAAGGCAAAACTACGTCAAGCGCACAGTTGCCGAAAAGTTTTGAACATTTTAAAATCCAGCGGCGACCAGAAAAACGTTACAACTCTTGAGGCGACTTGAGGTGACTACTCACGACCATACACGCGTCACCGCGCGACTGTGTGGCGACAGCCTACTCGCCTGTAGTCGCCGAGGAAAATCGCCTAAGTGGGACAGGGGCTTTAAGCTCTGGAAGGCCAGCTGTCCCTATACACTGGTATTGTAACAATGAGCTCTTGAACTTGACTCAAGCCTACATGACAAAAAGGTCGGCAAAAATTAGCACAGCACATAATATGCTGCATTATATTTTGAAAATATATCTGAAGTGTAATGTCCAAAATAGCACAAAACCATCAGCACAGTGACAACAATATTGTTATTGTTTTAGTGATGCTGTGTGAGTGATAACAATTGCTCAGGATATTGGTGAGAATCTGTCCTTGGATAACGACATACATCTGAATGAGCCGTTGAGGCATTTGTGTGCAAACCCGATAAAATTCAGTACCATCAAGAGTAAACCTTCCTTCAGGACTTCCCTGCAGTATCAAGCTAGCTATGGAATTTATGATCCAACCAAAAAGTTTGAAGTTTCAGCACTGCTTTTATTCTGGCTACTTATTCAACCCTCATTACAGTAATTCCAACAATGACAGCTGAGATTTGGAATCATAAATATCCTTTCTTCCTTTCTTTCTCTCTTCCATTCTTTCTTTCTTTCTTTCTTTCTCTCTTTCTCACTTTCTCTCTTTCACTCTCTCTCTCTTTTTCTCTATCTCTTCCTCTCTTTCTCTCTCTCTTTCACTATTTTTCTTTCTCTCTCTCTCCTTCTCGATTTCACTCTCATTCTCTCTCTCTCTCTCCTCTTTCTCTCTCGCTTTCTCTTTTTCTCTCTTTCTCTCTCTCTCTCTCTCTCTCTCTTTCTCATTTTCTTTCTATTATCTGTTATAATGGACAGATAACTAACCCTTGATTGAATGGATACAGGCTTGACAATGCTTTCTGGAAGTGGAATGAAAACTGGAAAGGTTTGGGGCAAGTGTTCCAGAGGTTTAGCCTCAGCATCTGAAGAAATTGCCATCAGACTCACTGATGTTGGGAATATCACTTAAGATTTATTTAAAAATTAGCATTATGAATCTGGGCTATACTTGCAAGGTGAGAATTAATTGCCCCTCCTTAAAAGCTCTAGCAAAGATGGGGATGAGCCACTTTCTTGAAATGCTGCTCTTTTCTTGACAGAATTCTCTCACGAGATAGAGAGTACCAGGATTTAAGTGACAGTTAAGTAATAACAACAAGTCAGTAAGGTTTGTTACTTGGAGGGGAGCATACAAGCCTTGGTATTTTCTTGTGCCCGCAGCCCTCGCCCATCTTAGTGGCTGAGGTGATAGATTTGCAAGGAGCTCGGCTATGAAATTCAGGGTTCCAATCCCTGCAAAATGCAAGGGCATGAATGTGCTGGATGTTCTGAAAAAAAAAAAAATTTCCACAGGGACTCAGTCAGAGATGGAATTGGGGCTCTTCATTAACGATGCAGTATGTAGATCATGTGCTGTTTAAAATCCTGGAATTGAAACAATTAGAATAAACAAAAAAATGTTGCAGGCTCATTAATTAACTTCTTTAATTAATCATCATTTGTAGAGTGAACATGTTGTGGAAAAAATAATAATCCTGTCCAATGATTGCTTAATATTAAGGGGTCTCTGATTTTTTTTAGAAAATGAATGAACTTGCATTGGAAGGCCTGGTTTGAAGGATTTGCATGAACTACAGGGCTGGATTTGGTTTGGATCTGGTTCATTGCCTGAACTCAATGTTTCAACTGATGGACATATGAACTAGAGTCTGCTCATCCATTTAATAACATTGTGAGATCTGATTGCAATCTCGTCTCCAAATTCCCATTTACCTTTGGTAATCTTTCACTCCCATGCTTATCAAGACTCCTTCTACCATTGCCTTAAAAATAGACACAACATGGTGGCACAGTGGCGCAGCGGTAGAGTTGCTGCATTACAATGTCAGAGACCCAGGTTTGATCCCGGCTACGAGAGCTGTTTGTACAGAGTTTTTACGTTCTCACTATGACTGCGTGGGTTTTCTCTGAGGTCTTCGGTCTCCTCCCACACACCAAAGACTTACAGGGTTGTATGTTAATTGGCTTGGTATTAATGTAAATTATCCCTAGTGTGTGTATGATAGTTTTAATGTGTGGGGATCACTGGTTAGTGCAGACGTGGTGGTCTGAAGGGCCTTTTTCCGCACTGTATCTCAAAACTAAACTAAAGATGCTGGAGTAATACAACGGGTCAGGCCGCATCTCTGGAGAAAAGGAATAGGTGACATTTTTCACATCGAGACCCTTCATCAGGCTGCCTTCTTTTTTTAGAAATGAAAAGGCCTATAGAGGGTAGAAGGGGGAGTCCAAGAGGAGGGGGTCCGGTGGAGACGGGAAAAGGGGCCATCACTGGGTCGTGAGGACTATTTCCCACAGAAAAAGACATGGAGGCAGAAGCAACCAAAAAAAAGCTCTGTGCCATGGCAGACCTGGAACTCGTTGAGGTGGAAACAGAAGGGAACAAAGGTGAGGCCTCTGTATTGGAAAGAGGGATGTCGGGTAAAAAATTGTGAGAACCCGACAATGGTGGGTATTGGGGTTCTCACAATAATTCTGATGAAGTAAATATTCTTTGGAAGGTGTGACTTACGGTTTCGTGAAATATTTGACAAAATTAGAAATGCTAGTGGCTCAAAGATCACCAAATAAAGGCTGTATGCTATTCTGAAGTGCAGAGGGAAGCAGTGTGAAAGCATACTGTAATTATATGGTGCAGTCAGAGGAAAAGAGTACACGTAATTGTACACCTTGGAAGGAAAATAAATATAGTGAAGGATAAAACATATAGGTCTACTGTGCCATGAATGACTCCCCTGCAGCCATTTTACAGTTTTAATGGATGGAAGCCCATGACTGTGATTGTACTTTCCATGGATGAACTGCGTTGTAATAACTGATTGTTGTGAGTTCGTCAGATTTGATCATAGTGTGGGCGAGCGCGACTGACGTTGCAGCGGCCCCTACAGCCTGTCTGTCTTTTTTTGTTTTTTGTCTAGTTAAATGTAGTTGTTTGTGTTTTTTTTGTATTGTTTTCTAACTGTGTATATGTGGGGGGTGGGGGGGGGGGGGGGAAGGGGGAAATTTAATCTCTTCCCTGCACGGGAGACCTGACTTTTTCCCTGTCGGGTCTCCGTTGTCGTTGGGGCCTGGTGCCGTGGAGCGGCCTCCGACCGGGACGACCTGGGGGCTCCAGTCGCGGAGCTGAGAGCTTACCGTCGTGGGGCTGGCCGGCCTCGGAGCGTGGGGAGCAGTGGTGGGTGGCCGCTGCGGCCCGACTCCGGGCTCCAGTTCCGGCTGCGGCCCGACTCCGAGGCTCCAGCTCCGGCTCCAGCTCCGGCCCGACTCCGGGGCTCCAGCTCCGGCTGCAGCCCGACTCCGAGGCTCCAGTTCCGGCTCCAGCTCCGGCCCGACTCCGGGGCTCCAGCTCCAGCTGCAGATTGCTGCCGGCGGACTGTTGGGATATTGGGAGCTCGCGGGTCCGGGTGGGAGACCGCTCTCCGGAGCTCCGCAACACAACTTCTCCAGCCCGTGTCGCGGGGTTGGAACAACCCGGAGCGGGGCCGAGCATCGCCCGGCGCGGCTTTAATGGCTGCGGGACATTCCAGCGCCCGCCGGGGGCTCCAACTTTGTGACTTTGGGCCTGGAGCGGGGCCGTACATCGCCCGGCGCGGCCTCAATGGGCATGGGACTTAACACCGCCCGCCTGGGGCTTCGACATCGGGAGAGAGATGGTGCGGGGGAGAGAGAAGAACTTTGCCTTCCATCACAGTGAGGAGGAGATCCACTGTGATGGATGTTTGTGTGAATTTAATTGTTTGCGTGTTTTTTTAATGAATTGTTCTGTTTGTTTGTTCGTATGGCTTGTAGAAACGGAGTTTCGTTCGAGCCTCTCTGAGGTTCGAATGACAAGCAATAAAATCAAATCAAATCAAATCAAATCAAATCAGTCCAGGTCTCGCTGGAGTTGAGTACCTTGTGGCATAGCTCATGGATTAGCTTTCCCCTTACACGCCAACCGAAAATGTGTTCAGCTTTAACATGCTGGAAGTATGAGATGGCACAAGCTCAAGGAGGGTAACAAGGCATAAGGCATTACCCACTGATCAATAGTCCATCTTTTTAACCAACTAGTTAAAAGGATTCAGATACCTAACAGAGAATGTGAGCTGAAGGGCCTGTTCCTGTGCTATAGAGTTTCGCTTGGGCAGCTTACGGTATGAATATTGACTTCTCTAACTTCAAATAACCATTACTCCCCATCCCTCCCCCCTTCCCAGTTCTCCAACCAGTCTGACTGTCCTCGATTACATTTTATTTCCGTTTCCTCTGTTGTTACCTTCTCCTAGCTAACAATGAGATATTCCATATTTCCCTTTATCTCCGTCGCCTTTTTCTCATTTTCACACCGTACACTTCCTTATCTCTGTATCTCATTCTCCCTAGACTCAGTCTGAAGAAAGGTCTCAAACCGAAACATTACCGATTCCTTCTAACCAGAGATGCTGCCCGTCCCGCTGAGTTGCTCCAGCATTTTGCGTCTATCTTCTGTTTAAACCAGCATGTACAGTTCCTTCCTACATTTTACAGTTCTATGCTCTCTTTTGCAGGTATTAATATGCAGCGGCATCTCCGGGAATGGTGTGTTAAAAAAGGGAAGAATTGTTCAGAATTCTGATGGGAGTGGGAAGAAGCTATTTTTAAGTCTGGGCGATTGCATCAGGAAAACCTAAACAACTGCAGATGCTAGAAATATGAAATAAAAAGCAGAAAGTACTGGATGAAATCAGCTGGTCAGGCAGCATCTGTGGAAATAGGTTAATGTTTCAGGTCTTAGGACCTTCATCAGAATGAATTAAAGCAGATCTGTTATACAAAAGGGACTAAGGCAAGGGAAAATTGCATGATGAAAAAAAACAAATCGAGTGAAGTAAAGGTTGACACAGAAGAGTGCAAAAAAAAAAAGAACAATAGCAAGGAAAGTTAAAACAAAATGAGAAAAGTTTAATGTTTAATTTAACTCACAATGTGAAATTGAAAATACAATAATCTCTGCAGATTTGTTAATCCCCCGAGTATTCAGGTTGATTTACAATTTACTGGATTTATATTAGTTTACTGTCATATACAATGGATATGATGAAAATACTAGTTCACATGAAGCTCACAGAGTAAAGTGGAGAAGCGTATGTGGACCTGAGATCCTGAGAGCGATGCCGTCTGGAGCTATGCTCCTGGTAGGGTCACCCATGGCGGTAAGGTCGATGGGAAGGTCTCTGGCAAAGAGCAATCCAACCAAGACCTCAATGGTGGAACAGGCAGAGGATGATGGCTGACCTTAGTGAAGCGTCACAACGGCTGGGAAGGATGATGAAGGCTGCGGCAGAAAAAGGCTCTCTGGTCGTCTTGGACTCCATGCCACCAGATCTATCAAGGACCATGTGGTGGCTGTCTGTGCACCAGTCTCCCCACGTTAAACAAAGTCACGCACTGGCGTCCTCCAACCCTGGAGGCACCCATGGTCAGCCATGACGCTGGCCATCCGCGAGTCACGGCACCAGGGGGAATAGGGCTCTGTCCGAGCCGGCTGCCTGCCCCTTTTCCGGGGGTATGTCTGCACCCGGGTGGGGTTAGAAAGGGACTACGCCCTGTCCACAGGCATCCTGGGGGATTTCCGGGACCGCTGGGCACTGCAGGGGGTTGAATGCATCCTCAATAAGGATTGTAACAAAAATAAACAAAAAAAAAAAAAAGGATTGTAACATAGTTGTATAGTAGTTTATTTAGGATATTGTTTGTATTGTATTATGGTGGTGGGTTCCGGTTTGTTTTATTGTAGTGTAATTTTTTAATAATTGAATAAATCTTTGATAAATACAGATTTAAAAAAATTATGGTCAGCCATGACCGAAGGGGGCCTAAGAATATTAAGGATAGATGCCGTAATAAATACAAAAATTACTGCAATACAGCAGAATGATGTAGGATTATTGTGCAAACTACAGTAGTGCAAAAGAACATTAAAATAGGATAATGGAAATAACCAAATGAAGTTTTTTTAAAAACTGGCACTCAAGAGGATTTTCGGTGTTTGAGGCTTTTAAATAGGCACATTGATACGCAGGGAATGGAACAACATGGATCTCAGACAGGCAGAGGGGATTATTTGACTTGGGATCATGTTCAGGAGAGACATTGTGAGCTGAAGAGCCTGTTCCTGTTCTGTACTGTTCTGTGTCCAATGTTCTATGTTTAAGGAGAAGAGTGTGGGGCAGCACCTCTGGGAAGAATGTGTGAAAGATAATTGGTTTAGAAGTTTGATAGCAGAGGGAAGAATGGGTAGGAAGGAACTACAGATGCTGGTTTAAACTGAAGATAGACACATAATGCTGGAGTAAGCGGGACAGAGAGCATCTCTGGAGATAAGGAAGAATCGGGTCGAGAGAAGGGTCTCCTATTCCTTAACGCTGCCTGTCCTGCTGAGTGCATTTTGTGTCTTAAACTGAGTCTGGGCATCCGAGCCTTCAAAATCTCGCAGGGTGGGGCATCTTTGACAACACTTCCAGCTGAGCAGCGCCCTCCATTCTCTGCAGGTTCTGGTGGGCAACAGGCAGGCCATACCGGGCTGAGATACATCAAGTCAAAACAGAGCGTAGATTTAAGTTTAACTCCCCTGGTTAAATCTAGACACTTAAGAAAGGAAGTGCCAGAGGAGCTCAGCGCAGCAAGCAGAAGCCAGGGAGGGAATGGACAGGTGACATTTCGGGTCAGGATCCTTCTAAAGATTGATTTTTTTCCTTGATCATTGCATAAGTTTGAAGGGATAGACTGAAGATGGGCCTCGACCTGAAACTTCACTGATTCCTTCTCTCTAGAGATGCTGCCTGTCCTTCTGTGTTACTCCAGCTTTTTGTGTCTATCTTCGGTTTAAACCAGCATCTGCAGTTCCTTCCTACACTTCAGTACGAAGGGGCCAGGTTAGGTTGTTGGTGATATTTATGCCAAGGGACTTAAAGCTGAAGACAATTTCTGCAGCAACTCCATTGATGTGGGCAGTGTCGTGTTCGCTTCCTTAGGCTAACAGCTAACGTTTGTGTCTTGTTGGCATCAAGGGCTAGGTTATTGTCTTGACACGAAGACACAAGGGTCGCGATCTGTTTCCTACAATTGGCTCGTTGTTATTGTAAATCTAACTGACAACAGTAATATCATCAGTGAACTTAAAGATCGAGTTGGTGTTGCACTTTCTGACACAGTCATGGGTGCTAGGGTATTACTGAGCACACAACCCTGAGAGATACCAATGTTGAGGGTCAGCGTGGAGGCAGTGTCATAACCAATTATAACCAGATTAGAATGAAATCAAACTAGATTGGCCCGAAGACTGTTGCAGAGGTGATCCATTGCCAATCTCTTAAAGCACTTCATTATTGTGTTATCATGTTAGAGATACTGGGCAGTAGTCTCAGACAGGTCGCATTATTTTTCTTGGGGACTGGATTGTTGTTGAATTCCTTGAAGCAGATGGGGACATAATGTTGAAGTGAGAGGTTGAAGGTGTCGGTGAAGGCGATGGCCAGTTGATTGGCACACAATTTCCGAAGCCGTTCAGGGACTCCATCCGGGCCACCTGCTTTCTGAGAGTTTACCCTTGTGAAAGTAAACCTGACTTCTGCCACTGAGATGTATGGGACAAAGCCAGTGGGGGGTGCATCTAGGTGAAACTTTGTTTGCATGTTCAAAGCGAGAGTACCAGGCAATGAGCTCATCCAGTAGAGATGTGTCATTGCCTGACATGACCCTCACTTCAGCTTGCAGCCCGCAATGGTATTTAACCCTGCCACTGTCACCTGGCATCCACTTGATTAAATTGAGCCTCCAGCCTGTTTTGGAATTGTTTCTTGACATTCTGGATACCTTGCGGAAATCATCCTTCTCATAAGCCTTGGATTTGGACTTTAGCAGAGAGTGAATAATAGTGTATCATTAATAAACCATTATAAATTCAGGGCTTTCAAAGTCTCCTTGAAATAATGCAGCATCATCAGTCTCCTTGGAATCGCTAGCCTATGATCGCTTACTGTTGAAAGAAAATGTGTGGGATTTAAGTCCATGCACTGGATCACACAGCAGGCCTACATAAGGAGTGGAAGCAGATCGCCTCCTTACAAACATGTCAGGCATTCCTATTTCTGCTAAGTTAGTTTGGAATTTCTACATTGATCTCAAGAGTCACCTCAGAGCAAAGTGGAAGCAAGTTATTTTCAATGTCAATGGATATAAGAAGATGATCTGCAGTTGTACAGAGCCCTAGTGAAACCACACCTGGAGTATTGTGTGCACTTTTGGTCCGCTAATTTGAGGGGAGTGCAAGGTTAATTCCCGGGATGGCGGGACTGTCAAATGCTGAGAGAATGGAGCAGCTGGGCTTGTACACTCTGGAGTTTAGAAGGATGAGAGGTGATCTCACTGAAACATATAAGATTGTTAAGGGTTTGGACACGCTAGAGGCAGGAAACATGTTCCCGATGTTGGGGGAGTCCAGAACCATTATTAGTTCAAGAATAAGGGGTAAGCCATTTAGACCGGAGACGAGGAAAAACTTTTTCTCACAGAGAGTTGTGAGTCTGTGGAATTCTCTGCCTCAGAGGGCGGTGGAGGCCGGTTCTCTGGATGCTTTCAAGAGAGAGCTAGACAGGGCTCTTAAAAATAGCGGAGTCAGGGGATATGGGGGGAAGGCAGGAACGGGGTACTGATTGGGGATGAGCAGCCATGATCACATTGAATGGTGGTGCTGGCTCGAAGGGCCGAATGGCCTACTCCTGAACCTATTGTTTATTGTCTATTGTCTTTTGTATATTCCAGCATGATCTGCACTGATAAACTGAGCTTGGTAATGGCAAAACTTCTAAAGATGGCTGACTTGAACACATAGATTGATAACAGACATGATCAGATATACTGCCTTGTGTTGATGCATTAGCATCACCAAGAATAAAAACTCAAAAGTGATTTTCACAGCAGAATGTCCCAAGGTTCTAGACAGGAGCATTCACAAGGGAAAAATGACACTGAGGAAATGATCACAAGCTTGATCTACGGCATAGTTTTAAAGACATTTAAAGGAGAAGGCGAAGGAGGAGGAATTTTCAGAGGTTAAGAGCATAGCAGCTGATCACGGCTGCCTGAGGTGGAGCACATCATAGAGGTATGCAACAATAGAAATTGAAGAGCATAAAGTACATCAGAGTGTTTTTGCTCAAGAGCAGATTACTGATATGCAGAGAAACATAGAGTAAAAGAACCATGAGAATCTTAAAACTGAGGCCGTGCCTAATGTAGGTCAGGGAGCACAGAAGCAATCAGTAAATTGAACCTAATATGAATTAGTACTTAGGCAGCAGAGTAGCACAAATATAGCTACAGGGCAGAAATACATCTCCTTCTGTATGTCAGAAATGTGTAATGTTGGAGTGCATGCATTTTGAAATTTCCTTTGAGAATTTGGTTCAATTTCAGGCTAAGGAGCTGACTATTTGGAGTCCAATGGTTATACTTTCTTACGTTGTGCTTTAACGTGGACGGAAGCAGGAGAATTTCTACTTCAGTTTCTTTTTTCTATTAATTAAGATCACCGTTTAGTTAACTGATTTTCTACCCTTCATTTTTTGTTGGGCTATCTCTTAGGTGGGCATAGAGAATCGCCTAACACTCTTTAGGGAGAAGGGCAGGGGAGTTGTTGCCAGTGTGCTGGCCTAATATTGATCACTCAATCACTAAGGCAGCTGGTTTAACCAATATCACTGAGGGTTTGCTGTGTGCAGATTAAATTATTAATTTACTAATGCTAGGAACATTCCATTGGCTGTAATGCACTCTCATACATGGGATACTTGTCTACTATATCTGCTGTTCTAGGTGTGGATTCCTACATATCGGTGAGACCAAGCGCAGACTGGGCGATCGTTTCGCTGAACACTTATACTCAATCTGCCTTGGCCTACCCGATCTCCCGATTGCCAAATATTTTAATCCCCCTTCCCATTCCCATTCCCATTCCCATTCCCATTCCCATACTGACCTTTCTGTCCTGGGCCTCCTCAATTGTCGGGGTGTGGCCACGTGCAAATTCGAGGACCAACACCTCATATTTCACTTTGGCAGCTTAGAACCCAGCAGTATGAATATTGATTTCAAGTTACCCTTACAATCCCTTTCTCTCCACCCCTCCCCACCCTAGTCATCCTGCTAGTTTCACTGTATGTATCCCATCGTTATCACCTCTTCCAGGGCCAACAATGGACCATTGTGGGCTCCACCTTTCCCGAGTCATCAGTGCCAACTCTGATTTGTTCTGTATGTTTTCATACCTCTAGTTACCCTCTCTCCTGACTCTCAGTCTGAAGAAGGGATGACACAAAATGTCATCTCTTCCTTTTCTCCAGAGATGCTGCCTGACCCACTAAGTTGCTCCAGCATTTTATGTCGATCTTCAGTGTAAACGAGCATCTGCAGTTCTTTCCTACATTATAGATCCTTCTGGCTTTATATCTAAAACATTTATCGATTCCAAGACCTGGCAATATACATTAATTGAAATGTTTTTTCTCCAACAAAAAAAAAGGTCATGTAATATCCTTCCATAAATTGAATTCAGCATCATTGTTATGAATAGTTATTAAGAGATCATAATGAACAAAATATCTTCTATTATGTGCGATTATGCAATATTAGAAAGAGTTTGAGCGGGCTCTTCCAGTGGGATCCACCCAAGTCTTTGTAAAAGATTATCCACAGCAATTTTGAATTACTATCTCACCTTTTTTCACTCTTAGGGGTCAAGAGCTAATGATATTTCATTGATTCTGAAGGCACACCAACAGTTAGGCAGTCATTCATGATAAATTCATGATAAATGGGAATTCACAGCATTATATGGTATGACTAAGAACATCGCTAAGCAGTGTGTGTTGCCAATTGGCACAAGACAGTTTTTTCAAATTGAAATTCCAGTTTCATAGTCATTCCTGCATGTGGGTAGGTATATTTCTTTTTTGTAAAATATTTTTATAAGAAGTAATTACATATTAAGAAATAATATAAGATCAAAGAAAAAACAGAAAATATCGTCACATACATTCTTAATATTTTTAAAATTTACAGTCAATCTTATTTATACTTCTATATTTTTTTTATTTTATAACAGTAGGAAATAGAGATAGGTAATAAAGAGAAAAAGAAATAAAAAAGAAATAAATTAAATGAGTGGAGTATTAAACAAGATATTCTTCATTGGAGATATATTCATGATCTATTGTATATAATTCTTCATCTATTCCTTCATTCAGGCTTCAGTCATGGCCTCGAACCGGACCATCTTAACCCTTTAAATATTCAATAAATGGAGACCATATTCCTCTGAATTGATCCAGCCTGTCCATCAGGACAAGTCTTAATCGTTCCAAGTGAAGTGTCTCTGACATTTCTGTAATCCACATTTTAATTGTAGGGGAAATGGGACCTTTCCAAAATCTTATATATTTCTATATGCCAGTGAGACGGTGAAGAGATGACGAGGAATTTGCAAAATCCAGAGTTCGGGCCTTGGCAACTAGTTCAAGAGTTCAAGAGAGTTTATTGTCATGCGTCCCTGATTGGCCAATGAAATTCTTGCTTTGCTTCAGCACAACAGAACATAGTAGGCATTGACTACAAAACAGATCAGTGTGTCCATATACCATTATATAAATATATATACACATGAATAAATAAACTGATAACGTGCAATTAACAGATAATGGGCTATTAATGTTCAGAGTTTTGTCCAAGCCAAGTTTAATAGCCTGATGGCTGTGCGGAAGTAGCTATTCCTGAACCTGGTTGTTTCAGACTTCAGGGTCCTGTACCTTCTACTTGAAGGTACAAGGGAGATGAGTGTGTGGCCAGGATGGTGTGGGTCCTTGATGATACTGCCAGCTTTTTTGAGGCAGCGACTACGATAGATCCCCTAGATGGAAGGGAGGTCAGAGCCGATGATGGACTGGGCAGTGTTTACTACGTTTTGTAGTCTTTTCCTCTCCAGGGCGCTCAAGTTGCCGAACCAATGCAACCGGTCGGCATGCTCTCTACTGTGCACCTGTAGAAGTTAGTGAGAGTCTTCCTTGACAAACCGACTCTCCGTAATCTTCTCAGGAAGTAGAAGCGCTGATGTGTTTTCTTAATAATTGCATCACTGTTCTCGGACCAGGAAAGATCTTCAGAGGTGCACGCCCAGGAATTTGAAGCTCTTGACCCTTTTGACCATCGATTGATATAAACGGGACTGTGGGTCCCCATCCTACTCCTTCCAAAGTCCACAATCAGTTCCTTGGTTTTGCTGGTGTTGAGGGCCAGGTTATTGTGCTGGCACCACATGGACAGTTGCTTGATCTCTCTTCTATACTCTGACTCAACCCCATCAGTGATACGTCCCACAACAGTGGTGTCGTCAGAGAACTTGGATAGGCTTGGCTTGTACTCGCTAGAATTTAGATGACTGAGGGGGGATCTTATAGAAACTTACAAAATTCTTAAGGGTTTGGATAGGCTAGATGCAGGAAGATTGTTCCCGATGTTGGGGAGGTTCAGAACAAGCGGTCACAGTCTAAGGATAAGGGGGATTTCCTTTAGGACCGAGATGAGGAAAACATTTTTCACACAGAGAGTGGTGAGTCTCTGGAATTATCTGCCACAGAAGGTAGTTGAGGCCAGTTCATTGGCTATATTTAAGAGGGAGTTACATGTGGCCCTTGTGGCTAAAGGGATCAGGGGGTATGGCGAGAAGGCAGGTACAGGATACTGAGTTGGATGATCAGCCATGATCATATTGAATGGCGGTGCAGGCTCGAAGGGCCGAATGGCCTACTCCCGCACCTAGTTTTCTATGTTTCTATGTTTCTAACTTGAGGATGGAGTTTGCACTGTGACCGGCTACGCAGTCATGAGTATAGAGTGAGTACAGCAGGGGGCTGGGCACGCAGCCTTGAGGCACTCCCGTGCTGTTTGTTATCGAGTCGGACACATTTCCACCAATACGAACAGACTGTGGTCTGTGAATGAGGAAGTCGAGGATCCAATTGCAGAGGGATGCGCAGAGACCCAGTTCTGCGAGTTTGGTAACCAGCTTGGAGGGGATGATTGTATTAAATGCCGAGCTGTAATCAATGTATAACAGCCTGACACATGAGTTTTCGTTGTCCAAGTGGTCCAGAGCGGAGTGGAGGGCCAGCGAGATTGCGTGCACCGTTGATCTGTTGTGGTGGTAAGCAAACTAGTGATTGAAATTGGAGGCTGAATCCAGAGATTTTGGAGTAGTGAGCATTGTGGAGGGCTTCCCTAAAAATATCATAAGGAAACCTTTTACTTTCCTACCCACATTTACTTGCAAGTTGATTATGGTGCTCAAACTCAGCATTAGCATCTTTCATTTCTGTAAAGTGGCAACGTTTCTCCAAAGTGATTTCCAGATTCATTTTCAAGCCAATAATAGAAATTAGGGCAAATCAACCAGAAAAGTGTTGAAAGAGATGGATATTAAGGAGGAGAGTGATTAGAATGGCTGAGCAAAGTCCTGAAGGCATTGCTTTGGTAGCTGAAGGCATGGCTGCCTTCATTCAGTGGTACTGAAAAGAACACCATTACAGGAGAAAAGATATTTGAGAATTGTAGGGTTAAAATAAATTACAGAGATGTGAAGTAAGAATTGATGTTATGGAAGGATCTGACAATGTGGTGTTGCTTTATGTGAAGCCTCTCTAGGACAGCAAGCATTGAGGCCAGGCAATGTCATAGAAGCATACAGCACAGAAATAGCACTTTCGGCTCACGTTGTCCATGCCTACAGTGATGCTTAATTATGTTGATCCCATTTGCCTGCATTAGTTATGTAACCCTCTTTGCCTTAGAGGTAATATCCATTGTTATTACCTCTACCTACACTACCTCCTTTGGCAGCTCATTCCAAACAGTCACCATCCTCTATACAAAAAGCCCCTCAAATGTAAGGTCTCCGACATTTCCATAATCCACATTTTAATTGTGGGGTTATAGGGCCTTTCCAAAATTTTAATATTATTTTTTTCCCAGTTATTATACTATAGTCGAGAAAGTTTCTTTGGCTTGTAGTAAGTGTTAGGCTTTGTTCTGATGTTCCTAGTATTATTAGTTTTGAGTCAGGATCCAATTGGGTGTTAACAACTTCTGAAATTATCTTTACAAATTTCCGTCCTAAAGTTTTTAATTTTTGTACAATTTACAAATATACAAGGAATTTGATTTGCCATACAGTCATATCAATAAAAAGCAACAAGACACATAAACATCCACCTCTACATTCCTCACTGTGCTGGAAGTTGAAAAAAAAGTTCAATCTCTTCCCTTCTTTATTCTCCCGTGGCCGGGGGCCTCGAACCTTCCGTTGACGAGACGATCTTGGCTTCCGTAGCTGGTGGTCAGGCCCTCCGCGTCGGGGCGATCAAGCTCCCGCATGGGGGGGATCTCAGCTCCCCCGTGCTAGGCGATTGAGCCCCAGGTCAGGTCTAGTCGAACCTTTTGCGCTTTTGGAGCCTCCCGACATCAGACTCTACCCGAGACTGCGAGCTCCTCTATGTTGAAATCTGCAGGCCGCAATTGGAGCGTCGATCCCAGGCAAGGGATCACAGGCTCTGATGGTAAGTCCATGCTCCCGCGGTGGGGCTCAAAGATAGTCTCGAGCAAGAGCGCCAGCTCCATGATGTCAGGCCGCAGAGCGACTGGAGATACGATCCGGAAAACAATCGCATCTCCGGCAAGGTAAGAGATTGAACAAAAGTTTCCCTCGATCCCCACCCCCCACATAAAACAAACCAGAGAACATTAACACAAACTTTTTAAAACACACTAAAAATAACACAAAAGATGAAAAGACAGACAGACCGTTGGCGAGGCTGCCATTGCTGATGGTGCCAACAACACATTAATCCCATTTTTTATTCTCCTTACATTCTCATCAATTTCCCTCCAGCAATCCCCTACTACTCCCCTGCACACAATAAGCAATGTGCATTGTGATTTAGTCCACGGAACTGCAAATCTTTAGGAAGTGGGAGGAAATGGGATTGCCTGAGGAAAACCTACACAGCCAGCATCCAAGGTCAGGAATGAACCCAGGTCTATGGAACTGTGAAGTGCTGGCTTTACTAGCTACGCCACTGTGCTGCCCTAAATCTGTTTAATACTGTCTTTACCTGTGTCAATGCAGAGTTGAATTAACAAACACTGCAAGCTTGCTAGAATGCAAATATACCTCTGCTTTGTGTACAGTCATTTTTTTAAATATAGGTAGACTGAAGTAATTTAACTTTGTCAAAAAGCCATCTGCAGCCCAAAAATACAATTCTCATGTATTTTAATGCCTTGGACTTGGGGTTTATTGGGCAACATTTCAAAGTTTGCGGTGTGTGAACTGCTTAATAGCTAATACAGAAAATGAAAAGATGCCAATTAAAAAGAAACTATTTGAGAAAAAAGGCATGAAATTGGATTGCAGGAGATGAGAATGAGCTATGCGGATTTTTCAATATTGAAATTGAACTCTAGTTGGCTGAATTGTGATATTTATTATACTTCTGTGATAACATTTCCATCTGCATGGAGGACATAATAATGAATAATTATTCGCCAGGTTTTATGATTGTGGAGCTGCTGACTGGTGGAATACACTCGTGTAGTGAATTACGCCCAATGCAGCTCATAGGGAAACAATGCCAAATGTGATATTGCAATTCGTCTGGTTGGAATCACCTTTCGTTCCTTGATTATACTCATTATGTTGGATTTCACTTGTTTTTTTGTTCCTCTTCCACACTTTCCGATGGTAACTACCACCACCAAACAAGAACTTTTCATATAATGACTGGCACTCATTACGTCAAGACCTTCAAGACCATTTTCCACACCTACAGTAAGTATTTTATGAAGTGGCACAATGGTGGTACAGTTGGCTATAAAGCAGAGCCGTTAATTTACAAGCCCTGATTCAGTCCCAATATGGCTCTAATTCCAAAATGTAAATGGGGTTAATGGTGGGGATGAGGGGAGGAATAACTGGTTTCGATGATAGACTGGCTGCATCCGCAACTCTCTTTAAATTCTTGCGGTCATGGGCAGGGCAATGTCACTATGCATTCCAATAAGATGCCTTCCACAATGTAACTGTTGAGACATGCTGAATGTTCTTAGGCTTCAGAGGAAGAAGAGGCATTGATGTGCTTCTATACAGTAGATGTAGTGCCAATGTGGTTAGACCAGGAGAAATTATTGGTGATATTTGCATCTAAGAACGTAAAGCTTTAGACTTTAGACTGTAGAGTTTAGAGAAATAGCATGGAAACAGGCTTTTCACTACAACCCTAGAACAGGAGTCTTGACAGAAGTATATACAATTATGAAAGCCACAGAAAGGGTAGCAGTCAGAACATGTTACCCCGGCTGGAAATGTGAAAAACTAGAAGGCAGAGCTTTAAGGTGAGAGGGTTAGAAGAGTTTGGAGGAGATGTGCAAGTTTTTTACAAAGAGAGTTTGTATGTGACTGGAACATATTGCCGGGGGTGTTGGTGGAGGCAGATATGATAATGGCATTTGAGAGCTTTTGTGTAGGCACGTAGCAATGCAAGGCATGCAGGGATATGGATCATGTATGGGAAGAGGTGATCAGTTTAAATTGGCATCATGTCCGACATGGACATTGTGGACTGAAGGACCTGTTCTTGTTCCACATTATTCTATGTTCTATTTCAAGGATCTAGTTGGAGAAGGGGGCTGCAGTCTCCTAGGTCCAGAGATTTGGAGATGAGTTTTTTGGGAATTACGTTGTTGAAGACAGAGCTGTGGTCAATGAATGGAGCTAGAACATAATTTGGCCATACTGTCTTGAATGTACAGGGCATATACTGAGGGACTTGAAGACATCCTTATGGGTCATTGATGTTGAGGATTGACTTATTCAGATGTTCTAAGGGTGAATGTAGGGCTAGGGAGATGGCAGAGCCTGCCATGAACCTGTTTAGACGGTAGGTGAACTGCAGTGGCTCAAGGCTATTTTGGAGGCTGAAGTTTATGTATGCTAGGACCAGCTTCTTAAAACACTTATGGGGATGTCAGAGCCACTGGAGATTGGTCATTATGGTACGTTACCATACTTTTCTTTGACACTGGTATGGTACTGCTCCTCTTGAAGCAGATGGGAACCACAAAAAGGAATAGGGGGATGTTAAGGATGTCTGTGAGTTTGCCTAGCAGCTGGTCAGTGCAGATCATGAGACTGCAACCAGGAACTCCATTTGACTCAGCTGATTTCCGTGGGTTCTCTCCCAGGAAGACGGATCTGACTTCAGCAGTGGTGACCATGGGTGCAGGTGCTCCTGAGGCTGTCAGGATGGGTGTCATTTCACTGACCTTCTGTGCAGTGAGCATAGTATGCATTGAGCGTGTCGGGGAGGGACATGTTGCTGCCAGCAATACTACCTGATTTCACTAGGTAGCCAATTCTGGCATGCAAGCCATGCGATCATTGACAGGTGTCCATGTGGTTATCCTGGGACTCTTGCTGGCTCCATTTTGGATATCCTTGATGGTTTTATGACGGTATAATAGATTTCTTGTACTGCTTGTGACCGTTTGTCTTGAACCCTGCAGACTTGACTTCATCTGGGAATAGACCTCACAATTCATCCATAGTATCTGGTTGGGGAAATTTTGGATTGTCTTCTTTGGCACACAGTCCTCCATACATTTACTGATTAAGTCTGTGATGGCAATGGCATACTCATCTAGGTTGGCCAGAGAGTCTTTGAATAAGGTCTTGCCAGTGATAGCCACATTTGATAATGAATAAAGAACTGTTGGGCTCTTTAGACTTAGCAGCAGTTTGGGGAGTAACAAAAATATTGCTCCAAAATAAATCTTCTCAAATTGTTGAGGAAAGATTTGCATTTATAAATTGCCTGTCATGATATCAGAATATCCCCAAGTGATTTACAACCAATGAAGTAGTCACGCTTCCAATGTAGGTTAATGCTTAAATGCTCATTTGGAGCTGCAGAATCTGTCACAGCTTAGAAAAGATTAAAAGATTAAAATGATTATTAATGCAAGTAAACTTTGTTCAATGAAAAATCCATCTAATTTCCATTTTGGGTCAGGTAACCCACATTGTGCTTCGAATTTGTGTCAGGCAAGGTGACGCCAGCACATTTAAGAGCAGAAATGTGCTGAACAAGCAACGCCCTGGGGACGGAGCCTCTTCATGTCTTTAAAAAACTTTCATTAAACAGATTTGTCAGTGGGTATTAGAACTTTGATCAAACAGGAACTAGTTCATGATGGATATATCAAAGTGGAAAAGAGCGTAAGTCAGCAAGTGATCTGCTGCGAAAATCAGCAGCCTGGTAATTAGCCAAGAGTTTCCAGTTGGGATATTTTGTTATGACACGAAAAATGTGTAGACTTGCATTCAGTAATTATAACCTGAAACATGACGAGTGTTTGGAGCTCAAATTGCATTAAAACCTCAACTGTGTTATCAAAGTGTGACTACTTTGCAGATTTTAAGAGCCAAAATAAGGAAATTGACTGCTTCTTAGAGCATAAAGAATCCACTTATGATGATAATTAGTTGGATTTTTTTCACATCAGGATTCATTTTTATAGTTTTGAAGCTTGGTAGAGTTTCACAAGAAAAGACCAGTTTCTTCATAGATAATCAATATCAGGCAGACAGACGTTGTAGGGGTTATTTGAACCAATCGATCAATCACTCAATCAACAGTTTTTTAAAAACAATGTGTAATTTAACATAAAAAAGCTATTCTCTGTAACAGTAATTATGAAAGTACTGGATTATCTTAAAACATTATACAATTCCCTAACGTCCGTAAGGTGAAAAAATTTACTGTCCTTACAGTGAATGTGTGTGGATACTCCTGGACTGTGTGTGACTGTATGGGACTGTATGTAGGGCGGCACAGTAGCGCAGGAGTAGAGTTGCTACACTACAGCACTAGAGATCCTGGTTTGATCCTGGCTACATGTGTTGTCTGTATGCCATTTGTACATTCTCCATGTGGGTTTACTCCGGGTGCTCCAGTTTCCTCCCATACTCCAAGGACACACAGGTTAATTGGCTTTGGTAACATTGTAAATTGTCCCTAGTGTTTTGTATAGTGCTAGTGCACTTGATTGCTAGGTTGCTAGTCAGTGCGGACTCGATGGGCCAAAGGGCGTGTTTCTGTGTTGTGTCTCTGAAGTCTAAAGGCTCCAGATACAACAATATGATTGAAGCTCAACTGTTCAGGGGCAATTAAGAATGGCAAAAAAGATGCCCAGTGATATCCACATCCTGTGGTCAAATAAATAAAGGTAAAATCACAGGTTGGGCTTTCTGACCACAATGGCTTGCAATATTGCTAACAGCAATATTTGGTTGTTTACATTCTCACCTGACTTGACCCTGCCAACCCCTGTAACCACCTCCGACCCAACAACCTCCAATGTCTGTACTCCTCTAATTCTTCCTGCTCATCCTCATTTTTGGTCATTCGAGTACAAGTGGCAGTGCCTTCAATTACCAACTTCCAAATTCTGAAATTCCTGAAGGTCTCTGACTCTATCCTCCTAAATATCCTCTTAAAATCTATCTCTTTGACTAATGTCTTAATATCTTCTTATGGGCACCATGCCAATTATTTATTGATAACCAATAGACAAAGTATTTCAGAACTCTTCAATGCATTAAAGACATTATATAAATATACATTGTTGTTATCTATACCTGAAACAGGAAGGTTTAAGATCACTTAACGGCTTCCTGAATTATTTCTGTTCGTTGCCCATTAATGTTTCAAATAAGCTATTTAAATGCAAATGCTATAAAACAACTATATCCACAGAGGATAGAGACTGATGGCATTATTAATCAAATGATGTAATTTGTTACTTCCTCCATTACATTTGCATGAGTGAAATTGAATATCTGTTTAGAACATTAGTTAATTAAAATATAACGGTAAGAAAAACTTCATTGTTATCAAGTGTTGTGGATTATTGACCTTCCACATGAGTTGACTCTTCCGACTGAGTTCTGAAACCTAGAACAATTTCTTTGGAGATTTTGCTGAATGTTTTGTGAGAGGGGGCTTGTACAGTCATTAGGGAGGGATGATCCTTTAACACAACTTCATCGAGAGCTGAGAAAAGGCTACAGCTGGAAATTAATGAGCCAGATTGGCTTAGACAGAGAGCTAGTCTTTTTTGCTGAACCTTTCGCTGCCATATACTTTCCGACATCTTCCCAACCCTTGTTGCTGTAGCCATCGTGTGTGGTAGAGTGGACCAGGAGCATTGACTAAAACCTGGTTGACAGGTACTAATTCTAAGCCCACAGACTGACCACCCTCCAACTCATGCTGGCAAAGACCTCCCCACCATTTCTCCCTTTGACCGCATGGGTTTCCTCTGGGTACTGTGGTTCATCCCACATTCCAAAGACATGTGGGTTTGAAAGTTAATTGGCTTTTGTATATCATCCCTAGTGTGTAGGATGCAAAACTGACATAACGTGGAGCAGAGTGATTATTGATTGGTGCGGGCACGATGGGCCAAAGGGCCTGTTTCCATGCTGTATCTCTGAACTGAACTAAACTAAACTTTTGTGTAGGAAGGAACTGCAGATGCAGGTTTACACTAAAGATAGACACAAAATGCTGGAGTAACTCAACGGGTCAGACACGATCTCTGGAGAAAAGGAAAGGGTGATGTTTCGTGATGAGACCCTTCTTCAGACTCTACATTTGATGAGTAAAATTATGCAGGGAAAAGATGACACAAATTTAATCAATGTAAAAACACGAACTTTTTTTTAAACACACGTTCAACTTATGTGAAGCAATGATACAAAAATAACAATCAAGAGTAAGTTTTGTTAAACAGTGTAATCGTTAGGATAATGTGCCCAGTGTGCAGAGGTTAGAAACATTTCTTCGAGGGAAGATATTAGGTATAATGTCCCAGACCCAGGTCTTTGACTTTCCTTGTCCCAGAGATAAACAAAAATGCTGGAGTAACTCAACGGGACAGGCAGCATCTCCGGAGAGAAGGAATGGGTGACATTTCGGGTCGAGATCCTTCCTCAGACTCCCCGGTCCCAATTTTGTTTCAGGAGCTTTACAAAGAGAAACCTTTGGAGATTTTCAGCTCTTTTTTTTGAATTTGTAAAATTATTATGTGTCTTTTTAAGGCAGCACAATAGCACAATGGGGGAATTTGATTGGAATGTGGTTAGTATTAGAATGGAATTAGTAATGGATAGTTATAAATGTGTGGGAGATGGTCCTGGTGGGCCTGCGTCCGGGCTGATTCAGTCTGACATTGGTTTTGGATCTTTCTTGACACATGTCAATAGGTTGGAAATTGCTTGCTACGTTCTCACACTCGCTTCTTGCGATAATCCAAACACGAGGATTAATTTTTCACAGGAAAGGATAAAGGTTCCAATGGTCAAAGTTATGAATTAGAAACATAGAAACATAGAAAATAGAAACATAGAAAATAGGTGCAAGAGGAGGCCATTCGGCCCTTCGAGCCTGCACCGCCATTCAGTATGATCATGGCTGATCATTCAACTCAGTATCCCGTACCTGCCTTCTCTCCATACCCCCTGATCCCTTCAGCCACAAGGGCCACATCTAACTCTCTCTTAAATATAGCCAATGAACTGGCCTCAACTACCTTCTGTGGCAGAGAATTCCACAAATTCACCACTCACTGTGTGAAAAATGTTTTTCTCATCTCGGTCCTAAAAGATTTCCCCCTTATCCTTAAACTGTGACCCCTTGTCCTGGACTTCCCCAACATCGGGAACAATCTTCCTGCATCTAGCCTGTCCAACCCCTTAAGAATGTTTTAAGTTTCCATAAGATCCCCCCCGACAATCTTCTAAATTCCAGCGAGTGCAAGAATTGATACAATGGTGCAAATCCACATTGTACATCGTCATTAAAACAAACGATCAAGTCTTTATCTCACTGTTGTTTGTGAAATCTTACTGTGTATAAAATGGTTGCCTAGTTTGCAGTCTTATTCTTTTTCCAGCATAAAGCAAATCTAACCTGCTAAAGATTTGGAACAATCTCAGCCATTTTAAAACATAATTGGAGTCAAATTCAAATCTAACGTCTTCATTTGTGTGCATGCCGTGTGCCATAAAAATAAATCAAGGCCAGTTGCAAATGCGCCTGACATTTAAAATAACAGTTTTCAAGGCTGGCTGTTTTGTAAGAGCTTTCCTTTCCTCTTTGTTGCCGTTGTTGTTGGTGTGGAGTGGATTTAACCTGGTTACCTCTGCAGTCAGTAAGTGTGCCACTTATTTCCATGCTATTGCATTATTTTCTATGTGGGTGGCACTGGCAAGGCCATCCTTCATTACTCATCCCTGATTGCCGGTGAACTGCGTGCCTTGCTGGGTCATTTCAGAGTATCATTCAGAAACACCATCCTTAGTGTCACATTTGGGCCTCGCCAACTCAGAACTGCAGATTCCCTGCCCCAAAATGTGCAATAATGAAGTGGATAGGTCTTTATAATATTTGAACATTTTGCAGCTATGCTTATCCATGGTAATTAATTCATTGAAATCATTGTCTAAGTTCCCGAGCTGCCTTGGTGAGATTTGACCTCATGTTTCGGGCCTCTGGATTGCTCGTCCAATATCACAATTGTTATGGGTATGCACTGCAAATCAGTTTCATCACCTTAAAACATGTTGCAAAGGCTTCTGATTCTGATTTGCTGCTTCTATTCAAATTGTTATCTATATAAATAAAAGTCTCATCTTGACCACTGTGTATTGCTTTTAGAAAAAACGCTACCATATACGCTATGATTTTTGGCCATCTTACTAACAGTCCTCTTCCGCTGAGGCAGCCCCGAGGAATTTTCCGATTGATGAAAAATTAAAAAATTATGAGTGTTTTAAAAATCTTGAGATCAGCTGATTGGTCCTCTTGCCTGTCAATCACCAGGATGAAGGTAACGCCCCTTCCAGGGGGGGGGGGGGGGTGTCAGGAGTATAAAACCCCAGATGCCTGGACGTGAGTCAGTCACTCTGGAAGATCGCGAGGGAGAGTCCACAACTGTGATTCTAAGCTGAACTGTGAGTCTGCAATGTACTTGCAATAAATGATTTGTTAGCCCTTAATGACAATGCAATGAGTTGTTTGGCAATTTGGTGGCCTGCACTCTGCTTGAAAGGCTATGAAATAGAGTTTGGTGGCCTGCACTCTGCTTGAAAGGCCATGCAATTGAGTTTGGTGGCGTGCACTGCTTGAAATGTCATGAAATTGAATTTGGCGGCCTGCACTCTGCTTGAAATACCATGAAATTGAACTTGGTGGCCTGCACTCTGCTTGAAATGGAATTTCTAGGAACAGCCGTGAGTTAACTGCCAGCCAACCAGCCTGAGTGACAGATCTTCCAGCCCACCAGCCCTGAGTAACTGAGCTGCCTGCCCACCAGCCCTGAGTGACTGAGCTGCCAGCCCACCAGGCCTGAGTGACTGAGCTGCCAGCCCACCAGGCCTGAGTGACTGAGCTGCCAGCCCACCAGGCCTGAGTGACTGAGCTGCCAGCCCACCAGGCCTGAGTGACTGAGCTGCCAGCCCACCAGGCCTGAGTGACTGAGCTGCCAGCCCACCAGGCCTGAGTGACTGAGCTGCCAGCCCACCAGGCCTGAGTGACTGAGCTGCCAGGCCTGAGTGACTGAGCTGCCAGCCCAATCATCCATTCGGCCCACAATGTCCACACTAGCCCTCCAGAAACCAGTCCCTTCAGCCCACAACACCCATACTAGCGCTCCAGGAGTCCCCCCCCCCCCCCCCCCCCCCCCCCCCCACCACTGGCCACCGATATTGGAATTGGTGGAGGGGTGGAATATTGCATTGGGGGACCAGTCCTCCCATGTTCCAATGGGTCCCACTTAGTCTAGTTATTAATAAAGGGAAGGGTGATTGTTTCTTGATATTAAGTGCAAGGAGGAGGGTTGCACAGTTAGCAATTAAAAAACAGTCTTCAAAAGGTTGAAGGTGATTGGGAGAGCAATTGGGGAAAAAGAATGTGGGGGTGGAGAATCAGCTTTCATTTGTGACTCATCTGAAGATAATGTAGGGATAGACATTTAAAAGGCTTTTTGAAAGGCACATAGATATGCAGGTAATGGAGAGATATGGATCACATGCTGACAGAGATTAGTTTAACTTGGCACATATTTGGCACAGATATTATGGGCTGCAGGACCTGTTACTGCATGGTACTGTTCTATGATCCATGCTCTATGAATAGGAGAGTGTTGCAGGAAGGATGAGGAGGCATAATGAGAGCATGTATTTTGTGCATTGTAATCCACTAGTGTCACCTTAATATGGAGGTCAATCATCTCAGCAAGGTGAGATATGAACTGAGGAATTGAAAAGTGTAGAGTAGTAATGATAGAAAGGACAGAAATAGCTACTATGGTCCACCAAGTCTATGCTGACTATCAAACACCTATTCACGCTAATCCTACATTAATCCCATATTCTCCCGACATTCTCATTAACTTCCCCCTTCTCCTAATTCTATCACGCACCTACACACCAGTAACAATTTGAAGTGGCCAATTAATCTACCAACCTTGCACGTCTGTGGAAACTGGAGCAGCCGAGTGAAACTCATGCGGTCACAGCGAGAACATGCAAACTCCACACAGACAGCACCCGAGCTCAGGACTGAACCGAGATTTACGGTGCTGTGAGGCAGCCGCTCCACTAATTGCACCAATATGCCACCCCTGTACAACTGCTGTCAGATAGGGCAAGGAAACAGCTTTCTGGTTGACCAGGATAGTATTGGTATAGTTGTTTAATAATTGTGAAGGTATAGAAAGATAGATCAGCTGTGATTGAATGGCAGAGTAGATAAAATTCTGCTCCTATAATTTATGGTCTCATGAACTTAGATCGGAGAATTCAAGAGTAGATGAGCAGAGGCATGATCAATAAGAACCTTTATTACTGAGGCAGAGCGTAATGTTTCAGTGGACAAACATATTGAGTTGGAAACTTGGCCAAGTTTGACCTAAGTCCTGAGGCTGCACAAGGAGAATGGATTGAATGAAGTTTGTAGCAGTGAGTAAAGTTAGTCTTCCTGAAATAGTGGCCAGTGCAAGACTGGATACTAAATGCACAGTTGGTTATCAATAGACAGTAAATAGATCGTGTAAGGTATTTTGATAGACTATAGAACAATGCAACAAGGGAATGGGCTCTTTAGCCTACAATGTTTGTGTCAAGCATGATGCCTAGTTAAACTGATCTAATCTGCCTGTGTATGATCCACATCCCTCTATTCCCTGCACTTCCATGTACCTATCTAAAATCCTCTAAAATGCCACTATCTTATATGACTCCACAACCACCCCTGGCAGTGGCACACATGTAGATATGTGGTTTGATTCTATTGAGAAGCCAATCTCGATCGTAGCACCATTTAAACGGCTCTCAGATCTGCAGGAATTGTCACTTTGTCTCTGTCTGTGCAAAGTAATGTGTTTTAAAGCAAAGTGTCAAAGTGCTTGGACGGTAAGTGGGCCAGGGATCAGAGCAGTCAGATAGTATAGAAAATGCCGGAAGCACTCAGCAAATCCAAAGCTCCCAATGAAGTCACATCTACACTCAGGTGGTTACATGCAGATCGGATGTTTGCGTTGTTGAACATCTCCCGCACAGGCCGAACCCTTGCATTTGTCAGCCACTTCTATTCCCTGTCCCAACCGACTCTGGCCTTCTTGTTTTTGGCTTCCTACTTTGTTCCAACAAAGCACAACATGAGGTTGAGAAACAGGACCTCATCACTTGATAGACACTAAATGCTGGAGTAACTCAGCAGGTCAGGCAGAATCTCTGGAGAAAAAGGACAGGGGACGTTTCAGGCTTCGGACAGAGTCAGGGAAGATGGAAACTAGAGGTATGAAAAGATTCAGAACAAATCGGAGCCGGCACCGATGCCCAAGGAAAGGTGGAGCCCACAATGGTCCATAGTTGGCTGTGAAAGAGGTGATAACAAAAGGATATATGGGCGGAAACAATGGAACTAAGTATGACTGCTAGGGTAAGTGAGGGGCAGAGTATTGTAGCCTTCTTGCCTGGTGTATTGTCGCCTTCTATTCAACTATTTTAGATACTCAGCTTTTGCAGCCTCGTATTTCCAACATTCAGTTATTTTCTCTCGCCATTTTTGGTAATTTCAGATTTATTTATCTCCTGCTATTTACACCTCTCCCAGACACACCTCTTGTTATTCCTCAGCTGTCTCCTCTTGTGTCATTCAGTCAGCTCCCAATCACAGACCTTCCCCTTTGTCCTTTCTACCACTCCTCTGTCTTTTGGCAACTTAAAATCTTAATTTACCTCAAGCTTCTGCTTCTCATAGAAGATCATCAGCCTGAAATGTTAATTTTGTTCCAATGTGAGCAAATGCTATCTCTCCTGTTGTGAATTTTCTGTTTGTATTTCAGATTTTCTGAATTGGCTTGAAGCAATGAAGTTCCAGAGAAGAGATGGGAAACAGGACCTTAGAGAAGAAGTAGCTCTCTCGCAGACAGCATTTCCCTGGCATTAGTGACACTGGACATTTAATGGGACTATCCCAATAGATTCGAGTAGATCTTGGATCTGCTGCATGGAAGAAAAATTGAGGCGACTATTCCAATGCAGGGATTAACTGAGAAAAGGGGAAATCTGTGCAAGATGGGACTCCTGAGGCATTGAAATTGGTGTTAACTTGAAACATTTCAGAAATACTTACTTAACTTGATGAAATAATTCACAACTGAAGCCAAGCAATCCTACCTGACCCTTGATAGTAAAGAAGTCATAATTGAAGCATCAATAATTGACGCAATTATTGCTTTCTAAAATCAGAATGAAACTGACACAATTACACATTAACATGAATTAAAACATAGCAAGTCTATCCACGTAATTATTGAAACTTCTGATTCATTACTAATTACAGGTAAGTGTGGTCATCACACCAATTAATCGAGCAGAACCCACAGCAATGTGATATTAAGGAGAGTACTCCATCAACCTTTTGAAATTAGATTGCAATTGCCATGGACTTCTAGATCCATTTTCCTTTTACATTTTTTCTCTGAGAGCAAAATAATGATTAGGCTCGTATATCTTCCCGTTAATCCTACAGCAGTGTGATGATGGAGTTAAGCTTCCTCAGTGAAATAATATCCAAAAGTTCTTAATAAAGTATAATTGCAGTTAAAGCTTTCGATCAGGCTTTGCGCACATTCTGGCTACAAATAATTAGATTCTTCTGTTGGCTACTTCCCAGTTGAATGGTTCGCCAAACTAAAGCACTAAAAGATAATGAATAACAATACAAGGAAGATTATGTTAGGGTTATGTAATCGAGCCACACGGGGCAGGAGCAGGCACTTCAGCCCACCATGTCCATTCTGTCCATTAAGTACCAATATATACTAATCCTATTTACTGACACTGGCTTTGTAATATTCTATGTGTTGATGATGCAAGTGTCTTTCTGAATACTTGTTAAATGTTTTAAGAGTCTCTGTCTCTACAACTCCACAATGCAGTGCGTTCCAAATGCCAGCCATCCTCAGGGTGATATTCTTCCTCAGATCCCCAACAGTGCAACTATATAACAGCAACACACGACAATATATCTCACAGTGGTTCATAGGATGATTTAAGGTGCCAAAGAAGATATTAGTAGAAATGACTAGGTTTGGTCAAAGATAATCTGAATGGAGGAGACATAGTTAAACCCCTGTCTCACGGTGCGAGTTGACCCACGAGTGACCCAGAGTTGTCACTCGCGGTAATCACGTACACTAAACGTAGCGGGAACGTCGGAACTCTTGCGAGCAACTTAGCGACTCGTGGTGCTAACGGCAGGTACCCGTGAAACTTGGTAACTCGTGAAAAAAATCAAACATGTTTGATTTTTTCCACGAGTCAAATTTACAGTTCAAGTTAAAAATTGAAACATTTAAAACTCGTTTATAGCGTGGTGGCCCGTGCGTTTACCTTAGTGATTCGTGAGTCTACCGTGGGAACTCTTTTAACTCAGCGGGCAGGCAGCATCTCTGGAGAGAAGGAATGGGTGACGGGATGACATTTCCAAATTTCTCCAGCCCCATGTGTTCACTTTTTTCAACTAGCATCTGCCCTTTCTTGTGTATGACATTATTTGTATCTACAGTGCCTTGTGTCTTGGCAATTCATGATTCACACACACACAATGCTGTGTATTGTAAAGAAAGCCTATGGTGTGCTGGCCTTTATAAATCAGAGCATTGAATATAGGAGTAGGGAAGTAATGTTAAAATTGTCCAAGGCATTGGTAAGACCAATTCTGGAGTATGGTGTACAATTTTGGTCGCCTAGTTATAGGAAGGATGTCAACAAAATAGAGAGAGTACAGAGGAGATTTACTAGAATGTTGCCAGGGTTCCAGCAACTATGTTACAGAGAAAAGTTGAACAAGTTAGCTCTTTATTCTTTGGAGCGCAGAAGGTTAAGGGGGGACTTGATTGAGGTCTTTAAAATGATGAAAGGGATAGACAGAGTTAACGTGGATACGTTTTTCCCATTGAGGGTAGGGAAGATTCAAACAAGAGGGCATGACATGAGAATTAAGGGACAGAGGTTTCGGGGTAACGTGAGGGGGAACTTCTTTACTCGGAGGGTGGTGGCTGTGTGGAATGAGCTTCCAGTGGAAGTGGTGGAGGCAGGATCGATTTTAACATTTAAGAGTAAAGTGGATAGGTATATGGACGTGAAGGGAATGGAGGGGTATGGTCTGAGTGCAGGTAGATGGGACTAGGGGAAAACAAATGGTCAGCACGGACTGGAAGGGCCGAGAGGGCCTGTTTCCGTGCTGTAATTGTTATATGGTTAATGCTGGGGACACACACACACACACACACACACACACACACACACACACACACACACACACACACACACACACACACACACACACACACACACACACACACACACACACACACACACACACACACACACACACACACACACACACACACACACGAACTATGCCGGAGTGACTCTCACACACACACAATTCTGCAGTAACTCAGCGGGACAGGCAGCATCTCCGGAGAGAAGGAATGATGATGTCTCGGGTCGAGACCCTTCCTTAGACCACTACCCAGAGATGCTGCCTGTCCCGCAGAGTTACTCCAGCATTTCGTCTATCTTTAAACCAGCATCTGGACTTCCTTCCCACACAATAACCAATGAGATTCCCCACTAAACTACAGTGTCCTCATTGTTCCCCTCTCTGTCTTCCCCAGACCTGTGTATATGTGTATGTGTATGTGTATATATACTTTGCGTGGTTCCTGGGTTGCCTACTGCTGGGTAACTCCGCGAAATATCATCCCCCTGCATTTCAAATCTAAATCTCTGGCATATATATATATATTGTTTGTGTGTGTGTCTGCTGTCGGGTCCCGGCGGCCGCTCAAAGTCAGTCACCCGAGCTGCTTCCTTCCTCGGAAGTGGCGGCCAGTTCTGCTGTCCGTGCCCGGAGCCCTGCGGCTGCCACCCAAGCTAATTCACTCCCTGGCCACAATAAAACCATACAGCAATGACAGCACGGAAACAGGCCATCTCGGCCCTTTCACTCCGTGCCGTTTACTGTCACCTAGTCCCATCTACCTGCACTCAGACTGGAGCGTGGCAAGTGGGTTACTGACCCCAATCCCCTCCTTCACAACGCCAGACTCCCCAAATACTATGAACTGAGCTCTCCCCCCCACCCCGGGAAATACAGTATTTAAAAACATAAAGCACCAAGAAATGCACTTACCACGTTATTGGTTGCTGGAGGATGCGCATTTTCCCTTTGTAGGTCGTATCAATAGATGCGGCCGCGCTGAAATAACTCAAAGCCACAGGATGGAGATGTATTTTAACATTGGTGCTTTATTAAAACATACCTTCATTCACGGTTGGCTCAAGAGTACTGGGAGAGGAACTTGGTAACTCGGAGGAGGAACTTGGAACATCGCAGAAATGACATACCCGTGGGAACTCGGCTAAACACTTGAACATAAACTTGAAGTCTCGTACACAACCACGAGTCTTTCACTCGGGGTACCTCGTGGGTCAACTCGCACCGTGAGACAGGGCCATTAGGATCCATGTACATAGATTATTAAAATATCATGGTAAGGGAGGGAAAATAGCAATGAAATTGGGGAAGTCCAGGACAAGGGGTCACAGTTTAAGGATAAGGGGGAAGTCATCCAGTACACACTGAAAGTGTAAGTCTATCATTTCAAAACATGTTTAAAATTGCTTATAACTATGAGGCAGGCAGGGTCACATTAGTTTAAATCTCTCACTTGGTAGTGTTTGGGTCTATCACTGGTACTGCACTTTTTACATTTCAGGTTAGCAATCAGGTCATCTAATGGAAGTCTGAAGAAGGTTCTGACCTGAAAGGTTATGTGTCCATTCCCTCCACAGATGCTAACTGACCCACTGAGTTCCTCCAACACTTTGTTTCTTACATTCAATTAAAGTACAACCTGTGTTTCTTTTATTAAGAAAGGCAGTTTTCAATTTATCTTCTTTAGTTGCCCCAAGATGCTTTATAAGACAGATTATGAAAATAATGTGGAGCTTCATTATGAAGTGTACAGGTAATGGATTCATGCTTGTTTATGGAGGGATAGATTTTAAGGAGGACTCTAAAGAACAGGAGAAGGGCCTGGAGAGAAATTCCAGTCATAGAATTATGCAGCATGGAAACAGGCCCTCTAGCCCAACTCGTTCATGGCGACCAAGACCTTCCAGCTAAGCTTGTCCCATTTGCCTGCATTTGATCCATATCCGACTTCATAGCAAAAGGATTTGAGTATAGGAGCAGGGAGGTACTACTGCAGTTGTTCAGTGTCTTGGTGAGACCACACCTGGAGTATTGCGTAGTTTTGGTCTCCTAATCTGAGGAAAGACATTCTTGCCATAGAGGGCGTACAGAGAAGGTTCACCAGATTGATTCCTGGGATGGCAGGACTTTCATATGAAGAAAGACTGGATAGACTTGGCTTGTACTCGCTAGAATTTAGAAGATTGAGGAGGGATCTTATAGAAACGTACAAATTTCTTAAGGGGTTGGACAGCTAGATGCAGGAAGATTGTTCCCGATTTTGGGGAGGTCCAGAACAAGGGGTCACAGTTTAAGGATAAGGGGGAAGTCTTTTAGGACCGAGATGAGAAAAACATTTTTCACACAGAGAGTGGTGAATCTGTGGAATTCTCTGCCACAGAAGGTAGTTGAGGCCAGTTCATTGGCTATATTTAAGAGGGAGTTAGATGTGGCCCTTGGGGCTAAAGGGATCTGCGGGTATGGAGAGAAGGCAGGTACAGGATACTGAGTTGGATGATCAGCCATGATCATATTGAATGGCGGTGCAGGCTCGAAGGGCCGAATGGCCTGCTCCTGCACCTAATTTCTATGTTTCTATGTCTATGAAATGTTAACAAGAGACACAAGAGATGGCAGGGGCTTTAATCCTGATGAACTCACTGAGTTGGACAGCATCTGTGGAAGGAAATAGACAGACAATGTCTTGTGTCGGGCCTTTCTACAGACTGATGAAATGTTTGTCTTTATTACTGGAGGGAAAGAGGACAAGTAATAGAATTGATTCTGCACCAAAAACGGAGGGTCTGCCTGGTAGACCTGGTTTGGCCATCGCGGACGGCTGGGGAAGGGGAGACCTGCTGCCACGTGCGGCGGCAGGCAGTAGATAGGACTGTTCAGTGAACTATTGTAACTTCATCAGCTTTTGTACTGCCAAGGTGAGGTCTTCTGCATGATTTTACTGGGTTGTATGCAAAACAAAGCATTTCATTGTATCGAGGTACATGTGACAATAAAGTATAATTGAATCATTGGATTAGTACATTACCCTGGTTAGATTACAATAGGAGCACCTTGGGCAGTTCTGGCCACCACCCCTTAGGTACAATACAATACAATACAATACAATACAAATGTATTTGTCACATGCACCAACTAAGGTACAGTGAAATGAATTTGCCAGCAGCGAAACAATTGAAAAAAGAACACACAATACACAATAGAATTTAACATAAACATCCACCACAGCATTCTTCACTGTGGTGGAAGGCAACAATGTTGAGTCAGTCCTCTTCCTTTATTCAACCGTGGTCGGGGCCATGAACCCTCCGTAGTCGCTGCTACGGACAGCCGGATGTACAGGCCCTCCCGTTAGAATGATCGAAACTCCGACATCGTGACGGTCAAACACATTCCGTGGCTTGGAGTGCCCGAATCGGCCACTTTGCTACCGGAGACCGCGGCTTCAGGATGTCATAGGCCGCAGGCCGGCGGTCGGAGCTCTTCTCCGGCGATCCCCGGCAAGGGATCCCAGGCTACGGATGGTAAGTCCACGCCACGCCCACGGCTAGAAACTCCGCAGACCACGGCCCCATGATGCCAAAGTCACCAGGCCAGCGATCGGAGCACTCATAGAAACATAGAAACATAGAAATTAGGTCCAGGAGTAGGCCATTCAGCCCTTCGAGCCTGCACCGCCATTCAATATGATCATGGCTGATCATCCAACTCAGTATCCCGTACCTGCCTTCTCTCCATACCCTCTGATCCCCTTAGCCACAAGGGCCACATCCAACTCACTCTTAAATATAGCCAATGAACTGGCCTCAACTACCCTCTGTGGCAGAGAGTTCCAGAGACTCACCACTCTCTGTGTGAAAAAAGTCTTTCTCATCTCGGTCTTAAAGGATTTCCCCCTTATCCTTAAGCTGTGACCCCTTGTCCTGGACTTCCCCAACATCGGGAACAATCTTCCTGCATCTAGCCTGTCCAACCCCTTAAGAATTTTGTAAGTTTCTATAAGATCCCCTCTCAATCTCCTAAATTCCAGAGAGTATAAACCGAGTCTATCCAGTCTTTCTTCATAAGACAGTCCTGACATCCCAGGAATCAGTCTGGTGAACCTTCTCTGCACTCCCTCTATGGCAATAATGTCCTTCCTCAGATTTGGAGACCAAAACTGTACGCAATACTCCTGCACTCCTTTCAGGCGACCCCCAGCGAGCGTTTGTCTCGCTCCGCGATGGAAAAGTCAATGCTGCGCCGGCTGCTGAAGCTCTGGGCCCGACTCCGGGAAAGGCCGCTCCTATCCAAGCTGTTAGGCCGTGAGAGGGGAGGCGGAGAAGCGACATGGAAAAAGTCGCCTCTCCATCGAGGAAGTGACTGAAAAATGGTTTCCCCCTTTTCTCCCCCACCACCCCCCACATAAGACATACCAAGCGCCACGAACACAAACATTTGGACATACTAAAAAAAAACTATAAAAGTCAAAATAACGAACACGCTGCTGGCAGGGCAGCCGACTCACAGCGTCTCCCAACCGACCAGGTATTGTAGAAGGTATTGGTCTTAGTGGAAGAATTGTAGATTTGACAAAATGTAACCGGGATTCCAAGGGGTTAAATTATTTTGAAGCTTTTTATACTAACTAAAATTGTATTCCTTGAAATTAAGGTAGCAGGTGATATTTACAAGATCTAAAGAGTAACTAATAGGGAGAATGTGGGGGAACAAAATCTGCAGCTACAGTCTGGGTTGATGCAACTTAGTCCAAAGATTACAGCCAAGCCTTTTAAGAGTGAAGACAAATATCAATCTCCTGCGAAGTGCCTCAGACATCTCGCTCCATAAAAGCTGCAATATTAATTTAAATTGTCATTGACGGTGAAGACATAAATAAAAGGCAGGGAACTGGGAAGAATGATGCTGTCATTTATCACAGCAGTGATAAAAGAGCTTGTCTGTGCCCCTGAGAGGGCAGACAAGGCTTTAGTTTAACAGCAGAAAGAGGTCAACCCTCCCACACTATCTTGTGGTTGATATCTGACCTGCGCTGCTAGAGGAGGTGGTACAATCAGACACAATAACCTTGATTAAGAGGTAGTTAGATGGATTTTTAAATAGGTAAGGCATGATCAGGATACAGTCCTACTGCAATTAAATCAGATGTGTGTAGATGGACTAGATGGGTTGAAATGCCTCTTTCAGTGTTGTATAATTCTATGACACTATGACTTAATTGTGTTGTCAGCCCGAATGAAAATGCCAAAAACTGCTGGAACACATAAATATAAATCTAAGCATAAAAATGGAAAGTACTGAAAGTATCCAGTCGTTCAAGCTGCATCTGCAGAGGGAGAAACTGACTCAGTGTTTCAGGTCGATGATCTTTCAAATGCGATTTAAGTTGCAAAGAGGAGCAAGGATGGAGGGAAAAGAAAAGAGATATTTGAGGTAGAGTGGAGGCCAATATGGTCCAGATGGCATGAATGCTGTTGATGCCATCTAGTTGAGGGTAGTGAAGCATGTTAGTCAAAGTTGATCGGTCAGGGATAGATGTAAATAGAGGCAGATGAACACGAGTGGTAAGGAAAAGATAAAACAATGTTGCAATTGTAAAAAGCAGAATGCTTTGGAGGTTAAGATAATTCCAGATTGCTCAACAGGTCAAGTAGAACCTGTGGAGACAGAAAAGCGCAGTTTATATTATAGGCTGATGCCTTTACTTCAGAGCTGTCCACAACTGCCACATTTTTCAGCAGAAGTGGTGGAGGCCGGATCGATTTTAACATTTAAAAGTAAAGTGGATAGGTATATGGACGGGAAGGGAATGGAGGGGTATGGTCTGAGTGCAGGTAGATGGGACTAGGGGAAAACAAATGGTCGGCACGGACTGGAAGGGCCAAGAGGGCCTGTTTCTGTGCTGTAATTGTTATATGGTTATATGGTTTTATGGTATTTAATATTGAGTCTTGAGAGCTATAACATGCCTGGATAGAAGATGAGGTTGTGTTCTTTGAGCTTATATTGGATTTCCATTGAACAGAGAACAACACAGCACCGTAATGGGCCCTTCATCACACAATGTTTGTGCCAAACATGGTACCTAACTAAACTGATCTGATCTGCCTGTACATGATCCATGTCCCTCTATTCCATGCACTTTCATAAGTCTAACTAAAAGCCTCTTAAACACCACTATCATATCTGCCTCCTCCACCATCATCCCAGGTAAAAAATATAAATAAACTATAAAAAAACTTGTCCCGTACATCTCCATTAAACGCTCGCCCTCTCACCTTATAACTAGGGCCTATCGATGCCACTCAAAATTTTATATACTTCTTCCGTCTCTTCTCAGCCTCCAACGTTCTAGAGGAAAAAAAAGGTCTATGCAATCTTTCCCTGTAGCTGAAACCGTCTAATAGGATTTTATAGGATCAATATGTATAAATTTTGTATAATTTATGTCTTTGTCAGTTGCCCGAGTCTATGTGCCTGTGATGCTGCTGCAGGCAAGATTTCCATTGTATCTGTACCTCAATGTACTTGTGCACATGACAATAAAGTTGGATTGACTTAACTTGACTTGATCAGTACAGGGAGATAGATGGGAATGGCCTGAAGAATGAAAGCGAAAGGCAACTGGAAGTTCAGTGTCATCCTTGTGGACCGAATTGAGACAGGCTGCAAGGCAATCACTGGCTGTCACAGTCTGTTTGATTTCTCCAGGGTAGTTGCAACCTCCCTGTGATGACAAAAGTGGAAGAAGTGCAAGCGAATCACTGCTTTATCTGAAAGGGCTGTTTGGATCCCTGGATGGTTGGAAGTGAAGAGGTAGAATAACCATATAACCATATAACAATTACAGCACGGAAACAGGCCCTCTCGGCCCTTCCAGTCCGTGCCGACCATTTGTTTTCCCCTAGTCCCATCTACCTGCACTCAGACCATACCCCTCCATTCCCTTCACGTCCATATACCTATCCACTTTACTCTTAAATGTTAAAATCGATCCTGCCTCCACCACTTCTGCTGGAAGCTCATTCCACACAGCCACCACCCTCTGAGTAAAGAAGTTCCCCCTCACGTTACCCCTAAACTTCTGTCCCTTAATTCTCATGTCATGCCCTCTTGTTTGAATCTTCCCTACCCTCAATGGGAAAAACGTATCCACGTCAACTCTGTCTATCCCTTTCATCATTTTAAAGACCTCAATCAAGTCCCCCCTTAACCTTCTGCGCTCCAAAGAATAAAGACCTAACTTGTTCAACCTTTCTCTGTAAGAGGTAGAAGAGGAGGTATTTGACCTCACGGGGCACCTGGATGATGAAGAAGGAAGAGTTGCATTGGAACCTGACTCTAAGATGAGAAGGCTGCTTACTGAGACACAGCATAAAGAAATAGCAGAATGGGAACTGCAGCACAGCCAGAGAGTGATTTCGAGGCAGAGAAGGTTAGCGAAATAATGTTAGAAGGTGGAGTCTACATTTATAATAACGAGCTCTAACGATACTCTGAAGGCTTTGAACAAGGGAGCAGAATCCAAGAAAATGCTGTGCCGAGCAAGCTTTGGGCCCTAGAAGATTACACAGAAGCACAAAACAATGAAGGGGATTAGCAAGAGGATGAAAACATTAAACTCAGATATTGGAGGCATGTTAGAGATGTGCAGATCCCAGGAGTGAGCAGGAGCTTGTGTAGCCAAGCTTTTTGGACCAGCTGAAATTTATGGATGGATTATGTTGGAAAGCTGGTCAGTAGAAAATTGAAATGGTCAATTAATGGAATACAAAGCACACAAAGAAAGTGAACACCATCCAAACCTGTATACTCAGCTGCTTTTGCCGTGATTTTTGTCTTTTTTATCAACGTGAATAGAATGTAAGACTTTAATTCATGTGGGATGCAATTTTACAATAAAACGCTCCAACCATTACTGTGTTTCATGCAAGATACGTACAGCCACTAGAGAGAAACAATTTTAAATCATGCTAGGATTTGGAAGACAAACCTGAAATCCCCAAATGCCAATTTTCAATGGGTTGGGATTAAAGTCACTGAGGGACAATAACATTGACAAATCTACAGCAAAGAGGGCACAGATGAAAATAAAGAGTACCAACAAAGAAATCAAAGCTGATTACTACAGCAGAAGAAAAGAAAATGTCATAAGACTTGTGCAGGAGACTTGTGCCAGAAGACTTTTCCTAACATGGTTTGTGTGCTTTCAAAACAATGTTAGATTTTTCTGCTTGCGTAGGTAAGATAAATAAAATGATTCAATGACTGATGATTCATTGAGAACTTTTTTTTTCATTATTACATGAATACATATAAACATATGAATTGGGAACATGAGTAGGCCATTCTGCCCCTCAAACCTGCTTTCCCATTTGATAAATTCATAGTTGATCTGACTATAACCTCAATTCTGCATTCCTACCTAACTGTAGTAACTTTCCATCAACTTGCATATCAAGAGTAAAGAAAAGAGTCCATACTGTGGTAACATTTTGCCAGCAGGACAGGATCAAAAATATCATGCTAAGTTTTGAACTTATTTGAATAAAATAAACAGCATTACAAACATCAACTAAACTTTGAACTACGGAATGCCTTGATTGCAAAAGGGACTTCAGGCTTTTGTTTTGTACTATATTTGTTTTTTATAATTTATTGAACATTTTATGGTTAGTTTATTAATACATCTATTGAGTACTGTGTTTCCTCCCACACTCTAAAGACATAGAGGTTTGTAGGTTAAATTGGCTTTAGTAAAATTGTTGATTGTCACTAGTGTGTGTTGGATAGTGTAAGTGTGCGGAGATCGCTGGTTTGTGTTGTCTCGGTGGGTTGCCTGTTTCAACGCCGTATTTCCAAACTAAAGTAAACTAAACTAAACTAATCTGATTGGAAACATTTGAGCAGTTAAAATATTTGAAGCAAAGTAATAATGAAAACTATGAGCTTTACCCCGAGCCATTTGATTCTTAATCAGCAGGATTGAAATCAAAGGGGGTCTCCAATTAGGCACCAATCTGATGGCCAAGCAATCGTGAAGATGATTTTCCACTTTAATGGAGGGATCTAACTCTGGACTCCATGAAGAATACAGTGGCAAAACATTGTGGCAGAGGTGGTGCCACCTGACACTCACTAAATCTCAGAACTTATTAGTCAGGAGTCACTTGGAACAGATGGAAACAGCCAGTCTCCTTAGGAAGCAGCTCAATGCAAGCTCTCTCTTAGTCAAGGCAAAATATAGCGATGGACACAGAATGTCTTTATGGTACAGTTGAAATCATGAGATTTATACCTTCAGCATCATTATCCAGTAAAAATATTCCTTTTCCTCAAGTGAAGACACTCCATTATATCTGTTATTTGTGTATTACATTACATTATATTACGTCATAGTATCCATTTATCAGCCTATTTATTGATTTATTGATTTATTTATTTATTGATTGATTCATTTAACTTTCTATTTATCCATTTGTTTATTTATTCATTCATCTATTAATGTATTATTTAATCATTCATCTATTCATTTATTATTAATAATATATCATATATATATGCATGTGTGTGTGTGTTTGTAGGAAGGAACTGCAGATGCTGGTTTACACCAATGATAGACAATAAAAGCTGGAGTAACTCAACAGGACAGGCAGCATCTCTGGATAGAAGGAATGGGTGATGTTTCAGGTGGAGACCCTTTATCAGAATTCAGAAGAAGCGTCTTGATCCGAAATGTCGCTCATTTCTAGTGGACACTGATGGCCACTATCTGGATGATTCTGGAATTCTCTCCTTTCCACTTCTCCTCTCCCCTCCATTACAGATACAGATACAGATACATTTTATTTGTCATGTGTGCCAATTGGCACAGTGAAATGAAATCACCATACAGCCATACAGGAAAAAAAATAAAGAACACAACACAGAGTAGCTAGAAGTTCAACATAAAACATCCCCTCACAGCAGGATCAAAGATTCCCATTGTGAGGGAAAGCACCAAAGTCAGTCTCTTCCCCTGATGTTCCCCAATGTTCCCCCCGGACGGGGCCTCCCCGAGCCCCCTGCAGTCGCCGCTACAGGCGGCCCGATGTTCAGGCCCGCTCGCCGGGGTGATGTAAGACGGACGTCGGGGCTGGGGGACGTCCTCAGCGGCCTGGACCCCGAGTCGGCCCCCTCCTACCGGAGTCCGCGGCTCCCAAAGTCCACTGGCCGCGCCGGGTGGAGATGCAACGCTGGAGGCCCTCGGCAAAGGACCCCAGGACTCCAGGGAGTTGTTCAGCGCTGCCCGCGTTGGGAGCTCTCTAAACCAGAGCTGCACGATGATGGAGCAGCGGCCCAACGCTCCGGAGCTCCAACGGCGACCCAGGTAGGCCTCGCCCGCTCCGCTGTGAATCCAGCGCCGCCGCTGTTGCAGCTCTGGTCCGGTTCCCCGGCAGGAAAGGCCGCTCCGATCCAGGAGGTAGGCCGTGAGGTGGGGGGGCGAGGACGTGACGCGGAGAAATAGTCGCTTCCCCGCCAGGAAGCAACTGGGAGTTAGTTTCCCCCTTACCCTGCCCCCCTCCCCCACATAGAAAAGTTATAGACTCCCCCTAAAACACACTTTTAACAGACTAAAAATAAAAAAAAGATGTAAAAACAAACGGGCTGCAGACAGAGGCTGCTGGCAGTGCAGCGCCCCTATGACCTATCTCCAGCAATTTAGGTTCATCCTGACCTCGCCTGCGGAGTTGGCACATTCTTCCTGTGACCGAGTGAGTTTCCTCCAGGTTCTGCAGGTTCCTTTCACATCCTAAAAACATGTAGATTTGCTGAAATCATTGGCCACTGTTATATACCCCAAGTGTGCACCTGGAAGGTGCAGTCTGGAGGGTTGGAGTTTATGGGAATGTGGGTTGAATAAAATAGATTAGGATAGGATTAGTGCAAATGGTGGTTGTTGTTTGACATGGATGTGTGGTGCTGTATCTCTCCCTAACTCTATGACTCTAACTTGTATCAATATAGTATGGATAACCTCAAAATATATCCCAGAAATGATCATTTGATAATGAGCAGGTGATCTGGTGAAGTACCTGGCAAACACTATGGTGTGCTTTGTACTTTTGACAAAGTTGTTGTCTTTATTTATAACTTGAATTGCATTTGGCATTATTTGGAACAAATAGATCTGAGCACTCATGATCTTTATTCATCCTTGAAATTGTGCTGAAAATAGAAGGCGGGATGCAATATTATCTTCAATGAGATGAAAATTGGATGGAATGCAATGCATGGTGACAGCATCACAAAAGTATGGAATTAGCTTCAAAATCTCTTCGATGTTCTCAAGAGGATGTGAAAGGGACCATATGATTGCAAGCAATTTTAGCAGAAATGCTTCTTCTATTGTCAGGTTGCTCAGTAAAATAATCTGCAAAAGAAACATAAAGGCCATGGTCATTGTTTGAGGTAGTGAATTGTTCCGAACTGGAAGATGACTGGAAAGGCAGTAGAAGAGGAATTTCCAAAAGGGAAATTAATAAATATTTAATGTAAGGAATTAAGTATTGAGAAACAACGAGAGAGCTCAACTAAAGAGCCAGTATTGGGGTAATAGGTTGAAGGCCGTTTTATTTTCGATAATTCCATGACTTGGCTAACACTGACTTAATCAAGTGGGACTTAATCAGATAAAATCTTACCATTGAATTGTGTAAATTGTGTTTACTCTGGGCTGCAGGCTTGTTTTAACACCACAAGAACAGCAATTGGTACAATCCTCAATCCAGGACAGCCTCTCGAAAAAATCCTCCTTGTTATCAGCAGTCTGCAGAATGCGCTGAAAATTACCATGTCATTCTGATATCCATCCTGCAATCCATGTGGGGACACAAATCTTTTTCTTGTCTGAACAGGCTCTATCAACCAAAGACCTGATCCAATTAAACCTTTTTTTTTTTCACTCTGCACACAATGTACTAAACTGCTTGCAAATGTTTAGATAGTGCAGTTAGGTAGATCAAGAGTAAAAATAGAATTCTGAGTTCAATCTGGTAAGTGTGTGTTTGGGTAACTCACACTGCATGTTGCCTATTGCCTTGTAATGGATTAGCATCTAATTGATTACACCCTTTCCCCTGCACTTGTTGGCTAATGCTGGCACCCATCAAGTGATGTTTTATTCTGCACAACCTCACCTTGTTTCCAAATGTATCCACCTTGCTCCGCTCTTTCGTAAGTTTATGTCATAGGAGCAGAATTTGGTCATTTGGCCCATTGAGTCGACTCCATCATTCAATCATGGCAAATCCATCTTTCCCTCTCAAGCCCATTCTCCTGCCTTCTTCCCATAACCTTTGACACCCTTACTAATCAAGAATCTGACAATCTCCGCTTTAAAAATACCCAATGACTTGGTCTCCACAGTCATCTGTGGCAATGAATTCCACAGATTCACCACTCTCTGACTGAAGAAATTCCTCCTCATCGTCTTTCTAAAGGGACGTCCTTTTATTCTGAGGCTGTGCCCCCTAGCCCTAGACTAGTGGAAACATCCTATCCACATCCATTCTATTCAGGCCTTTCCCCACAATCCCCTGAAAAGCACAAAAGGTTGTGACTGAGCAGTAATAGATCAATAACGTGAAGATATTTCCCTTGCTATGGAAATTTAGGATGAGGTTCCTATTCTCATGATAAATAAACACTGATTTAAGACGGTGACGAGGTAGATTTCTTTCCTTTTGCATCTTTGCCTGCAACCTTCAGAATCTCGTGCTTATTGAGTCATTAAATATATCCCAGGACAAGATAGATTTTTGGTCTACAGGGGAGTCAAGTGTTATAGGATTAGACTGGAAAGTGGAGTAATGGCTAGCAATTGGGAATAGATAGGGTGAATGCATGGTGCCTTTTTCCCAGGGTCGGGAAATCAAGAACTAGAGAGCATAGTTTTAAGATGAGATGGGAAAGATTTAATAAGAATGATTGGAGAAGATGTTTACCAGAATGTTTCCTGGATTCGAGGCTATTAACTGTAAGGAGAGGTGGGACTAACTTAAATTATTTTATCTGGTCCATCGGAGTTTGTGATAGGGGAGACCTGATAGGGGTGCATAAAATTATGAGAGGCATAGCTGGGGAAAACAGTCCAGGGTCGAAATGTTAAAGACTAGATGGTCTACCTTCAGGATGAGAGGGAAACGTTTAAAGGAAATGTAGGGGTAGGTCTTTTACACCAGTGGTGGGTGCCTGGAATGTGCTGTCACGGTTGCTGGTAGTCTATCAGCTGCATTTCCTGGCCATTGAACAAGATTCCCAAGTTTGAATCAATAGGCAATGGACAATTGGTGCAGGAGTAGGCCATTCGGCCCTTTGAGCCAGCATCGTTATTCACTGTGATCATGGCTGATCATCCACAATCAGTACCCCATCCCTGCCTTCTCCCCATATCCCTTGACTCCGCGATCTTTAAGAGTTCTATCTAACTCTCTCTTGAAAGCACTCAGAGAATCGGCTTCCACTGCCTTCTGAGGCAGAGAATTCTACAGATTCACAACTCTCTGAGTGAAAAAGGTTTTTCCTTATCTCCATTCTAATTGGCCTACCCTTTATTCTTAAACTGTGGCCCCTGGTTCTGCACTCTCCTAACATGTTTCCTGCCTCGGACGTGTCTAATCCCTTTATAATCTTATATGTTTCAATATGTTCCCTCTCATCTTTCTAAACTCCAGTGTATACAAGCCCAGTCGCTCCATTCTTTCAACATATGACAGTCCAGCCATCACAGGAATTAATCTTGTGAACCTACGCTGCACTCCCTCAATAGCAAGAATGTTCTTCCTCAAATTTGGAGACCAAAACTGCACACAATACGCCTGGTGTGGTCTCACCAGGGCCCTGTACAACTGCAGCAGAAACTCCTCTTGTTATGAAGGCCAAAATGCCATTAGCTTTCTTCACTGCCTGCTTACTTTCAGTGACTGGTGTACAAGGACACCCAGATCTCGTTGTACTTCCACTTTTCCTAACTTGACACCATTCAGATAATAATCTGAATTCCTGTTGTCACCACCAAAGTGGATAACCTCACATTTATCCACATTAAGCTGCATCTGCCATGTATCTGCTCACTCATCCAACCTGTCCAAGTTTACCTGCATCCTCATAGCATCCTCCTCACAATTCACACTGCCACCCAGCTTTGTGTTATCTGCAAATTTGCTAATGTTACTTTTAATCCCTTCAACTAAATCATTAATGGATATTGTAAATAGCTGCAGTCCCAGCACCGAGCCTTGCGGTACCCCACTAGTGTAGGCCATTCGGCCTACCCCACTTAGGGTAAGCGGTACCCCACTTACACCCCATATAAGTACATTACCCCCAATACGATGTGTTCTAAATTTGCTCACTAATCTCCTATATGGGACCTTACTGAGTGTCAAGGTACACTACATCCACTGGCTCTCCCTTGTCCATTTTCCTAGTTACATCCTCAAAAAATTCCAGAAGGATGTAACTGGGCAAATGGACAAGGGAGAGCCAGTGGATGTAGTGTACCTGGACTCAGAAAGCCTTTGAAAAAGAGATTAGTGGTCAAAATTAGAACACATGGTATAGCGGGGTAGGGTACTCACGTGGATGGAAAATTGGTTGGCAGACAGGAAACAAAGAGTAGGGTTTAACGAGTCCCTTTCAGAATGGCAGGCAGTGACTAGTGGGGTACCGCAAGAATCCCAGCCAGACTATTTAAATTCAAATAAATTGAGTGAATCTAGAATAAAATGATCTTGGTTTCAATTAAGTAACCTTGAAACTACAGGATCATCATTAAAATCCATTTAGTTCATTAACGTTTACCAGGTACGGAAAATTGCCATCCGCTCTGTCATTTTGTCTGTCATTTTGACTTGTTTGCTGCCTTCTCAAGGGCAACTAGAGATAGGCAGTGAATACTGACATTGTCAGTGATGATCACTTATTTTGAAGAAATAAATATTCGTAAGCACTCCTGAAAACCATCTCGCTCACCAAATTTTTGGTTACCTGCAATTTTATGTCAATTTTTGTTTGTTAATCACTCCCGTGAATGATTTGTTACAATAATACAAATCATTATTTTCCTTCCTTCTGTCACTCTGTTGATATTTCGCTTAAAGCAGATGCATGATGAGATTTACAGTCAGCCCGACAAGTGGGTTCCACAGGGAACATAAGCCAGTCAATCAGATTTTTAGCTCTGCCAACCATACAATTTCCCTGTTAGCATATATCCTTACTGGAAATGGATTAACATCTTCAATGCCACAGTAAGAACATTGGGAAGAGCTTCTACATAAACTAGTCATTCTTACATTTATTACCAGTCACCGACTGACTGTATAGACAACTTTTCCCAGAGGGATTATGCCTTCAGTCACTACACAATGGCAATGCTGTTCATGTTGTTTGCTGCTGGAAATCTTTCGCTGAAGTTTTGGCAGTGAATTCCTTGGATTATTTCCTATTCTTTTAAAGCTAGCTGTTATTTTATTTGGTTTCGTCTGTGAAATATTTGTTTTGCCTGCAAAACTTGTTCATCTATTTCATGCCGTTGGTATGCAGTGACTTTCAGATCAAAGACATAAGAAGTCCAGCTACATCACTGCATGTTTATTGCAAAATAATTTAGAACCAATTACCAGGCAATTACATGCCTGGTGTACGTTGAATATCTATATAATTAAAAGTTTTCTCTGCAATATGATGAGGCTATAGAATTGTAAAATCTGCACACTGTTACTCATTTGGCCTGTGTTAGTCCATTGATGTTATTGATGTCAGTAGCTCCAACAATTAAGTCTTAAACCATCAATTCCATTTTGCTCATTAAAATCTGCAGACTGCCCCTGAACTGACCATTCTTCCCCATAAGAGAGCCCATTGAAACGCAACCACCTGCAATGGCTCCCTTTTTTATATCTTCCTCTTTTTCTCCCTTCCCTTCTCCCACACCATATCCTTTATATTATTTCTCTGTCAGCCCTCTCCATTCCTTCTCCCTCTCTCATTCACTCTTTCTTTCACTATTCTCCCCCTCCCCTTCAGACAATGAATTGGGTTTATATCTACATATTATTTTTAGGATATCTCAACGTTTGAAATTGTCTGGTAAAACTTTTCAGGAGGTATGAAATGATGGTAGTTTTCCTTTAAAAATGGAGGCATCTCATCAAGTTAAGTTGTATGGAAATAAACATGAAAATGTGAAGAATTCCTTGTGACTAGATTGGATTCACTGTCAGCTCAATTGACTGCAGGAGTAATTGCATAAAATGTGCATCTCAATCAATAAATTATAAATTCCCAATGATGAATTACTTTGAAAGTATGATATTAGATTACCACAACAAAAGAAAAAAGTGAAATGCAAGAAAATGGTAAAATTAAAGAATATTCTTGCAAGAATGATTCATGAAAGGTCATTCTTTTGCAGCTTAGTGGAAGAAATAAAATGGTGAATTAGAATAAATCAAACAATCTAATTTATCTTATGTACACAAAAATGTTGTCTGATTCAGGCAATTTTGAGTCTAATTTGGTTTAATGTGCTGTGATAGTGAAGGTCAATGCATTCAATTCATCCCTCTCTGCAATGTGTTTATTAGATGAAGCGCAGAATATATTTACTTGCACCATTCGACTGAATCCTGCATCCACATTTGGAAAAAAGACAGTGCCGTGATATTAAGTAGGTTAATGAGATTTTGGTTAATGTTGAACACGATTTTGTGGGATTTTTTTTCGTGAGGGAGCTGTTCAGTTTAGAGTTTTAGAGTTTAAAATGTTTTTGAGTTTTACAGATAAAACGTGGAAAAAGGCCCTTCAGTCCACGACGACCAGCGATCACCCATGCACTAGTTCTATCCCATGCATGAGGGACAATTTGCAGAAGCCAATTTACCTACGAACATGCACGTCTTTGGAATGTGGGAGGAAACCGGAGCATTTGCAGGAAACCCACGCGGTCACAGGGAGAACGTACAAACTGTACAGACGGCAACCCGTAGTCAGGATCGAACCCGGGTCTTTTGTGATGTAAGGCAGCAAATCTACCACTGTGCAGCCCTAAATTATCAAAGAGTGTGTGATGAATGTCAATAAAGATTTTGAGCTTTTCTTCATAATTTTAGAGAGAGAGGCAAAATTGAAAGAGCAACAAATCTTTAATGTTGTTGAAAAACTGAGTAGATTTGTGATGGGTATCTGCTATTTAAGCATTGTGTGTTCGTTCAATACAATAAAAGTTTCAGCTGTTATCATATTTTACCTTGGACAGTTTACGACAGCAGTCGTTTAATGATTGTTCTGTCACATCTGGATTAGATGGCAATCAGTTTGAGCTCTCTTCCATGCCAATACTGAGAGGTGTTGCATTTAAACTCTACCATTTTACACATCAAACAAGAGATAAGTCCCTATGTCACTACGTGTAAGTGGACCCTTTTTTAACTTCAAAGGACATCTGTGACCCTCCACTGTTCTCGCTCATATTTAATTCCTCAAGAAGAGCTGATTATTTGATCTTATTTTAAGTTTGTGCTACTCATCACAAGCTGGTGTACCTTTTCATCTGCATAACGTTGTTCAAAAGCAATGAGTGTGAAGCACAATGAGCAACATGGGGGTCAAGGAGTTGCTTCTACAACGGGTTATTTTTCTTTCTATCTTCATTCCTTTGATCTTCATGTAAAACTGGTTGGAGTCAGGATGGCTCAGTAAAACAATTAATAGAGCTGCTGTCTCAATGCACCAATAACCCAAGTTCAATGCTGACCTCCCCTTGCAGTCAGCGTGCTGTTTGCATGTTCACCTTGCAAACATCTGGATCTCCTCTAAGTGCTCCCATTTTTCTTCCCGCATTCCAAAAATGCGCAGATTAGTAGATTAATTTGCTGCTGTATTTGACCCGAGGGTGTGAGTGCAGAATCTGGAGGGAGAATAAAATTAGATTAGCGTAAGATCCGGGCAAATGAGCACTTGATTTTCATTGTGTTTTCTTGTGAGCTAAAGCGTCTGTTTCTGTGCTGTATGTGTCTATGATAGTTTGGATGATTATATCTTGAGGAACAAGCAGACTTTTACTCTCGGCTTAATTATGCTCCTCCCACCTGATCTCACTTCATTTTTCTTGTACATCTCTCAATTTCTTACTCCTCCATCTCTTTATCTTACCTCCCCTTAAAGGCACAAGTCACTCCCAAATTGAATTCACATGCCAGGAATCTCTGTTTCCTCACCTGTAAGGAGTTTCCCCTGGATTCATAGAGTCATGCAGCGCTGAAACAGACCTTTCAGCCCAACTCGTCCATGCTGACAAAGCTGTCCATAATGAATTTCATTGGAGATCATTTTACATTCATGACAAGAACATATGAAATCAGTCCAGCAGTAGACCTTTCTTGCCTCTTGAGGTTGCTCCACCTTCAAGGAGATCATGTCTGAAACTGTCCCTGAACATTTTCCTGCCTGATCGTCATTTCTCTTAATTTCATTAAGATTAAAACATCTTTCAGCCAAGATACACGGGCCTCACAGATTTCTGGGAAGAGAATTCTCGAGTTTGTAACCCAGGAGAGAAGGAATTCTTCCTCATATCCCTTTTAAATGATAATCCTTTAACCTGAAACTATGTCCTCTGCTTCTGGCTTCCCATACCAGGGGATATATTCCTTCAATATCTACCCTGTCACGTCATCTGAAAGTCTTGTGTTTATTTTATTTTTCCAAACACCCTTATTTTGGGATCATTTACAGGGGCGCATATCTTCACCACTTCTGCCTTATAAAGCACATTGGCATTATGAAGACTTTAACTCGGACCTCTGTAATATTTTCACAAAAGCACAAATGCATTGAGATTCTGGAAGTTAATCTTAAAAAACACATTGGTGTAGTTGGCACTTCATGGCGCCAGAGTTTCAAGTTCAATCCTGGCCTCAGGTGCTGTCTGTGTGACGTTTGCACATTCTCCCAGTGACTATGTGGGATTCCGCAAGGTGCTCCGGTTTCCTTCCACATCCCAAAGATGTGCGGGTTTGTAGATTAATTGGCCTCTGAATATTGAATATTGGGAGTGGATGAGAAAGTGGGATAATTGATGGTCAGCAAGGACTCAGTGGACTGAAGGGCCTGTTTCCATGCTATAACTCTAAATTAAAATAACCTAAACTCAATTATATGGCATTGATTTGCATGGCAGAGTTAACATAGAACTTAGAATAGTACAGCATAGAAGCTGTTCCTTTCGCCCACAACATCCGCGCCAATCGTGATGCTAGGTTAAACTAATCTCCTCTGCCTACATGAGATCCACCACCATCCCAGCAATATATTCCTGGCAATCACCACCCTCCATGTAAAAACCTTGCCCTGCATATCTTCTTTAAACTTTGCTCCTCTCACAAAGCTATGTCTTTGATCTTTTGATACAGGAACAAGGCTCTGACTGTTTACCCTATCTCTGCCTCACATAACTTTTATTAACTTCTCTTCCCTTCAGCCTCCAGCACTCCAGAGAAAACTATTCAAGTTTTTCCTTATAGCTAATACCTTCTAATCCAGGCTGCATTCTGGTAAACCACTTATTCACCCACTGCAAGGCCTCCACATCCTTCGTGTACTGGGGCAATCAGAACTGCACGCAATACTGCGTGGCAATGGTCAGACTCATCATGCAACGGTGAAAGCAACAGGTGTCCTACATTTTCTGAGGCGCAACTTTCATCATTGTTCAACTTCTGTCAAGGGGAAGCTATACTTCATCCTCGTTAGACCTCATTTGGACTACGCAGTTGCAGCATGGGACCCATACACAAATAAAAATATTTCTTCCATCGAACGTGTCCAAAGACAGGCAGTTCGATTTGTTACCAACACCTATGAGAGAGAAGCGAGTGCTACCAAACTTCGGAATTCTCTGGGGTGGAACCCTCTCCAAGACAGTCGTGAAGCACACTGTTTGACCTGTTTTGACAAAATGTTAAATGGCCAGGTCAACATAGATTACAAGACCTACACCAAACCCAAACCAGGGCATCCGATCCAATTTGTGATTCCAGCCACCAAGACAGATGTGTACAGCAATTCATTCTTCCCCCGCACAATTAAAGCATGGAATAATCTCCACCCTACTATATTTACCCAACCAGATGCAACTAAATTTAAGGTAGCTCTTTCTTCCACAAAACCCTTTCTGGCTTAAGTCCTCCCTCCACCACCTCCAGTTTAAATTCCATTTGGAATATTTTGGAGGACCAAGAAACCAAGAAACTTCAATTGCAGCTAACCCAAGTCCTATAAAACTGCAAAATGACTTCTAGACTCTTAAACTCAAAGCCTTGGCCAATGAAAGCAAGATTTTTTAACTATCTACATGTTGGGGCAGTTTGAATGGCTGTGAAACTCTTAAATAGTGCCGGAGTAGGCACACTATATGACTTAGTTGTCCAATAAGATTCAATGTGAAATCTTACATGGAGACATCATATTCATACATTAAAATAACAATAGCATTACATCTATCTCATCCTCTAAGACACCCAAAACCATTGCTTCATCAACTTCTGCCTGTGCAGTAATCTATCCATAACTGGTTTCATTTTTTCTGGTCCTTCTCGTGCACCAATGTGATACCAGGCATGCTTCGTGTTTTCTATTAACTGAGATCACCAATTAGTAGTGAGAACTATGCATGTTGTTAATGCAACGGCCATTAAAAACATCATTGCAACTGAGCTTGATTTGAGCACATTAAACATTACATTAAAAAATTCTGTTTGGAAAAAATGTAAAGCTTCATAGAATTTAAATTTGTATTTATGCATATTTTAAGTCGAATTATTTACAGAATAAGCAAGTTGTTTAATAGTAAGTAAAACATGAAGTCAGAGGTGACCCTTTGCAATGTGGTATAATTAATGAACAAACAATTATGCTCCACTGTTTAAAAAACAATGTTTATTCAATTCATTATCTGCTTGCTTACAAGGATTTGAACTAAATACAAATGGAGCTATTGTTTACCATTCTGTCACATTGATTCTTGAACATAATCTACACAAATTGTACGGCAAAGTACATAAAGATGGTTCCTCTCCATGAAGGAAGTTAGTGGTGAGAAACAGAACAATTTTACCACACATTTCTCAATAAAACCATGAATCGGATGGTACATACTCAGGCAGGGCTACTTTCTACTATAGGTGAAGAAGAGTGTTCCATCAGTGACTGACGTGTTGGGCCTGGTCCCACACTGTGTGACTTCCGGTAGGGAAGCACCGATTCGGGACTTATCTTGCCTGTACATCTGACTGCCCGCAGCGGCGACTGCGGAGGTTTATGGTCCTGACCACGGGGAAAAATAGAGGAGGACTGACTAAACTTTGTGCCTTGCTTCACAGTGATGAATACTGTGGTGGATGTTTTTGTGTTACATTTTTTATTGTGTATTGTGTGTTCTTTTCTATTGTACCGCTGCTGGCAAGTTCATTTCAATGCACTTCATTGTGTATGTGACGAATAAATCTGACTATTGACTATTGACTCTATGACTGTGGGACCCACCAGCTATTGCTATGGTGGACTGAAGTTATTACATTTTTTGGGTACATGAAGTTTATTGTAGTTGAAAATCAATATTTCCAAAAGAAAGGCAACTGTAATCATTTCCGGTTTGAATTTCTCCTCTTATCTCATCTCAGCACATCGATATAATCTTGAAGAAGGTGCACCCATGCCTTTCCTTCCATCATAATTTCAAGGGATTTGGCATGTAACCAAATATTCTGAACACAGATGTGCTGTTGAAAGTAGCCTGCATCATTTCCTGGTATGGCAATTCCAACATACAGGATGCAGGGCCTGGTGGACTCAGCCTGGTCCACCAGGCCCTACCAGGCACAGCCCTCCCCATCATCAAAAGCATCTACATGATGAGGTGCTGTCTCAAGTAAGCGACATCCATCATCAGGGATGCCACCATCTCGCCATGCCCTTTTTTCACTGCTACCATTTGACACGAGGTACAAATGCCTGGAGTTCCACATTACAGATTCAGGAATTGCTACTTTCGTACAACTTTTAAGTACTTGAACTGATCTCTACAACCCTAATCCTACCTCAACAATAGAACACTGTGAACTATCACTGACACAACCACATACTTGTTTTCTAAGTATGTTTTGAACTAATTGTCTTGTTTTTGCAGTCATTGCTTTTCACCAGGTTGTGGAATTTATGTGTAATGTATACAAAACTATGTTTTCTTGAGTTGTCTAAGTCCATATGTCTGTGATATTGCTGCAACCAACATTTTCTGTATACCTGTACCTCACTACACTTGTGAGTATGGCAATAAACTAGACTTGATTTGACTATGTATAACTCCAACTCTGCTGTACTTTTACTTCGTAAATTGTGGATTTCTCTTATGCTGAGTAATCTTCACGTGTTGAGTGAGGATTTGCAAGCTTTCACTGTGGTGTTGCTATCATTGTGCAATTCTCATGAGAATGAGATGGAGAATTCCACCCCTCGTGAAGCTGTTTTATAACCAAATTAAATCAACATTGCTCAGAAGATAACCTATTCACCCAGTTCTTCATATATCGTGATGGTTGACGAAAACCAGCGATTCAAACTGGAATGCAGAAAATGCTCAGCAATTAATTAAATCATTAAAACTGAAGAGAGTTAAAGTGGAGTTCTCTGCCTCAGAGGGCGGTGGAGGCAGGTTCTATGGATGCTTTCCAGAGAGAGCTAGATAGGGCTCTTAAAGATAGCGGAGTCAGGGGATATGTGGAGAAGGCAGGAACGGGGTACTGATTGGGGATGATCAGCCATGATCACATTGAATGGCGGCGATGGCTCGAAGGGCCAAATGGCTTACTCCTGCACCTATTGTCTATTGTCTATTGTCTAAGTACATCTTAAAACATAGAGTGAGGTAGACATGGGGTTAGAATAGAAGAGAAGGCAGGCAACAATATGCAACAGGGCAAAAGGCAGAAGGAAGTAAGATAATGACGGTGCATAATGATGGGTGATAATTAAAATTTCAGGCCTAGAAGGAGGCCACTTGGCCTATCATGTCTGCACTGGTCAAAAGAAAGCTTCCCACCTTCCAGCACTGGTTCAGTAGTCCTATGAGACACAGTCCTTCAAGGAAACATCCAAGCAGTCTTTAGATGTGTTGCCAACTTTTGCCTCTCCCACACTTTCAGGAAGTGAGTTCCAGACCCCAACACCCACAGAATTAAAATCATTTCACCGAGTCCTTCCACCAACTTCTTTAAATCCATATCCAAAAGATTACAGGATATAAACAAAAGATAGGTCTAGGAGGGTTGTAAATAGAAAAGCAGAAGCATGGAAAGGAAATGTTGAAATCACTGCTGAGCCCAGAAGATTGTTTTGTGTTCAGTTGAAGAGGGTATTATTGTCACATGAACAGAAGCTGTGGTTCATTGCAATAGTGCAGGAGGGTCAGTGCAGGAGCAAGGTGGAGAACAGAAATGGGAATGTAAAAACGCTTCCTCCAGAGAAGGAAGTATTGGTGGCATTCTCCAAATCTCTTAATGCTCCTGTCCCACTTAGGAAACCTGAACGGAAACCTCTGGAGACTTTGCGCCCCACCCAAGGTTTCCGAGCGGTTCCCGGAGGTTCCCGGAGGATTTTGTCCTCCGGCAACCACCTTCAACTAGCATCGCAACCGGCTTCGACTAAAAAATCACCGATTTTTAAAATGGAAACCGCTTTCGACCATTAGGGAGACTGACAAAAACCTCCGGGAACCGCACGGAAACCTTGGGTAGGGCGCTAAGTCTCCAGAGGTTTCTGTTCAGGTTTCCTAAGTGGGACAGGAACATTAGACTTTAATCATAATCATAATCATACTTTATTAGCCAAGTATGGTTTGCAATATATGAGGAATGTGATTTGCCATACAGTCGTACCGATAAAAAGCAACAAGACACACAAAATCCATTTTAACGTAAACATCCACCACCGTGACTCCTCTACAATCCTCACCGTGATGGAAAGCAAAAAAAAAGTTCAATTTTTTCCCTTCTTTGTTCTCTTGCGGTCGGGGGCCTCGAACCTTCCAGTGACAGGATGATCTTGGCTCCCGTAGCCAACAGTCAGGCCCTCCGCATTCAGGTGATCAAGCTCCCGCATCGGAGGGACCTCAGCTCACCTGCGCCGGGCAATCGGACCCCGGGTCGGGGCCGGTCGAACCTCTTACGACTTTGGAACTTTCCGGCATCAGTCTCTGCCCGAGACTGCGATCTCCTCGATGTTGGAATCCGCAGGCTGCGGTTGGAGCTTCAATCCCAGGCAAGGGATCGCAGTCTCCAATGGTAAATCCACGGCCCTGCGGTGGGGCTCAAAGTCAATCTCAAGCAAGACCTCCAGCTCCATGATGTTAGGCCGTAGAGCGACCAGACATACGATCAGGTAAACAATCGCATCTCCGGCAAGGTAAGAGACTGAAAATATGTTTTCCCTGACCCCTTCCCCCACCCCCCACATAAAACAAACCAGAGAACATTAACACAAACTTTTAAAACACACTAAAAATAACAAAAAAGACCAAAAGACAGACAGACCGTTGGGGAGGCTGCCATCGCTGATGGCGCCACCCGGTACGACATTACTTTAGAGATACAGTGTGGAAGCAGGCCCTTCGGCCCACGAGTCTGTGCCGACCAGCGATCATCCTGTACATTAGCACTATCCCACACAGTAGGGACAATTTACAATTTTACCAATTAGCCTACAAACCTATGTGTCTTTAGAGAAGGAACTGCAGATGCTGGAGAATCGAGGGTACACAAAAAGCTGGAGAAACTCAGCGGGTGCAGCAGCATCTAAGGAGCGAAGGAGATAGGCGACGTTTCGGGTCGAGACCCTTCTTCAGACTACAAACCTATGTGTCTTTAGAGTGTGGAGGGAAACTGGAGCACCTGGAGAAAACCCACACTGTCACAGAGAATGTACAAACTCCATACAGATTGCATCTGCAGTCAGGATTGAACCTGGGTCTCTGGCACTGTGTCGTCATAATTTATTTACTGTATATTTTATACTGAGATGAGAATAAGGAGCAAAAGGAGGGGAACGGAAGGAGCCAATGACAATTTGGCCATGATCTAGGTTTCTCCTGCATTGAAACTACCCAAGATCATTTGAGTCATAATCATGATACTTCCAAGGAAAGAAAAGACTTAAGGTCTTCCTGCATTCTCAGCACAGGAAAGTGGCATTCGGAACTGGTGAATAGATATCATTCCAACTAGTCAAGTCAAGTCAGTTTATTCGTCACATACGCATACGAGATGTGCAGTGAAATGAAAACTACTGCAGAATCTTGGCCTTTCCAATGGCAATGTTGGCCTTCACATTCCTCAGCGATAGGTAACTTACATTATTGATATGTAGCTGTCCAATGCATTACTGTACATACATGGACACAGGGAGAAACAACTGCACAGAACCAGATTAAGGTCAAAGAAAATCACAGAAATAGAGGTTGCTTTAAAGATATCAGATTACAAAATAAATGGAGCAAGAAAGATCAAACAGTAATACAAGAGGAAGAAACAAATGAGAAGATGATCATAGTCCAAGTAATTTAAGTTCCAATGATCAGAATAAGATTGAAGTACCAGGATGAATAATATTCGATTCCCCAGGTTTGCTCAAAGATAATAAGGAATGTGATCAAGCAGAAACCCAATTAAAGTTTTTTTGATAGAGCTTTGAAATGTATCCTACTTTTCCTATAATTGATTTGTTTTCTCAAAGCTTGAGACTAATTTAAAATCAGGCACATCTATTAACTGACCTTTAAAGTTGGCCGCATCCAGCTTTATGGCCTTTTGCATGATAGTGGGAGTTCTCAACACTTTGTGCAGCATTGAGAACTTGAGGAACATAGACAACATTACAGAGTTTACAGTGACTTAGCACATGCTGTCCTGACTCTGTTATTGAGTCAGGTCCCTCAAGTGCAGTACCATGGAATCATATCACACAGAAAAATGCCCTTCGGCCCACCACATCCATGCCAACCACCTATACTAATCCTCTATTCTAACACTTGGTCTAAAGCCTTCAATGCCTTTGCACTTGCTTTCCCTGTCTCTTCTCCTAGATTCATACTCATGGAGTCATATAGCTTGGAAATGGGCCCTTTGGCCCAACATGCCCAAGCCGACCAAGATGCCCTATCTACACTAGTCCCACCTGCCTGCCTTTGGCCTACACCCTTCTAAATATTTCCTATCCATGTATCTGCCTAAATGTATTTTAGATGTTTTAATAGTTGCTTCAGCTATTTCCTCTGGCAGCTCATTCCATGTACCCAAGATCCTCTCTGAAAAAGTTGTCCTTCAGGTTTCTGTTAAATGTTTCCCCTCTCACGTTAACCTTATGTCCTCTGGTTCTTGCTTACCTACACTGAGTAAAAGACTCTGTGCATTCCTATCTATTCACCTTGTGATCTCATACACCTCTATCAGATCACCCCTCTGCTCCTGCGCTCCCAGGAATAAAGTCCTAGCCCGTCTTATCTCCCCCTGTAGCTCAGGATCTCAATTCCTAACCACATCCTCATAAAACCTCTTTGCACTTTTCCAGCTTAACAACATCTTTCCTCAGATTCGTAAAACATGAACTCCCACGTACAAAGCCATGCTGACTATTCCCAAACAAACGTTTCCTCAAATGCTGACATACCTTATCCCTCAGAACACTCTGCAGCAACTTGCCTACACAGATGTCTATAGATTTATTTTGCAGCCCTTCTTAAATAAAGGCAGAACATTAGCCACCATCCACGGTCCTCACCTGTTTCTAATGATGATTCATATATCTTAGCCAGAGTGCCTGCAATTTTGTTTCTACCTTCCAAAGTCCCCTATCTCCTAAACCGTGACATGGACTGTCCTCTCCTTTAAGAAGTTATAGGAAAGATAGGAAAGATATTGTCACGGTTGAAAGGGTCCAGAAAAGATTTACGAGGATGTTGCCAGGACGAGAGGGTGTGAGCTATAGGGAGAGGTTGAGCAGGCTGGGTCTCTATTCCTTGGAGCACAAGAGGGGGAGGAGTGATCTTATAGAGGTGTACAAAATAACCATATAACCATATAACCATATAACAATTACAGCACGGAAACAGGCCCTCTCGGCCCTTCCAGTCCGTGCCGACCATTTGTTTTCCCCTAGTCCCATCTACCTGCACTCAGACCATATCCCTCCATTCCCTTCACGTCCATATACCTATCCACTTTACTCTTAAATGTTAAAATCGATCCTGCCTCCACCACTTCTGCTGGAAGCTCATTCCACACAGCCACCACCCTCTGAGTAAAGAAGTTCCCCCTCACGTTACCCCGAAACCTCTGTCCCTTAATTCTCATGTCATGCCCTCTTGTTTGAATCTTCCCTACCCTCAATGGGAAAAACGTATCCACGTCGACTCTGTCTATCCCTTTCATCATTTTAAAGACCTCAATCAGGTCCCCCCTTAACCTTCTGCGCTCCAAAGAATAAAGACCTAACTTGTTCAACCTTTCTCTGTAACATAGTTGCTGGAACCCTGGCAACATTCTAGTAAATCTCCTCTGTACTCTCTCTATTTTGTTGACATCCTTCCTATAACTAGGCGACCAAAATTGTACATCATGAGAGGTATAGATCGGATCGATGCACAGAGTCTCTTGCCCAGAGAAGGGGAATCGCGGACCAGAGAACATAAGTTCCAGGTGAAGGGGAAAAGATTTAACAGGAATCCGAGGGGTAACTTTTTCAAACAAAGGGTGGTGGGTGTATTGGACAAGCTGCCAGAGGAGGTAGTTGAGGCTGGGACTATCCCATCATTTGAGAAACAGTGAGACAGGTACATGGATAGGACAGGTTTGGAAGGATATGGACCAAGTGCAGGCTGACATGGACATGGACATGGTGGGCAGAAGAACGTGTTGTGACTTATTTTCTCTTCGACTCTGTCACTAGCATTTGATCACCTACTCCAGTGTTTTCTTTAGTCGCTTAAAGGCTAATTATATTTGATTATTCACAAGGGAAATGGCTTGAGACGTTTTATTTTGATCAGAGCGATTGTTGTAAGAAGATTTAATGTGCATTGGCCCATTGTACAAATGGTCAAAACAGTCACTTGGTAACCATCATAATGAAATGTGAATTGTATTCTAACCAATTTTGCTTCCATCTATGCTTGGTTTATTAAGTAATTTACAGGACCTATTGATTTTTCCCAACAAAAGAAGCATGTGGCAGAAATAATTAATGTGACATTCAAAACTGCAAACTAGCCTCATATTTAATTCTTCCACAGACCGGATGTTTCTGGCTATAAAGGTGTCAAAGGCAGACCAACTTCTGAATACACCTGACCTAACATCCATCATTTTCAACGGTCCCTATTCTTCATCAAATTCCATATTTCTTATGAAACGTTTAGACATCTATCCTCATTCAGTTGTATGAAGCATGTTATAACAGGCAGCCAGAACATTATATCAAACCACTGAAATTATTTCCATTGAAATCAATGGATTTTACAAGCTGACATGATCACGTTGTACCTTTGGCGTTACTGGCCAAAGATGAGCTTTAAGGCAATACTAAATCAATGTAAAATTAACCATTAGATCCCATCAAGTCCATCTAAATCATTGGAGACTAAGCACGAAGATGGGAACCAGAGGACATAGGTTTAAAGTGAGGGGGGAAAGATTTATTAGGAACCTGAGGGGTAGCTTTTGCACACAATGGGTGGTGGGTGTATGGAAAGCGTTGCTGGAGGAGGCAGCTGAGGCAGGTACTATCACAATGTTTAAGAAATATTTAGACAGGTACATCAATGGAATAGATTTAGAGGGATATAGGCCAAATGCAGGTAGGTGGGATGAGTGTAGATGGGACATGTTGGTCAGTGTGGGCAGGCTGGGCCGAAGGGCCTGTTTCCATGCTGTGTGACTGTATAACTCTAGGACTCTATGACGTTGTTGATTGCAGAGGATGCATAGGAGATATTCCGCATTCCACTTTTGCATGAACAAGGGCTTCTATCAACTAACCTCTAATGCACCACATGCTCTCTGATAATACAGGTGCATGGTGGGACCCTAAGAATCACGGACTGCTTCCCATTTCTAAGAAGCCACCTCATGCCAAAGGTAGTAATTAAAGATTAAATTCTTCACTACCATCAATGTCGCTGCACAGCCATTGTTCATTGAGGAAATTAATATTTGGAGTTCCTGTTTCAAACCTCGGTAACAGAGTTGTGAAACAAAAACTGTATTTGGGCTCTGGTGTGGTGGGAGATTACTGGATGAGCAATAAAAAGGTTCTGGGATTTCTTAAAGCTTCCTTAAAGAAATCCATAATCCATACTGATTCCTGGGGAGTTCTGGCCCATAAACGTCCAAAGTGGAGAATGAGTATTTAGGGTGATATTGTGAACCGAGTGTCTTTTGTGTCAGGATCAAATAGAAGCCCTGGGTAAGCAGCAGAAGAAGCACACTCATACCCACCAGCTTCTAGTTGGCCCCACATCACTCATCACCCACAAAACTGTAGTGGAAGCAATTTATCCTCATTCCCAAGGAACTGCCGAAGAAGGAATATAAATGTAATTTAGTGACTGCCGTTTAAAGTACTTAATTGACTTGTAGCGTGGATGAGATGACCTGCGATGCATAAGAATGCAATCTTTCTTTATTTGTAAAATATTGTTCAAATATAGAAAAATCCGTGGCTCTAAAAGGAAGGAATTTGCGCTCATAAAGTACGTTTCACATTCTTTCAGGATGTCTGAATTCGCTTCACAGTCAATGAATTGCTTTTTGAAGTGGAGTCACTATTGTTATGGAGACAAATGTTTTAGCAAATGTGCACATGGCAAAGTGCCACAAAAAGCAAGATAAATGACTGTACAATCACAGAGAAAAAAAAGCCCATTCAGCCAGTAAGCCCGTGCCAATACATTGCCAGGGAAATGAAAGGTTTACAATCCTGACGCATTAATTCTGTTCCTAATCATTCCATAAAATTAGAGGCAAGAAATGGATTAATTCTTTTTCTCAGCACTCACGCCTACATTTTACTTTGTGTACTGAGGGAAGTGAATGTTTATTGATTCCTCTCTGAATGTGGAGTAAATTTACTCTCACTTTAAAAGTTGATATGTTAACTTAAAGATATCAAATGACATTGCTCCTTTTTCTCTGAATAAATGGTACCGACATTTGGGTCTAATTGGTATTTATAAAATTGGAAATTGGAAATACATCCAGATTCTTTTAAATCTCTGCTAATAGTTTATCAACAGTTTTGTAGAAAATCCTGGAACTTACTTCTTAACCTAATCTAATTAATTATCTCAGCTCCCAGTCAAGTTTATTTATGTTTTTAAGAAAATAAAGGACCTGTTCCTGTGTAGTACTGTTCTGTGTCCTCGATAGGTGACCAAGATGGGTGGATTTTTACATTATTTTGGAATTAAGGAATTTGGGGTCTGGGGAATGTTGGAACAGAAATAATAAGTTTAAAACGAGAACTAACCAGTTTGAAGTTTGATCTTTATTTTATGAGCAGTTGCGATGAGCGATTACGTGAAGAACCTCGCCAGTCGGCATGCGCGTCACTCTTCAAAGCAGTGGTGTGAAATCACAGAAGAACAACAACTGAAGTATTATAGTAAGATTATAACTCTAGAACTACCAGATGAGCTTCGTGATATGAGGGTTGGGAGCGGTGGGCATGTAATCGCTCATCGTAACTCCTCATGAAATAAAGATCATATTCAAACTGGTAAGTTCTCGTTTAATCTTACTATTTTACTTCGGAGTCATGTGAGTGATTCCGTGAAGACTTTAAAGGTCTGTGATTTCACGCCAATCCAAATCCAGGCATATCACTGCAAGCAGTTGACTCAGGAGGAGTGAATTAGTAACAACATTGATTCAGGATACTGATTAACATGTTAATGCTTTAATTCACAAATAACAAAATATGTACAATAGCGACTCCGCTCTCCCAGGGAGAAGCTATGAACCAAAGTTTAACACAGAGTGGGCGGACACCCCGGATTCAACAAGCGGCTTGTTGTAGAACCCCTGAAAAGTCGATTCATTTGACCATCCTGCGGCCGTGAGGATGTGCTCTAGAGGGACGTCCATTGCCCTCGCCACTGACATTGATGCCGCCCTGGTGGAGTGAGATTTAAAGTTTTTGAGTATTAACTCCTGCACACCCAGGACTTGCTTCAGCCATCGTGAGATGGTCTGAGATGACACTTGCCTATGTGGCTTTTTGAGGCTTATAAATAGTGCTACCTCGGAGCCTCTGAGGCTCTTCGTGACGTCAATATAGCGTTTCAAGTGCGCCGCTACACACAGCCATGAATCTGTGGGATAAGCTGACAATACAAGCTTGTATCCGGAAAACCCTGGTCTGCTCTGTTTGAGTAAGTCATAGATGTGAAATGTACCGTCATTCTGTGATGACACCATCCTGTCCAAACGCAGTTTGTGGAGAGTCTGAACCCTTTGGGCTGATGTAAGCGCCATGAGCATAACCAATTTGAGGGTGATCCTTGGTAAGGACAATGATGTGGCTGTTCCCCATTGACGGAGCACCGTGAGTACCATGCTCACATCCCAGATTTGAGTGTACCTAGTCCTAGGAGGATTTGAATTAAACACCCCCTTCATGAATCGTGATATTAACGGGTGGGACCCTAATGGTTGTTGTCCTGATTCCGGCACAGGTACGCAGACAGGGCATTCCTGGCACTGTTGATGGCACTATAACTCAACCCTTCATGCTGTGTAAATGGGATAGGAATTCTAGCACATCTGGTATGGAGGCTGTGTGGTAAGTGATGTTCCCCTGTAAGCAAAATTTCTCCCATTTCCTGATATGGGAGAGGTATTGCCTTTTTGTGCTATCCCTCCAGGATGACGTGATGATATCCACAGTCTGATTGGATTGTCCCAGACCCAGGTATGGCCTTCTTAAAATCTGCAAATCAACAAATTTACACGATCATTCAATGTGTGTGGATCCCCTGTCACAGGGTGCACCAGTAATTATTTTCATTTTGTACCACCGTAATAGCATGCATGGTTATGTTCGAAATGAGTGGGAACCATGGCTGTGTAGGCCAGTCAGGTACCACCAAAACCCCTGTGGCGGTGTCCTGCTTGATCTTAGTCAGGCACCGGCTGATGAGGCAGAAGGGGGGAAAGACATAAAAACATTCCACCCCAGTGCAGTGAGAATGCATTCACCGCCACTGCCCCAAGGTCTGGTTCCCATGAAACATACTTCGGTACCTGGTGATTAAGTCTGGATGCAAACAAATCGATATCTGGCATCCCATACCGAAGGACAATTTCACCAAATACATCCTGATTCACCATCCACTCGGTGTTGTCGTTGAATTTACGTGACCTGGTGTCTGCCACCATATTGAGTCTGCCCGGCTAGTAGACAGCTGAAATCCAAATATTCTTTTTTATGCACCAGTGCCAAATAATGTTAGCCAATTCGTCACATGATTTCAACTCGATTCCACCCATGTGATTGACATACGCCACTGCCGTGGTGTTGTCAATCTGCAGTTGGACATGTAAGTGATGCTTACTGGTACAATAAGCTTTGAGCCCATAGAATGCTCCCAAAAGTTCTAAATAATTTATTCCATGTGATTGGTGATTGGAGAATCAGTGCCTCATGCTTATCCCATCTGCCTCCACAGCTAGACCTGGTGTCAGTAGCACCCCAGCCTAGGGCACTGACATCAGCCTGTAAAATAAGTGATGGTGCTTCGGTCAAAATTGTGCCATAACAATTTGATATGTTTCTAATCCACCACTGTACCTCTGCAATGGCTTCAGATGGTAAGTGCATGGGCCAATTGTAATGACTTGCATGTATTCTCAGTGCCTGTACCTTTGCCCTCTGTAAGTGTTGGTAGTGCAAAGGTCCATATTGGGCTGCTGGAAAGGCAGCTACCAATTTACCAATTAAGCTCGCAACCTGTTTAATTGAGGGTGATTGATCCATCAAGAGATTGATACAGCCTTCAATTAAATCTACTCTCTTGCCCTGGGGCAGAGTCACAGACATGTGATTGGAATTAACTGTGAATCCCAGATAGTCAATTAGTTTAACTGGCACCAATTTTGATTTAACTGGGTGGACAATGATTCCTAGCCTCTGCACCATGAGTTGAACAGCTGAAACTGATAACTCTGCTACGTCAAAGGTGTTTCCAATGATTAGAATGTCATCCAAATAAGCCATGATGATATGGCCTTGTGACCGTAATAACACAAGTACTGGTTTTAGCAGCTTTGTAAATAAGCGAGGGGCTGGTCAATCCATTAGGTAGAGCTTGGAATTGCCACAATTGTCCCATCCAGTTAAATTTCAAATATCTGCGATAGTCTTTATGAACAGGCACTGAATAATACGCATCTTGGAGATCTATATGTGCCATATAATACCCCCTGGAAAGCAGTTTCTTGGCAGTAACAAATGTTTCCATTTTAAAATGCTGATACTGCACAAACGGATTAAGTCCTGTTAGGTCCAAGAAATCCTACACCCACCACCCTTCTTTGGTTTAGGGAACACATTAGACTCGAATTGAAGAGTCTGATAAATTGTTTTCTCAATTACTCCCTTGAGGCGTAATTTTGCTATTTCAGCTTGGATCATCAAATTCTCCTGTTTGTGAGAAGATGAGTGCCCGTTTTGGTTTGTGCTGGGTGGGTGGACACAGGTTGGGAATGAATTCAATTTTAAACCCTTGAATACTCTGCAGTATAAACACATTTCGTTATTTTATACCATTCTCCCAGAAACCCGTGTAGCCTCCCTCCAACTGGTAGGCAATTCTCTCTCAATATATTTTGACAAGAGCCAGACCCACCACACTCCACCGGTAGAGCTCTTTGCCTGGTTCTGGGTGGTAAAGGCATGTTTCCCCTTGCTCCTGCTGGGGAGCGCCAGATGCGGACATTAAACGGTCGGCTTGGTCCTTGCCCAGCCCCGATCTCAGCAAACCGCTTGTAGGGGTACTGCCGTTCGGCGGGTTCTGCTGGTCACTGGCACCTTGATAAGCCTGACGGTTTTGACCTCGTCGTCCAGATCCTTTATTCTTTCAGCCAGGTCTTCCCCCAATAATAGGTTCGGTGGCTGGACGTTGCCAGGCTTGCATAGGGAAGAAAACCTGGGATTAATGTTGGGGCGGATGGCGCTCTTTCTGAGACAATTAATTTCATAATGCACATTGCACATGAGAGCCAGGGCATCCTGCTGAACTTCAATCAGGAGCCCACCATCCACCGACCTACCAAAAGCCATTATTCCCGATGCCAGCAGCTTGAGCACCAAGTGCAGTTTAATCTCCTGTGCTCGGATGCCTACCCCCCCATATGGCCCCAAATGGCATGGTTTACTGTTGGCACCTTCAGCAGAATACAGTTCTCTGGGGTCTCATATATTTTGGCAGTCGTGTCCATGGCCAGCTCCTGGGGCTGATGGGAGGCCAGGTAATTTATGCTGGCAGCCAGTTCCTCTCCAAGCAGCTCGCCAGAGTCTGTAGGGACGGCAAACCTGGCCGCCAGGAATGGGACCTTTGGTGCTTGCACCTCGTCCCGTGGGGCAGCCTCCATCGCTGAGCCCTCTGAATCGGCGTCAGATTCAATTTGACCCGGTATGCTCGCCCCGTCCTGGAGGGAGATACTTGTCAGCCCTGTAGGTGCTGCTGGCGCGGGCTCTTGGAGAGGCCGGCGTTCTTGATGGAGCATCCTCTCCAACAGGAGCTCCATCCTGGGATACCCGTTCCGCTGTATCCATTGTTAGGGTCAAACCCCTCTCAGCCGGACTCGTCTGAGTCTATCGGCCGGACAGACTTTCGGATAGCCTTACGTCCCTCCGGTGTAGGCACAGAGTTCTCAGACACCAAGTCTGTGGTCGTTGGTTTGACAACCAGCGACCCCGTAGATGAGCTAGGCGGCCGCCCGCTACCCGCACTCCCTCGGGCTTGAGAAATTTTCGCTGTGGCTCGTCTTGCTGTTCCTGATTTTTTCATGTTTGCACTTTCCCTCCTGCAACAAGAATTACTAAACACAGAGACCTCGCAAAAGTTACCTGAGGCTTTTTAAACTTACCGCTGGAGAAGCGCTGCTCCTCCCAGCCGGTCGCTGCGTATGCGTCAGACGAAATGACGTGCATGTCGACTGGCGGGGTTCTTCACGGAATAACTCACGTGACTCCTAAGTAAAATTAAGATCAGATCATCTCATTGAGGTGCAGAGCTGGCTTTAGATTTGTTTTTCCTATATTCTAACCTAGCAATGTCAAAATTGCACAGAATCCCCTGGCTAGATACTTTCTCTGTAGAGAAACCAGTGTCAATTGATTCCACAAGAACCTATGATGAGGAAAGCACTCCTAATCCAATCTTTTAAAGAATGTTATTAAAACAGAAAACACTGGAAACGCTCAGCCGATTAAGCAATATCTGAGGAAAGTGCAGAAGAGTTAACATTTCAGGTCCAAGACCTTTGTCAGAAATGGTATTCATTTTCATTTTTGAAAGAAAGATGTTCAAAATGATGACAATCCTGAAGAATTTAGATTTTAAGGACAAAGCACTGTATATTGCAGATGCAGCAGTGATGAAGAGACAGGAGTGTTTAATAGTGATATACACCCGCTTCAATGAAATTCTTACTTACTTTCTGCTGCTTTATAGGCACAACAATTAAATATATGATAATCAATAATAACTAATCGGTAATCCTCGGTAACCGGACCATGATTACAGTATTATTAAATATCATAATTATTTGATTGATTTGCACAGTATACTACACATAGTGCAATTTACACAAAGTCCATAGTCGTTAGTTGCTGAGGTAAGGTTGTGGTTAATGTGGTTCAGGAACCTGATTTATCAGTAGAGTCAATATTTTCTTCTTTTCTCGACACAGGGAAGCTCTTTTCCCTTTGAAACATCTCCACATTTCACTGTTGGTACAATGAGAGTGCAACAATTCACATGTTTAAAGTTATTTATAGAGAAGAGTTCAAAGAATGGAAATAAAATTTAGTTTTTTAGTTTAGTTTAGAGATACAGCGCGGAAACAGGCCCTGAGGCCCACCAAGTCCACACCGATGAGCGATCCCCGCACACTATCCTACACACATTAGGAATAATTTACATTTATATCAAGCCAATTAATCTACAAACCAGTAGGTCTTTGGAGTCTGACATGCAGTCACGGGGAGAACGTAAAACTCCATAAAGCCAGTTCCGTGGTCGGGATAAAACCTTGGTTACCGGCGCTGCAAGTGTTGCAAAGCGGCTGTCCCACTGCGGCAACCTAATTGGCAAGTTTAGAAGTGTTTAGCAGAGTTTGAAAAAATGTCATGTTGAAGACCTCTTTCGACTATATAGAAGACCTCCTTCGACTATGTTGAAGACTAGGTTCAAATAGCTTCGGAAATATTGGACACCGGATAGTGGAGAGTAAAGACGACCTCCTTCGACTATGATGAAGACTATCTACGACTACCTTCGATTACCTACGAATAACATGCCGACCTACTACGACCTACTTCAACTAAAACCTACGAGTAAAAAAAGTATTGTGGCGTCAGCCTAAACATGGGCCACTTATGCTCGAACCCTCGTCAGGAGATATGAGCGCCTGCCGAAGACACCCTTCTGCTCCTCACCGGTCTTGAATCGCTGGTGAATGTCACCTCAGCCGGCCGGCAAAGTGGCCGCCGAGGCCTCCTACAACAAGCGGCCAGCCCGACTACAAAAATGACCGCCGCGGCCGGCTGGAAGCGAAGCGCGATCTTACCATCCACAGCGCCATCTTCCGGCCGGATGCCGTCACTGCAGCCTCACCGCCGTCCACAGCCCCACCTCCTGGCCGGATGCCATCACTGCAGCCTCACCGTCGTCCAGAGCGCCACCTTCCAGCCGGATGCAGTTCCTGCAGCCTGACTACCGGCAACAGCGCCTCATTCAGGCCGGAGGCTGTCACTGCAACACAGCATTCCTATCCTGCACTATGAACACTGGACAATTTGAACTTTGGACACTGATTGCACTGTAATTTGTCTTTTTACTGTTCATTTTTGTGTTCACTGCATTTCCACGCTCGGTTCAGAAATTAGTTTGTTTATTTTATTTAGTTTTTTTTCCCCTCATCGTTGCTGGGGTCCGTATTTCACAGGACACTCTCCCTTTGCTGGTCAAGGAGATGCGACTATGTTTCCTTCCGTCCGGCGGCTTCTGCATCGGTCTCCTCGCACCCCTCGGTACCTCGGGATCTCCCATGCAGAGCGTCACTGCGCCCGTGGGGAGCCCCGCCCTGAACCACGGCACGGGTGTCCCAGACCCCTTCCATCCAGCAGCTTCTGCATCGGTCTCTTCGCACCCCTCGGTACCTTGGAATCACCCACACAGAGCGTCACAGCGCCCGTGGAGCCCTCCATCCCGACCCACGCCCGGGGTGTCCCAGACCCACATGCAGGAGCCGCCCTCGACCATGCTATTCCCTCCTCCGGTTCTGGGGGGGGGGGGGTCCTGTGGCGTCAGCCTAAACATGAGCCACTTATGCTCGAACCCTCATCAGGAGATACAAGGGCGGGCACGTGACGTCATGGGCTAGAGGGAGTGTCCTGGCACTTAAGGTCTCTTACCTCGAGACCTAAAGAAGTCAACAGGTAGCTGAGCCCGAGAGTACAACCTCGCTCAGCTACAGCAACATTGTAATATGGTTAGCGCACCCACCTAACGTGTCACCACTGAATAAACAACTGTTTGAACCGACCTGACGTCTCACCTTTATTCACCACGTATGGTGCCACTACAGTATCGATTTTTTCCATGGCGACCTGTTTTTACAACGAGGTCTCGAGTACACGGGGACTACTCTCGAGCAAGAAGGGGAGTTACAAAGACTTCCTAGGACCTCGTGTCGACCATGCTGAGAGTATGAGTCGAGGGCAAACTCGTCTGAACTCGCGGATTAGGTCGCCGCAGTGGGACAGCCCCTTAAGGCAGCAACTCTACTGTTGCACCACTGTGCCGCCCATTAAGTAAATTAAGTAACATATTTTTAAAAGCAGACAGCATTTGAAATGTTTACTGTGATGTGTCATTGTTCCAGAGCCTGAAGGGTGTCAGCAATGAGTTCCAAGTCTACACCACTGTCAAATAGCACAAATATATTATGTCTCACAAAATCTTTTGGTCTCCAGCCTTTCACAGATAGTTTTCTTTGTAACTTACAACATATTTGATTTCCAGCTTTTATTTTTTCTATGAAGACTCTATGAAGAATGCTCAACACAGTGGCACAGTGGTAGAGTTGTTGCCTCCCAGTGCCAGAGACCCAGGTGGTGTCCGTACGGAGTTTGCATGTTCTCGTTGTGAATGCGTGGATTTTCTCCAGGTGCTCCGGTTTTCCAGGTGCTCCAGGTACTCAGGAGACCCAGAGCCTCGCGGGTCGACCCGCGATCGACGGTCGATGAGATCGTGGAGGGACCAGTGGAGAACCAAGACGGGGGGTGCGGGGGGGGAAAAAGGAAAATGGGGGCCCGGTGTTGGGGAACTATTGGAGGGGGGAGGGGGGGTGTGGGACAAAAGGGCGTGCTTTGTAACTTTGTCAACGCTGTAGGTGGCTGCTATTTCTATGCATTGTGTACGCAAGCAAAGAATCTCACTGTGCTTAGTCACATGTGACAATAAAATATTCCTACTCCTATTCCTATTCTCAAACTAAACTAATCAATGTGAAAAGTTAACATTATTTTTCTCTCCCCACTGATTTCCCCTGAGTGTATCCAACATCTTCAATTATTAAATATAGATTTCCAGAATTTACAGTATTTTAACTTCTAGACTCATGGAAACATAGAGTCCAGTTACTTATCATTTCAGCCCTGCTCATCCATTCAGCCCATTTCATCCATACGAACTGTTATGTATATCCACACTAATCCCATCTGTCTGCATTAGACTCTTGGCCTTCAACTCTGTCCCTATCTAAGTACCATAAGATAATGTAAGTAAGACTCAGACTAGTAAATATTCTGACTGGTTGCATCAATTCCAATGCACTGGAACTGGTCCATCACACTATTCCCACTATCAAAAACATCTACCTGAGAGATGTTTTAGGAAGACAGCATGTATCAGTGAAGTCCTCACCATTCTGGTCATGGAATCATTTCACAGCTAAACATGGGCTTGTTTTCTAATTGTGTTTGCCCTTAGTACATTCTTTCTGGCACTGTTTATTTCACTGTCTTTCTGAAGTTATAATTATGTTTATATTAATGTAGCTATATATGTTTTTCATTAATTCATTAGTAGGACGAACATAATTCGGCCATTCGGCCCATCAATTATGACCCACCCCATTCAATCATGGCGGATGTATCTCTCCCTCTCAAACCCCATTCTCCTGTCTTCTCTCCATAACCCCTGACACCCGTACTAATCAAGAACCTATCAATCTTTTATTTATGGTCTGGATTTATGTGTCTATTATGTCATTGTAAGCACAATTTTCATTGCACGGGTACCTCCCTTGATATGTACACATTACAATAAACTTCTTAACTTGAATTAATGTGCCCTGTTGTAATAGTATTTGCCTCTTCCTCTTCTTCTAATAGCTCTCCTTTATGACTGCTTGATTGCTCTCTCTCTCTCTCTCTCTCTCTCTCTCTCTCTCTCTCTCTCTCTCTCTCTCTCTCTCACACTCACACTCACACTCACACTCACACTCATCTCTTTTCTCCTTTTGTTTTCTGATCACCATTGCTGAGTTCCCGCATATTCTTCTTCTTGCGTATGGCATGCACAGCCTGGTGGGCTGGCAGCTTAGTCACTCAGGCCTGGTGGGCTGGCAGCTCAGAAACTGCCAGAAATGCTGCCCTAAACAGGTGAGAGACTCTGTGAGAGAGAAGGGGGAGAGGCTGGAGAATCAATTTTAGACATTGTTCATCTTTTATTGCAGATCACAGCAATGAAGGAGAAACATCTATCCTGGCCTGGATCTCACAGGGAGCAAATGAAGGGAGGGAGAACGATACTGGGGTGAGGTTTAATACTTGCAGAGGGAATAGTTACTGATGGGCTGAAGGCTCTTGTGCTAGTACAGGCCTGATGGGCCGAAGGGGCTTAAAAAAATCTGAATGAAATCTCAGTGAAAGGCACTGTTTCTGGGCTTTTCCTGGCCTGGCACGGGCCTTTTGGGCCAAATGCTCCACCTGGGCTAATAAGGGCATTTTGGGGGAAAAGGGACTGGTTTCTCAGCTAATAGGGGCCTTGTGGGGTGAAATCAGTTGGTTCAGGCAGGCCAAACAACTCATTTCATTTCATTTCCAATTGCATTGCAGTTTCAAGCACAGGGCAGGTCAAACAACGCAATTCATCTCATTTCCAATTGCATTGCAGTTTCAAGCACAGGGCAGGCCAAGCCAAACAGCTGATTGCATTTTCACTTTATTTCCATTTCCATTGCACTTTCAAGCACAGGGCAGGCTCAAGCCAAGCAACTCATTGCATTTTCACTTCATTTCCATTTCCATTGCACTTTCAAGCATAGGGCAGGCTCAAGCCAAGCAACTCGTTGCATTTTCACTTCATTTCCATTGCCATTGCCATTGCACTTTCAAGCATAGGGCAGGCTCAAGCCAAACAGCTGAATGCATTTTCACTACATTTCCATTGCCATTGCAGTTTCAAGCACATGGCAGGCTCAAGCCAAACAGCTCATTGCATTTTCACTTCATTTCCATTGCCATTGCAGATTCAAGCATAGGGCAGGCCAAACAACATTTCATTTTCATTAAGGGCTAACAAATCATTTATTCAAGTACTTTGCATACTCACAGTGTTCTGTAGTTTCCCAGATCAGACAGAGAGTCGTGACCTCTCCCTTGCCATCTTGCAGACACACTGAGCCACACTCACACTTCTGGGTTTTATAGTCCCTCCCCCTTCCACCAGTAATGGCGTGGCCTGCATGGCGGTGATTGACAGGAGAGAGAATATCAAGATTTTTTAAACACTAACAAAACTTTTATTTTCCATGGATGGGAAAAATCACTGGGGCCTGCGCAGCAGAGAAGGACTCTGAGTAATATGGCCAAAAAATCTCAGCCATATGTGGTAGTGTTTTTTTCTAAAATCAAAGCAGTTGCAAACAGGAAGTGGTCAAGATGAGACTTTTAATTGTCATGGGAGCACCATCAGTAGAATACCTGCAGCAGTTCTAAAGGGTTATCACCCAGCACCTTCTCAAGAGTAATTAGAAATGTTGGTCCTGCCGGTGAGAGCCTCAAAAAGTGAAGAGATAAAGTAAAAGTAGGCTATCGTTTTCCAGCACGCCCAATGCATTTCAGGTCACTGCAGACATAGTCATCCATCAGCAATTCTCAGAAGAATGCAGAGCGACCATCTTTCCTTCTTTAGCACAGATTGTTGCCTACCAGATGGTACATTTTCCAAACTAGCTTGGGGCTATTGTCAGTGATCACATGTCAAGAAATGTGCAAATTTAAGGAGTATGTTATGGCATCAAGATGTTATTTGTACCATCATCGTCATAATTATCATCTCTGTTTGTGCACACGGGGATATTTTCAATGTGTTAAATTCGTAGTATCCATCAAAACCTGATTAACCATTCTCCTCACAGCATCACAGGTCAGAGTATGGAGTAGCGAGTCTGTTCTGGCTCTATGCAAGAGAAATGTAATGAGTCCCACCCCTTCACACATTCCCCTACAATATTTCTCAAGTATTTATTGCAAGAGCTATACATCATAGAAATAACCCCTTGGCCCAATTCGTCCATGATATCGATCTGAGTTAGTCCCATTTCCCTGCGTTTGGCTCAAATCCTTCTTTGTCCTTCACAGATGCTGCTTGATTTTCTGAGTTCCTTCAGCAATTTGTTATTTTGCTCCAGATTCCTGTATCAGCTGTCTTTTTTCTTGTTCTGTTTTGAATGCCATGAATAACTGCTTCTATTACAACCCTTGTCTATGCATTACAGCCTTCACTTTCTCACAACTTATAAAGTAATCCTTATGGCCCCTTTATTCACCACCATTGACTTTCATTCTATGGTTCTTGAATTCTCAGTCAAGTGAAACAGATTCTCTCTAATTTGGAACTCGGGTGATTATAAATACCTCAGTCACATCTCTTTTAGTGCCCTCTGCACAAAGATTAACTACCCAGTTTAAGAACACAAATACTCAAACCTGCTCCTTCATTTAGTAAGATCGTGGCCAATATGATCTTGGGCTTTTTAACTCCTTGAATTCCCTTTTGGAAAAAAAGTAATCTTAGTTTTGAATACATTCAGTGATTCAGCTTCCAAATTTATTTTGGATAGAGAAATCCATATAATTATAGCCATAGAGTCATAGAGTGAGTGATACAGTGTTGAAACAGGCCCTTTGGCCCAACTTGCACACTCCGGCCAACATGTCCCAACTACACTAGTCCCACCTGCTAGAATTTGGTCCAGATCCCTCCAAACCTATCCTATCCATGTTGACAGGGCCAGCCTTAGGAGGTGCGGGGCCAAATTGGGAACAATTTTCATAGAAATATAAATGTATAATTATAAATGAGTCATATTCAGGCACATGGCATGAGTAATTACTCAGGGTATACAGTCAGTCAGCTTTTAATAAATCTTAAACCGCGCAGGCGTAGATTGTTCTCCTCTCCGTAAAAATAAAAAATAAAAATAAAGAAAGTAACAATTCAATTTAAGTAAGTAAGTAAGTAAGTAAGTAGTAAGTTAGTAAGTAAGTAAGTAAGTAAGTAAGTAAGTAAGTAAGTTTAATGGGCAGGTATTCACATACAAGGAATTTGCCTTGGTGCTCCGCCCACAAGTAACAACATGACATACAGTGACAGTTACGAAGGACTCAGAAAACTCTAAACATTAATAATAATAAAACATTAATGATAAAACACCATTCATCAAGCATGTGAACCAACAAAATACCAGATCAAAGGGAGGCTACAGGTTTTTGGCTGTTGAGTAGAGCAACTACTTGTGGATAAAAACTGTTTTTATGTCTGGCTGTGGCAACTTTGACAGTCCGGAGTCGCCTTCCAGAGGGAAGAGTTTGTGGCCAGGGTGAGAGGGGTCAGAGATGATCTTCCCGCTCACTTCCTGGCCCTTGCAGTGTACAGTTCATCAATGGAGGGAAGGTTGCAGCCAATAATCTTCTCTGCTGATCGGACGATTCGCTGCAGCCTCCAGGTGTCGTGCTTGGGGGCTGAGCCAAACCAGACCATGACGGAGAAGGTAAGGACAGACTCTACGATGGCCGTGTAGAATTGGACCAGCATTGCCTGTGGCAGATTGTGCTTCCTCAGATGCCACAGGAAGTACATCCTCTGTTGTGCCTTTTTGACTGTGGAGTCGATGGTAGCCTCCCACTTAAGGTCCTTGGAGATGATGGTTCCCAGGAACTTAAAAGACTCCACAGATGTGACTGTGGTGTTGTTGATGGTGAGTGGGGTGAGGGGAGGGGGAGCTCTCCTAAAGTCTACAATCAATTCCACTGTCTTAAGCGCATTGAGCTCAAGGTTGTTGCTACGGCACCAGGACGCCAGCTGTGACACTTCCTGTCTGTAGGCAGATTCCTCCCCATCCTGGATCAGTCCAATCAGGGTTGTGTCATCCGCAAACTTGAGAAGCTTGACAGAGGTGTCTGTGGAGGTGCTGTCGTTGGTGTAGAGAGAGTAGAGGAGAGCAGAGAGTATGCAGCCTTGCGGTGCTCCTATGCTGAGTGTTTGCAGGTCCGAGATGTGCTTTCCCATCCTCACATACTGCTTCCTGTCTGTCAGGAAGTTGGTGATCCACTGACTAAGTGGTTCAGGCACAGTCAACTCGGAAAGTTTGGAGTGTAGTAGCTCTGGCAGAATGGTGTTGAATGCAGAGCTAAAATCAACAAACAGGATCCTCGCATAGGTCCCCTGACGGTCCAGGAGCTGTAGGATGAAGTGCAGGCCCAGGTTAACTGCATCATCTACGGATCTATTGGCCCGATGTGCAAACTGCAGAGGGTCCAGCAGGGAGTTTGTGATATTTTTCAGCTTGGCCAGCACAAGCCTTTCGAACGTCTTCATGACTACAGTGCAACAAGCCTGTAGTGGTTAAAACAAGTAATCCTTGCCTTTCTTTCAAAGGCTTCCAATCTCCTTCTTTCTGAATTACTGAATGGGTGGGGGTTGGAGGGTGACGGCAGGTGGAGAGATGGTGGGAAAAACGGGAGCACACTGGGACAAGTTGAATAAGTTGTGATCTTATCGAATGACAATACTAGTTCAAAGGATAAATTGGAGGAAGAGTTCCTTTCGCAGCGTGTGGTGAGTCTCGCCAGGCATAAAGTTGTGGGGAGGGCAGCAGTGTTGAGAAGGAGGAGGTCGGGGAACATGCCAGTAACCCACTCTCTCAACGCTGTCGCGGTGCTCCGGGCGCGGAGCCACCGCGTTGTGGCCGGGGAGAGAAGCAGCCCGCGTGGCCACGAGCGGCCGCCGGGACCTCAGCGCTTTCTGCCAGCCCGCTCACCTCTGCAATGCCCTCTGAGGTGCGGCGGCCAGCTCAAGAGCAAAGAGGGGACCAGCTCAAGAGCAAAGATCATAGAGCAGAGTGGGTCAGCGGGTGATAACAGGACAGCGGGTGGTGGAGCTTACTCCTGCGTCAGCGCGGACAAGGGACCAATTGAGATTACTTGCACTGACGCATGGAGTAAGCTCCACCACCCGCTGTCCTGTTATCCATCGCCCGCTGGCCCGCTCTTGAGCTGGATGCTGGCCTGATCCCCGACCCCCTCCTTCTCAATGCTCCTGACCTTACCGCAACTTTACCCCTGGCCAGGCTCCCCAAATGCTGTGAAAGGAACTCAATCCCCCACAACCCCCCCTCAAGGTCCGTGAGGCTGAGGTCCTGAAGGAGGGGTGGGGGGGGGGGGGGGGGGGGGGTTGACGCTATAAGCCCCCTGTGATAAATTTTATTTAACTCTGAAATTGAAGATAGATAGACATAAAGCTCAGCAGGACAGGCAGCGCAGCGACCCTTCTTCAGACTGAACTGAACTCTCATAGAAACATAGAAACATAGAAAATAGGTGCAGGAGGAGGCCATTCGGCCCTTCGAGCTAGCACCGCCATTCATTGTGATCATGGCTGATCGTCCCCAATCAATAACCCGTGCCTGCCTTCTCCCCATATCCCTTGACTCCACTAGCCCCTAGAGCTCTATCCAACTCTCTCTTAAATCCATCCAGTGATTTGGCCTCCACTGCCCTCTGTGGTAGTGAATTCCATAAATTCACAACTCTCTCGGTAATTTTTTTTTCTCAGCTCAGTCTTAAATGACCTCCCCTTTATTTTAAGACTGGCCCCTGGTTCTGGACTCACCCAACATTGAGAACATTTTTCCTGCAGCTAGCTTGTCCAGTCCTTTCGTAATTTCATATGTTTCTATAAGATCCCCCCTAATCCTTCTAAACTCCAGTGAATACAAGCCTAGTCTTTTCAATCTTTCCTCATATGACAGTCCCATCCTCCCAGGGATCAATCTCGTGAACCTACGCTGCACTGCCTCAATCACAAGGATGCCCTTCCCAAAATTAGGAGACCAAAACTGTACACAATACTCCAGATGTGATCTCACCGGACCCCTATACAACTGCAGAAGAACAACTGCAGAAGGTACTGAAATCCTCTTGTTTTGAAGGCCAACATTCCATTAGCTTTCTTCACTGCCTGCTGTACCTGCACACCAACTTTCAGTGACTGGTGTACAAGGTCAACCAAGTCTCGCTGTACCTCCACTTACCTAACCTAACCCCACTGAGATAATAATCTGCCCCTTTGTTTTTGCCGCCAAAGTGGATAAGCTCACATTTATCTATATTATACTGCATCTGCCACGCATCTGCCCACTCACTCAACCTGTCCAGGTCCCCCTGCAACCTCCTAACATCCTCTTCACAGTTCACACTGCCACCCAACTTTTTGTGTCATCCGCAAACCTGCTATTGTTGCTCCTAATTCCCCCTTCCAAATCATTTATATATATGGCAAACAGTTGCGGCCCCAACACCGAACCTTGCGGCACTCCACTCGCCACTGCCTGCCATTCTGAAAAGGACCCATTCACTCCTGCTTCCTGTCTGCCAACCAATTTTCTATCCACCTCAACACCCTACCCCCAATACCATGTGCTCTAATTTTAGTTACCAGTCTCCCGTGCGGGACCTTATCAAAGGCTTTTTGAAAGTCTAGCTATACTACATCCACTGGCACCCCTTCATCCATTTTACTTGTCACATCCTCAAAAAATTCCAGAAGATTAGTCAAGCATGATTTCCCTTTCAAATATCCATGTTGGCTGGGACTAATCCTTTTACTGCTATCCAAATGCTCCATTATTACTTCTTTAATAATTGTCTCCAGCATCTTTCCCACCACCGAAGTCAGGCTAACTGGTCTGTAATTTCCTGTTTTCTCTCTCCTTTCTTGAAAAGTGGGATAACATTAGCTATCCTACAATCCACAGGAACTGATCCTGAATCTATTGAACATTGAAAAATGATCACCAATGTGTCCATTATTTCTAGAGCTACCTCCCTGAGGACCCTGGGATGCAGACCATCAGGCCCAGGGGATTTATCATCCTTCAGTCCCATTAGTCTACCCAATACTATTTCTCGCCTAATGAAAAATTTTTCAGTTCCTCTACGACCCTTAGATCTTCTGTCCTCCAGTACATCTGGGAGATTGTTTGTGTCCTCCGAAGTACCTATTCAACTGTTCTGCCATTTCCTTGTTGCCCATAATTATTTCACCCGTGTCTGCCTTCAAGAGACCCACATTGAACTTTGCTACTCTTTTTCCCTTAACATATCTAAAGAAGCTTTTACTGCCCTTCTTTATATTCCTGGCCAGCTACCCCTCGTACTTCATCTTTTCAGCCCATATTGCCCGTTTTGTTTCCTTCTGTTGTCCTATGAAAGTTTACCAATCCTCTGGCTTCCGGCTACTCTTTGCTGTGTTATACATCTTTTCTTTTAGTTTTATTCTATCCGTAACTTCTCTTGTCATCCACGGTTGCCTCCTACTCCCCTTAGCACCTTTCTTCCTTTTTGGAATTGAATGATCCTGTGTCTTCCGGATTATTCCCAGAAATTCTTGCCATTGCTGTTCCATTGTCATTCCTGCTAGGATCCCTTTCCAGTCACTTTGGCCAGCTCCCCTCTCATGCCTTCATAGTCCCCTTTGTTCAACTGCATCACTGCCACTTCCGATTTAACGTTCTCCTTCTCAAATTGCAGATTAAAACTAATCATATTATGATCACTACCTCCAAGCAGTTCCTTTACCTCGAGTTCTCTTATCATATCTGGTTCATTGGACAACACTAAATCCAGAATTGCCTTTTCTCTGGTCGGTTCCATTACAAGCTGCTCTAGGAATCCATCTCGGAGGCATTCTACAAACTCTCTTTCTTGGGGTCCTGAACCAACCTGATTTTCCCAGTCTACCTGCATATTGAAATCCCCCATCACCACAGTTGCATTACCTTTGTTACATGCCAGTTTTAACTCCTGCTGCAACGTACACCCTACATCTGGGCTACTGTTTGGGGGTCTGTAAATAACACCAATAGTGTCTTCTTGCCTTTACAATTCCTCAACTCAATCCACAGTGACTCTACCTCGTCAGTCCGTATGTCTTCCCTCGCAAGGGACTGAATTCCATCCCTCACCAGCAGAGCTACCCCCCCTCCTCTGCCCACCTGTCTGTCCATTCTATAGGATGTATAACCCTGAATATTAAGTTCCCAGGCCCGATCAGTAATCCCCACAATGTCATATCTACCAACCTCTAACTGAGCCTCAAGCTCATCTACTTTACTTCTTATACTTCGCGCATTCATATACAATACTTTTAATTCCTTACGCATCTCACCTTTCACACCGATCCCTATTACACTTGGCCATACTCTCCTATCCCTTTGTGAGCTTCCTTTCCCGTTAATTCTGGGATAATTAACTATCCCTTTACTCTCTTTCCCTTTAACTCCATCATCGACTATCTCATTTGACACCTCACCCCACTTATTCAGTTTAGGGGGGTGGGGTGTCAAATGAGCTAGTTGTTGGTGAGAGTCGAGATACTTGTGATTGTCTGAGGAAGGGTCTCAACCAGAAACGCAACCCTCTCCCCAGAGCCGCTGCCTGTCCCGCTGAGCCACCACAGCCTCCTGTGTCCAGCTTCAACTCCAGAACCAATCAAAAAACACAGAGTGCTGGAGGAACTCAGCGGGCAAGGCAGCACCCATGGAGGGAATGGACCAGGAGCCGTCCCGGGACAGGACTCACCCCCCCCCCCCCCCCCACCCCCAACAGAATGGAACCGCAGATGCAGCCGTCTCTGCAAAACATCAAATTATTCCGGGAATGCCGAGGCGGCAGGGTGAGAGAGAGGGAGTGAGACGAGATGGGGAGCGGGAGAGAATGTGTGCGAGAGAGAGAGAGGGAAGGAGGGACAGCGAAAGACAGAGAGACACAACGTGGGTCGGTAGGTGAATGACTTTACCTGCACACCAAGAAGAAGCCATGCTCGCGGTCCGGAGACCTCAATGATGAAGTGAGTTTTAAGAAATTCTCAATGTGTCATCAATACATTGATCTACATTTCTCAGTAAATGTAATTGTGTTTTGACCAAGTATTAATGATGCCGCGTTCCTTTGGAAGTCCCGTGAAGTTCTATTTACACAGAATTTGAATTCTCCGAAGTTCTATTTACACAGAATTTGAATTCTACCGTACGGGCAGAACTTCAATGTGAAATTCTGTATTTGGAAATTTGATTCTGCAAATCTAAACTCGTTCTCGGACCAACTAGTTTTGGTGCGCACCACTCCACATACGCGGGCTCTCGAATCAAAGTAAATTGCCCAATGAAATCTCGAATGAACTAGATTATCCTTCGCCAATCGATACTCTAGCCACCGAGCCCAGTGCCTTTACGAGGTTCTTCATCCATCACGTCAGGGAGGGACTCAGCCACATTCATGCAGAAACACCCCTCTCTGCTGGGCACCAGGGGTTCAGCGCCTAGCCTCTTCGCGTTTGCAGTCGGTGCCGATTTTCAGAACGCACCTTTCCAATCAGCACTCCCGGCAAAGATAGATTAATACGTAGACCAGACCTGTGTTGCAATACCCCACGAATGGGATACCAAATCTGGACAATGGGCTACCCCTCGCCCTCGAAGTGTGTCACGCTCTTGATAAAGTAGCTACAGTCTGCCAAATATGACCAAGTTTTGGGCCACTCCTCGCCCTGTTTTATGGACCCCTAACCTAAAGGAGTTCTAACCCCCCCCCTCCCCCGTGCTTGCTAGACTCCGTTCTAACAATCCTGATTGGACCCGTTCCCAAGCCCGCGAATGATCGATCCGCCCTGACAAGTGAAGTGCCGAAAATCAATGCGTAAACCACACAGATTTCTGCACTCGCGTTCGAAACAGCTCAGCACCCTTGATCACGATCTTTTGTTTGGGGGTCCGTTGAGATCCCGGAAGAGCCCCCCATGTAAATAGTTCATTCTAATCTTCCCCCCAGTCTTGTTTCAGTCAAAAATCGCTGAGTCAAGCACTTGCGCATCTAAATTTTATTTTGACAAAACACAATTACAGTTCCCACTACTATACCTAACCACCACAGGTTCGATCCTCGTATCTGCATGATCAAGCACACTTTAGCCTCGCTCAAGCAGAGACACGCCAGAAGGTCACATAGTCCTAAGCGTTCTCCCAGAAGATCGACACAAGACATCGTGGGAGCAGTCTTTTATAGGTCCCCGAACCTTGAGGGGCCAAACCACATAGGGGTGGCATCCATACAGTCCAATAACAGATATCGATTAACAGAGTATATGATAGACATTTCCCTAACCCAATAATACAGTGACCAATACAATGTATTCAAATGGTGCTTCTGAGAGGAAGCAAGTATTGCAACATTTACCCAGATATTCAAGAAACCCAGACAAGGCTCAATACTTAATACAATCAACATCTAGCAAACTAAAGCTTTGCAATATTATATACAATGTGCATGTCTGGTTTGCATTCATCCAATCCATTCCATGTAATTTGCACCTAATTGTAACAGTCTGCAGATGATTACATTCTCTTCCTGCGGCTCTTATCTAGGCTCTAGACAAACTGGCAACATTCTTCAGATTGTCATTTGTCTGCAGAAGGCACATTTAAATTGACCAAATGGCCTAGCAGCCCAGAAGCCTTTTCTCAATTTTAGTGTCCTGGCCTCTCCAATTTGGCCAGAATTAACAGACCATTATTGCCTGTGGCAGATTGTGCTTCCTCAGCTGCCACAGGAAATACGTCCTCTGTTGAGCCATTTTGACTGTGGAGCCAATGGTAGCCCCCCACTTAAGGTCCTTGGTGATGATGGGTCCCAGGAACATAAAAGACTCCACAGATGTGACTGTGGTGTTGTTGATGGTGAGTAGGGCGAGGGGAGGGGGGCAGTCGCTGAAAAAGTCACATAAGTGGGACAGGCCCATAATATCCCCCTGGTTCGGGACCTGATTCATCTATCTCAGGGTACTGGTCAGGCAGCTGCTTTTCTGTCCCTTGATCAGGAGAAGGCCTTTGACAGGGTGGATCATGGCTACCTAATTGGGATGCTGCATGCGTTCGGATTTGGACTGCATTTTTGCATTTTGCGGCCCGGGTCCGGCTTTTGTACACTGCAGTGGAGTGTCTCGTGAAGGTTAATGGTGTGTTGTTGGCTCCCATTCACTTTGGGACGGGGGGGGTTTGTCAGTGGTGCCCCATGTCTGGTCAGTTGTACTTGGTCTGTGTGGAGCCGTTCCTGTGTCTTCTTCGGAGGCGGTTGGCAGGCCTGGATCTACCAGGACCGGTGGTGGAGGTGGTTCTCTTGGCTAATGACGATGATGTACTTCTTATGTTCTCCGACCCTGTTGACCTGCGGAGGATGCGTGACTGCCAGCAGGTTTTCTCGGCTTCATCGTCCGCCAGGATTAACTGGAGTAAATGTTCTGGACTTTTGGTGGGCCAGTGGCAGGTGGACTCCCTGCCGGAGAAGATGACATCGTATGCACCACGCACCTCCTCTACCTGGGGGTCTACCTGAGTCTCACTGAGGATGCTTGGCCGGCGAACTGGTTGGAGCTGGAGACCAAAGTCGTTGCCTGGCTGGGGCGCTGGTCAGGCCTGCTTAGAGGTCTTCGTTTCCAGGGTAGGGTGCTGGTCATAAACCAGCTGGTGGCCTCCATGTTAAGTTACTAGCTAGCTACTCGTGTCTCGCCATCTATCTTTGTAATTACAATATAGAAGAAGCTGGTGGATTTCTTTTGGGGTGATAGGAAGCATTGGGCTTCGACAGCGGTCCTGAGTCTCCCATTAGAGGAGGGCAGCCAGTCCTGCGTGCGTACCCAGGTGGCGGCTCTCTGTCTCAGGACTCTGCGGAGGTACATGTTTGCGGAGAACCCCCCCAGATGGCACACTGTTGCCTAAGGGGGGGGGATGTTCCCGGCTCCCAGTGGCGGGCATCAGGCGCCCCACCATACCTAGTTTCTATCGCGATGTGTTGAGAGTGAGGAATTTGGTTGTCTTCAGCCAGCTTGATGCTCCTCAGGGGGAAGGGGGTGTTGTGGCTGCGAGGGTGGCTGGTCCTCACCCTGTCATGGCGGGTGTCGAGGGAGGCGTGTGCTTGGAGTGGTTCTGACTGAGCTTAACCCCCGCTCCGTCGGATTTGCTCATCGGGCCATGTTCACGCGTATATGGAGTGTGTGAGGTTCCTGCCCCTGTACGAATATCTGAAGGGGCTGCTCCTGGTTGCATTTTATTCCCACATTTTCTCATAGAGAGTGGTGAGTCTGTGGAATTCTCTGCCTCAGAGGGCGGTGGCGGCAGGTTCTCTGGATGCTTTCAAGAGAGAGCTAGATAGGGCTCTTAAAAATAGCGGAGTCAGGGGATATGGGGAGAAGGCAGGAACAGGGTACTGATTGGGGATGATCAGCCATGATCACATTGAATGGTGGTGCTGGCTCGAAGGGCCAAATGGCTTACTCCTGCACCTATTGTCTATTGTCCATTGTCTATTGATCCTGGTGTTTGGGCATAAGGCAGGGAGTCGGGAGAGCCGATCGGGGGGGGGGGGGGGGTGAGATCTCCCTGTCGGTTTGCTCCTGGGCCTGGCCTAGATGGCCATTCATGGGTCCAGGCAGCGGGCGGTCGATGGTCACAACAGAGTCGGCTGCCTGCCCCTCTTCCGGGCCTATATCCGTGCTCGCGTGTCCTTGGAGAGGGCACACGTATTGTCCACGGGGACTCTTGAGGCCTTCTGTGAATGCTGGGCACCGCGGGGGATCGAGAGCATTGTCAATATTGATTGCACCATTGGATTAAAATGTCTGCTTGATGTATTGTAACCATTGAACATTTATGTACGTTTGTTACGCTGTAATATGCAATTGTGGAATAAAGTCCTTGGAAAAGAAATGAATAATTAAATATAGGGGAGAGAGAGAGAGAGAGGCATATATATAGACCAAGTGCAGACCCATCGCATCCGTTCCCTGCCCGTAGCCCCCATGGGAGGTGTGGGACTCCAACTCAAGCCATTCCAGAACGTAAGATTCCAGCAATCCCCTGCCTCCCTGAGCAGTGGGCTATGAACAATATTACATTTGCATTTCCCCTGCATGTTGCAATAACAGTTCACCCTCCCCCCTCCTGTGAGGTGAAAGGTTCAAACTGTTCCTGTGTCATCACTGTCCGGCGAGCCATTGTGGTGTCATCAGTTGAAGCTGGTCGTTTTGGAAATCAAAGTATTTTGATTTTTTTTTACTTTAATCAGTAATGTTGAGAAATAAAGCATAAAATGTTCAGTGAAAGCATTCTCTGCCTAGAGGAGGAAAATGTGAATCAGAATATGTAAAAATCTTGTGAGAGTTGGCATGTTTAAAGCTTTAATCGCGAATAATGTGAAATATAGGACGAAATCTCATTGCGACAGGGAGGGGGTAAATTTACTTTCAAAAAGTTGCCAGGGGTAAACGGGACAAAAAAGGTTGAGAACCTCTGCTTTCGATGACATCAGAATCATTGTATCTGCACACTGGGGTGCCTGCAGCTTTGCAACTGTTTTCCAAATTGCTAAAACCTGATTGAAAATTGCAAAACCGGTGGACTTTAGTTTGGGGATAAGAATGATAAAATGGGAAGACAAAGTTAAAATGATACGATTGAGTTAAAAAAGCAAACGGGAAATGAGGTGTTGAATGTCCTTGCCCTATGCCTATTAAAATGAGGATGACGTTTAGTGCCCATGCACTGTTTCAATGCAATGCTTCAAATGCTGCATCACTTCAGGATAATTTTTGCATTTTTCTCCCTGTGTGTAAAACTACATTGTTTTACATTAAAAACTTAAGTATTCTTGACATGTCAACTCAGTTCCCAAATGGACCTAAAGTTAAACTATCATTAGATAGATTTCACTCTCCCAGAGTAGCTTAACAGCTAAGTGTTAACATTGGGAATGACTACGAAACCTCACTGGTACCTTTAAAATAAATTAGTAACACTTCATGTCACATCCATACAAACACACAATTGCTTAATCTTTAATATAAATGGCAATCTTTCATTATTTTATAGTTGTTAGGAATTACTATAAATTGTTTTAAAATATAAATATAACAGCCCTGTGCTTAGAAAGTTAGCTGATGCCACCAGCAATTTAATCACTATACATTTTCAAGTGTGTAGTAATAGACAATAGACAATAGACAATAGGTGCAGGAGTAGGCCATTCGGCCCTTCGAGCCAGCACCGCCATTCAATGTGATCATGGCTGATCAGCCCCAATCAGTACCCTGTTCCTACCTTTTCCCCATATCCCCTGACTCCACTTTCTTTAAGAGCCCTATCTAGCTCTCCCTTGAAAGTATCCAGAGAACCAGCCTCCACCGCCCTCTGAGGCAGAGAATTCCACAGGCTCACATCTCTGTGTGAAAAAGTGTTTCCTCGTCTCCATTCTAAATGGCTTACCCATTATTCTTAAACAGTGGCCCCTGGTTCTGAACTCCCCCAACATCGGGAACATGTTTCCTGCCTCTAGCCTGTCCAGACCCTTAATAATCTTATATGTTTCAATAAGATCCCCTCTCATCTTTCTAAACTCCAGTGTATACAAGCCCAGCTGCTCCATTCGCTCAGCATATGACAGTCCCGCCATCCCGGAAATTAATCTTGTAACTGCATTCGCTCAATTGCAATAATGTCCTTCTTCAAATTAGGGGACCAAAACTGCACACAATACTCCAGGTGTGGTCTCACTAGGGCCCTATAAATGATGAAATAAATATTTTCAGAAATAAGTTTAAAAGGAATAACTATGAATTCAGAAAGCATTGCTGACTTGCTTCGACAGAGGTGTACGGAAATTCAAATGGAGCAGAGTTTATATTGAAGATATTTATAGGTATCTGTTTTCATTTCATGAAACTTAACCATAGCTGGCTGGGTCAGTAATTATTATCCATCCTTATTCACTCTTGAGAAAGGTGGTAATGAACTGATGAACCTGTTGTGGTCCATCTGGTGAAAGTGTTGGCTCTGTGCTGTAGCAGAGGAGTTCCCAGGATTTGAACCCAACAATCATCTAGGTTTGGCTAATGTATTTTTAAGTTAATTTGGTCTGTGAGTTGAAGCTTCCCTTGCAGCTTCCCATGTGTCTATTACCCTGTCCTTCATGGTCGATGAGATGTTGCAGTCATGCATTTCGGATACGGTTTTACCCGGATTAGGACTGTATCCTTAGATGCCTTGCCAGTTTAAATGTTTGTTCAAATGCCTTTTAAGCATAGCTTTGTTTGGTTTAATTGAGAGATACAGCACCGAACACCGACCCTTAGGCCCGCCATGTCCATGCCGACCAGCGATCCCCATACACTACACACCAGGGACAATTTACAATTTTTATCGGTCAATTAACCTACAAACCTGTACTTCTTGGAGTGTGGGAGGAAAGCGGAGCACCCGGGGAAAACCCACACCGTCACGAGAAGAACGTACAAACCATACCGGCAGCAACTGTCATTAGGGTCAAACTCAGGTCTCTGGCGCTGTAAAGCAGCAACTCTACTGCTGCACTACTCTGCCGTCCCGGTGATTGGATCTGATTCCACAAACTCCTCTGGGGGTGCGTCCAGATATTACCCTCGTCTGGGTTAAAAAAAACGTACCTCTCGGATCCTCAACGTTTTTTTCCCCTCACCTGAAGCCTACACCCCCCTGTTTTTGACGCATTATTACATTAGAGTAAGTTGCAGTTTCATGATCCACACCAGAGACCTATGAACACAAATTCTTTTTTCAAAGAAGAAGTTAATTAAGTTCAAAGGAGGAGTTGGGACCAGGTGCTCTCTCTGATGGTTGCAATAGGTGCTCTTGTGGCAGCACCTGATAGCAACCCAAGGTCACGACCAACCATCGGCTCTGGAGGGCAGCATCTTGGTGGCGGAGGTTGGTACCTGAGTTGGTATTTAAGGCCGGGCAACGCCCGTGTCAGGTGAGGAGTAGGGAGCTGCATTACAGAAGAATAAACAGGTCTAGTGCACCCGACTCGTGTCCGACTAGTTTTTGGTTGGACTCTTGACAGTCCCTGCCACATTTGGTGACCCCCGATGCCCAGAAGTGTAATCCTGGAAGGGAAATATAAAAAAATGCATTCTGCCGCTGCCGCCTACGAGGCTGACGAGGCCAAACTCAACGCGGCCTCCGTGAAGCTGCCGACATTTTGGACCTCGCAGCCCAGCGTTTGGTTTCGCCAGGCCAAATCCCAATTTCACATCCGCGGCGTTACAGCTGACGAGACTCGCGATCGCTACGTGGTAAGCGCCCTTGACCAGCAGACGGCCGGTCAGGTAATTCCCGCCGGTCGTGGGGAAGTACGCAGGCCTCAAGGAGCTGCTGCTCCGGATCTATGGGCCGAGCCGAATGCAGCGCGCCTGTCAGGTCCTTAACATGGGTGGGCTTGGCGACCGGATTCCCTCGGTCCTCATGAGCAAAATGCTCACGCTCATGGGCGACCAACTGCCCTGTCCACTCTTTGAACTTACCTACCTGCAGCAGTTGCCTCGAGAGCTCCACCAATACCGCCAGCCATGTTCGTTTCCCGGAAAAGGCAGCGTGGCCCAGTATCCATCGATGTCTGGGACCGGTGCTCGGGGCTCAGATTCTTGGTGGATACGGGGGTGGAGGTCAGCCTATTGCCCCCATCTGGACTTGACCTTCGTTCAGGTAAGAGGGGCCTCCCCGTTAACTGCTGCGAATGGCAGTTCAATCCACACATATGGCGTCCTCACGGTTCCTGTCATTTTTGGCGGGTTCCATTTTACCTGCCCATCCATCATTGCGGACGTGGCCCAGCCACTGCTGGGCGCAGATTTCTTGTGGGTGCAGTCGCTCCTCGTGGACGAGAGGGGCCAACATCTCATCCACACGTCAACTTTGGAGAAGATATCATTGCGCTCCACACTGCCCAAAGCGCAGGTCAGCAACCCAGTAGCGACGGTGGACAATGTCTATGCCCATATCCTGGCTGAGTTTCCAGATATTGCCACCCCCAAGTTCGGCTCGGCCAGCCTGAGGCACGGTGACATGCACCATATTCTGTCATCGGGTCCACCGCTCCACGCTCGCGCCTTTAGGCTCGCTCCTGACAACCTCCTCACAGCAAAGGTGGAGTTTCTGAGTATGGAGGCCATGGGTATTGTTCAACGCTCCAACAGCCCATGGGCCTCCCCACTGCACTACCGCCGCCTTAACAAGGCCACGACCTGCTGACCGTTACCCTATTCCCCACATACAGGACTTCTCAGCACATTTGGCCAGGGCTAGTCCGGGGATATCACCAGATCCCCGGGTGACCAGAGGGTGTCCCCAAGATGGCAATTATCACCCCGTTTGGGTTGTTCGAGTTCCTGCGGATGCCCTTCGGCCTCAAGAACGCCGCGCAGGTCTTTCAGCGTCTGAAGGACACCGTTGTGCGCGGGATTGACTTTCTGTTTGTCTACTTGGATGATGATAAGTCGCTCGCATGAGCAACACTGTGACCACCTGCGTCTACTCTTCTAGCGCCTCAGTGACCATGGCCTCATAATTAACTTTGGCAAGTGCCAATTCGGCCTTCAGGCCATCAACATCCTGGGGAATCGGGTGACACGGCACGGAGCAGTGACTGGCGGACAGGGTGGAGGCAATCCTCCAGTTCCCGCAGACTGCTACAGTACGTGGCTTCTGGGAGTTCGTAGGGATGGTCACATTTTACCACCGGTTCGTTCCGGCGGCTGCCGAACTTTTGCAGCTGCTTTTTCAGTTGCTGACAGGCAAGCAACGGGAGATACAGTACGACGCTGTCAACATGGCGGCATTTGAAGGGGCGAAAGAGGCCTTGGCTTGGGCGACTATGCTCGTGCATCTGTCTGCCGACGCCCCCACAGCACCTTACCGTGGATGCCTCGGACTCTGCGGTCAGCGGCGTTTTGGAACAGTCCGTTAACGGCCGTTGGCGGCTCTCGCCTTCTTTAGCCGTCAACTGAGGTCTGCGGAGCAGCGCTACAGCGCTTTCGGCCGGGAGTTGCTCGCCTTACACCTCGCAGTGCGGCACTTCCGGTACTTCCTCGAGGGCCGTTCCTTCGTAGCCTTCACGGACCACAGGCCCCTCCTATTTGATTTTGCGAAGGTTTCGGATCCTTGGTCCACCCGTCAGTAGCGCCAGCTGGCAGCTATCTCGTAGTATACAACGGACGTCCGGCACATCGCTGGGAAACGCAACCTCGTGGCGGATGCTTTGTCCCATCCGGCAATTGAAGCCGTGCTTAACCCGGCCTCGGGGATAGATTACTCCGACTTGGGGGCTGCCCAGCTGGCGGTCAATGAGATGCCGGCGTACTGCACTGCGATCTCTGGCTTGCTACTTGAGGACATGCCGTTGGGTCCCTCGGGTTCCATCCTCTGTGACATATCCACGGGTCAGCCGAGACCTATCGTGTCGGCGGCCTGGCGCCGTCGCGTGTTTGAGGTGGTCCATGGGCTGGCCCTCCCATCCATCCGGGCCACGGTCGCTATGGTGGCTGCAAGGTCAATGTGGCACGGACTTCAGAAAGCAGGTCGCTCGCTGGGCCCGGGCGTGCATCCCGTGCCAGTCACCCAGGGTGCAAAGACATGTCCTGGCGCCCGTTCACGAATTTGCAGCGCCACGCTGGCGGTTCGATCACATACACGTGGACATCATGGGGCCGCTGCCTCCGTCCCAGGGTGTTTCGCACCTGCTTACGGTGGGCGACCATTTACGCGGTGGCCGGAGGCCGTCCCGCTCACGGACACTTCAACGCAGTCGTGTGCTCGTGCCCTCGTAGCAGCCTGGATTGCCCGCTTTGGGGTTCCGACTGGGGCGCCCAGTTTACATCTGAACTGTGGTCCACCCTGGCCCGCCTGTTGGGGGAACAGCTCCACCATGCGACAGCGTACCATCCACAATCAAATGGGTTGGTTGAGCGGTTCCACCACTGTCTGAAGGCCGCCCTGAAGGCTCGTCTCACAGGCCCTGGGTGGATGGATGAGTTGCCGTGGGTCCTGTTGGGGATGTGGATGGCCCCCAAGGAGGATCTGTCAACGTCCTCCATGGAGTTGATATATGGTGGTCCGCTCACCGTCCCCGGGGAGTTTGTCCTTGCTGCTGATGGGTCCCAGGATCGCTTGCGGGAGAGGGTCGGCGCCCTGTCTCCCATCCCAACATGGCGTCATGGTGTGGCCCCTTCCTATGTGCCACTGCCCCTGATGGGCAGCCCGTATGTTTTTATTCGCCGTGACTCGCACAGGTCGCCCTTGCAGCGCCCGTTTGCAGGTCCCTTTCGCGTGCTGCAGCGCGGGCCCACTTCATTCGATTTGGACATGGGAGACCGGCATGAAACGGTTGCTGTGGCTCGTTTGAAACCGGCTCACTTGGACCTGAGCGAGCCAGTCCATGTGGCCCAACCTCCCCGTCGCGGGCGTCCGCCGTTTCAAGCTCCCGGAGATTCTTCCGAACTGAGCAGGCCCCCGGGGCGTGGGATTGTATCTACGCGTTCGACCCACCTCGTGCGACATCCTCTTTCCGGTTCGCTGCCTCTGGTTCTGGGGGGGGTCATGTGGCGGCACCTCAGAGCAAACCAAGTTCACAACGAACCATCGGGTCTAGAGGGCGGCATCTTGGTGGCCGAGGCGCGAGTCACGGGGTCGGTACTTGAGTTGGTATTCTAATGCCGGGCAACGCTCGTGTCATGGGGAGGAGTAGGGAGCTGTATTACAGAACGAATAAACACGTCTATTGCACACAACTCGTGTCCTACTGGTTTTTGGCTGGACTCCTGCGAGTCCCCGCCACAATATACTATTTTGAAGAGGGAGCAGTTCAGTTCTCTCTGATATCCTGCATGAAAAGTAACCTTCAGCCAACATCATTAAAATAAAAATGCTGCTCATTTCCACATTTCACTTTTGTGAGAGTTCATTGTGCAGAAATTAGCTGTTGAAGCGACACTATTGATTGTAAATTAATCTACGCACATTGAGGTGTTGAAAGAGGCTATATAAATGCAAATCCTTTCTGTGTAGACTTTAAAACAAAATTGCATTTTATGATATCTAATAACTAAGTTCATTAACACATTAATTTAGAATTCCTTTCACAGTTAGTGGAATAAATGCTCAAACCATTTGATAAGATACTAAGTGCAATAATTTCAGCTGCATATATTAAAGATTGGGTTCATTTTTATTTATTAGAATACAAAGGTTCCTTAAAACGATGCAAAAAATATAATCTGTAACTTTTTATTAAAAATCGAAAGTGTTCTCTGAACAAACTGGAATACCACGTGATAACAATTTGCTCAACATCATGGCAGGATTTATGAAAATGTTGGAATGTTTCCTTAATTATTCATAGCAGGAATTACTACTTAATTTTGCACCTCATAAAAAAATGTTTACAAGGAACTATCGTGGACTGATTAGAACAATGCCATAAGGCAGATACAGAAATATTATAGAGATTAATTACAACCAGGAAACTTTTAAGGATTTATGATATTGTGTAAAACATTTTTATTTTAACAGCGCTGCAATTTTGCCTGAACGCTGGAGGCAATGATTTGTTGATTCTGACTTAAGATATGGATTTTTATTCTGCAACAGTTCAGTGCGTTGGTTAGCATTGACAGCTTGCTGTTTGGTGATTCTGTGTAAATACCACATCTGTCAAATTACAATGAAAAGTAATGTACCATTTATACTATTCAAAATACGACTGAATGAGCTCAGCAATTGTTATCTGAAGCTGAAACAGCCCAGTGATAATCTGAACCTTAAAAGAATTGTGTTCCATTTATATCTGTTTAACTTTGGTGCTGCTTATTTCAAAATACACAAATTGAAATATTGAAGAAAGGCATTGAATAATTTGTATTTTCTCTTCTGCAATTTTCCAAGACACTTTCATACACATATATTTTCTCAAATATGTACCTACAATCCCTTGAAAATAGTTCAGGAGGAGTGTGAAATGTGCTAGTGCTTGACTACCGAGGTTTTTGTACTACAATTATGATAAATTCCGTTCTTGATCAGCATAGATTGCTGCATCTGACTTAGTACTGATAATTACACCCTCTACAATGTCCCTTCACTTCATATTTACTTCACTGGATGTAAATCATTTCTACTGTTAACCAGGCACCTGGTTAATATCACTCTTTGTGGTTCGACAGTGTATCTTGTTTGACATTGTGCCTATGAGGTACCAGGGGATGGGTTTGGTGCAGAATGATAATGCAAGTCCTTTTTTTTCCATTTATTAATCATTTTAAATGTTCCTTGGCTTTTAATTATTGTTTTAGACAATGGAGTACAATGAAACTGAAGAAAATAAATTAGCTGACACCCCTCACCATGGGCAAAACAAACACTTTCATCCATGCATGGACATACAGGAAAACATGCATGTACACACACGGCCATGTATAGGATACAGAGATAGACATGCCCGCATGGATGCATAATCAAAAACATGCCATGTGTGTGTACACACAGATGCACATGAGCACATGAAGGATTTTACACACATACATGCACTTTCACACACATCATATACACAAATGCCGATGCATGCACAAACATGCTCACACAGCCATACTCATGCATACACAGAGGCATCTGCACATGCAAGCATACAATCACACATGTATATATTCAGCCATGCATACCAAACACATACAGATGTATAAATGCATATAAACAGACTCACATCCACATGCACAAACACATGTGCATACTTACACACATAAAACTGTACATTTTAATATTTTCCACCAAACATAGCTCTTTGCGCTGATGAGCACCGAATGAACAGCAGGAAATAAATGCTGTGGTAACACCTCGCAACAATTTCTAGCTGTCGCAGATATAGTAAACGGAACATCAATAATCCATTACTGTTCAACATCACCTGTATTTAGAACTGACATTAGCTCCAAGCAAATTCAAGAAAACATTGATTTGATTTGCCAGATGTTAATTGATGAAAATACAAGTGCAGGAATCATTTGCTTTCTTCATACTGCTCATTCCTTTGTGTAAGAGGAATGCTTGCATGATCATGCCCATTGATTACAGTGGTGGGCACACAGAATAATCCAATTGTGTTTGGCAATTTAGTGACACATTTGCTTGTGTGCTGTTTCTTGATATAAAACGTTGGTGCTAAATGTAAATTGTGTATTTGCGACTGGGCTTGCAAATGAGTTTAAATATGTTTTTAAAAAAAATTATTACTGGTTGCAATACAATGAACTAATAATTATATTTTACGAGGCAATGAAAATGAACTATTGGCAACTATTCCAGCATCCCTCTTCTTTCAACAATTCTGATTTTACATTGGCCAAATTTATGGAGCAGTTATTCACTGCTCCATAGATGCAGGAATTAGATCAAAAGTTTACATATTGTGGAGTAATGTATATATGATTCAGATTAACTTCTAAATTTGAATATTAATCTTTTTGTCATTCTATGTAAACTCCCGTTTAAATGAAAGGGGCAGAAGTATTTCCTACATATCTCTTAATCTACAGCAGATTCTCTTGTCCTCATCTATTAGCCTCTTAAATGTCACTCTTGCACTCATGCACCTGTCCCCACCACCACCCCCAGCAGTGCTTTCCAGGCACCCACCATTCTCTGTGCAAAAAAACTGTCCTGTACATCCCCATTGAGCTTTGTCCCTCTTGCTTTAATGCTACGCCCTCTAATCTTTGGCATTCCCACCCTGGGGAAAAAAGGTTCTAACTTTCTACCCTATCCATGCTTTTTGTAATTTTATATACTTCTATTAGGCCTATCTTCAACGTCTAGGAAAACAATCCAAGTTTGTCCAATCTCTTCTTACTGTTAACACCCTCTAATCCTATGATGGGCTGAATGGCCTAATTTTGCTCTTCGAACTTATGAACGTGAATCCAGGCAGCATTCTGATTAACCTCTTCTGCGCCCTCTCCAAATCCTCCACATCCTTCCTGCAACAGGCTGACCAGAACGGTGGCACGGTGGCGCAGCGGTAGAGTTGCTGCCTTACAGCGAATGCAGCACCGGAGACCCGGGTTCGATCCCAACGACAGGTGCTGTCTGTACGGAGTTTGTACATTCTCCCCGTGACCTACGAGGGTGTTCTCCGAGATCTTCGGTTTCATCCCACAATCTAAAGATTTGTACAGGTTTGTAGGTTCATTGGCTTAGTAAATGTAAAAATGGTCGCCAGTGTGTGTAGGATAGTGTTAGCGTGCGAGAATCATTGGTCAGCGCGGACCCGGTGGGCCGACGGGCCTGTTTCCATGCTGTACCTCTAAACTAAACTAAGCTAAAACTAAACTACACACAATATTTCAAATGCAGCCAAAATCCTATAAAGCTGCAACATAATTTCCCGACTTATACTCAAAGTTTCGCCTGATAAGGTCAATCAAAGAACCATAGAAAATAGGTGCAGGAGTAGGCCATTCGGCCCTTCGAGCCTGCACCGCCATTCAATATGATCATGGCTGATCATCCAACTCAGTATCCTGTACCTGCCTTCTCTCCATACCCCCTGATCCCTTTAGCCACAAGGGCCACATCTAACTCCCTCTTAAATAAAACATTTGTATCTCTTTCCACAGATGCTGCCTGGCCTGCTGAGTGTTTCCAGCATTTCCTATTTTCTTTTCAGAGTTTCAGCATCTGCAAGTGTGGGTTTCAATTTCCATTTACACTCTGAAAGCCAGCAAATAATCCATAATTCAATTAGTCCGAGCTCTTTTTGAATGTATTTTTTAAACAGTGAAATAGGGCAGTTTTTTCATCTAGGGTAATGTAGATCTTTGCGAAAGTATAAATCGTGGATCTAGGTCAAGATCATGTGAAATCATCAAAAATATTTCAGACAAAGGTCACTCACAGTGAAGTTAGATTGATACGTGGTGCTGACATCATCATTATTCTCCCTTTATCTGAACTATTCTTGTCAACAAAAGCCCATTGAAATTTCATTAGTTTGCCACAGGGAAATGACTAAACACAGGCGCAGGAAAAATTCTAAGGTTATTTCTCAGCATCTCAACAATTATAAAGAGTAATCTGCTTTCAGACAAAAAAGAACATTTCGAGTGAAAGATGATAAAAAATAATTGGCTTTTAAGGAATAGTTTTATAGGAGGCAAAGAGACGATGAGGTTGAGAGGGGATTTCAGGGCTTCTACAATTGGTGGTTTCAAGGGGCAGCCACCAATGGCAGAGTGATGGATGTCGTCAACTTGCAGAAGACAAGATCAGGAAGGGCACAATGTACTCAGTAGGAGATAGTTTTGGAGGTGAAGACACAAAGTCTGAAGAAGAGTCTCGACTTGAAATGTCACATATACCTTTTCTCCAGAGACACTGCCTGACCCACTGAGTTACTGCTGCTTTTTGTGTCTATTTTTGGTTTAAACCAACATCTGCAGTTCCTTCCTACACATGATATGTGGTTGTACGGATATGAAAGGCTTAATAGATAAAGATATATGGGTGCTACAGGTTGTATAACATTTATTTATTTGCAAGATGTAACATAAATGAGCGGGAAGGATTTCAAAGATAAATCAACAGCTGTGATAAATTCAATTCAATCCAATTCAATTGCCCTTTATTGTCATTCAAACATTTTGGGTTTGAACGAAATTTCGTTCCTGCAGTCATAACAGCAAAAAAAAAAAAAAAAAACCCACAATGAACACAGTTCCACATAAACATCCATCACAGTGAATCTCCAAACACCTCCTCACTGTGATGGAAGGCAAAAGTCTTATCTCTTCCCTTTGTTCTTCTCCCGCAGTCAGGCAGCCAAACTGCAACATCAAGGCGACCAGGGCTCCCAATGTTAAAGCCCTCGGCGGGCGATGGTGTGTCCCGCGGCCGCTTAAGCCGTGCTGGTCGATGTAAGGCCCGATGTAAGGCTGATTCAAACCCCTCGATTCGGGCGGGCAAAGTTGCCATTGCGGGAGCTCCCGGAAAATCGGTGTCCCACCAGGACCTGCAAGCTCCCGCCTCCGCCGTCCACAGGGCCCGCAGCCTCTCCAAAGTTCCGATGTCGGGTCGCAGCCGCAGCACCACCACAGCTCCAAAGTCAGCCAGCTCCGCGATGGTGAATCCGCAGGCTCTACTGCTGGAGCCCTCGGGTCGATTCCGGTTGGAGGCTGCCAGCTCCACGATGTTAGGCCCCAACGACCATGGAGACAGGACAAGGGAAAAGTCCCATCCCCCGTTCAGGGAAGAGATTAAAAAGTTGCCCCCCCCCCACGTATACACAGCTAAAAATAAACCAAAAACAGACTCCAAACAGGACAAAAATAAGGATAAAAGACAGACAGACTGCAGGCGAGCAGCTGCCATTCACCTCACCATAGAATACTGAGAGGAGGTTAGGATGGTGTTATAAAAAGTAGTGGGCAGAATAGTCAGACAATGGCCTCCACAATGGCCTATTTAGATGCTGTACTCTCTGTGTAGCCCTGTTCTCATGCATGCTTTGATATGATATGCATTTCTCCCAAAACGTCTACCAATAAGAGTAAACATCAGAATGAGAGCATTATGTGTTCCTTTTTATCTGAACTTTCTGCACTCATTCCGCAGCAGAAACTGATTCGCAAGTTGCTTATTTCATTACCGGGTGGGATCTTGCTCTGTAGAAATGATCTGTCATGTTAATTACATCCCATCTGTATTTTAAAAGTGTTTCAGTAGCTGTAGAGTTCTTTGGGGCATTCTGTGTGTTATACGCTTTGCTTTTGTTCCTTTTGAAGATTTCGGCCACTGCAAGGATTTCGGAGCCCCACGCAATGTCGGGACCAGCCCCGCACAACTCCGCGCTTCTAAGTGGGACCGGCCCCGCGCGGCCATACGATGCCCGTACGCCTCAAGCAACCACGAGGTCACGTAATTTTTTCAGCCCACCTGGTAACCTCAGGATCGAGTGACTGTTGCAAGAGTCTGTTAAGGGGAAAGTGAACCAAGTGTCCATGCCAATGAGGGTGATTGAGAGCAACTAACACCCCAGTGCTATGGACGTAGGCCATGGAGAGACACTAACTTTGGTTCACATGATGTATTCAAGAGAGAGTTGGATATTGCTCTTAAAGCTAACGGAATCAAGAGATATGGGGAGAAAACAGGAATTGGTACTTATTCTGGTTGATCAGCCAGGATCATATTGAATGGCGGTGCTGGCTTGAAGGGTCGAATGGGTACTCCTGCACCTATTTTCTATGTTTGTTTTTGTTTCTATGTTTCTACCTATCCTTCCAGTGAATTTAAATGCTTTCAAATCCAACAAGGGAACTGCATTAGCAAATTTATCAATTTGTCAAGTGTCATTAGATGCTCTATCTATCTGCTCTATTGTTTATTTTGAGTGTGGTTGGAAACTATTACAGATTCATGGATCATACAGCAGAGTGAACATGCCCTTCTGCACAGCAAGTTCACTAAGCTAAACCACACCAAGCTGTCCATCAATAAATCTATTTGCACATTAGTCTAACGTTAATCTCCCACATTTCCATCAAATACTCGCCTATACACCAGGGGCAACTTACGGCATCCATTTAACCTAGCAATCCACATGCCTCTGGGATGTGGGAGAAAACCTGATTCAGGGGAAACCTGAACAGGGGAAACCTATAGGGTCACAGTGAAAACATGCAAATTCTGCCCAGTAAATGTCCAAGGTGAGGATTGTACCCAGGTTTCTGGAGCTGTGGCACAGCAGTTCAACCAGCTGTAAACCAATTGTAGTTAAACAGTGTTTGTTTCAATCGAAAGCCAGTTCAATCTTTTGCCATATGAAGATTGGTAGCTCATTTTAAAGAAGAACATAAGATTACCCCACAACATCCTGGGCCATAGAAATATCACAAAAGCAGGTTCTATGGTGACTACTACATCAGAGGGAGAAAACAATGCACACACTGGCTGGGACATATTCAACATTAAGTTAGTGATCAGCTATTGGAAGTACTGAAAAGTGCTTTGGGTTAGGTGAAAGGAACATGAAGCATGTTATATATTCTACCAGGTCTCCAAGGCATTCCCAACTTCTTCAACCCCTTAACAATGCAATGACCCATAGTTACATTAGCTGAACAACTGCATAGGGGCTAATTATATTCTAAAGCTATTGAAGTGCCTTTGTGCATGAGACAATCTGGTAGCTAAAGAGAATGTCTGGAGGTGTTGGGACCATATCAAAAAGCTTTTACAAACAACAAAAAATGCATTACATCATTTAGTCAGCTGCAGGACCTTCAAAGACTCAAAAGGCCTGAATATCAGTTATGGAATATTGTAACATTGTTTGACAGGCCTTTGAAAAAAGCCATCACTTCTCCAGGGCTTGTTATAGTTTAAGAAAATGCAACTTGCCCAGCCTATTCCACGCCACTTACAATAGCAGTGACAGTGTCAATGCTGTCAGTGTTCTTGTAACATTGAACCTTAAACAGTTCAACAAACATATCTCAAACATCACAGCCTTTCCATTTCAAAGAGCTGTTCCAGTGCTTTATACCAGCTTAGGAATAAAAGATAGACCAGACCGCAGCAAGTTCTTTCCTTTCACCCACCATAACCAGTGCACAGCTCTTAAACCCCTGTCTCACTGTGCGAGTTGGCCCACGAGTGACCCCGAGTTTTCACTCGTAGTGATCACGTAGCGGGAACGTCGGAACGCGCACGAGCAACTTATCGACTCGTGGCGCTAACGGCAGGTACTCGGGAAACTTGTTAACTCGTGAAAAAAATCAAACATGTTTGATTTTTTCCACGAGTCAAATTAACTGTTCAAGTTAAAAATGGAAACATTTAAACTCGTTGTAATAACGTAGTGGCCCCGTGCGTTTATCTTAGTGTCTCGTGAGTCTACCGTGGGAACTTTAATAATCTGTTCTTTTGCTCGAGTAAAGACTGAACCAAAGATAGACACAAAATGCTGGAGTAACTCAGCGGATCAGGCAGCATCTCTGGAGAGAAGGAATAGAGTCGAGACCCTTCTTCAGACTTACCCGAAATGCCACCCATTCCTTCGCTCCAGAGATGCAGCCTGTCCCGCCGAGTTACTCCAGCATTTTGTGTCTATCTTCGGCCTTTCTGCCACTTGTCCTTTATTACTGAGGCGCCTGCCCCGTGGCTTCACTCTGTCTCAATGAACGGCTTAAAGACCTGCCGAAGGGGCAAGTCTGGGCGGTGGTGGGATGTGTCCACGTGTGATGCTCCATCCACCCCCCCGGGGCCGAGAGTGTGGGATTGGGAAGGAACTGCAGATGCTGGTTCACACCGGAGATAGACACACACAATGCTGGAGTAACTCGGCGGGACAGGCTGCATCTCTGGAGCGAAGGAATGGGTGGCATTTCGGGTAAGTCTGAAGAAGGGTCTCGACTCTATTCCTTCTCTCCAGAGATGCTGCCTGGTCCGCTGAGTTGTGTGTGTGTGTCTCTCTCCCTCTCTGTCTATCTGTGTGTATCTGTGTGTGTGTCTGATGTCGGGTCCCGGTGGCCGCTCAAAGTCACCCGAGCTGCATCATTCCTCTGAAGTGGTGGCCAGCTGCTGTCTGTGTGCTATCTCTCATTCTCTTGTGTGTGTGTGTGTGTGTATGTGTGTGTGTGTGTGTCTCTCTCTCTCTCCTCTATCTGTGTCTATCTGTGTGTGTGTGTGTGTGGCCGCTGTCTGTGTCTATTCCTCTGTGTGTGTGCTCTGTGTGTGTGTGTGTCTCTCTCCCTCTCTGTCTATCTGTGTGTATCTGTGTGTGTGTCTGATGTCGGGTCCCGGTGGCCGCTCAAAGTCACCCGAGCTGCTTCATTCCTCTGAAGTGGTGGCCAGCTGCTGTCTGTGTGTATCTCTCTCTCTATGTGTGTGTGTGTGTGTGTATGTGTGTGTGTGTGTCTCTCTCTCTCCCTCTCTGTCTATCTGTGTGTATCTGTGTGTGTGTCTGCTGTCGGGTCCCGGTGGCCGCTCAAAGTCACCCGAGCTGCTCTGAAGTGGTGGCCAGCTGCTGTCTGTGTGTATCTCTCGTGTAATCTCTGTGTGTGTGTGATGTGTGTGCTCTTTGTGTGTGGCCAGTCTGTGTGTAGTGTGTGTGTGTCTGTGTGTGTCGGTCCCCGGTGCTCAGTGCTGCCTCATTCCTCTGAAGGGTGGTCTCTGTCTCTCTGTGTGTGTGTGTGTGTGTGTGTGTGTGTGTGTTGTGTGTTTGTGTGTGTGTGTGTGTCTCTCTCTCTCCCTCTCTGTCTATCTGTGTGTGTGTGTGTGTGTCTGACTGTCGGGTCCCGGTGGCCGCTCAAAGTCACCCGAGCTGCTGAGTCTGTGTGTATCTCTCTCTCTCTGTGTGTGTGTGTGTATGTTGTGGTGTGTCTCTCTCTCTCCCTCTCTGTCTATCTGTGTATCTGTGTGTGTGTCTGATGTCGGGTCCCGGTGGCCGCTCAAAATCACCCGAGCTGCCTCATTCCTCTGAAGTGGTGGCCAGCTGCTGTCTGTGTGTATCTCTGTGTGTGTGTGTGTGTGTGTGTGTGTGTGTGTGTGGTGTCTCTCTCTCTCCCTCTCTGTCTATCTGTGTGTGTGTGTGTGTGTGTGTGTGTGTGTGTGTGTGTGTGTACTGTCGGGTCCCGGCGGCCGCTCAGTCACCCGAGCTGCTTAATTCCTCTGAAGTGGTGGCCAGCTGCTGTCTGTGTGTATCTCTCTCTGTGTGTGTGTGTGTGTGTGTGTGTGTGTGTGTGTGTGTGTGTGTGTGTGTGTGTGTGTGTGTGTCTGCTGTCGGGTCCTGGCGGCCGCTCAATGTCAGTCACCCGGGCTGCTTCCTTTTTTAAAATTATTTAAAATAGAGATCCATTGCAAAAAAGTATTTAAAAACATAAAACAACAAGAAATGCTTGGTTACTGGAGGATGCGCATTTTCCCATCCGCGCTGAAATAACTCAAAACCACAGGATGGAGATGTATTTTAACATTGTTGCTTTATTAAAACATACCTTCATTCACGGTTGGCTCAAGAGTAACGGGAGAGGAACTTGCTAACTCGGGAGAGGAACTTGGAACATCGCAGCAATGACATACCCGTGGGAACTCGTATTACACACTTGATCATAAACTTGCAGTCTCGTGCACAGCCACGAGTCTGTCACTCGGGGTACCTCGTGGGTCAACTCGCACAGTGAGACAGGGCCATTAGTATTCACTGGAACATTATTTCTCCTCCTTAAATGTTGAGGTTAGTCAACTGGTCCTTGCAGGCCCTTTGTCTGCTACCTTGGGAAAAGCTGTCCACAATAATAAAATCTTGCATTTACACCGCAACTTTAATTCAGCAAAAGGTTCCACAAATGTTTACAGGGGCAATAACACATTGAATTTGGTGCTAAGTCACACTGGAGATAGAGCCATGGGGAGATGTATTACAGAAACAGGCCCTTTGCACATTATAGACAATAGACAATAGGTGTAGGAGTAGGCCATACGGCCCTTCGAACCAGCACCGCCATTCAATGTGATCATGGCTGATCATCCACAATCAGTACCCCGTTCCTGCCTTCTCCCCATATCCCCTGACTTCGCCGAGCATTTGTGAACCATCAACCAGTATTTACATTATAATCCCACATTCCACCAACTGCTCCCAGATTCTACCACTCAAATACATAGAAACATAGAAAATAGGTGCAGAAATAGGCCATTCGGCCCTTTGAGCCTGCACCGCCATTCAATATGATCATGGCTGATCATCCAACTCAGTATCCTGTACCTTCCTTCTCTCCATACCCCCTGATCCATTTAGCCTCAAGGGCCACATCTAACTCCCTCTTAAATATAGCCAATGAACTGGCCTCAACTACCTTCTGTGGCAGAGAATTCCACAGATTCACCACTCTGTGTGAAAAATGTTTTTCTCATCTCGGTCCTAAAAGACTTCCCCCTTATCCTTAAACTGTGACCCCTTGTTCTGGACTTCCCCAACATCGGGAACAATCTTCCTGCATCTAGCCTGTCCAACCCCTTAAGAATTTTGTAAGTTTCTATAAGATCCCCCCCTCAATCTTCTAAATTCTAGCGAGTTCAAGCCCAGTCTATCCAGTCTTTATTCATATGCAAGTCCTGCCATCCCAGGAATCAGTCTGGTGAACCTTATCTGTACTCCCTCTAATACGCACTAGGGAATTTCATTGTGGCCAACTGGCCCATGTCTTTGGGATGGGAAGAAACAGGAGCACCTGAGAGCAACTCATGCCGACACAGGGAGAAATACAACCTCCAGACAAACAGCACTGATGGTCGGGATCGAACCCAGGTCTCTGACGGGGTGAGATTGCAACTCTATTGGCTGCACCTCTGAGTCCACAGTCGGAGCTTTGTTAAAGTTATTGGTTTTAAGAAATGTCCTATATTAGAGAAAAAAGCTGGTGAGGATTACTCGGGAATTCCAAGTTTAGGTGCCCAAATCGTCAAAGGAATGTCCATAGCAGTGGAAAGATTAAAACAAGGGTTGCTCCAAGGGCCAGAATTAAAGGAGCATCAATATCCTAAAGGGTCATAAGGCTGAAATTATATAGGCAATAAGAAGTAACATTTGTAAACAAAATTCCATGTTTAAAATTGTGTTACTCACAGTGGTCAGTGAGACTAGGTGTGATATGTGGATACTCACACATGTACTAAAGGTTGATGTCAATAGATCTTCAGACAAGAAAGTAAAGAAGCCTAGAGATTGGGCAGGGAAGTATATTGGAAGATCATAGCAGAGCAAGCTTGAGGGGCTGAATGGCCTACTCCTGCTTCTTATCTTCTTTTGATGACAGCTACAATGGCTGTTCATCTATTTCTTGGTCTATTTTGTCCATTCCACATTAAAGTCCAGGTGGCAGAGTTTAATACCCCAGTGGTCAGGAAGTCCAGTGGCTGGTTTAGAATTTGTTCTTATTACGAAATGCTCATAAAAGTGATTGGGGATGTCGGTACCAGTTTTGAGAGAAGCCCCTAAGCTTCAAGATTCCAGCATGCACAAGGCCCCAGGGGTTTGTGTGGAGGGAATGATTGATGAGGTAGATGATAGAATTGGGGAAAGGAACCAAGTAGGCTTGGATGAGTTGGAAATGTAGAGCTAGATGTGGAGTTAATAAAGGGGTGGTTGATAGACACAGAATGCTGGAGTAACTCAACGAGTCAGGCAGCATCTCTGGAGAAAAGGAATAGGTGACATTTTGGGTCGAGACCCTTCTTCGGACTTCAGACTGTCTGAAGCAGGTTCTTGAACCGAAACATCACCTATTGCTTTACAAGAAGTGGTACAAAGTGAAAAAAATACCAGAGTATAACATATAGCATTGCAGCTACAGATAACCAAAGTGCAAGGGTCACAATGAGGTAGGTTAGGAAATTGGGACCACACCCATAGCTCCTCATATGGCAAACCCCCCAATCACCAGAAGCACATGAAGGAATCTTCCCTGCACTAGATTCCCTGTACCATCTTTTCCTGGGTAAAGAAAGGTGGTTTCACTGAGGTCCTATACAATTGTAAGACAATTTCCTGATCCTTGTAATCAAACCCTCTCATCATATAAATAAATGATCAACCTGGCTTCAACTAACAGTGAGGGCTCCTCTCCATCAGTCTTGCCAGTCCCCCTTCTCTCCACTTTTACAAGTAGCTTTATATTGCAGTGTAATTCTTTTGCAGGGAAATAAAGTTCCATTCTGAAACCATTTATTCTTTATTTGCCTCTGGCTCTGAAGTTAGGAAATTGATTCAGCCTGTCTATGATCATTCCATTAATATTTTAAAGCTTGCAATGGATTCTGGATTACAAGTGTTCCAACTCCCGGGAAAATAAATCAAACCTTTCAGAGGCGTTGAGACTGAAGTTAAGAGAGTCCTATAGACATGTGGTCCCCACAGTCCAACTCAACACGTTGAGGACACATTATGGTCCTGCCTCATATCTGGTTACGGGAAGTGTTGCTAGCTAATCATATTAACCATTAAATTATTTTGACTTGGGTTGCCTTGTCAGGACAGCTCACGTTACCTATGCAGATGATCTCACTTCCAAAGATAATAGTGTTCCATTCAAGTGAATTTTAAACAGTACATTCTGGAAATATTAGAAAAGATCAGCAGGCCAGGCAGCATCTGTGCCGAGAGAAACAAAGTTAATGTTTCAAATTAAACACCATTCATCAGAAATTGACTCTTCTAATAAAGGGTCTCTTACCTCAAAGGTTAACTGATTCTCTTTCGACATATTGCTGCCTGATCTGCTCAGCATTTCCAGTATTTCCTGGTTTTGTTTAAAGATTTGCCATTTAAAGATTGCTTTTAAACTTGTAAAACATTGCATGCCCGATGAAAGATCCCAACCCAAAATGTCATCTGTTCATTTCCCTCACTGTGCTCCTCGAGCAGTTTGTTTTTTAATCTAGATTCCAGCATCTACTGTGTCTTGTGTCTTCATTACATGTCTCATTGTAAATATGTTCACAAACATGAGAGGGTTGGTGATAATATTTGGTCATGGTAGTAGTTTTTAGTGTCCTACAGGTCATATGTTTTAAGGTTCCATAGGAAAAGAGAAAGATGAAGAAGTAGGGAGAATTAGAGGAGGGATTCCAACAGAAGTTAGCAATGCCAATGCTGGTACGATATAATTCAGGAATGTTTAAGAAATCGGCAATGGAGGAGTGCAGGGCATCTGGGACATTTATTACACTTGAGGACATGACAGATATGGAAAAGGAGTAGGACTGGGAAATAAAGATGAGAATGTTTAAATCAAGGTGTTTTTCAGCCCATGTGAGCCAGAAGGCACGTCAAAGAGACATGCAGTGTGGAAACAGGCCCTACCTGCCCACATTGAGCAACCATGTCCCATCTACACTCGTCCTACTCGCCTGTTTGGCCATATCCCTCTCAACCTGCCCTATCCACGTACCTGTCTCATTGCTTCTCAAACATTGCAATAGTCCCTGCCTCAATTTCTTTCCATACACCCATCACCCTTCATGTAACCATATAACCATATAACCATATAACAATTACAGCACGGAAACAGGCCCTCTTGGCCCTTCCAGTCCGTGCCGACCATTTGTTTTCCCCTAGTCCCATCTACCTGCACTCAGACCATACCCCTCCATTCCCTTCACGTCCATATACCTATCCACTTTATTCTTAAATGTTAAAATCGATCCTGCCTCCACCACTTCTGCTGGAAGCTCATTCCACACAGCCACCACCCTCTGAGTAAAGAAGTTCCCCCTCACGTTACCCCGAAACTTCTGTCTTAATTCTCATGTCATGCTCTCTTGTTTGAATCTTCCCTACCCTCAATGGGAAAAAAGTTTCCCATGTAAAAAAGTTACCCCTTAGATTCCTATAAAATCTTATCCCCTTCGCCATAAACCCATGCTCACTAGTTCTCTGTGTGTCTAGCCGATCTATTCCTCTCATGATTTTAAACATTTCAAAGGGATCAAGGGAATTGTCCCAGACTGCTCAAACTCCCCATAGCTCAGACCCTTGACTCCTGGAAATATCCTAGTAAATCTTCTCTGCACCATTTCCATCTTAACAACATATGTCATACAGCATGGCGCCCAAAACTGAACACAATACTCTAAATGCAGCCTCAGGAACGTTTCATATAACGTGACCTCCCATTTTCTATACTCATATACAAGGATGAGATGTGAACAGGATTTGGTGCCGGTTAGTACATGGATAACCTTGCATTTACGGAGAGAAGAAAAACAAGTCATTCACCTGAAAATATATTTCCGTTTCTCTCCCCACAGATACTGCCTGACCGCTTGTGCATTGCCAATGTGTTTGAAGAAGAGCAAGTTGGAACGGTCATCTCTAGATATGACAAAGGCTTGGATGAGGATTTCAGCAACAGAACAGCTGAGGTAAGGGTGGGGGTCGAACACACTGCAGAAATGTGTTGTCTTTGTGATGGCACAGATGTTAATGTGAGATTCAATGAAAATGAAATATGACACCAAGATTGAGTAAATATTGGTGGTCATGAACTTTTTGGGAAATGCCAGCAGTTCTGCGGTGAATTGTTGGCATTTAGCTCCTCCTGAGATTAGGAAGCTCTGGAGTCCAGTGTGATTGCTATTTCGTCAAATTTGCTGGATGTCCTTTACTGGTGATTTCCTGCCTGTGCACCAACAATGGACTCTACAGGTAGCTTAGCAACAAGCATGCACTTGCAGAAATTTCCTAGCACATTCAAAGAAATCTACAGTATCCCTCTCAACCTGCCCTGGATGTGTCAGTGAATTTCCATTGAAAGTGGAATAATCGATCAAGCACATTTTCGTACACAGAGAGAGGTGCATTATTGAGGGCAGAGAGAATGAAAGGGAAAGTTGAGAAGGTAAATATTATTCAATAAACAATAAACAATAGGTGCAGGATTAGGCCATTCGGCCCTTCGAGCCAGCACCGCCATTCACTGTGATCATGGCTGATCATCCACAATCAGTACCACATTCCTGCCTTTTCCCCATATCCCTTAACTCCGCTATCTTTAAGAGCTCTACCTAAATCTCTTTCTGAAAGCATCCAGAGAATTTGCCTCCACTGCCTGCTAAGGCAGAGAATTCCACAGATTCATAACTCTCTTGGTAAAAACTTCCTTATCTACATTCTAAATGGTCTACTGCTTATTCTTAAACTGTGGCACTTGGTTCTGGACTCCCCCAACGCCGGGAACATGTTTCCTGCCTGTAGCGTGTCCAATCCCTTAATAATCTTATATGTTTCAATAAGATCCCCTCTTGTCCTTCTAAATTCCAGTGTATATAAGTCCAGTCGTTCCATTCTTTCAACATGTCATAGTCAAAGTCAAATTAATTTGTCACATGTGCCCGAAGGTGCAGTGAAATGAATTTGCCAGCAGCGATACACTTAAAAAAAGAACACACAATACACAATAGAATTTGACACAAACATCCACCACAGCATTCTTCACTGTGGTAGAAGGCAACAAAGTTCAGTCAGTCCTCCGTTGTTCATCCGTGGTCGGGGCCATGGCTGGATGTACAGGCCCTCTCGTCGGGATGATCAAAATTCCGACGTTGGGATGGTCGAACACACTTTGCGACTTGAAGTTCCCGAAACGGCACTTTCCTACTGGAGACCGCGGCTTCAGGATGTTATAGGCCACAGGCCGGCAGTGGGAACTCTTCTCCGGCCATCCCCGGCAAGGGATCCGAGACTCCAGATGGTAAGCCCACGCCACGCCCGCGGCTAGATGCTCCGCAGACCACAGCCCCATGATGCCAAAGGCACCAGGCCAGCGATCGGAGCACTCCTCTCGGGCGTCCCCTGGCAAGGGTTTGCCCGTGTTCCACGATGGAAAAGTCCACGCTGCGCCCGCTGTTGAAGCTCCGGGCCCAACTCCGGGAAAGGTCGCTCTGATCCATGCTGTTAGGCCATGAGGGAGGCGACGGAAAAAGTAATGGAAAGTGGTTCCCCCCTTTTGCCCCCCACCACCCCCCACACAAGACACACCAAGAGACACAAAAACAAACATTTAGACACACCAAAAAAGTCGAAATAACAAACACACTGCTGGCAGGGCAGCCTACTCGCAGCGCCCCCCAACCGACCATATGATAGTCCCGCCATCCTGGGAATTAACCTCGTGAACCTACGCTGCACTCTCCTCAGTCCCTTCATTCAGTAATGAAAGGGGCAATGGAACAAGGCAAAGGGAAATCGAAAAGAACAAAGTAGAAGGAAAAGCTGGATGGAGAGGAGTTGAAAATGAGAAACGGTATAATTATGTAATAATGGGTCCGAAAGACGGTAAAAGTGAATTGCCTTTCCTTGAGCTTCATTGGTATAGAGTAGAAAGAATAAGCCAGAGAGGGTGCAGGTTGGAAATTTAAAGTGGCAGGCAACAGGGAGCTTAGGATTTTGTTTTATGATTGAAAGGAACCATTTGATCTCCCCAGTGCAGAGAAAATGGCAGGCGAGAGGCCTGTGCCCTTTTCCTGTGGCAATAATGGCACAAGTAAGTTCAAAATTCAAGAGCAATTTACCAAATGTTTTGGCCGACTTCAATGCTGTGTCAGCTGCCCAGCATCAGACGGTTGTAAATGAAGTGGGTGCTTAGTTTGCTTCACTGTCATATTAGATAGACATCAAAGAACGTTGTGTTGTCAGCTGTTGATTCAAAGGGGATAACAATTACTCAGCATCCCCCCACAGCCAGAAGGCAAGAATATAGTATCTGCAATTCAATGGATACGAGCGTGAAATGCTGAATTTTACTTTTGCAAAGCTCTGAACAATTCATCGTGATCTGCAAGGAAATGCAGGGAAATAATTTAGACTAGGAAACAAGTACAAAGTTTGAAAAGTACGCACGTGTTACGGATTTTGGTTTGACATCGAGATCGTTTTGTCGTATCTCGTTTGGAAACTAGATGGAATGTTGCTAAAAACCTGACTTGGCAAAATTATTATTTTTTTTCATCCTCGAGGACAATGTCATTCACAATATGATGACACTAATCAATGTGACATCAATTAGCTCCCACTGTTTATTCTTCATCCATTTTCATTGTGATACAATGACAACTGGAATCAGCACATATACATTATCAGTTCTGAAGAAAGATCATCAACCTGAAATATCAACTATATTCCTGTCACTATAGATGCTGCCTGATGTGCTAAATATTTCAGCCCTTTCTATTTTTACTAACATAGACAAAGGTAGTAATTTATTTGTTCCAGTAAAACAAAGAAAAACCTTTTGGTTACAATAATAATGGCTTGAAGCCTATATTAGTTGTCATCTAATATAAATGAATGAGCTCTGAAAATTTTTATCACCTTTTATGGTCTGATATGACAATTACTTTTGATGTGTAGCCTGTACTGTGATGTATGGTCCGCAAAAGTGACTTTGTACATCACAAGCTCCCACAAGCAGCAAATGGCAATGATAAGATAAACCACAGGACTTGTTGGTATTAATTAAAGGACATGTTATGGCCAAGGTATGTTGGAGAACTCTAATGGCTTTCTGGGACATGGGAACATGAACAATCTTCGAAGGAGGAAGATAGATAACATCTCATCTGAAGGATGATTCCGTCAGTAGCACAGTGTTTGCCAGTGTTGGTGAGTGGATGGCAAAAAGTTAAAGTCAAGATGCTTCTGAATGGAGACTGGACCATAGCCAGGTGAATCTGTGGGTAGCATCAGGCTGGACCATGGCTAAAACATGGCTTTATAAGACCAAAAGACCCTAATAAATCATTTAAATTTCCAATTCAGTTGTTTCTTCTATTTTACCCCTTTTGCTTCAGGCATTTCATAAAGGCGCTACTAAACTGTACACTAAGCTGCTGAGATACGAGGGAAGATAATTTCAAGGAGCATCTTGGAGAAGGAAATGGAGGCCAAGGTCCAACGGAGATTGCCCAGAAATTAAAGAAATGGCCACTAATGGCCGGAAGATTAAAATCAGTGAAGCATGAAACATCAGAACTGAATGAGCTCCTACTTCAATTTTGTAAAATATCCTCAAGCTTTCCTCGTACATTGCTTTTCATTTTAGCAATTCAGATCTCAAGAACATAATGCAGTCACTTGGTACTTTACGTTAAAGCGAGTCTTTGTAACCCAGACCTTGAGAACTAAGATGTTGCTACAAAACCTGAAGGTAACTCATTTCCAGTTGACATTTCCACTTCCTTGCTCTGTATTATTGAATATATCCTTTTAAATTTCCCAGCTAAAGAAATGAATGCTTTATTTAAAACTTAATCTTTGATCATTTATCTTTTGAAATATAATTTTTCAGAAATAATAATGTAAAATATTACAATTTTAGGCAGTATTGTAAAGAAAAGTCAATGTATGTAAAGTTTTGCATGTTGTAAGAGTGGTGATGTCAGCAGCATAAGGAAAAACATGTCTTTCATATAAAGTTAATTGTATTTTATATCACAATACTAAAATTTGAATGACAAGGAATTCATCTATTTGATAGCAAAAAAATGTGTTCACATAGATGTGGCATTGAATTCTACTTTGCATTAGTTTAGTTTAGTTTAGGCATACAGTGTGAAAACAGGCCCTTCGGCCCACCAAGTCCATGCTGACCAACAATCACCCATTCACACTATAGTCAAAGAGTGATAGAGTGATACAGTGTGGAAACAGGCCCTTCGGCCCAACTTGCCCACACCGGCCAACATGTCCCAGCCACACTAGTCCCGCCTGCCAGCATTTGGTCCATATCCCTTCAAACCTGTCCTAACAATGCGCCTGTCTAACTGCTTCTTAAATGTTGGGATGGTCCCTGCCTCAACTACCTCCTCTGGCAGCTTGTTCCATACACCCACCACCACTGGGTTGCTGCCTTACAGTACTTGCAGCACCGGAGACCAGGGTTCGATCCCGACTATGGGTGCTGGCTGTACGGAGTTTGTACGTTCTCCCCGTGACCTGCGTGTGTTTATTCACCGAGATTTTCGGTTTCCTCCCACGCTCGAAAGACGTACAGGTTTGTAGGTTAATCGGCTTGATGAATGTAAAAATTGTCCCTAGTGTGTGTAGGATAGTGCTAATGTGCGAGGATCGCTGGTCAACGCAGACCCGGTGGGCCAAAGGGCCTGTTTCCACGCTGTATCTCTAAACTAAACTAAAATAAACACTTGTTCCATGTTATCCCATAATTGCATCCGACACACTACGGGCAATTCACAGAAGCCAATTAACCTACAAACCTGAGACATCTGGCCAATTAACCTACAAACCTTAGGGTGTGGGAGGAAACAGGAGCACTCGGAGGAAACCTACGTGGTCACAGCACCCGGGTCTCTGGCACTGTAAGGCAGCTACTCTACTGCTGGGCTGCTGTGCTGCCCTGTGTTGCAACTGGTGATAAGTTTATTTTGTTACAAATAAGTGATCCAATTTCTTCCAAAGAAAGGCCCAGATATTGTTGGGTGGGCCACAATCCAGTGAGAGGGTGAAATTGAAAAAAAAAAACTGCAGATGCTAGAAATCTGAGACAAAAAGAAACAGACAATGTTAAAAACACTCATCAGATCATGCAGCACCTGTGGAGGAGACAGATATCTAAGTTGCAGAGCCAGCGAGCTGTTGCATCACACTATGTGTGTAAGTGTGTGTGTGAGTGTAATGCCCCTGTCCCACTTAGGAAACCTGAACGGAAACCCCTGGAGACTTTGCGCCCCACCCAAGGTTTCCGTGCGGTTCTCGGAGTTCCCCGGAGGTTTTTGTCAGTCTCCCTAATGGTCGAAAGTGGTTTCCGCTTCTTCGCTGGAACATAGAAGAAACGGAAACCACTTTCGACCATTCGGGAGACTGACAAAAACCTCCGGGAACCGCACGGAAACCTTGGGTGGGGCGCAAATTCTCCAGAGGTTTCCGTTCAGGTTTCCTAAGTTGGACAGGGGCATAAGTGTGTGTATCTGTGTCTGCGTGCTTATGCGTGGAGTTCGACCATTATCCTTTTGACCACTTGGGATTGCTCCAGTTCCCACCTACAATTGTAAGCATTTAGGTCAATAAATTACCCCTATTGTGTAGGGATGGTAACAACTGTGGGTAGTTGATACAAATGGAGGGTGGAAAAAATAGATTAATGTAGGATTACTGCTAATGGGTGGTTGATAGTCGGTGTGTATTGTGCAGGCTGCTTCATGCTATATCTCTCTATGAATCTATGACTCAACTTCAGACCAAAACACTCCATCAAAAATGGAAAAGAGAGAAAACAATTAGTTGCAAGTTGTAGTGGGTGGGAATTGGAGTGGGAATGGGCGGGTAGTACTAACAGAAGGCACAAATGTAAGGAACAAAGTTAAAATGTCTTATCCAATCCTCCGCAACCTAATACTAGCAAGTCAGTTCTCCCACCAATATCCCCTGCAACTCTCACCAACTTCTACTGATGCACCATAGAAAGCATTGTATCAGGATGCACCACAGCTTGGTTTGGGAACAGCTCCATCCAAGACCATAAGAAATTGCAGCGAATTCTGGACGCAGCCCAGACCATCACACAAACCAACATCACACAAACCTTCTATTGACTACATTTATATCTCACGCTGCATTGGCAAGGCCAGCAGCATAATCAAGGATGAGTCGCACCCTGGCCGCTCCCTCTTCTCCCCTCCCCCATCAGTCAAAATGTATGGAAGTGTGAAAACGCACATCTCCCGATTCAGGGACAGTTTCTTCCCAGCTGTTAGCAGGTAACTGAATCATCCTACCACAACCAGAGAGCAGTGCTGAAATACTATCTACCCCTTTAGTGAACATTGGACCATCCTTGATCGGACGTTGCTGGCTTTACCTTGCACCAAATCATGTTTCTTATCATGTGTCTTATCTTGTCCCTCATCATGTTTCTATACACTTGTAAATGACTCGATTATAATCATATATTGTCTTTCCACTGACTGGATACCATGCAACAAAAGCTTTTCACTGTACTTCGATATACAGTAAGTCACGAAATACTAAACTAAACTAAACAGTTCCGACAAAGGGTGTTTGACTTGAAATTTTAGATCTCATTCTCTTCCAATGATGCTGCCCCGATTCATTTGAAAGCTAATAGACATTACTACTCATCTTTACCTGCTGATTGTAACTAATCATGAAAATTCTTGCAATTTGGTGAGAGCATTGTAACACCATTGTGAGAACATGATAGGACCATCAGCTTGGGCATATAACGGAGGAGATGTCAGGATGTAAGAGAAGGAAGTAAAGGCTGCTGGGTGGATTGTTGTCAACTTGGGAACAGAAAGCAAAGTTCCACAAAGGAAAGAAAGATCAAATAAAAAGAGAGCAAGGAAAAGTGAGAAATGCAGGGATCTTTGGGAAAATATGCTGCTTGTTGGGAAAATAAGTCATTTGTCTTGCTCCAGAGCAGTATGGCATCAGAGCAACAGAAATCTCCTAATTAAAAAGTAACAAAGTACCAGCCTTAACCTTCTGTGGTGATCTTAATTACCAATCAATGCACTAATCCAGTGATTTCTTGACAGTCAGAGTGAGATTAAGAAGAAGCTAATGAGAACAGAGGAGAATGATAGTGCCATGGATAGAGTGTGGAAACAGCTTCCCTCAGCCCAACTAGCCCAAGCTGACCAATATACCCCATCAACACTAGTCCCACCTGACTGTATTTGGGCCAGATTCATCCAAACCTATCTTATTCATATACATGCCCAAATGTCCTTTAAACATTGTGATAGTACCTGTCTCAACCACCTTATCTTGCAACTTGTTCCATACAATGTCAAATCATCCACCAACCTGTGCTGATTTTTTTATAAAGAAGGAACTGCAGATGCTGGAGAATCGAGGGTACACAGAAAAAAAAAAAGCTGAGAAACTCAGCGGGTGCAGCAGCATCTAAGGAGCGAAGGAGATAGGCGACGTTTCGGGTCGAGACCCTTCTTCAGACTGGTCAGGGATCAGGGAAACGAGAGATATAGATGTGATGTGGAGAGATAAGGAACAATGAGTGAAAGATATGCAAAAAAGTATCGGTGGATAAAGGGAACAAGCCATTGTAAGCTGTTTGTGGTGTGAAAATGAGAAGCTGGTGCGACTTGGGTGGGGGAGGGAGATAGAGATAGAGGGAATGTCAGGGCCCGAGGGCTGAGGGAGAGGTGGGAAGGGGAGGAGACAGCAAGGGTTAACAGAATTGAGAAAATTCAATATTCAAGCCCAAAGGATGCAGACTCCCCAAGCGGAATATGAGTGCTGTTCCTCCAGCTTGCGGTGTTGCTCACATCTGGCCGAGGAGGAGGCCCAGGACCGAGAGGTCGGATGTGGAATGGGAGGGGGAGTTGAAGTGCTGAGCCACCTTAGGAGGTCGGTTTGGTTATTGCGGAACCGAGCGGAGGTGTTCGGCGAAGCGATCGCCAAGCCTCCGCTTGGTCTCACCGATATAGATCATCTGGCATCTGGAGCAACGGATGCAGTAGATGAGGATGGAGGAGGTGCAGGTGACCTCTGTCGGACCTGGAAGGACTGCTTGGGTCCCTGAAAGGAGTGGAGGGGGAGTGAAGGACAAGTGTTGCATTTCTTGCGGTTGCAAGGGAAAGTGCCCGGGAAGGGGTAGAGTGGGAGGGGAGGGAAGAATGGACAAGGGAGTTGCGGAGGAGCGTCTTTGCGGAAGGCAGACAGGGGGGGAGATGGGAAGATGTGGCGGGTGGAGGGGTCACGTTGGAGGTGGCGAAATTGCGGAGGACTATATGTTGTATTTGCCGGCTGGTGGGTGAAAGGTGAGGACCAGGGGGACTCTGCCCCTGTTTGCGAGTGGGGGAATGGGGACGAGGGCAGTGTTGCGGGGTATGGAGGAGACCCTGGTGCGAGCCTCATCAAATAGTGGGGGAGGGGAATCCCCGTTCTCTGAAAGAATGAGGCCATTGTGATGACCTGGTGTGGAACACCTCATCCTGGGAGCAAGATGCGGCGTAGACGGAGGAATTGGAATAGGGATGGAGTCCTTACAGGAAGCAGGGGGAAGAGGAGTAGTCCAGGTAGCTGTGGGAGTCAGTAGGTTTGTAGTGGATGTCGGTCAGGAGTTTATCACCTGCAATAGAGATGGTGAGGTCCAAGGAATTAGGGAAGTGTCGGAAATGGTCCAAGTGTATTTGAGTGCCGATGGAAGTTGGTGGTGAAATGAATGAAGTCAGTCAGTTGTGTGTGGGTGCAGGAGGTGACACCAAAGCAGTCGTCGATGTAACGGAGGTAGAGGTCGGGATTGGGCCCTGGTATGCCGAGAACAAGGATTGTTCGACATACCAACAAAGAGGCAAGCGTAGCTGGGGCCACATGCGTGTGCCCATAGTACGCCTTGTGTTTGGAGGAAATGGGAGGAATCAAAAGAGAAGTTATTGAGGGTGAGACCAACTCTGCTAGGCGAGGAGGGTGTCAGTGGACGGGTATGGATGCTCCTCTGGTCGAGGAAGAACCGGAGGGCTTTGAGACCGTCCTGGTGGGGATGGAGGTGTAGAGTGACTGGACGTCCATGGTAAAGATGAGAGGATGGGGGCCTGGGAATGAATGCACGGAGCCGACGGAGAGTGTCTGAGGTGTCTTGAACATAGGTAGGGAGGGATTTAACAAAGGGGGATAGGATGCGTCAAGGTATGTGAAATGTGTTCGGTGGGCACGACAGGCAGAGACACTGGGTCTGCCAGGGCATCGGGTTTGTGGATTTTGGGGAGAAGGTAAAAATCGGGCCGTGCGGGGCTGGGAAACGATGAGGTCGGAGGCTCGGGGGGTAGGGAGCCGGAGCTAATGAAGTCAGTTATGGTGCTCGAGATGGCGGCCTGGTGTTCGTCAGTGGGGTCATGGTCCAGGGGTAACGTAGGAGGAGGTGTCCGAGAGTTTGCGCGCGGCCTCCGCTATGTAGAGATCGACGCGCCAGACTACCCCACGGCACCTCCTTGTCGGCGGTTTGATAACCCAGTCTGGGTTGTTACGGAGTGAGTCGATGGCAGCACGTTCAGGGCTGGAGAGATTGGAGTGAGACAGGGGGGTGGAGAAGTCGAGGCGGTTGATGTCCCGACGCAGTTCTGGATAAATAGATCTCAGCCGGAAGACTACGAGGGGGGTTCCAAGTGGAGGCGGTGCGTGGGAGACAGGAAAAGGATCATCAGTGGGCGAGGGCTTCTTCCCGTGGAAGAACGCTGTGAGGCGGAGGCGACGGTAGAAGAGCTCCAAGTCGTGGTGGGCGCGGAACTCATTGAGGTGGGGACGGAGGGGGACAAAGGTGAGACCTCTGCTGAGGACAGACCGTTCGATGTCGGAGAGGGGGAGGTCCGGGGGGAGGTGAACACGCGGCAAGGATGGGGGTTGTGGCCGGAGGAAGGCAGGTGAGTGGACTGAGGACGAAGCGTTGTGTGGTGGGGGGGTGGAGGTGGTCAGGGGGTGGGGGGTATGGGGTGGTGGTGTGTGGGGAAGAGCAGGGGTTTACATGGTAGGGGGGGGATGGGAAGACCTAGAGGGAATAGCCACTAAGGTTACTGGGGCTGGGGAACGGCACTAGGAACCCAGTGCCGTTAAAGACAGAGCTGGTGGAGGAGTTAGCAATGTGGAGGCTTCAGGCCCATGCAGAGTCCAGTGTGCAGGTGAGGCGACGGCGGTGGAGTGTCGTGGGTCGGGCGGGCCCGAGGTAGGAGTCCACGGGCAGTAGATACGGGGTCGGCGGGCGATGTGTTGGAGGTCCCGGTGGGCGGGTGGTCGGTCCCGACCGTGAGGCGCGAGATGTGTGGGTGCGTGCGGCGGCCATGTAGGGGAGCCCCGGTCCGGCGGCGATGCAAGGTGAGGCGGGTGCGGCTGTGGTCTTCGTTGGGCCCAGTACACTGGCGATGCTGGAATGGGCCCGGAGTTTTTGTGGGATGGAGTTAGGTGGTCCCGGGGTCGGCGAGGTTCGGGCAGTCGCGTTGCGCTGGTGAATGGGCGGTGGAAATCGGGGAGGGGGAGATAAAACAGAGTTACCAGGCAGCAGCGGTGGCTGGGCATCATCAGTAGCAGGTGGAGGTCGGCGGCAGCATCGGCGTCGGAGGTCGTGAAGGCGGCGTCCCTGGTGAGTCCTGGAGGTGCCCTCGTGGCCAAGATGGCGTCGGGGACTCAGGCCGGCGGCTCGGGCCAAGTTGGGGCCCGGGGCCTGCGGCCGGTCGAGTCGGGGATTGTCGATGGCTGGAACGGCCTGGAGCGGGCTAATTTCAGGTCCTTGTGGCGGTAAGTGGGACAGGAATTGTTGATTGAAGCGGAGGATCTTCCGGAGGATGTAGTGTAGTTGGGGTCCGTTGCAAGTCTGGGTGAGTGAGCCCGAAGTTTCGGGAGAGTCAATGCGAGGTCCTGCTGGTGTCGGCGCATTGCAACCAGGGTGGATCTTAGTGCCCGGTTGGAGAATTGTACAGTGTGGCGGCAGATGGCCCGTCGGTACCGATAGTCTGGCTGGGGTCCGAACTGGACGCAGGATTGGAGCTGGAATCCACGGGGTATGAGATGGAGGCGCAGGCAAGCCCCGAGGAAGCAGAGTGGCTGTGGTATCGAGTCTGTGTGAGGATTGGTCGAGAGTTTGGAGGAAGGTGGTATCACAGAGGGGGAGCAGTTAGCAGAGGAGGTTGTGAAACTGTCTCCGTAGGAGAGGAGCAACTTCTTCAAAGTAGGCATAACCTTGAGGAGATGTCGCAGTGGAGTAGACAAAGTTTTAAAGAAGGAACTGCAGATGCTGGAAATCGAGGGTACACAAAAAAAGCTGGAGAAACTCAGCGGGTGGCAGTCAGCATCTAAGGAGCGAAGGAGATGGCGACGTTTCGGGTCGAGACCCTTCTCAGACTGGTCAGGGATCAGGGAAACGAGAGATATAGATGGTGATGTGGAGAGATAGGAACAATGAGTGAAAGATATGCAAAAAAGTAATCGGTGATAAAGGGAACAAGCCATTGTAAGCTGTTTGTGGTGTGAAAATGAGAAGCTGTGGCGACTTGGGTGGGGGAGGAGATAGAGATAGAGGGAATGTCAGGGCCCGAGGGCCTGAGGAGAGGTGGGAAGGGGAGGAGACAGCAAGGGTTAACAGAATGAGAAAATTCAATATTCAAGCCCAAAGGATGCAGACTCCCCAAGCGGAATATGAGGTGCTGTTCCTCCAGCTTGCGGTGTTGCTCACTCTGGCCGTGGAGGAGGCCCAGACCGAGAGGTCGGATGTGGAATGGGAGGGGAGTTGAAGTGCTGAGCCACCGGAGGTCGGTTGGTTATTGCGGACCGAGCGGAGTGTTCGGCGAAGCGATCGCCAAGCCTCCGCTTGGTCTCCACCGATATAGATCATCTGGCATCTGAGCAACGGATGCAGTAGATGAGGTTGGTAGGAGTGCCAGGTGAACCTCTGTCGGACCTGGAAGGACTGCTGGGTCCCTGAAAGGAGTGGAGGGGGGAGGTGAAGGGACAAGTGTTGCATTTCTTGCGGTTGCAAGGGAAAGTGCCCGGGGAAGGGGTAGAGTGGGAGGGGAGGGAAGAATGGACAAGGGAGTTTGCGGAGGGAGCGGTCTTTGCGGAAGGCAGACAGGGGGGGAGATGGGAAGATGTGGCGGTGGAGGGGTCACGTTGGGAGGTGGCGAAATTGGCGGAGGACTATATGTTGTATTTGCCGGGCTGGTGGGGTGAAAGGTGAGGACCAGGGACTCTGCCCTGTTTGCGAGTGGGGGAATGGGGAGCGAGGGGCAGTGTTGCGGGGGTAATGGAGGAGACCCTGTTGCGAGCCTCATCAATAGTGGGGGGAGGGAATCCCGTTCTCTGAAGAATGAGGCCATTTGTGATGACACCTGGTGTGGAACACCTCATCCTGGGAGCAGATGCGCGTAGACGGAGGAATTGGGAATAGGGGATGAGTCCTTACAGGAAGCAGGGTGGAAGAGGAGTAGTCCAGGTAGCTGTGGGAGTCAGTAGGTTTGTAGTGGCTGTCGGTCAGGAGTTTATCACCTGCAATAGAGATGGTGAGGTCAAGGAATGGTAGGGAAGTGTCCGGAAAATGGTCCAAGTGTATTTGAGTGCCGGATGGAAGTTGGTGGTGAAATGAATGAAGTCAGTCAGTTGTGTGTGGGTGCAGGAGGTGACAACCAAAGCAGTCGTCGATGTAACGAGGTAGAGGTCGGGGATGGGGATTTTTTGTGTAACCTGTGCTGATTCCCCAGTTTCGACTATCTTTTCCAATCATGCTTACGGGATGATTCTCACACTAATAATGGCATGTTAGTATTTGTATTGGTAGAAATAAAATAACGCGATGTATAGGACAATTGAGGATGCCACTGCAAATGTTGGAATTCCACATTGTGTAATAGCTGATTAAAATTCTAAATGGTACTAAGGTATTTAAGACCACCGGGTGGCGCCGTAAGTGGCAACCTCTCCAACAGCCTGTCTCGTAGTTTTCTTCTTTTGTTGTTTTTGGTCCGTTTTACTTGTGTACTTTAGTATATCTATAATTTTTTTGTACTAGGTGGGTGGGGGGGTGGTGGGATGGAGGATTTTTTTTTTAATCTCTCCCTTCGACGAAGATGCAACTTTGTCCATATTGTAACGCTGTCCGTACTGCGGCCTTAACATCGTGGAGCTGGCGGTCCCTTTGTTAGGGATCGACCTCGGGAGCTCCAACCGCAGGAGCTTCGACCGCCCCGATGCGGAGGCTTCGATCGCCCCGACCGCGGGAGAAAAGAAGGAATGAAGGTATAGGTTTTTTCCCTTCCATCACAGTGCGAGTGTGAGGTCACTGAAAAAACAAGATGGATGCGCTACCTGCACTGGTGGGGACTCGGAGGGAGTGCCGTGAATGCAGCGATCTCGGTGTTTGCGGGGACATCGCACCATGAGGTCATCCTGGAGTCTGGAGTGAGTGTGGACGGCTTTCTGACTGTTCTTGCGGACATGGACTTCATAGAGAGTGACAGTGGTCGGTACAACTGGTCACATCACGGTGAAGGAGCGTGTGTGTGGCCCGGACAATGCACTGATGGCTGTGGGTCTCTGCTTATGCTGTGTGTCCCGGGGGATTCTCACATGCCGCTGTGATGGCTGTTTGTGTTTAATCTTTATGTCGTTTTGTATCCTGTCGCTTTTTTGGTATGATTGTATGATCAATCAAATTTCACTGTGCATCAAGGTACACGTGACAATAAAGGACCATTGAACACTGCATGTAATTTCTGACCACTTTAATTTATTTCCAACAAGTCAGCAAAGTCTATTCTTACAATTCACTATTGCAGCAGAGAGGTTATCTCCAAGCACTTCCCTGATCGGAGTTTAAACAGGTCCTTCCACTGCACATGCTTAACATTTCCAAAATGCAAGGAAACTTCCACCATTGTACATTTCATCAATACGATTACTAGTCTAATTGTGATTTAATTACTTCAGCACCAACCTTTATCACCCACAATTAATTATATGGTGACTCCAATTAACACACCAGTGGCAGATAAACCATTAATTTATAGTGCCAAATCTAAACAATTAATTAACTATCCTCCAAAATTACACTTTATAAAACTTAAATGCAGCAAAACACATGAATAAAACAAGATGGAGATAAACTGAGATTTGAAAACATTACTTACAGTATCAGAGTGAAGTATATTCCGGCAGGCAAATGAGACAATTACAATTAATAATAGATATACTTTGCGAGTGGGGAAAAAGTAGTCTGTAATGCCTGCTTTTTTCAACTTCTAGCATCTATTTGATTTATCATTAAAGGGAGATTGATCCTTGGATTAAGAACTCAGTTGGAGTTCAGTCCCTCTGACATTGTGGCACTCTCACCATAGACAACCAATAGGAAAATGACAGCGCATTCCAATATCACAGGAATGTGGAATTGTTCAAGATAAAGAAATGGTTATAGATAATGGTAAATGGGTTTAGGTCAATGGTTGAGAGTTTCAAGTTCTTTGGCATTAAGATTATTGATCTGTCATGGCCCAACCACACTGAAATGAAAGACAAGAATTCACACCAATACCTCTTCTTTCTAGGAGACTGAGGAATTTTGGCATGTCTCCAATGACACATAAACGTCTAGATTAATCACAGAAAATACTGTATACTGTCGGGTTGGATCACAGCTTGGTTTGAGACAGCTCTGCCCAAGACAGCAATAAATTGCAGAGAGATATAGCTGTAACCTAGTCCATCACACAGGTTAGGTTTCCTACTATTGATACCACCTACACTCCGTGCTGCCTCGGAAAAGCCATAATCAAAGGCTTGTCCCACCATTGTCGTTCCTTCTTCTCTCCAATCTTGTTGGGCAGAAGATGGAGAAGCTTAAAAGCGCGCACCACCAGACTCAGGAACAGCTCCACCTATTACACGAGTTTGACTTGATTGTATTTATGTATAGTATTAACTGATTCGATTGGATAGCATGCAAAACAAACCTTTTCACTCAACTTCGGTACATGTGACAATTATAAACCTGTCAGCCCCTTGAGCCTGTTCCAACATTTAACAAGACCAAAAATGATTTCGAATCTAATGGACATGTGAACATATAAATGAGTAACATTTGAATGCCACTAAGTCCTTAAAACGTGTCCATCATTTCATCATAGCTTGGCTGATCTGAATGTAACCTTAATGCTTCATTCTTATCAAACTGGTAACCTTTCAGTCCGTTGTTCAGTGTATTAACAAGAGCAAATAAAGAAGGGCAAAATGTTGGCACAGCTAGCAGAGTCTCTGCCTCATAGTGCCAGAGATCTGGATTCAGTTTTGAGCTTGGGTGTTGTCTGTGTGGAGTTTTCATGTTCACCCTGTGACTATGTTGGTTTCCTCCCAGTGATACAGTTCCCACCTACATCCTAACAATGCGGTGTTACATTAATTGGCCTCTCTGTACATTGCCCGAGCATTCAGGTAATCTGGGGGGAGTTGATGAGAATAAAACTATGGGATTATGATAGGGTTGATGTGAGTGAGAGGTTGATGTTCAGCAAGGACAGAAAGGCCCATTTCCATGCTGTATCGCTCTGTGACTCTAAATCAATATGAAAGTATTCTAGATTCCTGTGCAACTGTTAATACTGCCTCATGCTGATTGATTTCCTCCTCCCCTCCCACCCCATTCCAGGAGCTGTCATAATGCCTTAGTTGTGCTAAGATGTTTCTTAAGAAGATTAACTTAGTGTAGACCAGACATTTGAAAGGGTTAGAAATGGGATCTTCAGAACAGGGTGGACAGAAGCAAATGGAAATACTTTCATTGCATGTAAAATGTTCTTAATGATGCAAATTAACATGTAATCTTATAAACTAATAAATTATGTGATTGGTGGAATTGCAGACTATGAAGAAGGCTGCCGAAAGATACAGCAGGATATACATGGCTGGTGAAATGGGAGATGGAGCTTAATCCAGACAAGTGTGAGGGGTAACAATTTGGTAGGTCAAATAGAGTATAGAATATAAAACAGTAAGGCAAGTCAAGTCTATTCGCCACATACGCATATGAGATGTGCAGTGAAATGAAAAGTGGCAATGCTCGCGGATTGTGCAAAAAAACTACAAAACAGAATGGAACAAAATCAATAATGACATATTTGTGGGAGAAAAAAAAAAGAAGAAACAGCAATTAAAAAGACACCACACAACAGTAAATTGGTACAGTAAGTTAGTCCCTGGCGAGATAGGGGTTTACAATCCTAAAATCCTCTGGTAAGAAACTAAGGGCAAATAAGTGGAAACTAAATAGTTAATAGCAGCATCCTAAGTAGCATTACTGAAAAGATGGATCATGGACTCCAGATCTCTAGTCCCCGACAAGTAAATAGAGTTGTAAAGAGGGTATGTGGTATGCTTGCCTTCATCGACCGAGGCATTAATCCAAGAGTCAGGAAGTCATGTTGCAGCTGTATGAAACTTTGGTTAAGCCACATTTGGAAATTCTTTCTGGTTGCTCCATTATAGGAAACATGTGAAGGCTTTGGGGAGAGTGAAAGGTCCACCATGAGGCAGGTTGGACGATTGCGACTACTGTATGTACCAGTTTGTGGTCGGACTAATCAGTAGAGTGGCAATGGTTGTTGACTATGTTGGGTGCTTTCCAGGGCATTGTGAAGTGTACAGTAGATGAAGTCGATGGTGGGGACAGAGGCATGGGTGTGTTGGTGAGTACTGGCTGTGCGATGGGCTGGGCTTTCTCCACAATTCACTGCAATTTCTTGTGATCTATAGTGAGGGTACTGCCAAACAACACATCCCATTTTTCTGATAAGGTTATGTTTGTGGCATTGAGTAGTCATGTATGTAACATTGGTATCGGCATTAATATCAATTAATATTCCTCTTAATATCAATTCAGTTTATCCTTTTGTTTTCTTTGAAATATAAATCAATATTACTGTTTTTCCTCAATCATCAATCTTTCAAGCTATCCAAACGCTGAAAAGCTGTAATTGGCAGTCAAGTGTACAAATTCAGCAGTGCACGACATATAACATTTTATACTTTATCTTTAACACCAAGCTTGGTCACAGACATAGGTTTGCAGCAAAGACTTAAAGGAGGAATGACGATTGTTTATGGTGAATGATTTTTTAGCTGCTGAAGACAGAAACATAGAAAATAGGTGCAGGATTAGGCTATTACGCCTACACCGCCATTCAATATGATCATTGCTGATCATCCAAAATCAGTACCCCGTTCCTGCTTTTTCCCCCATATTCCTTGATTCCACTAGCCCTAAGAGCTAAAACTAACTCTCTCTTGAAAACATCCAGAGAATTGGCCTCCACTGCCTTCTGTGGCAGAGAATTCCACAGATTCACAACTCTGGTGAAAACGTTATTCCTCATCTCAGTCCTAAATGACCCACCCCTTATACTTAAACTGTGACCCCTGGTTCTGAACTCCCCCAACATCGGGAACATTTTTCCTGCGTTCCTTAAGATTTTTATATGTTTCCTTCAGATTGCCTCTCATCCTTCTAAATTCCAGAGAATTCAAGCCCAGTCAACCCATTCTTTCATCATATGTCAGTCCTGCCAGTCCTGGGAATTAATCTGGTGAATCTTCTCTGCACTCCCTCAATAGCAAGAATGTCCTTCCTCAAATTAGGAGACCAAAACTACACACTATTCTCCAGGTGCGGTCTCACCAGGGCCCTGTACGACTGCAGTAGGTCCTCCTTGCTCCTATATTCAAACCCTCTCGCTATGAAGGCCAACATGCCATTTGCTTTCTTCACTGCCTGCTGTACCTGCATGCTTACTGTCAGTGACTGATGTACAACCATACCCAGGTCTTGTTGTACCTCCCCTTTTCCTAATCTGACACCATTCAAATAATGTTTAAGAAGGAACTGCAGATGCTGGAAATTCGAAGGTAGACAAAAATGCTGGAGAAACTCAGCGGGTGCGGCAGCATCTATGGAGCAAAGGAAATAGGACTGAAGGGTTTTGGCTCAAAATGTTGCCTATTTCCTTCGCTCCATAGATGCTGCCTCACCCGCTGAGTTTCTCCAGCATTTTTGTCTACCTACCATTCAGATAATAATCTGCCTTTTTATTCTTACCACCAAAGTGGATAACCTCACATTTATACACATTATACTGCACCTGCCATGCATCTGTTCAGTCTCCCAACCTATCCAAGTCACCCTGCAGCCTTATAGCATCCTCCTCGCAGCTCACATTGCCACCCAGCTTTGTGTCATCCGCAAACTTGGAGATGTTACATTTAATTCCCTCGTCTAAATCGTTAATATATATGGTGAATAACTGGGGTCCCAGCACTGAGCCTGGCAGCACCCCACTAGTAACGGCCTCCCATTCTGAAAATGACCCATTAATTCCTACACTTTGCTTCCTGTCTGCCAAAACGTTCTCTATCAATGTCAATACCCTACCCTCAATACCATGTACTCTAATCTTGCACATAATCTCTTGTGTGGGACTTTTTGAAAGTCCAGATACACTATATCCACTGGCTCTCCCTTATCCATTCTACTTATTACATCCTCAAAAAATTCCAGAAGTTTAGTCAAGCATGATTTCCCCTGCATAAATCCATGCTGACTTTTACTGCTTTCCAAATGCGCTGCTATTACATCTTTAATAATCGACTCTAGCATCTTCCCCACAAACAATGTAAGGCTAACTAGTCTATAATTCCCCGTTTTTCTCTCTCCCTCCTTCTTTCATTGGACATACCCACCAGTGGTGGAGCAAAGGAAAGAGGTGCTGAGGAGGTGTATGAATGGGAGAAATACAGATGATGAGATGCCAAAGGTTGGAAAAGGCCTTTTGGAAATGTAACCATAAGAATTAGGTTGAAATCTATAAAATGTTAACTTGTATCTAGGCTTGGAAATTAAAAACAAAAAACAGATGTTGGAAATCTGATTAAAAACAGAGAGTGCTGCATAATCCCAGCAAGTCAAACAGCATCAGTGGAGGGAGAAACAGCCACCATTTTAGGTCTAGGAATAGTCATCAGAACTTCAATGAGTGGTAAAGCTTTTCTTCTATTTCTATATCAGTTCTGATGAAAGATCCCAGATCTAAAAAATCAATGCATTCCCTCTCTCTCCTGATCTGCTGTGCATGAACAGCATTTTATGTTCTTATTACTCTGGTTTTGAAGTTCCGTTCCATTTAATTTCTCATTTTTACCTTTTCTGAAATTAAAAATTTTCTAGTTTAAATTTCCATTCCTTGTCTATATTTCTTTCCATTATGTCAATTTTATATATTTATCTTTAGCCATTTTAATCATTATTTACTTTGGTGAATTTCTATAATGAGTTTACATTATTTTCTTCCGTAATAAACTGACATGTTGCTCTCCATCAGCCGTAATCTACATTCTTTATCAAAATAATAAAAAATTAAATGTTGTAAGCACTCAGCAAGTCATATTGGACCGAGGGAGAAAGAAACTGAGTTCACATTTTGGATTGATGATCTTTCAATAGAATACAGGTAGAGGTACAGGTACAGGTAGTGGTAGAGCTACTGTCTTACAGACCCAGGTTCAATCCTAACTCCTTGTCATAGAGTTTATACCTTCTCCCCATGATCTGTGTGGGATTTTCTCCGAGATTTTCGGTTTCTTCCCACAACCAAATACGTACAGGTTTATAGGTTTAATTGGCTTGGTATAAATGTAAAATTGTCCCGAGTGTTTGGTGGGTGGTATTGATATGCGTGGATCGCTGGTCGGCGTGGACTCAGTGAGCCTATGGGCCTGTTCCTGCGCTGTATCTCCTGTATCTCTAAATACGGACGTGGTACGAGATTCATGCATTGGATTAACTAGTTTGAACATGATAGTATTTGTACGGGAAGTTTCCCGTAAATAATTTGATGACTGCAGGGGTGTCCACATATAAATCATTTGTGATGCTATCAAAAATGTTGATGTGTGCCTCTAGGGAGGATTCTTCCAGAGTGGTTGTGAATTCAAGGCCAATTGAAACAAAAAAACCGTGACCAATTCTCCTGTGCAGCAATCACAAAATGCTGTTCAAGGGAGCTTGCCGTGCATATATTCACTACTGCAATTACCCGCATTTGAACAGTAATTACACTTCAAAATGACTTAATTGAATGTAAAATGCTTCACAAAGCCATATGAAATGTACGTGAAAGAGTGTTATTCTTTTCCTTCAATTGGCACTGCTGCACCTGTTCTTTCTGAGCACCTCAACCAATATTATTTCTAAGCGTAAGGTAGACAAAAATGCTGGCGAAACAGCGGGTGAGGCAGTATCTATGGAGAGAAGGAATAGGCAACGTTTTGGGTCGAGACCCTTCTTCAGACTGATGTCGGGGGGGGGGGGGGGGGGGGGGGGGGGGGGGCCGGGAAAAAGAAAGGAACAGGCGGGGACCGTGGGCTGTGGGAGAGCTAGGAAGTGGGAGGTGAAGGAGGGAGAATGCAAGGACTATCTGAAATTAGAGGTCAATGTTCATACTGTTGGGGTGTAAACTATCCAAACAAAATATGAGGTGCTCCAATTCCCTTTCTTTTCCAGCCCCACCCCCCCTGACATCAGTCTGAAGAAGGATCTCAACCCGAAACGTCGCCTATTCCTTCTCTCCATAGATGCTGCCTCACCCGCCGAGTTTCTCCAGCATTTTTGTCTACCTTCGATTTTTCCAGCATCTGCAGTTCTTTCTTAAACATTTCTTTCTAAGTGCATTTTACCAAGGTGTTTTATACTTTCGAGGCAACCAAAAGGACAGATGTCAGATCCCCTTGCACTGTCTACACTTTGTTAACCTGCACACACACACACAGACTCATCCAGTACTTAAGAGCATCTTCTTATCTTGATAAGTAGAAGAGCAGTGTCCCAAACACTATATGTTATACTTGAGGGGGTCACAGGCATCTTCATTGGGTTTCCAAAGTCCAGGGGTCTCTACTCTTCATGAAGATTGGTCTCTTGCCTTAGGTGTTCCTGATACCATCTTCACCTGGGTACACAAAATGCTGGGGAAACTCAGCGGGTGCAGCAGCATCTATGGAGCAAAGGAGATAGGCAATGTTTCGGGCCAAAACCCTTCTTCAGACTGATGGGGGTGGGGGGAATAAAGGAAAAAGGAGGAGGAGGTAGGAAGGGGAGGAGACAACAAGGGTTAACAGAATTGAGAGAATTCGATGTTCATGCCAAGAGGATGCAGACTCCCCAAGCGGAATATGAGGTGTTGTTCCTCCCATTTGCGGTGTTGCTCACTCTGGCCGTGGAGGAGGCCCAGGACAGAGAAGTCGGATACGGAATGGGAGGGGGAGTTGAAGTGCTGAGCCACCGGGAGGTCGGGTTGGTTAATGCGGACCGAGCGGAGGTGTTCAGCAAAACGATCGCCAAGCCTCCGCTTGGTCGCACCGATATAGATCAGCTGACATCTAGAGCAGCGGATGCAGTAGATGAGTTAGATGAGGTTGGAGGAGCTTGCAGGTGAACCTCTGCGGTCGGAACTGGAACGGATGACTGCTTGGGTCCTTGAATGGAGTGGAGGGGTGAGGTAAAGCGACGCTCATCACATTAAAGGAAAATTAGTTTTGGGTGAAGCTTGAATGCATCAATAAGGTCTTGCGGTTGTTTCAAGGGAAAGTGACCGGGGCCCCCAAGTCCAGGGAGTGCTCGAGCGGGCAAGGGCCAATTAACGTGCAAACCCACATGTCTATGGGATGTGGGAGGAAACCAGAGCACCCAGAGCAAACCCACATGGTCACAGGGAGAATATGTAAACTCTACACAGACAGCACCCAAGGTCAGGATCGAACTCAGGTCACTTGATGGGTGCATCATTTAAGTAGGAAACATGAGTTATTGCTACACTGGTTTGCTGATGGGTATTAGTTGTACTCATGTGTAGCTTTCCAGAATCTTCTCTTAGTTGTACTCATGTGTAGCTTTCCAGAATCTTCTCTTAGCTTGACCAATTGGATGGCAGAATGGGAGGACCAACTGCTAGTCACCTTGAAGGATAATGAAGTTTGTGGGAAGCTTCGAATGCAACTTTCCAAATAAGGTAGAAGCAGGAAACAGAGGCTCCATTCGGTTCATTAATGCTTAGTAAGGGTAAGTATTTAATTGAAGGTGCAATGAGTGTAGAGAAAGAGATGCCCCGATCATAGTTTCTGTATATATTATGAATAAAGTCTTGATAAGTGCATATTCTCCTTAGAGTTTCACAGCAATCATCTGGTAACATTTCTTTCATCATATTCTCGTGCGTATGAAAACCAACCAATAATCCCTATGTTCCAACACCTACATTATGTTTTTAAGTACCCTGATAACTCACATAATGTTCTCCGAATGCTAACGGGACAATATGACCTATGCAAGTATTGCCTGGCTGACAATGAAGACTGATAGAAATAACATTTACCCTGATCAGCATTTTCATTGTTCACTTCTTTGAAAGTGCTTTAACTGCTGCCACTAAGAAAGGACTCTTCCTTTCCTCCATTGACTTTAAGCAAGAAAAGGGTGAGGCATCCAACATTTAAGGGGTTGGACAGGCTAGATGCAGGAAGATTGTTCCCGATGTTGGGGAAGTCCAGGACAAGGGGTCACAGCTTAAGGAGAAGGGGGAAATCCTTTAAGACCGAGATGAGAAAGACTTTTTTCACACAGAGAGTGGTGAGTCTCTGGAACTTTCTGCCACAGAGGGTAGTTGAGGTCAGTTCATTGGCTATATTTAAGAGGGAGTTAGATGTGGCCCTTGTGGCTAAGGGGATCAGAGGGTATGGAGAGAAGGCAGGTACAGGATACTGGGTTGGATGATCAGCCATGAACATATTGAATGGCGGTGCAGGCTCGAAGGGCCGAATGGCCTACTCCTACACTTAATTTCTATGTTTCTATGTTTCTATTTTAACATTTAATTGGTTAAAGAAAATAATGTTATCTATTGGTAATCTGGTTACCTCCAGAAAGTGTAACTAGATTTCTTCTTTAAATGAAAGATGTTGGTTTTACAAGCTGAGGCACAGAGTTCATGTTCAGAAGTTCTTAAGTTATAGGAGCAGAATTTGGACATTCGTCTCATTGAATCAATGACTGATCTATCTTCCCCTGTCAACCCCATTCTCATGCCTTCTCCCCATAACCACTGACACCCGTACTAATCAAACGTTACAGTAAACCTCACAAATTCACTGGAGAGGCCAAACAGTGATGGTACGATGGTGCTGCAGGTATGCGGCAGTTTTAGGCTTCAGTACCCTGGATTCCATCTTGACCTCAGGTTCTATCTGCCTAGAGTTTGCACATTGTCTGCATGGGTTTCCCCCAGATGCTTCAGTTTCCTCCCACATGCTAAAGGTGTGTGTTTTTTTTCCAATTTATTGGTTAATGTACATTGCTCCTGATGTAAGTGGTTGTTGGGGGAATCATGAGGAGTTTGTGAGTTCATGAGAGAGGTGACAGGGAAGTAAATAGGGGAGTGGGATTGATAGGATTATTCTGTTGGTGGCTGTTGACTCTATAGGCTATATGGTGGTGGCTATCGGTCCAGTAGGGTAAATGGCCTCCTTCTCTAGCAGAGGAAGATGTGAGAAAGTGTAAAGTCACTGCACAAGGGGATTGAGCTGGAACACAATTTCAGCAGTCAGTTTTAGCAAGGGAAACAGAGCCTTGGAGAAGGTGCAGAGAATTATAGGGATGAGGGAGTAACAATGAGAGACTATGAAAATTGGATTATTTCCCTCGAGCTGCAAAATGCTCAAAATGACAGACGAGTTAGCTGAAATAAACTGGAAAAGAAAAGGAGGTACATTTGCCATCAGTCCATGCAAAATGAAATACCATGTAACACACAGAGAGACAAGTTCCTAACACTGATGTTACCTCTTCCCTACGGGCATCTCTCATGTGACAAACATGCTACAAATGTCTGGTTTCCCAATTCAAATGGAACTTTGGTGATCACAAGGAATTAACTGTGACAAAGAAGTCAGACGTCAGATTATGATTTTCACCATAGACTTTTATACTCACCATTTTGACTCCAAAGCAAACCTTTTAAAAAAAAACTGTAATTTCATGATTTAAGAAAATGAGTTTTACTTGATTAACTTTCATTTTCATTTCAACAGACATAATTCTTTATACAAACAGCATTTTACCCTGAAAACAATTTATCATCAAAGCAGCCTCTGCTGCTAATTTATTTTCAGTTTTCAGGCTATTATTTGCTTTCTCTGAGCAATTTAGTTCATCCCTTGTCCTGGGAAACCACAATTTTACCCATGACTTGTGATGTTAATCCTATAATCACTCATATAATCTCTTTAAATGGAACAGGACCCCTGTTGCGTACAGAGACAGCAGACAAAATACATGCAAAGTATAAATTAGCTATTGAATCAAATTTGAATCCTTTGCAATGTAAATTAACACGAGCTGGTAATTGATTAGTCTGGTTACTGCTGCAAAATTAACGAATACAATGAACAATTTAGAAACCAAATGGAGCTCCATTCAAGATAATGAAGTGAATTATAGAAAACATAACTGTGCGTTGTAATGTTGCATTTGTCAGACATCTTGGAATCTATAAATGAAGATAACTTCATTTAATAATTTGATGCTATGATAAAATAATTAGTTGCAGCCAATCTATTTTTCAGTACAAATGACCGTCGCTTGATAAATAAATCTCCGAGGCAGCAATATAAACAAGAACATGGTAGAAATGTAGTGGATTGGATGTAAATGGACATTCAGAAAATGTTCAAAGGTTAGCCATCATTGATTAGAAGCAGTACAAAATTAGGATACGGTCATGAAATAAGGTTAAATAATGGAAGAACTCAGCATCTGTGGAGGAATTGGTCAGGTGATATTTTGGGTCAGGACCCTTCTTCAGACTGATCCGCTGAATCTTTACAGGAATATGAAGAGAAAAAAAAAGAGTTAAAAGCAGCTTCTTGGAATGGTTGGAAATGGATCAAAATGTCTTGCAAAGCACATTTCTTGCACTAACCACATCAATGTTTAGAATATTGAGTCAGAGAGAATGTTGTCTGCACTTACAGACACCACTAAAACGAAAATGCGTACAACATTTCTTCTTCTAAATGAGACAGACTGTATTATCTTCTAGAGTAAGGTGGTAACATGGGCAATAAAATGCCATATCAAGTTAACTTTGTGAGTAGTTTCCCTTTTCATTGAGAGTGGTGAAAAAAACACATAATTATATTTTGCATTGGGAAAGAGTGAATGATATAGGAGATCAATGAGATTTATAGTATCAAGTTCCAAGATATTTAGACTAAAGTGGTAAAGGATCCACTGCTAAACTGACTACTTTGTTCATTATTGAGTAGTACGAGAAATAAAGAGTGGTCCTTATCAAATGTTCAATCGCAATTCTTTTCTCAAATGTCCTAACTACCATGATGCAGTGAATAGGTTAACAAAATTGAAAACATTAAGGTACCCCACACCAATTTAACAGTGATCAGGGTTAGTGACATCAGTTGCTTAACATTGGATAAGACTCTGGGAAGAAGCCCGTTGCTCTGTTTGAAAGACAGGAAAATTATCAAGGATGTTCTCCTTGGAGTTCAATCCAATACATGCCATACGATCAGAATAAGCTCATTTTAAATGGTCATTCTTTTGCCAGTGGGGTCTTACTATGCACAATCTAGCTGCCGAGGTTCATTATTACAATAGAGAACACTTTGAAAAGATGGTATTAGCTGTAAAACACACTGATCCCTTGAGCTCCATGTGAATAGAAGGTTTTTTCACTGACTTTAGGCAATGTTGGGAGACGATGGGAGAGGACAGTGAGCAGTGGAAGATCAAACATAGGGATTCTAGCAAATGGAGCTCATAAATACATTGCATTCAGTTGCAGGATGACTAGTTAAGCTGCCGAAGATGCATCTGATCACAAACAGCATTGGGGTGGGAGATCTCAGCATTCACGTGGTCCGCCCTGTTTCAACGAATGCAATCAACCTGGCGTGCACAATCAAATAAGATCAAATAGAACAAGTTGGCCTACAACTTTAGGCTGTGCACGCCATACGCAAGAAGAAGACAAACAGCATTTCAGACTGATTCTTCTTGTGAGTATGTCAATGAAAAAGGATATTAATAACAGCAAAATGATTAACCACAAAGTAGACTCAACAACAAATTTATCATATCATTCTGCAATAAGATTAGACAGGCAATGCAGAAAACGAAAAATGTTTTTATCTCAATAATTGATAACTGTCTCCATTAATGTTAACTAGTTGAAAATTAAATCTCATTAGGCACCACTCTGGATGGCTAGCCCAAAATATTGCAAGTTAATAAACTGATGATGGAAACATTATGCCCTACCACTGGCACCAAGCTAGTTCAAAGCATGATGGTATATTAATGATAGGCATTGTTATTAAACCATCATCGATCAGTGCATTCAGGTCTAAAACAAACTCCATGACATTGGAAGCTTTGGAAAGTCTGGTTAATTTATCTTTCTTCTCATGTTTCTCTGGCCCTGAGCAGTGAACTTGCTCGGGGAAGCAAGCTGGGTAATTACAGTAGAAGTATTCTGTTAACGATCCAATCATTGTTAATACAGTCAATCAATCTCATAATCTGAGATAAAATGGAAATTCTCAGCTTGTCAGCAGCAACTGTGCAAAGAGAAATAGTCAATGTTTCACGTTTAGGACCTTTATGAGAATTTGGCTCTGTACCTGAAACATAAAGTGTTCCTCTTTCCACAGACACTGCCTGATCTGCTGAATGTCTCCACTGTTTTATATCAGATTTACAGCATCTGCATTTTTCTTTTGTTTTTTAACTGAGAAACTATTACATTTTGCCTGCATTCAGCAGATGGCATATTGTCCTGAGAGATTAGCATAGAACATAGAGCAGCATTGCAGCACACAAACAGGCCCTTCAGCCCACAATGTGTAATTCAACTCAAAGATAGACACAAAATGCTGGAGTAACTCAATGAATCAGGCAGCATGTCTAGAGAAAATGGATAGATGACGTTTCAGGATGGATCCTTTCTTTGGACTGATTGTGGGAGGGGTGGGGGTGTGGCACTGGAAGCAAGTAAAGACCAGAACAAATCAGAGCCGGCAACAGATTACCACAATCAGGGAGATTGTTTGATAGGCCAATTGCTGGCAAGGGACAGAGTGATCCAAAGACAGATTCATTGTGAACGATGGAATAGGTTAACCAACTTTTAGTGGAGGAAGTGGGCCAAGGGGAAGAAGATTGCGTGGAGGGGTGATGAGATTGTTTGTAGAAGTTACCTAAAATAGGAGAATTCAATGTTCATACCGCTGGTGTGTGTAAGATAATGAAGCAAAATATGAGGTGTTGTTCCTCCAATTTGCATGCGACCTCACTCTGGCAATGTAGGAGGCCCGTTGAATTCTCTAATTTTAGGCATACATTGAATTCTAAAATTTTAGATGAGTTCTACAAACACTCCTCTCTTCCCCCAGTTACCAGTTCCGTGGTTCACTACAATGTATCTCTCTTGGGATCACACTGTCTTTACCCAACAAATGGCCAATCAGGGAACCATGCTGCCCAACTCAACCTGGTCTTTTCTTGCTTCCAGTCCCCCCCCCCCCCCCCCCCACTACACTCAGTCTGAAGAAGGCTCTTGACCTGAAACATTACCTATCTATTTTCTCCAGAGATGCTGCCTGGCCCACTGAGTTACTCCAGCATTTTGTGTCTATCTTTTGTATAAATCAGCATCTGCAGTTCCTTTTTTAAATTAAATTAATCTCCTCAGCCTGCTAATTTAAAAAAAAATGACAGGTTTTATATTTCCTTTCTTCCTCTCATAATTCAATGTTTTTCTTTCTCTCCCTTCATCAAACATTTTATACATGTTTTGTCTTATTTTCATCTCTTTGTCTCCTGTCCGCTTTCAGTCCTTAAGTTCCATTGGTTAGAGATGTTGGTGGTTTCTTATTGTCATGTGTACCAATATACAGTGGAAATACTGCTATCTAGTCAGATAATACTGTACATAAGTCAAGTCATACACAAGTACCAGAGACAGTGCAAAGAGAAAAATACCAGAGGGCAAAATATAGTGTCACAGCATTGCAGTGTTACAGGGTAAAAAAAGAGTGTAAAGGCACAATAGTGAAGGTTGGAAGATCAGCTTATTAGAATGACCCTCCAGTTGTCTGGTAACATCATATAAGAAGCTGTTTCTGAATCTTGTGATATGTGTTTTCAAGGGTTTGTATCTTCTGCCTGATGGGAAAGGAGAGAGGAGGGAAAGGATGTTACTGGATTGAGTTTGAATCTCTTTAAACACAACTTGAATGAGGTAGGGGCATCACCCTTAAGTAATTGTGAGAGAAAACACCTGGCCTCTTTAATTGAAATGGCCTACTGCTCCCTGAGGTATCTGATCAATTCAGCTCCTAATTTCAACATTATTACAATCAATTCTCATTACGCTGAGTCCTATTAAATAATGAACTACATTGATTGCAAACAAGGTTTTTTTTTAAATTGTTGGACAGTTTTGAAATTAGATTAGTAATAATACATGTAGGGGATCCATGAAAATATTCTGTAATAAATAATTATTGTGTCTGCTTGCTCTTGCCCCCTTCAGTGACAGATTGTAAAGCACATGTGCAATAATGGCAAAGCCTGTGGAACACAAAAACATTTTTTCCAATCTTAAATGTTGCCTCTAATCAAAGGAAAATATGCATATCCTTAAATCCTAGAGAATTATTTTTTTTTTATTGGATCTTTATGAACTTACATTTGAAATGCCTTTAACAAGTGGTCATTTCCCGTGAAAAATTAGATCTCCTTCACCTCGTCAATAGTGCAAAAAAAAAAAACAGGTGCTCAAAGTGTAAAATAAAAGTGGAAAATTACTGGGAATGTTCAGCAGGCCAGGCATCTGTGAAGAGAGAAAAATAGAGTAAACATTTCAGAACAATCACCTTTTATTAGAAGTCATCTGACTGAAACCCTGCTTCCCTCTCCACAGATGCTACATGACCTGTTGAGTTTTACTAGCTTAGCTGAAGAGAGGTCCAACCACATGGGAAGAGGTATTGTATTATGAGTGAGAAAATAACAGGAAAAACAAATGGTGGTTGTTAATTTGAGTTAATTTTCACGGAATATGTTCCAGATTTTGGGGGAGTCCAGAATCAGGGGCCACAGTTTAAGAATAAGGGGTAGGCCATTTAGAGTGGAGATGAGGAAAACCTTTTTTACTCCCAGAGAGTTGTGAATCTGTGGAATTCTCTGCCTCAGAAGGCAGTGGAGGCCATTTCTCTGGATGCTTACAAGAGAGAGTTAGATTGAGCTCTTAATGATAGCGGAGTCAAGGGATTTGGGGAGAAGGCAGGAACAGGGTATTGATTGTGAATGCTGGCACAAAGGGCTGAATGGCCTACTCCTGCACCTATTGTCTATTGTCTAGAACAACTCTCCCTTGTGACGAAGGTGAGGTTCCTCAACTCCAGGCCCTCACTATCATAAATGTGTTGCACCACAACTCTCTGCTCTTAATTATTTAGTTTTGGCCTAATTCTCCCAATATTTCCACAAGTGGTTTAATTAAATCGGGGGTACACAAAAAGCTGGAGAAACTCAGCGGGTGCAGCAGCATCTAAGGAGCGAAGGAGATAGGCGACGTTTCGGGTTGAGACCCTTCTGTTTTCTGGACATATTACTGCATATTACTACTAAGGTGGCACAGTGGTGTAGCGGTAGAGCTAGTGCCTTATGCCCCGTCCCACCTAGGAAACCTGAACGGAAACCTCTGGAGAATTTGCGCCCCACCCCAAGGTTTCCATGTGGTTCCCGGAGGTTCCCGGAGGTTTTTGTCATTCTCCCTAATGTTCGAAAGTGGTTTCCGTTTTTAAAAATCGGTAATTTTTTAGTCGAAGCCGGTTGCGATGCGAATTGAAGGTGGTTGCCGGAGGACAAAAACCTCCGGGAACCGCACGGAAACCTTGGGTGGGGCGCAAAGTCTCCAGAGGTTTCCGTTCAGGTTTCCTAAGTGGGACAGGGGCATTACAGCGCCAGAGACCTGGGCTCAATCCTGACTCCGGGTACTTGTCTGTACGGAGCTTATACATTCTCCCAATGACCCGTGGATTTTCTTCGAGATCTTTGGTTTCCTCCCACACTCCAAAGACATGCAGGTTTGTAAGTTAACTGGCTTAGTGTAAATGTAAAATTATCCCTCGTGTGTGTAGTGTTAATGTGGGGGGGACCACGGGTCGACATGGACTCGATGGGCCGAACGACCTGTTTCTGTGCTGTATCTAAACTAAACTAAATCTAAAGAAGTGGTGAATAAATGGATGTGGTCAGAATCTGAAAGTGATAAACAAACTGGTGGAGACATTCAGCTGGTCAGGCAGCATCTGTGGAGGTGAGGGTACACAAAAAGCTGGAGAAACTCAGCGGGTGCAGCAGCATCTAAGGAGCGAAGGAGATAGGCGACGTTTCGGGTCGAGACCCTTCTTCAGACTTGGCAGACCGTGTTTTAGGTCAAAATATTTCAAGTGTGTAGTAGACCAGACATAACCGGTGGAAGGAGGAGAGGAGAAGGGGTAGGGCAAGAGCTGGCAAGTGATGGGTGGTTCTAGGTAACCAAAGATTTATGCAGAGAGGACTCGTGGAGGGAAACTCGGAGTTGTGGAACTAGGCATCTGTGATAAGTGAGGGTCCGAGTTGTGGGAACCTCACCTTCTTCACAAAAGCAAATGTGGCAAGTCTTCTGTGGCAAATTGACAGATTATTCAGCCACCCTTGACAGATTACTCAGGTGGGGAAGAGAAAGGTGGAGATAGCAACCAAGGCTGGAGGTGATAAGTGGAGATGCCAAAGGTGTGCATATGGTGAAATGCGATGAGAAGAACGTGATAATAGAGAAGTCTGTCAATGGGTAAATGTGTAGCCTGACACAACTGGGGGTGTGAGGAGCAGCACGATTCCTTTACATTTTCTATTATGTTTTACAGAGACAGAGGGATTTCAGGGCATGATCTGTGGAGATAAAATGTTCATTGAACCAGATGAGAGAAGAATTATTGATTGAGGAGAATGGAAGACAAATTGGAAATTTGTAGGTGAGCAGATCATGGGAATGCAGGGAAAGACCCATCTGCCCCTTAAGCCTGTTCCACCATTCAATGAGATCAGAACCACCCACCCACCTTGGTTACAGAACCGTTAATATATTAGTAATAACTAGCAGTGGTGAACAAATAATAATTTTCAGTTAATGTTCTGGAAACGACAGCCTTTATAGAGTAAGAGTAATACAGCACACAAACAGACATCCTTAATCCAACTCATCCACGCCAACCAAGATGCCCATCTAAGCTAGTTCTATTTGCCTGCATTAGATCTTAATCTCTCTATAAACCTTTCCTATCCTCATAAAACCTTTATGTGTTCCATTGAATTTTGTTGCTTTGGCTGCGAAGAAATATCTCCTGTCATCACCACTGAAAGGATGCTCTAATTTTACAGTGCAGCTTTCTGTTTTAGGTTTTCCCAGAGAAAAAATAGTTCCTCTCTAATTACCCGAGCAATGCCCTTAATCATCTTAAAGACCTCAATTAGACCACCATTTAATCTTGTACACTCAAAGGAATACAAGTTTATCCAACCAGCCTTTCTGTTTAACCCCCTTATTCCCGGTAAAAGTCTGATGGATTTGTATTGACTGAACACTGCTCAATATATTGCCAAGGGCCGAGGGGGAGAACTGATAGAGGTTTATACAATGATGAGACATAGATAGGGTAGAGAGTCAGTACCTTTGTCCCAGGATGAAAAATGTTCAAAACTAGAAGGTTCACTTTTAAGGTCACTGTGGAAAGGTTTAAAGGAGATATTTAGTTTAGTTTAGAGATTGGGTGGTCACAGTGGTGCAGCAGTAGAGTTACTGCCTTACTGCAAATGCAGCACCGGAGACCCAGGTTCGATCCTGACTACGGGCGCTGTCTGTGCAGAATTTGTACGTTCTCCCCATGATCTGCGTATGTTTTTTCTGAGACCTTCGATTTCCTCCCACACGCCAAAGACGTACAGGTTTGAAGGTTAATTGGCTTGGTAAATGTAAAAATTGTCCCTGGTGGTTGTAGGATAGTGTTTAGGTGCAGGGATGGCTGGTCAGCGCGGACCCGGTGGGCCGAAGGGCCTGTTTCCGTGCTGTATCTCCAAACTAAACTAAACTTGGAAACGGGCCCTGCTCTGCTTTTAATACCATTATACCATCTAAGCTTATCACAAAACACACAGGACTTGGTGTTAGCACTTATCTCTGCAACTAGATCCTCGACTTCCTGACCAACAGACCCCAATCAGTGAGGACAGAGGACAAATCATCCTCTATGATAATCCTCAACACTAGGGTTCCGCAAGGATGCCTTCTAACCATGTAACATATAACCATATAACAATTACAGCACGGAAACAGGCCCTCTCGGCCCTTCCAGTCCGTGCCGACCATTTGTTTTCCCCTAGTCCCATCTACCTGCACTCAGACCATACCCCTCCATTCCCTTCACGTCCATATACCTATCCACTTTACTCTTAAATGTTAAAATCGATCCTGCCTCCACCACTTCTGCTGGAAGCTGATTCCACACATCCACCACCCTCTGAGTAAAGAAGTTCCCCCTCACGTTACCCCGAAACCTCTGTCCCTTAATTCTCATGTCATGCCCTCTTGTTTGAATCTTCCCTACCCTCAATGGGAAAAACGTATCCACGTCAACTCTGTCTATCGCTTTCATCATTTTAAAGACCTCAATCAAGTCCCCCCTTAACCTTCTGAGCTCCAAAGAATAAAGACCTAACTTGTTCAACCTTTCTCTGTAACATAGTTGCTGGAACCCTGGCAACATTCTAGTAAATCTCCTCTGTACTCTCTCTATTTTGTTGACATCCTTCCTATAACTAGGCGACCAAAATTGTACACCATACTCCAGAATTGGTCTTACCAATGCCTTGGACAATTTTAACATTACTTCCCTACTCCTATATTCAATGCTCTGATTTATAAAGGCCAGCACACCAAAGGCTTTCTTTACCACCCTATCTACATGCGATTCCACCTTCAGGGAACTATGCACAGTTATTCCTAGATCCCTCTGTTCCACAGCATTCCTAAATTCCCTATCTCACCATCAATGTGGGCCAGATATCAAATAATGATGAGACGGAGTATAGGAAGGAGATCGAGAACCCCGTTTTCCTGGTGTTGAGACAACAACCTTTCTCTCAATGTCAGCAGGATAAAGGAGATAGTGTTTGACTTCAGGAAGCAAGGCGGTACACGTACCTCAGTTTGCATTGACGGTTCCGAAGTAGAGATGGTAGAAAACTATCTGGAGGCAGATACAACAGTGTGGGTTAAGAAGTTTTAAATAGCCACATGAATATGTAATGAATGGAAGGATATGGATCACATGGAGGTAGAGGAGATTTATTCAACTTGGCAATGTGTTTGGCACAGATGTTGTGGGCCAAAGGGAATGCTCTTATACATACATTTCTATCTTCTATGTAGTTTGTCCTGCAAAAGATGGTCCAAAATTATCTTTTGCTATGTTATCAATGGAAATGGAAAATTCAATAAAATGGGAATTGGCCTTTTCCAAAATTCAGGATTTTTCTCTTCAAAATGGTACAAGAGTTATGGTGACAATTTTCCAGTAGCTAAACAGGTTGTGATTAGATATATCTGTATTAAACTATTTAAGAAAAACAACACACACCTGTGTTGTAGCAGACAGGCTGTCAGACCATTGAAATGTATCGGTGCTATTGTGATCACCCTAAGGCAACAGGATTCCTGATGATAGTGGAGTTGCCATCCCAGCGGCGTACATGAACAATGCCTTGAAGGACCGGGGAGGACTGAGCGTTGGGTACATGGCTGGGTAATGCTCATGATTTCAACAGTATATATATCAGCGAGACCAAGTGTAGGGTCAGTGACCTCTTCGCTGAACACCTCCGCTCAGTCTGCCTAAACCAACCAGATTTCCCGGTTGCTAAACACTTTAACTCCTCCTCCCATTCCCACACTGACCTTTCTGTCCTGGGCCTACATTGTCAGAGTGAGGCCCAGTGCAAATTGGAGGAACAACACCTGATATTTTGCTTGGGCAGCTTACATCCCAGTGGTATGAATATTGACTTCTCTAACTTCATATAACCTTTGCCTTTCCTCTCTCTCCATCCCTCTCCCCTTCCCAATTCTCCAACTAGTCTGACTGTTCTCATTTACATGTTATCACTGTTTGCTTTGTTGTTACCTTCTCCTAGCTAATAATGATCTATTCTACATTTTCCTTGATCTACACTACCTTTGTCTCGTTTTCACACCTTGCTTTCCTTATCTCTGCAGGCCCGTACGAAGCTTTTCAAAAAGGGGGGTGGCATGACAGGATTACCAAAATGTTATGTGAAACAATGTGCGCACAGCGCACATCACGAGCGCGGTGCAAAGTCCCTTGCGGCCGGGGCCTAGGACCCGCTTAAGGGCCCTGGATTCTCTGAGGTTTTAGATGCTCTCTGGTGCATTCTGAGCCTTATTTTGGAGCATTTGTGCAGCACATTTATGACCAATAATTCACAAATAATTTTGCTTGAGTCAAGAGTAATGAGTGGGTGGAATGGGATGATTGGGAGCATTGTTGTATACATTTTTTTAAATCAAGAATTAAAGTTGTTCTTGTTTTAATAATCAAGTTGTACTGTTGCAAAATGTTATGTAAAATGTTATAAACTGCAAATAAAATACTGTAAGTTTTGGCAGTAAAGGATTTTTTTTACAAAATGGTTTGTGTGTTGATTTGATTGCCTGTTACTGTTAAACTGTGTTAGTGTGTGCAGTGCACCATTATTGGTCCTCCTGACCTAACAACTTCGCATCACATCAATTTCAACATTAAATAGTGATGTGAATACAACATTTAGTTCGACTTAAATTTCCATCATGAAAATTGAAGTCAAATTAAATGGAGCATTTACATTACTATGATCGCTTTCAAACTAACCTATTTTACTGTCATACTATTATGACAAATTCTAGTTCCATGATGACTCATAAACAAGAACACAAATCACATTTTGAATTCTCAAACATAATGTGATTGTGAATAATCGCAGAGCTGCCAAGTTTCACCGAGTATTTTCATATTTTGATGACTGAAAATCAGTATTTTGTTGGGGAAATCTGTATTTCTCACATAAATGCAATAGGATAGTACTACAGTGGTTGGATAAACTTTAATTGTTTTCTTTGGAATGTCAGAGGTTGAGGGGAGACTTGATAGAAGTATGTAAAATTATGTTAGGCATAGATAGGATAGACAATCAAAATCTTTTTCCCAGGGTAGAAAAGTCAAACACTAGAGGCATAGCTGTAAGGTGAGAGAGGGAAAGTTTAATGGGGACATGTGGGACAAGTTATTTTTACACAGAGAGTAGTGGGGGCTGGAACACATTGCCAGGGGTGGTGGTGGAGGAAGATAAGATAGTGGCTTTGAGAGGTTTTTCGATAGGCACATGGAAGTACAGGGAATGGAGGGATATGGCTCATGCACATGCTGATGACATCAGTTTATCTTGGCATCATGTTCAGCACAAACATTTTGGGCCAAAAGGGCCCATTCCTGTGCTGTACTATTCTATGTTCTAATCTAACCACATAAAATATGATCTATAGACTTGTTGCACTACAGACTTCAGTTTTGCATTACAATGGTTAGGTTATCTAGTATTACTGATTATTAATTTATTGTATTATTGATTATTGTGTATTTATTTGAGCATAATCTATCAATGGGCCTGTAAAGCTATTTAAAAACATACATTGCTCAGTTGTTGGTGAGCGAGGGAGAGAGCGAGAGAGAGAGCGAGAGAGAGAGAGCAAGAGAGAGAGCGAGAGAGAGAGCGAGAGAGAGAGCGAGAGAGAGAGTAAGAGAGAGAGCGAGAGAGAGAGCGAGAGAGAGAGAGCGAGAGAGAGAGCGAGAGAGAGAGAGAGAGAGAGCGAGCGAGAGAGAGAGCGAGAGAGATTGATTGATGGTCTTGCTAGAGTCGGCAGCCTACGTCCGTGTCCCTGTAGAGGGAATACGCAGTGTCCATGGGGACTCTGGAGGCCTTCCGTGGGTGCCGGTCACCGCATGGGGTTGGGAGTATTGTAAATAATGAATGCGTCATTGTACTATAATGATTACTTGATGTATTGTATCCGCTGATTGTGTTTTTGATGCGATGTATTATGCGTGTGTGCTGAATAAAGTTTTTGAAAAAGAAGAAGAAAAAAAGTGAAAAGTTTAAAAAAAGAGAAAGTTGATCACGAATGAATCACAGTAAATATTGTTTATTGTTCACAGTAATCAAAGCAAAATAACAAGGGAGCGATGAAAAAAGGTCAATGGTATTTAGAAGCAGAATCCAAAATGCCTCCTGGGAAGCTAATCATCGCATATATCCCATGCCATCTCATATAGGGTTAGCCTTTCAACTGGAACATGTGAGATGTGAGTAGAGTGCGGAACAATACCATTAGTTCAGAATCTCGCCCTCTCACCTCTGTGACAGAACTTCGTGTGTTCTATTCTCATCCAGAGCCTTGAGCACAGAACTCTGGGCCCATATTTCAGTACAAGAACTGAGGAACTGACATGTTTCAGCTTCTCTCTCAACTGAACACAAACATTTACTTTGCACCAAAAAGCTTTTCTCTCTGATCTCCTGACAACTGTTTATCCTTTCACCAACATCGCTAAAATAGATGATCTTGTGACCTATCTTACAACTGAAGGTGTGTGCTAGTTGGTTGCTATGGTTTCCATTCTTTAACTAAATCAAGCCTTCCTCATGGCTGTAAAATGCCATAGAAATCCATGCATTTTTGCAAGAAATGCAAACAGAAAAGTGGTTGTTGACAACAATGACCTTAGGAGAATGCTAGTGAATGGAGATTAGTTAGTCTCTCATTCAAGGTTAATGCAGAAAAATTAAAGGCAGTGCAAGTGCTAGTTATAGAAGGGCATGGAACTATACAACATGGAAACAAGCCCTTTGGTGTAACGCGTCCATGCAGACCAAGTTGGCATCCTGGGCTAGTTTCACTTGGCTGCATTTGGTCCATGCCTCTTTAAATCCTTTCTACCCGCATATCAATCCAAATATCTTTAGGAAGGAATCTATAGGAAGCACTGCCTCAAAAGGCAGCCAGCATCATCAAGGACCTACACAACCCCAGCCAGGCTCTCATTTCATTCCTGCCATCGGGAAGAAGGTTTAGGAGTCTGAAAATCGTGAGGCCCATGTTCAGGAGCAGCTTCTTCCAAAACAACCATTGGGCTATTGAACACTACAAACTTCAACAGTACTTCAAACTACAAACTGTCTTGGTTGAATTAGGAACTTTGTTTTATTTTGCACTCTACTGATGTGATTTATTGAACTTTTTCTTTGTTTATTAGTGTATGCTATCTATTGAGCACAGTGCTTGCAAACCTATTGTGCAAGTAAGAAATGCATCGTTCTGTTTCGGTGCATATGACAATTAAGCACACTTGTCTCCTGATTCTTGATAGTTTAGTTTCATTTCGTTAAGAGAAACAGCGTGGCAACAGGCCCTTTGGCCCACCGGGTCTGCGCCGACCAGCGATCCCCGCACATTAACACTATTTCACACACACTAGGGACAATTGTTTTACATTTACCAAGCCAATTGACCTACATACCTGTACTTCTTTGGAGTGTGGTAGGAAACCAAAGATCTCGGAGAAAACCCACAAGGTCACGGGGAGAATGTACAAACTCCATACAGACAGCACCCATAGTCGGGATCGAACCCGGGACTCCGGCGCTGCAAGCGTTGTAAGGCAGAAACTCTACCGATGCGCCACCATACCACCCACGGTGATAATTGTGTCTGCTTCTCTAGCTTTCTCTGGCATATGAAGAAAGATGCCACGTCCACTGACAGTAAATAAATGATCCACAGAATCATTAATATGAGATTCTTGATCTCCCCTTTCTTCGCCTATGTTTATCCTGTTTGAAAAATTAGGTATAAAAGATCCAATCTATTGCAATCATTGGCGGTCACTTGAAACGAGTATGACTGTCCTCTCATGGAGGACACCTTTGCATGACTTTGTTTAACGTGGGGAGACTGGTGCACAGACAGCCACCACACCATCCTTGACAGATCTGGGTCAGAATCCAATGGCATGGAATCCAAGACGACTGGGGACCCTTTTCTGCTGCAGCCTTCATCCGCCTTCCCAGCTGTTGTGACGCTCCACTAAAGTCAGCCATCATCGTCAACTGTTGCAGTCTTGGTTGGATTGCTCTTTGTCAGAGACCTCCTCCTCAACCTTACCACCATGGGTAACCCTACCAGGAGCATAGCTCCAGACAGCATCGCTCTCAGGATCTCAGGACCACACAAGCTTCTCTACCGCGACAAGGTGACAATCCACCGAGAAAATGTTGCACCCATGACTCCTTCCTTAAATGCACATCCTCACTTCCCTTGGCATGTGGGTGGCACAGTGACAGAGCAGTTTCGGTTGCTGGCTCACAGGTCCACAACCTCGGCTCGATCCCAACCACGATGCTTTCCAAGAGTCCCTTTCCCCTGACTTTCAGTCTGAAGAAGGGTCTCGCCCCAAATCGTCACCCATTCCTTCTCTCCAGAGATTCTGCCTGTCTCGCTGAGTTACTCCAGCATTTTGTGTCTATCTTCAGTTTAAACCAGCATCTGCAGTTCCTTCCGATACACACATCAGTCTGTCCAGTCGAGGGTACAATTGGCGATCGAAATACAACAGCGAGTGTTCAAGGATGATTAATGCACCTGGCTCCAGTTTATGTATTTAACTTCGTCCCGCGTTGAAACTGATCCCGGGGTGTATTAATCACCAGTAAATAAACGCTTCATTCCCCTCTTTTCATTACTTGTATGACAGTTTTTTAAATCAGCGCACACAATGCTTTGGGCCCATTTGAATGAGTGAAAAATACGGCGATTCTGAATCTCGCTACACTTAGCCCAGTAGAGTTATTTTCTTTAATCGTATCAATCCGCGTAAAAGCAAATGACAATACAACATGAAGATTCTTGCCACAAACAACCAAAAAAGCTTGTAATGATTAACATTTTTTAACATTTCGCCTTTTCATTTTGGATCAAATAAATAAAAGTGATGAAGTGTTAAAGAAGGAACTGCAGATGCTGGAAAATCGAGGGTTTGCACAAAATGCTGGAGAAACTCAGCGGGTGAAGCAGCATCTATGGAGCGAAGGAGATAGGCAATGTTTCGGGCCGAAACCCTTCTTCAGACGAAGGTCCTTCAGTCTGAAGAAGGGTTTCAGCCCGAAACGTTGCCTTTCTCCTTTGCTCCATAGATGCTGCTGCACCCACTGAGTTTCTCCAGTATTTTGTGTAAACCCCCAAATAAAAGTGATAGATGTTTACACGGAATTCAAAATATTTTTTTTATTATGGGTAGCATTTTGTAGATTTGTAGAGAAATGGAAAACTTAATGTTGAGGCACCGTTACTGTAATCCAACGCTTAAAATGCCTGCGTTTTAAAATCTAAATATTTCTTTCCTATAAACTAAATAGTTACACATGGTCATAGCTGGTTACCCTATATTCTGCTAATTGGTATTCATATATATATTTTTTAAACTGGGTAAATGATAAATTGCAGGAACAACGTGCTTTTAAAAGTTTACTTCAGTTGTGATTAGTTAATGGTGCTAACCATTTGAAATAGAAACCAATTATATTTTCCCAAAACAAAAATCGAGGAAAAATGTCCGGAGTGCATAAATTCCTAATTCACAATCAAGAAACTGCGTCAAGAAACATCGGATTATAATTTGATTTTAGACTCCCAGTACGATCCGTTAGGAACTGCGACAGTTCTGCATGCGGCACGTACTTGTGCAAATGAAATGCATCGGTCTTTAGCGATTCAGAACTGTGTTCTGCGTTGCAACAATTTCATACATATTGAGCTAGGAGCTGAAGCTAGCATCTGCAGTTTTAGAGCACAGCACAATTACAGGTAATCAAAAGGCTCATATATGAGGCTCAATCATATTTTAGCTTTCTCTCTGACCACCCACACCTGCACCATCTCATATTGACCTTGTGGACGTTGCTAATGTGGTTTTTATTTTGAAGGATGCAATATTAATCTCTCCTCAGAATCAATTAAAATAAGCACAGTTTCTGTAGAAAGCTTTAATAATTTATCTCTAATTATGTGAATTGAAGCAGATTGAGCCGCGTGGATGAGAGTCATTGTGTGATCAATTGCTATTTTCTAAAAGTGATCAAGGTTTGACTTACTTTGTTCACTGGAGCTGATGATTCTCTTCAGCTGCTCCAGCAACTAAAACTCCATTGGCAACACTTCTGCAAATTGCACATTATGAGTTATCCTCTCTGTATCCGAAGAAACCTGTAATTAAATAGGAATGAACAGCTGAAAAGAAAATGGTGCGGTGAGATTCTGATTGCCTGCTGTCATAATGAGAACCACAGTCTATTTTCTTCCCTCACCTTACTGATTAAAGTGAGAATGTGGATCAAAGGGAACGAAGATGTTTGATTTCATCATTGAAATTATTATATTTCTGATGTACCTTTAAAACCAAAGCGCTGACTTACATTCAATTGTAGTCCATTACACAGCCCAAATAGTAAAACCTTTGACAATGAGCCACATAAAGACAAGAGGTCAAAGGACTGGTTAAGATCATGTCATAAGATATATGTTTAAACCTTGGAGAGAGGGGAATAGAGTTTAAGAAGGGAAGAGAGATTTAGAGAGGGAAGTCCTGAGGTGTTGGATGAATCAAGTGTTCAAGGTGTTTAATTTTTACTTGCCGTAGCTTTACACACACCTGCATCACAACAAAACAATGAAATGTGCCAGTTTTACTCAGGTAAGCCAGACAAGACCATAATCATGACTCACTTTTAAGGCGATGGGGGAAAGATTTAATGAAACCTGAAGGATAACATTTTTACACGCAGGGTGATGGGTATATGGAACAAACTGCCTGAGGAGGTAGATGAGGTACTGTTGCAATGTCTAAGAAGCATTTGGGCAGGTACACATAGGGTAGGTTTAGAGGCATATGGGCCAAATGCAGGCATGTGGGACCAGTGTAGATGGAGCATGTGAAAGTTGGGGTGAAGGGCCAATTTCCATGCTGTATGACTATGACTAGATCAGACTATAAGAAATAGCCAGCCACAAATTACAAGTGACAAATGACAATTAGGAAAGTGTAAGGTAGACAAAAATGCTGGAGAAACTCAGCGGGTGAGGCAGCATCTATGGAGAGAAGGAATAGGTGACGTTTTGGGTCAAGTCCCTTCTTCAGACTCTTAAACTTTCTTCTTGGGAAAGTGTAAATGAGTAGAGTCTGAGGAGCTCAGAATACTCAGAGATAAAGGTGGGAACATAGAGAGGGTGGGCAAGCCAATGGAAGGGTTTGAGCTGTATGATAAGAATTTTAAATAAAAGTTATGGGTAGACTGTGGTCATTGAGAACTGGGCTAATGGGTTAACTACAGCCAGGCTAACATGAATCACATGCTGAATTCTGGATGGTTCAAGAAATCGAAGAAAACTGTAATTCCCTGAAGGACTAGTAATATGCAGAGACAGAGGGTGTTATGAAAAGAGTACCAAAACTAAGTAAAAGAAGGCTTCATAGTTATGCATGGAAAATGCTATGGCCACTGTTAAGAAAGCAAGCCACAATACAAATTATCTTGAATCCTTTAGGTTTCCTGGAGGTTCAAATTTGTTTAGTGTAAGTAAACTTCTGGAACATTCCAAAACTTGCCAATTAGTTTGTTTCATGCTCAATGCAATGGAGTGACATCCCTACCCTGATGACATTTGTATCACAACACAATGTGTCACACACAAGAAATGACCATCAGGACAGTGTCCAGGATGGTGGGAGGCTGGGGGAGTGGACATCAGGTTTCCACAGGAGGACTGGTGAATCGCTTGGTTGAGGGATGAGACAAAAGTAAGAGTCAAACTGAAGGTTGCTGCAAATCCCTAGTTCTTCCAAGAATCCAACATTGGTTGCCTTTGGGAAGATTGCAGGGAGAATAACATAATCTGATATGGAAAGTGCAGCCAACCATTGCACATCTCATACTGGGAGATGCTCAATCAAAATACAGTGGTCACTCTGGGGCAAGTAGAGACAGAGAGTGGTGGGTGCCTGAAACACATTGCCATAGGTTGTAGTGGAGGCAGATATGACAGATATATATGAAGCTCCTAGATATGGTACATGGATATGCAAGAAATGGAATGATAGAATCACATGCAGGGCAAAGGAGATTATTTTAACTTGGCAACATGCTTGGCACGGATAGAGTAGGCTGAAGGCCTTTTTCCTGTGCTGTACTGTGCTATGTAAGTACATTTTCAATTGATCAATTATGAAATTAAGGGTATTAAAAATTAACTCTGAGATCCATGCAAGAGTGCAATCTATCTAACAATGCTTAAACTATTATTACAAGCACAGATATTAAACTCAGAGTGATATACTGCAGGAGCTGATTAGGTAAATTGCTGGCTTAGGAAGTAGAAGAAGGGTGGACAGTTGGCAGAGATCAGAATTCAAAGCTAATGTGTGATTTCCTCATCATGAAAGCACTTTTACTTGCACATATTATGCTGTTTTGTAACATCATTTGGATTTGAATGTACAAGGTGCGATTAGTAAAGGACCTGTCCCACTTGCATGCGATTGCATGCGTTTGACGCATCCAAACGTGGTCGCTTGAGGCGTACGGGCACCGTATGGCCGTGCGGGGCCGGTCCCACTTAGAAGCGCGGAGTTGTGCGGGGCTGGTCCCGACATCGTGCAGGGCTCCGAAAATCTGACAGTGTCCGAAATCATCGCGCACCAACGGCCTGTTCAGCACGCTGGCGCATTGCAGTCATACACAGCATCTTGATGGCGTACGCAGCATCTTGATGGCGTACGCCTAGCGCATGGCGTTGCGCAATGACATCACCGCCCGTCGTGGCGTTGCGTGATGACTTCACCGTCCGACGCCGTGCGAAGCCCAAATTCAGTCAAGAAATGACCATTAGGACAGTGTCCAGGATGGTGGGAGGCTGGGGGAGTGGACATCAGGTTTCCACAGGAGGACTGGTGAATCGCTTGGTTGAGGGATGAGACAAAAGTAAGAGTCAAACTGAAGGTTGCTGCAAATCCCTAGTTCTTCCAAGAATCCATCATTGGTTGCCTTTGGGAAGATTGCAGGGAGAATAACATAATCTAATATGGAAAGTGCAGCCAAACATTGCACATCTCATACTGGGAGATGCTCAGTCAAAATACACAAATTACAGTGGTCACTCTGGGGCAAGTAGAGACAGAGCGTGGTGGGTGCCTGAAACACATTGCCATAGGTTGTAGTGGAGGCAGATATGACAGATATATATGAAGCTCCTAGATATGGTACATGGATATGCAAGAAATGGAATGATAGAATCACATGCAGGCAAAGGAGATTATTTTAACTTGGCAACATGTTTGGCACGGATAGAGTAGGCTGAAGGCCTTTTTCCTGTGCTGTACTGTGCTATGTAAGTACATTTTCAATTGATCAATTATGAAATTAAGGGTATTAAAAATTAACTGATTGGTGAGTATGGCGCAAATGACGCAAATGACGTCATGCGCGAACTCAGCGCCTAACTTGGCGCATATTTAGCGCGTACTTAGCCCATACTTAGCGCAAACATTGCGTGAACTCCGCTTCCGTTTGGTCGTGCCAAACGCATGCAATCGCATGCAAGTGGGACAGGCCCTTCAGTTTGCAGATGACACAAGAATAGGTAGTGTTATTGACAGTAAAGATGGATGTCTAGAATTACAGCAGTGACTTGGTCAGCAGGCAAGACCAAATGGAATTTAACTCAGATGGGTGTGAGGTGTTGCATTTAGGGCAATCAAACCTAGGCGAGGATCTTCACAATGGGTATAGAGCAGGGTTATCGAGGAGAACAAGATCAAAGACCCCTGTAAGTGGTGTCACAGGTAGATGGGTTGGTGAAGGTTTGGCACACTAGCATTCATCAGTCAGAGAATTGAGAATAGAAGATGGGGCAATATTGATAAGCTTTGCAGAAATATCAACTTGCCCATGGAGTTATTGAACCAAAATAAATTGGCAGTATTGGTACTGGTCGGCACTAATGTGGACGTTTTCTAGCAAATATTAGAGCTCATTTAATAAAGTGACATCGTGCTCTGCTGTGTGCCTTTCATGCCTCATCTAAAATTAAATTAAGGTGGCACAGTGGCGCAGCGGTAGAGTTGCTACCTTACAGCGAATGCAGCGCCGGAGAACTGGGTTGGATCCTGACTACGGGTGCTGTCTGTACGGAGTTTGTACGTTCCTCCCGTGACCTGCGTGGGTTTTCTCCGAGATCTTCGGTTTCCTCCCACAGTCCAAAGACGTACAGGTATTTAGGTTAATTGGCTTGGTAAATGTAAAAATTGTCCCTAGTGTTAATGCGCAGGGATCGCTGGTCGGCACAGACCCGGTGTGCCGGAAGGGCCTGTTTCAGTACTGTATGTCTAAACTAAACTAAACTAAACTAAACTACCCACATATTTTCTGCTTCATTCATGAGCAGAAGAAAAGCCCCTTTAACTGGGGGAGAGTTTTGACTGTGTGTTCTGGAGCTGTACGAGATAGTTATTCAGTGAATAAGATAATTGTTTAAATAGTTTTTTGCTGCTTGACCAACATCCGAAATAACTTATCCCGATCGGTGTTGCAATTGAACAATTAAAGACTATTAATTCCCAGGCATCATTCTGTACGAAAGAAAAAGGTCGGGGAAATGCAGAGAAATGTCGATACCGATTAATGGATGGCATCCAAGTTCAATTGGCTACAATGACAGAATAGTGTTGTTTTGATGGGTCACTATTTGCAATTATGAAATGACGACATTTAGTCGCCCACACAGAAGTGTGACTGAACTCTCACCACAATGAACATCAGCTTATCTCTCTCAGAAGGTCACTGCTGCAACTGCTTCTAGCAGGGGACTTAATGGGAAAAAAAAACACTCACTTTTCTCATCCCTGAGTTTAAAGCAAAGTCAAAGATTCAGAGACTGAGGAGACTGCAGATGCTGGGATTTGGAACAAAATAAAAACAAACAGCTGGAGGTTCTCGATGGCTGAAGCAGCATTTGTGAAGGCAGAAGGATAAATAATGCAGGGTCTCGATCTGAAACTTCACCCATCCCTTTGCCTCCATAAATATTGCCTGACCCACTGAGTTCTTCCAGAGTTTTGTTTTTTAAAGTCAAAGATATATCCTATTATTAGTCTGAAGAAGGGTCCCGAAATGTCACCTATTCCTTCGCTCCATAGATGCTGCCTCACCCACTGAGTTTCTCCAGCATTTTTGTCTACCTCCTATTTTTAAAAATACTTTCAAAAAAATTGCAAACAGCAAATTTTTAACCAGAGGGGTTATGATTAGCATCAATTATATTGTGTGTTGTGAATCTCTCACCCCCCTCCAAGTTAGCCATCTAATCTTCATATATGAAGCGAGTCTATGGAACTCGCTGTCTTCCATCTCAAGGTCATGGTTGTGTTCAAGGGCTTTAATAAAGAGAATTAAGTTGGTTATGAATGCTCTGTTTGTCTTGCAAGAGCTATTTCTCATGTGCCCTAGGTTAATCACCAACTCCACCTCCTGCTGGCACCTTTCATTACATCATAATTAGAGTGCGGCAGGGAGGGAGAGAAAAGTCAGCTGAAATTCTTCCTGCTCTCCCCCCGTGGGAGGTAGATGTTTCTGGATAGATTTCATTTAATTCAGTGACAGCTGCGGTAATGACCTTAGTGCCCAGTGATCTAACAGTGACATCAATAAAACCCAGGAAATACGAAGAGCCCAACTCACTTGCTCGTTTATGGGTTTTGCAGAGAGGAAAAACAAATCTCCTCAGGTTAAGCCAGAATCAGATTATTAGATTTTTTGTATTAACAGTCCAATGATTAGTATTTTAACCCTATGTGTTTGCTTGTCAGTGGTTTCCTGTGTGCAACATGGGTCATCCACCTTATCTCTCGCTCCCTGTCCTCCACAGCTTCAATTTGACTACCGTCCAGCAATGGCAGGATTGTTAACATCCTGGCCATTGCTTTTAAATCCCTCCATGAGTTTGCTCCTCATTTACTTTGCACGCTTGGCTTCTTTGGGAAGGTACCAAAGCTGGGACATCATGATACAGCTGTACAGGTTGTTGGTGAGGACACACTTGGCGTACTGTGTGCAGTTCTGGTCACCTAGCTATAAAAAAGAGGTCATTAAGTTGGAAATGGTGCAGAAGATATTCACCAGGATATCCACGGACCGGCGGGCTAGAGGGAGAAACTAGATCGACCGGGACGGTTTTGTTTGTAGCATAGGAGGATGAGGTGTGAAAAATCATATTGAAGTGTGCAAGATCGTGAGGGGGATGGATAATGTGAATGATCGCAGTCTTTTTCCCAAGAGAGAGTATTCTAAATCTGGAGAGCGTATGCTTAAATTGAGAAGATATAGGTTTAAGAGGATTAAATCTTCAGAGGTAATTGTTTCACTCAGAGGATAATCCATATTTCTTTAGAGATACATTGTGGAAACAGAAAGCAGATACAATTACAACCTTCAAAAGGCATTTGTACAGATAAATAGATAGGAAGGATTTGGGGTGATATGGGCCAAATGCAGGCAAATGGGACTGGCCCAGAATGCCAACTTGGTTGGTCTGGCATTGTGCTATGTAGCTCTTTCATTCTATTTCAGGAACTTGTCCTATCATCTCCTTTGTTACTTGTTGAATTTTCTCTAGTAATACTCCCTGGAGGCAGCTGAGGATTTTTTATTCTATTAAATATGCTTTAATGAATTAAGACACAAGAAAATACAGATGCTGGATTGTGGAGCAAATAAAAATTATTTATCAAACAGCTCTCCTTATTTTGCTTCAATGACCAAATCATTGTTGTTGATCAATTTTTTTTTTTATCAGCAGAGTTACACCATATAATTTGTTTGCTGTGTTCTTACTTTCTAAGTGGGGAATTCATCCAAAGTAATTTGCAAACAGGCAGAAAAACTACCACTTTTCACTTGCTGTTTTATGAGTTGTTTTTTTCTGTGCAAATTATTTCAAATGAAGCTAAAAGGACTTTTAATTGTGTAGGAAGGAACTGCAGATGCTGGTTTATAGCGAAAATAGACACAAAATGCTGGAGTGACTCAGCGGGATAAACGGCATCTCTGGAGGGAAGGAATGGGTGACATTTCGGGTCGAGACCCTTCCTCAGACTGAAATTTTGATTCAGAATTTTTAACTGTTTGTTTTAAAATGTAAAGTGGAACTGCTGCCTACTTTTTTGGGATACCACGTGGATATCAACGTTCTGCATGGTTCTCAATGGTGGAACTGAAAGTTGCCTGGAATATCTACCAGTCACACTTAAACTTTGTGTCAGGTTAAGGATCTGTGGGCAAAAGATCATAAGAATGTTACAATTATTTTTATATATTTAATTACTTGAACAGGCTTCGCTGTTGAACTTTTTGTTTTTTAAACATTGCTATAATTCTCAATTATTAAAAACATTTTTGACCGTTTGTTAATTTTTTTATATGGTTGAATGCCAAGCATATTCAGAAACATTTAAAATCATTCATGGCTTTGAAAGCTGGGGGAACGGGTAGAGTTCTGTTATCCATTGAAGGTGGAATTCAGGTTCATAACCTTCCATCAGCATTGAGATATATTGGAAAGTACAATTAAATATAAGTCATAGAGAGGGGGGTAGAGAGAACAAAAGTAAAAGGCCTGTGATCAGGTGAGGGTAGGAAATACACAAATGGTTGTGGAGCAGCCTTGGGGAGATTGGTGAAGAATATAAAGAAAGTGTTCAGAAGATTTGCCATTCGCCGAACGCTCTATTGAACTTCCATAATTGTACAGTAGAGAGTTTAAGACTGGTTGTATCATAGTCTGGTTCATTAACTGGAACACTCAAGAATGAAGGAGGCTCCTACCGGTACTGTACATTGCCGGGTCCTTCACGGGTACTGACCCCACCCACCAACGACAGGACGTTCAAAAAATGCTGCCTCAAGAAGGCAGCTAATGTCATCATAGACCAACACCACCTTGCCATCCACACTTCTCATATCTACCCTCAGGATGAATGAAGGTACAGGAGCCTGAGAACCAATATAAAAGCAGCTTATACCCATCAGACATGAGGTTCCTGAGCCACCCTGCAGAAGCCTAACACAATCCTATCTCAGCCAAACTACAATGGACTTTACATTACTTTGCTTGCTTTGCACAATTTTGATTGTGCACTATCAACATCCTGTTTATTTATAATAATTATAATTTATTGTATATTTATTGTTAGGTTGCATCTAATATGTCTGGTCCCTCGAAACAGCCAGTGGAGCCACTGCATCTCAGCGCCAGAGACCTAGGTTCAACTCTGACCTCAGATGCTGTCTGCATGGTGTTTGCACGTTCTCCCTGTGACCACATGGGTTTCCATCGGCTGCTCTGGATTCCTCACACATCCCAAAGGCACACAGGTTATTTGGTTAATTGGCTACTGTAAATTGTCTCTAATGTGTAGGCGTGGTAGAATCTGGGGAGAATTTATGAGCAAGGATGAGTTGGGGGAGGGGGGGGAAATAAAAGAAGGGACTAAGGTAGGTGAGTGTAAATGGCCATTGCAGATTGGTAGAATGAACAGCCTGTTTCTATACCATGTCTTTCTATGCCACTGAAGAAATTAAAGATGAGTCCTGTTCTTCACCCTATCACAGACCTCACTTACTATTTTCTCCTCCACCTTCAACAATCCTGGACCCCAATGCAATATTCCACCTCTCCACCAATTCCAATATTGCTGGCTTTCTGGAGCGCTAGTATGGGTGTTGTGGGCGGATGGGACTGGTTTACAGAGGGCTAGTATGGACATTGTAGGCCGAATGGAATCTTGGGCTGGTAGCTTCAGTCACTGAGGCCTGGCAGCTTAGTCACTCAGGTCTGGCAGGCTGGCAGCTCAGTATCTCAGGCCTGGTGGGCTGACAGCTCAGAAACTGCTAGTAATTCTGCCCAAAACAGGTGACAGACTCTGTGAGAGGGTGGACCATCAATTTTAGACATTTTCATCTTTTTTTAGATCACAGTAATGAAGGAGGAAAGTCTATCCTTGCGTGGATCTCTGGAGTGCTAGTATGGGTGGTGTGGGCTGAAGGGACGGGTTTCCAGAGGGCTAGTATGGAGATTGTGGACTGAATGGATTCTTGGACTAGCAGTTCAGTGAGTCTTGGCTGGTGGGCTGGCAGTTCACTAAGTCATGGCTGGTAGGCTGGCACTTCAGTCACTTACAGCCGGTGGGCTGGCAGTTCACTTACTCATGGCTGGTGGGCTGGCAGTCCAGTCACTCATGGCTGGTGTGGTGGCAGTGCACTCAGTCACCCCTCCTCCCTTCAACCCCCCCACTCTGCTCCTTGCCATTCCCCCCCCCCCCCATGCATTCAATCCATCTCCCCTCAACCTCCCCCCCCATGTACTCTAAGTGGCTCTGACAGCGCAGCCATTCCTACTTATTAGGTACCCATTGTGATGAAGAACATGCAGGCAAGGCAAGTGGAAAAAGGAATTATTAAAGTTTGAAATGTGAATGACTCTTAAAATATAACAATAATTTTAATGTTAAAGATGGTTCAGTTCTTTCTTGTTGTGTTTCTTGTGTTCTGCTGCTCACTGCCTCTTGATGAATCCTTGCTGTTCACAAAAGAGACAATTTTAATATAGACATTCACACACATACACTCACACACACACACACACACACACACACTTACACACATACTCACACACACTCACACACACACTCACACACACACTCACACACACACTCACACACACAGACACTCACACACACTCACACACACACTCACACACACTCACACACACACTCACACACACAACACACACTCACACACACACACACACTCACACACACTACACACACACACATACACACACACACACAACAGACGACATGTACACAGTCCTGCCCCTCCCCCCCCCATCCCCCCACACTTCACACATCTCAGGTTTTTTAAACACTCATAACTTTTATTTTTCATTGATGGGAAAAAATCCTGAACACACAAGTAAGACCAAAACATACAATATATGTAGTGTTTTTCTAAAACAATATACACACACAAGATGAGACTTTTAATTATATAGATTTAAAGTTGCCAGAATTCAGAGGATTTTATCATTGAGGACAAAATACCATTTTGCTCTAATAATGGCTGAAACCTTTAGAAATCAGATACACGACAAAACAGAAGGTGCGCTCAATTCATATTCCACCTGGAACTGCTTGATTCAAGGAATTCAATGTTGTGGCTGGATTCAAATAATTGTTTAAACTGCACTTGGATGATACACATGTTTGTGCGAATGGGAGATGTGACTGATGGTCACGTTCCAAACAAAAAACAGTGACGCATGTTTCAAGAATAACAATGCATTGTCTCTTTTTAGCAAGGCAAATGTCAAATGTTATTATATCAGAGTGTTTTACCAGAGGCACATGGAATAACTTATGTATCTATATAATTGTGGTGTGAGAGGAACAATTATATTTTTTACCTGCCTGCAGTGTTTACCAATCCTATTATTTTGCAGGAATCAATCATAAAAATCTCACTTTGCGAACTAACAGTTTATTTCACAAGGCACCTTGCTAACATCCCTTTGCATTCGCATCCTTCCAGTACTTACAGACCAACACCTCACCACATAACCTCCACCTTCCCATACGCAAGGCCTCAAGAGCACAAGAAACACAGGAGCAGGAGTGGACCATCTGAGGAAGCCCCGCCATTGAATATGATCATGGTTGATATGCTCACGGCCTCATCAACTCTATGCCAGATCCCCATATCCCTCAATCCCTGATCTTTCAAAAATTTATATGGCTCCACTTTAGATACTTCTAATGATCTAGCCTCCATAACTCTCTGGAGTAAAAAAAAAAAAAAAATCACTACTCACTACGAGGAGAAATTTATATGCAGCTTGGGTTTAAAATCAAACTAAAAAAAGAACTTCCACAAGATCTTCAAAGGAGTTAGGAAAGGGATTGTGTATGCTCTGAGAAAAGAGGTCAAGGAACCGGCACCTGTTTTGCAGCATCTTTCCATAATCTAAGCACTTCCTAAAGTGCACTTCAATCTATGATGTCCTTTGAAGTTTAATTTCTGTGGCTCTTCTTCTTCGGCAGTCCCGCAGGATTGAGGGTGGGTTGTGAGGTGACTAATGCAGTTGGGAAAAGAGGTGTCTGCTGGAGCAGTTTGTAAGTTGATGTACTCCTTCCATAGTTTACGCGGGGCCTCTGCTAATCTCAATACCATCCTAAATGCTTCTTTTCCACGAGAAGTTCTCAGCAGCCAGTGGGGGTCATTGCATTTTCTCAAGGGGGCAGCAAGAGCCGTGTAAGACAGCAGTAGAGCTGCTGTCTTACATTGACAGTGCAATACGGGTGCTGTCTGTACAGAGTTTGTATATTCTCCCCATGACCTGCATGGGTTTTCTCCGGGAGCAGCAGGTTCTTCCCAAACTCCAAAGACGTATAGGTTTGTAGGTCAAATGGGCTGGTAAGATTGGAATTTGTCCCTAGTGTGTGCAGGATAATGTTAGTGTGCGGGGATTGCTGGTTGGCGAGGACTTGGTGGGCTGAAGGGCCTATTCCCATGCTGTATCTCTAACCTAAACTTCTTATCCACCAGTTATCCTTTCCCAGCTCAGACGAAAAAAATGTAATGCCAGAGACACAGCAATACAATTTGATTGAACAGCAAGCTCCCAGAATCAGCAAAATACTAATTGGTTGTTAAATTGGAGGAACATCCTCTCAATCAGTTGCACTATTAAAATTTGCTTCCAAAGTCAATTAAACCATATCTTTGTAGCGAAGTTCAATTGCCATACACTATTATGTCCCATCATTAAGACATGTAACCAAGAGCTGATTTATAACTTACTCTATTCCTTTCTCTGCAGATACTGCCAGACAAGCTAAGTTTTCATTATCTTCTGCTTTATTAGGAATAGGCCATTTGGCCCTTCGAGTCAGCATCGCCATTCAATGTGATCATGGCTGATCTTCCCCAATCAGTACTCCGTTCCTGCCTTCACCCCATATCCCCTGACTCCATTATTCTTAAGAGCCCTATCTAGCTCTCTCTTCGAAGCATCCAGAGAACCTGCCTCCGCCTCCCTCTGATGCAGCGAATACCACAGACTCATCACTCCCTGTGAGAAAAAGTGTTTCCTCGTCTCTGTTCTAAATGGCTTACTCCTTATTCTTAATCTGTGGCCCCTGCTTCTGGACTCCCCCAACATCGGGAACATGTTTCCTGCCTCTAATGTGTCCAAGCCCTTAACCATCTTATATGTTTCAATGAGAATACCTCTCATCCTTCTAAACTACAGAGTGTACAAGCCCAACTGCTCCATTCTCTCAGCATTATGACAGTCCTGCCATCTCAGGAATTAACCTTATAAACCTACGCTGCACTCCCTCAATAGCAAGAATGTCCTTCTTCAAATTAGGAGACCAAAACTGCACACAATACTCCAGGTGTGGTCTCACCAGGGCTCTGTACAACTGCAGAAGGACCTCTTTGCTCCTATATTCGATTCTTCTTGTTATAAAGGCCAACATGCCATTCGATTTCTTCACTGCCTGCTGTACCTGCATGCTTACTATCATATACTGATGTACAAAGACCTCCAGATCCCGTTGTACTTCCCCTTTTCCCAACTTGACACCATTTAGATAGTATCTGTCTTCCTGTTTTTTGCTACCAAAGTGGATAATCTCACATTTATCCGCATTAAACTTCACTGCCATGCATCTGCCCACTCACCCAACCTGTCCAAGTCACCCTGCATTATCATAGCATCCTCCTCACAGTTCACACTGCCACCCAGCTTTGTGTCATCCTAAAATTTGCTAATGTTACTTTGAATCCCTTCATCCAAATCATTGATGTATATTGTAAATAGCTGCGATCCCAGCACCGAGCCTTGCGGTACCCCACTAGTCACTGCCTGCCATTCCGAAAGGGACCCGTTAATCCCTACTCTTTGTTTCCTGTTTGCCAACCAATTCTCTATCCATGTCAGCACTCTACCCCCAATACCATATGCCCCAATTTTGCCCACTAATCTCCTATGTGGGACCTTATCAAATGCTTTCTGAAACTCCAGGTACACTACATCCACTGGTTCTCCCTTGTCCATTTTCCTAGTTGCATCTACAAAAAATTCCAGAAGATTAGTCAAGCGTGATTTCCCCTTCGTAAATCCATGCTGACTCAGACCAATCCTGTTACTGCTTTCCAAATGTGCGGCTATCTCATCTTTAATAATTGACTCCAGCATATCCCCACCACCGACATCAGGCTAACTGGTCTATAATTCCCTGCTTTCTCTCTCCCGCCTTTTTTAAAAAGTGGGATAATGGCAAAGGCAGAGGTACTTCGGATCTGTCTTCACTAAGGACGACACAACCAATCTCCCAGATGTACTGGAGGACAGAGGATCTAAGGGCGTAGAGGCTATTTCTCGCCTAATTTTCATTAGGCGAGAAATTGTATTGGGTAGGCTAGTGGGACTGAAGGATTATAAATCCCCTGGGCCGGATGGTTTGCATCCCAGGGTCCTCAGGGAGGTGGCTCGAGAAATAGTGGACACATTGTTGATCATTTTCCAATGTTCAATAGATTCAGGATCAGTTCCTGTGGATTGGAGGATAGCTAATGTTATCCCACTTTTCAAGAAAAGAGTGAGAGAGAAAACGGGGAATTACAGACCAGTTAGCCTGACTTCGGTGGTGGGAACGATGATGGAGTCAATCATTAAAGAGGAAATAATGGGGCATTTACAATACAATACAATACAATTCTATTGTCATTTGAACCTCAAAAGAAGTTCAAACGAAATTTGGTTTCTGCAGTCCTACAACAAGAAAAGAACCAAGACGCACAGCCAACACAATTCACACAAACATCCATCACAGTGAATCTCCTCCTCACTGTGATGAAAGGCAAAGTCTTGTCTCTCCCCTGTGTTCCATTTCTTCTCCCAATGTTAAAGCCCCAGGCGGGCGATGGCAAGTCCCGTGGCCGTTAAGGCCGCGTGGGGCGATGTAAGGCCCCGCTCCGGGTCTTAATGTTGTAGCCGCTGGCGAGCGATGGCAAGTCCCGCGGCCGTTAAGGCCGCGCCGGGCGATGCAAGACCTCGCTCCAGGTAATTTTCAACCCTGCAACTCTGGCGGGAGTAGTTTCCATTGCGGGGGCTCCGAAAAGTGGTCTCCCACCATGGACCCGCGAGCTCCCGATGTCACCGTCCACCGGGCCTGCAGCTGGAGCCTCCGAGCTCCGGAGCCGGGCCACAGCCGCGCGCCACTGCAGCTCTCCACGCTCCGAAGCCGGCCAGCCCCACGATGCTAATTCGCAGCTCCGCCAGCTCCGCGACTGGAGCCCCCAGGTCGTACCGGTTGGAGGCCGCTCCACGGTGCTAGGCCCCAACGACAATGGAGACCCGACAGGGGAAAGGTCGGGGCACCCGTACAGGGAAGAGGTTTAAATGTAAAATGGCATGAAGGGGAGCCAGTGGATGTAGTGTATCTAGACTTTCAGAAAGCCTTTGATAAGGTCCCGCACGGGTAACTGGTGACTAAAATTAGAGCACATGGTATTGGGAGTAGGGTGTTGACATGGATAAATAATTGGTTGGCAGACAGGAAACCAGAGTAGGAATGAACGGGTCCTTATCAGAATGGCAGGCAGTGGCGAGTGGAGTGCCGCAAGGCTCGGTGTTGGGGCCACAACTGTTTACCATATATATTAATGATTTAGAAGAGGGAATTAGGAGCAACACTAGCAGTTTGCGGATGACACAAAGCTGGGTGGTAGTGTGAACTGTGAAGAGGATGTTAGGAGGTTGCAGGGTGACCTGGACAGGTTGAGTGAGTGGGCAGATGCGTGGCAGATGCAGTATAATGTAGATAAATGTGAGGTTATCCACTTTTGCTTCAAAAAGAAGGGGGCAGATTATTATCTCAAAGGTGTTAGGTTAGGTAAGGGGGAGGTGCCGCGAGACCTGAGTGTCCTTGTACAGCAGTCACTGAAAGTTGGCTTACAAGTACAGCAGGCAGTGTGGAAAGCTAATGGAATGTTGGCCTTCATAACAAGAGGATTTCAGTATTGGAGTAAAGAGGTTCTTCTGCAGTTGTATGGAGGTCTGGTAAGACCACCTGTAGTATTGTGTACAGTTTTGGTCTCCTAATTTGAGGAAGGACATCCTTGTGATTGAGGCAGTGCAGCGTAGGTTCACGAGATTGATCCCTGGGATGGCGGGACTGTCATATGAGGAAAGATTGAAAAGACTAGGCTTGTATTCACTGGAATTTAGAAGGATGAGGGGTATCTTATGGAACCATATAAAATTATAAAATGACTGGATAAGCTAGACACAGGGAAAATGTTCCCAATGTTGGGCGAGTCCAGAACCAGGGGCCACAGTCTCAGAATAAAGGGGAGGCCATTTAAGACTGAGGTGAGAAAAAACGTTTTCACCCAGAGAGTTGTGAATTTATGGAATTCCCTGACACAGAGGGCAGTGGAGGCCAAATCACTGGATGGATTTAAGAGAAAGTTAGATAGAGCTCTAGGGGCTATTGGAATCAAGGGATATGGGGAGAAGGCAGGCACGGGTTATTGATTGGGGACGATCAGCAATGATCACAATGAATGGCGTTGCTGGCTCGAAGGGCCGAATGGCCTCCTCCTGCACTTATTTTCTATGTTTCTATCTATGTTTCTATCAGGAAACATAGATTTCTGCATAATCTTTCTGCAAATGAAAATTACAATTACTTTGGAAGAGAGATCTTGTGTGGAATTCTGTGCACTGCTATATAGACCACACACACTCTACCGTATGTGTTGGAAGGAACTGCAGATGCTAGTTTAAACGGAAGATTGACACAATATGGTGGAGTAACTCAGCGGGATAGGCAGCATCTCTGGAGAGAAGGAATGGGTGACGTTTCGGGTCAAGACCCTTCTTCAGAGTGATGATGGGAGAGGAGGAGGTACATTGATAAGGAAATGTAATGTGTGAAAATGGGACAAAGGGAATGGAGGTCAAGGAAAATGTAGAATAGACGATTGTTAGCTGGGAGAAGGTAACAACGAAGTAAACAGAGATAAAATGTAGTCGGAGACATTAAGACTGGTCAGAGAACTGGGAAGGAGGATGGATGGAGAGAAAGGGAAAGCAAAGGTTACTTGATGTTAGAGAAGTCAATGTTCATACCGCTGGCGTGAAAACTGCCCAAGCAAAATATGAGGTGCTGTTCCTCCAATTTGCGCTGGGCCTCGCTCTGACAATGGAGGAGGTTCAGTACAGAAAGGTCTGTGTGGGAATTGGAGGGGGAGTTAAAGTGTTTAGCAACTGGGAGGTCAGGTAGGTTTAGGCGGACTGAGCGGAGGTGTTCAGCGAAACGACCGCCGAGCCTGCGCTTGGTCTCGCCGATATGTTTGGATGTTTGTCGGTAAAAAAAATCAGATACTCTTGTCACAACACTATCACTCACATTGGAACTTGGGAGGGAGTCAGCGAGCTTTACAGCAGGGAAGCAGGCTCTTTGGCACAACTCATTCATGCTGACCAAGTTGCCTAACTGGGCTACGTCCCATTTGTGTGCACCTGGCAAATATTACTCCTATCATTTCCCATCCATATACCTGCCCATGAGTCTTTTAAATGTCATAATTGCACTCACCTCAACCATTTCCTTTGGCAGTTCATTCCATATACGCATCATGTGCAAACATTCTCCCTTAGGTCCCTATTAAAGATTTTTCCTCGCACTTTAAACCTATTCCTCTAATTTTAGACTCCCCTCACCAGGGGAAAAGACTGTAGCTGTTTACCATATCTATGTCCCTAATGATTTTATATACCACCATAAGGTCACATCTCAGCTTCCTGCACTTGGGAAAAAAAAAAGTCATCCCATTAAGTCTCTCCTTATTACTCAGGCCCTCCAGTCCTGATCACATCCTCATAAATCTTGTTTTCACCCTGTCCAGTTTAATGACATTTTTCCTATAGCAGGCTCACACAGGCATCGTACACAGCGGTCTACATGTGGCCTGACCAACATGTTGCACAGCTGTAATATGATATCACAACTCCTGTTCTCAATACCCTGGCCAAATATGGCAAGCATGCAATATGCCAATTTCACCGCCCAGTCTACCCGTGTCACCACTTTCAAACAAAAGGATATACCCGCACTCCTAGGTCTCTCTGTTCTACAACACTCCTGAGGGCCTTACCATTTATTGTATGTCCTGCATGATTTGTCTTATCAAATGCAACACCAAAATTAAATTGCATCTGCCATTCGTCAGCTTATTGGCCCAGTTGAACACGAGCTTGTTGTAATCTTAGGTAAACTTCTTTGCCTCCACCATGTTTACTATCATCTTCAAACTTACTGACCATGCCATCTGAATTCACATCCAACGTGTTAATATAACAACAAGCAGCAGTGAACCTCGCACTGATCTGTGTGGCACCTCTCCCATTACCATCCTCCACTGTAAATCAGTTCTCTCCCGCCAACCTTGGTCTCCTAGTTTCATGCCAAATTATGTCCATTTGGCTTCCTCTCTCTGGATCCCAAGTGATCTAACTTTCCGGACCAGCCTACCATGTGAAAGACAATGCTGATGTTCAAGTGGACAATATCTACCAGTCCACATTAATACTCGTGGTCACCTCCTCAAAAAACTAATCCACATTTCCCCAGGTTCTCATTTCCAGCATCAGCGTTGATGTAAGCTGGTCATTACATCTAATGCCCTGTGTCTGTCAGTTTTAACTGCCCTTCTTCCCCCTCCACCAATGTTCTTCCAACTGAGCTGTGGGATCCTGTGCAGAGTTCCCGACTCTGAAGCTGTGATCCTGCCTGTGTCTTTGTGTGGAGTTAAACCTGGCAAAAAGCGCATCAGGTCACATACACGTCCGATCAGCAGAGAAGGTTATTGGCTGTAACTTTCCCTCCATTGATGAACTGTACACTGCAAGAGCCAGGAAGTGAGTGGGCAAGATCATCTCTGACCCCTCTCACCCTGGCCACAAACTCTTTGAATCACTTCCCTCTGGAAGGCGACAAAAATCTGTAGCCTCCCTTTGATCTGGTATTTTGTTGGTTCACATGCTTGATCAATGGTGTTTTATCATTAATGTTTTATTATTATTAGTGTTTAGTGTTTTCTGAGTCATTCGTAACTGTCACTGTATGCCATGCTGTTACTTGTAGGTGGAGCACCAAGGCAAATTCCTTGTATGTGAATACTTGGCCAATAAACTTACTTTCTTACTTACTTACTTATACCAGGAGAGATATATACTGAGTTTTTCTCATTTCATTTAAAATAAGTGTGAAAACACATGCTGTTGTGTGCATTTGTTTGGTAATTTTTTTTAAATCTTGTGTTTTAAAAAACTTTTTTAACAGCCCCAAAATCATTTTCTGTTTTCATAAAGACATTCACAAATATTTATCATGATTTATGATATATTGTCAAATGTACCTAGGCACATGTAAAGACTTTGTTTTGCATGTAACCTGGTAAAATCGTAGAACAGACCTCACCTAGGCAGTGCACAAGTGTCAAACTGCTGACAAATTGGAGCTGACATTGGCAGTGTTGATATCAGTTCTACATATTGTGCTGGTTTACTCACCATAGTTGCTGGGAGTTGGGCACCACATGGGAAACCCGGATATGCAGTGGTAAAAGCAACCTGGCAACCAGCAATATCAGAGCGAGATATTTGCCCTTATGAGCATAATTTAATTTTAGATACTAAGAGCAGCATGCATCATAGAACAGAAAACATAGAAAAATACAGCTCCAAAAAACAAGCTCTTTGGCCCACGATGTCTATGCCAAACATGATGCCGAGATCAACTAATTACATATTCCTGTACATCAAGTGGGTTTATTGTCATGTGTCCCAGATAGGACAATTAAATTCTTGCTTGTTGCATCACGACAGAATATTTTAAGCATAAATACAGATCAGATCAGACCATAGAATATTAATATGCACACATAAATACACAGATAAAGGACATCATCCATATCCTTCCATTGGTTGCATATCCATTTGCCCAGCCAAAAGCATCTTAATTGCCACGATTGTATTTGCCTCCACTACCCACCCGCCAGCACTTTTCAATCACCCACCAATCTCTCTATGAAAAACTTGCTCTGCATATCTCACCTAAACCATTCCTCTCTCACCATAATTCCATGCCCTTCCTTAGTCACAGTCATAAAGCTTGGAAACAGGACCTTTGCCTCAACTCATCTTTGACAACCAACGTACCCATCTAAACTAATCTAATTTGCCTGCATTTGATCAATTTTCTTCTAAACCTTTTCTATTCATGTATCTATCCATGTGTCTTTTAAATGCTGTAATAGTGCCTGTCTCAACTATTTCCTCTGTCACCTTTTTCCATATATACACCACCCTCTGAAGATATAGTTGTCCCTCATAGAGTCATAGAGTGATACAGTGTGGAAACAGTCCCTTTGGCCCAACTTGCCCACACCGGCCAACAATGTCCCAGCTACACTAGTCCCACCTGCCTGCGCTTGGTCCATATCCCTCCAAACCTGTCCTATCCATGTACTTGTCAAACTGTTTCTTAAATGGTGGGATAGTCCCAGCCTCAACTACCTACTCTGGCTGCTTGTTCCATACACCAACCACCCTTTGTGTGAAAAAGTTACCCCTCAGATTTCAATTAAATCTTTCCCCCTTCACCTTGAACCTACAGTAAGTCCTCTGGTCCTCGATTCCCCTACTCTGGGCAAGAGACTGTGCATCTACCTGATCTATTCCTCTCATGATTTTGTACCCCTCTATAAGATCACCCCTCATCCTCCTGCGCTCCATGGAATAGAGATCCAACCTACTCAGCCTCTCCCTATATCTCACATCCTCCAGTCCTGGCAACATCCTCGTAAATCTTTTCTTTTTCCATATATACACCACCCTCTGAAGATATAGTTACCTCTCAAGTTCCTATTAATCCTTTCTCCGTACACCTTAAACCTATGATCTCTGTTTCGTAATTCCCCAACCTCGGGTAAAAGACTGTGCATCCTTAGTTATGCCCCTGATGATTTAAAAAACCTCTTCATGTGCTCCAAGGAATCAAGTCCTGCCCAAACTTTCCCTCCAGCTCATGTCTTCTAGTCTTCTAGATTTTGGGAAAAGGCTCTGACTGTCCATAGACACAAAATGCTGGAGTAACTCAGCGGGTCAAGCAGCATCTCTGGAGAAAGCTAAAAGGTGACATTTCGGGTCATGACCCTTGTTCGGACTGAGAGCCAGAGGAGTGGGAAGCTGGAGATATGAAAAGGTTCAAAGAAAAATGAACGAAAGGTATGCAAAAGGACAAAACAAGCCCAGTAAACAATGATCAAGGAATGCTGGAGCACACAATGGCCCATTGTTAGCTGTGGGGATGGTGATAACGAATGAAACTAACGAATGAACTAAGCAGGATGACCGGGTAACTAGTAGGACGAACTAGAGTTGGGGAGGTGAACGGAGACAGAGAGAGAATGCAAGAGTTACATGAGGTTAGAGAAATCAATATTCACAGAGTTGTAAGCCGCCCAAAGCGAAATATGAGGTGGTGTTCCTCCAACTTGCATTTAGCCTCACTCTGACAGTCAAGGAGACCCAGGACTATCCTATTTATACTTCCCATGGTTAGTGTGGAGAAGAAATTGATGCTCTTAGGGATTTTACGCTGAATACGAATGAATTATTGAGAATGCTAAAGTAAGCATAGATGGAAGGATTACAAATAAGTAAACATATGTTAAATGACAGGATTTATCATTAATTTTGCAAATGCCAGCTTTCAATTATAGTTACCCATCTAATTATGTTGCTATTCAACCGAATAATTCAGCGAAAGAATTCTGCACCAGTAGCTGGTGATCATTATCTCTGTATGGCTTGAAATTCCACAGCAGTAGAAAACATACATTTTGCAAATTATCGCAAGCTGCCAAAAGGGACTTGGAGTCCAGTAGGATTTAATGATGGTTCATTTCCAACTAAAAAGAGCTCTGCACTGTGAGATGTGTTTTATGGCAAATGCATTACTCAGTATGTAGACCCAATGTATTTGCTCGCTTAGGCATCTGAGAAGGTTTTGTATGTCCATGCACATTTTCTTTAACTTTCAAAGATGCTTCAAAGCATTCAGACCGGGATGCATCTTGGCCTGTTATGGCAACTGCTCTGCTCTGGACTCCCTGATCATGCGGTGAACAGAGCTCAGTCACTGCCTTCTATCCAATTCACCTTCACAGTACGTTGCTGCAGGAAGGATGGATCTACTGACAAGGATGCCTGCCGCACCAGCCATTCCTTTCCTCTCTTCAGAGAGCAGTTACAGTAGCTTGGAAGGCCAGATATCCAGACATAAGAACAGCTTCTTACCAAGTGCTATCAGATTTCTGAACCAATGACTTATTTTACACCCCTTCCCGAAATCCTGCCATCTACATACTCTTATCTCTTTCTAATTTGGTTATTCTATTGCTGCATTTTAATTTGTTTTTGCACAACTATTTTAAGGAAGGAGATGAGGAGAAATTTATTTAGTCAGAGGGTGAAGAATCTGTGGAATTCTTTGCCACAGAAGGCTGTGGAGGCCGTCAGTGGAGATTTTTCAGGCAGAGATAGATAGATTCTTGATTCGTACAGGTGTTAGAGGTTATGGGGAGAAGGCAGGAGAATGGGATTAGGAGGGAGAGATAGCTCAGCCATGATTTAAAGATGGAGTAGACAATGACCTAAATCTACCTCTCTCACTTATGACCTTATGATTTATTTCAGATTGCACTACAATCCTTGCACCATTCGGCAGTTTTGTATTTTTTTGTTGTTTTTATTGTTGTGCCTATCACTTCTGTATACTGTTTACTCGACAAAGGTACAAAGGTATTTATTGGTCACGTACACCAATTGGTGTAGTGAAATGTTTCTTGCTAATGCAGCACATAAAAAAGAATACAGACAACAATAATAGAAAGATTTTAAACACAAAAAACATCCCCCCACAATGGTTCCCATTATGAGGGAAGACACAGTGTCCAGTCCCCATCCCCATGTCCACCCATAGTTGGGCCTATTGAGGCCTCCGCAGTCGCCTTCATGGAGGCCCGATGTTCCAGGCCGTTCACGCCGGGTGATGGTGCCCCGGCGTCGGGAGAATCCTCTCAGCGGCTTGGGACACCTGGAACGGCCGCTTCCCTACCGGAGTCCGCGGCTTCCGAAGCCAACAAGGCCGCGCTGAATGGAGCTCCCCTCCACTGGCTCTCGATGTTGAATTCAGCGCTGCCGCCCGCAGCCGGCCGCTCCACAGACCCGCAGCTCCGCGATGTTTTTTTGTCAGCGGTTTCAGCTCACCGGAGCTCCAGCGCGGCGACCCAGGCAAGGCGTCGCCCGCTCTATGAGCTTCGTGTTAAAAAGGATTTCATTGCACCCAGGTGTATATGACAATAAATTAATCTAAATCTAAATCTGAATCAAGAAAATCCTCACTTCTAATGTTGAGCACTGCAAAATGTTTCATGTCACATTATGAATCTTAATGCACAGAATGTGTGTCTGCAGAATTATACCCTTTAATTAATTTTGATCCTCAAGAATAGGCAAATAATTTTTAAAGAGATTTGAATACAGTTTTGTTTCAGTGTAGTATTCATTGGCAAGTTTTGTTTTGTTCACTTGAACAGTGCAGTCTTCCATGGAGCAAATTACATAGGAACATAGAAGCAGGAGTAGGCCATTTGGCCATTTGAGCCAGCACCACCATTCAATATGATCATGGGTCATCATCCAAAATCAGGACTCCGTTCCTCCTTTCTCCCCATGTCCCTTGATTCCGAATACAAACTGCTGAAATCTTGAGCAAAACACAAAGTCCTGGAGGAAATAGGTGGACAGACAGCATCTGGGGAGGGAATGGACAATGACATTTTGGATCGGGGCCCTTCGAAAGAGACCTGGAAGATCTCAGCATGGATGGAGACAAAAAGATAATCGCCTTTTAGGGCTGTGACCCTGCATCAAGTCTCCAGCATCCAGCGTTGAAGCTGCACTTGCAGTGTTGTGTTCAGCTTTGGTCATCCTGCTCTAGGAGAGATGCTATTAAGCTGGAAAAGATGCAGAGAGGATTTACAAGGATGTTGCCAAGATTCGAGGGTCTGAAGGTTGAACAGGCTATGAATTTATTTCTTGGAGTGCAGGAGACTGTGCGACGATCCTATAGAGGTGTATAAAATAATGCCGGGACTAGATGGGGTAAATACAGAGATTTTTTCGCAGGGAAAGGGAATTAAGAACTAGAGGTCAGAGGTTTAAGGTGAAGTAAACATGGGAGCATGAGAGGCAATTTTCTCCACACCATGTATGGCAGGTATACAGAACGAGCTACCAGAATAAATAGTTAATGGAGGTACAATATTAACAGTTCTAAGATTTTTGGACAGGTGGATGGATAGGAGAGGTTTAGAGGTTTGTAGGCCAAATTAGGCTAGTTTAGATGGGATATCTTGGTCAGCATGGATGAATTGGGTCAAAGGCCCCGTGAATGTGCTCTATGACCCTCTTGGGTATTTCCTATTCTATTTTTTTGCATCAAACATGCCAACTATATATTTCAGTATAGCTTATTACAACATCTGCAGATTTAAATACCCCACAACACATGACTGCAAGATTAATTCTCTACAAAAGACAAGGTCGGTGCATCTAATGCAAAAGCTGCTGGTTCTGGGAATCTGACAGCAGAGAAAGTTGAAAATGCTCAGCATCTTTGAAGGCAGAAACAGAGTTAATGTTTCAGGTTGTATCAAGTTAATGATGAGGCTAAGCAAAAAATACATGCATTTGTTAGGTCAATTGAACCATAGGTAATGCCTTCAGCTTCAGTATTATGTGGTGTGGCAGACTCTGCCAGACGGTGCCTCTCCTTTAATCTTATAGATGATCTTATAGAAACATCAAATTCTTAAGGGATTGGACAGGCTTGATGCGGGAAAAATGGTCTCTATGTTGGGGGAGTCCAGAATCAGGGGGTCACAGTTTAAGAATAATGAGTAGGACAATTAGGACTGAGATGAGTAAAAACATTTTCACCCAGAGAGTTGTGAATCTGTGGAATGCTCTGCCAGTGGAGGCCAATTCACTGAATGTAGGCATAGAAACATAGAAAATAGGTGCAGGAGGAGGCCATTCGGCCCTTCGAGCCAGCACCGCCATTCATTGTGATCATGGCTGATCGTCCGCTATCAATAACCCGTGCCCGCCTTCTCCCCATATCCCTTGACTCCACTAGCCCCTAGAGCTCTATCCAACTCTCTCTTAAATCCATCCAGTGATTTGGCCTCCACTGCCCTCTGCTGCAGGGAATTCCATAAATATTCAAGAGAGAGCAAGATATAGCTATATATATATATAAATATACGTAAATATGCAAATTAATCAACCACATCACTTGGATTAATCCAGATAGAAAATGTGACCGCACCAGGAGTATTGTGTGCAATTTTGGTCTCCTAATTTGAGGAAGGACATTATTGCTATTGAGGGAGTGCAGCGTAGGTTCACCAGGTTAATTCCTGAGATGGCGAGACTGACGTATGATGAAAGAATGGGCCGACTTGGCTTGTATTCACTGAAATTTAGAAGGATGAGAGGGAATCTTATAGAAACATATACAATTCTTAGAGGATTGGACAGTGTAGATGCAGGAAAAATGTTCCAGATGCTGAGGGAGTACAGAACCTGGGGTTACAGATTAAGAATAAAAGTAGGCCATTTAGGACTGAGATGAGGAAAAACATTTTCACCCAGAGAGTTGTGAATCTGTGGAATTCTCTCATAGAAGGCTGTGAAAGCCAATTCACTGGATGTGTTCAAGAGAGAGTTAGATATAGCTCTTATGGGCTAATGGAATCAAGGGATGTGGGGAGAAAGCAGGAACTGGGTACCATGATTTTATTGAATGGCCAAATGGCTCTAAGGGCCAAATGGCCTACACCTGCACCTATTATCTATGTTTCTATGTTTACATGTGGAGTAACTTGCTCAGGGCTGTGCTAGTGGTGGAGATAGGCTGTGGCAGAGGTTGATACTCTTGCCTTCCAGGTCAGTTGCGCAGATCTCAGATCAGTAACAAGACTGGAATTCATGTTTTTGTAGCCATCCTTGGTTGAATAAATAAGCAGATTTGTTGCATGCTCCTCTGCACCTATTGCCATCTTGTGAGTAAGCGACGACTTCCCTGAGCTGTGGTTTCTGTGCACCCTCCACCCATCAAGTATCAGATGTGACCAAGTCACTTTTTTTAACACCCAGGGCTTCATTCACCAGATACTCCCTGACACTCATTCATCATTAGTCGCTTCACCATCTGCCCACAGCAAACACTTCTCCCCACAAACCGGTATGAAGTTACTGAGATAACACCTTGTGTTAGGCTCCCCATTTCATTATTTCTGTGCATATCATGCTGCCTTTCCTAGATGGTCAAAATTAATCATCTGATCCAATGTTATCTCTACTTAAAGATACAGAAGTCTCAGTAAATTAGCTTAACTTCACAGGATTTCCCCATTGGTGATTTCTCTCTGCCTGGTGAAACAGAGTGAATCTGCTTTTAAAGTGCTCAGTTCATTCAATGGCCAAGAGCCTCTCTCTCTTTCGAGAAATTATTTACAGTAACTATACTGATTTCCTTTGAAAGGGAACTGGTTTTGTTTAACCAATTGTAATCTCCCATTACGAGTCAGCAAGCAAGTAATTCTCTCTTTGCCTTGGGATGTGATTGGTTTGTGACAGTCACAAGAAATAATTATAATTTTCAAGATGAGATATTTAGTGTTAGGATTCCCATCGAGTAAATTCATTGAGAAACTACGAACTAGGCGGTAGAGTTGCTGCCTTAAGGCGCCAGAGACCATGACAACGCTGTCTGTATAGAGTTAGTATGTTTTCCCCATGACCTGTGTGGGTTTTCTCCAAGATCTTTGGTTTCCTTCCACGCTCCAAAGACCTACAGGTTTGTAGGTTAATTGGCTTGGTATAATTTTAATTTGTCCCTAGAGTGTGGAGGATAGAGTTAGTGCATGGGAATCGCTTTATGGTGCAAACTCGCTGGTCTAAAGGGCCTATACCTGTAATGTATTTCTAAAAAAACTGCAGTTTATTTAAAAGGATACAAAGTGCTGGAGTAACGCAGTGGGTCAGGCAGCATCTCTGAGTAGGAGATGTTTCATGAGTAGGTGATGTTTCAGGTCAAGACCCTTCTTCACACTGTGTGTTGTGGGGGGGGGTGGGGGGGGGGGGAGGGGAAGAAACTGGGGAGACAGGGGGCTGAACAACACATAGTCTGTGATTGGTGGACACAGGCGAGGGAGGCAGGGTGGTTGATAGACAGATGATTGGAACAGATGGCAGAGGTAAAAGGCAGAAATGTGAGATGGACTGATTGAAGTTGCTAATTGTGAAGCCAGAGGAAGGAATAGAACAGATGGGGAAAAATAGGTCAAGGTGAGGCACAGGGGAATAGAGGAGGGCAGAAGGGGGGATATGGGGATGAAACTGGAGGAGGAGGAGAGTTACTAGAGGTTAGGCAAAATTGGAAATGTACATACCGTTGGTTGTGAGTTTGCCAGGCCTTGTGGTGATATAAACATTGCCAGCTGCCTATCTGTCCTCTTTGTATTCCAACCACTTTCATCCATTCCCTTCTCCACTCCACACACAACATGGGTGTGAGGAGGCGGGTGAGGGGTTGGGTCACACAAAGGCTTCCAGTTATCCAGGAGTTCAGATATGCGATGATGATTGATCCTCAATCATTCCCACTAGACATCTCCAGCCATGACAAAGGCCGTGAGACCCTCCAATGGCTGAAGTGTAATGAGGGGCCTCCAGTAAACATGGAAGTGAGCAGGGCGACGAGGGTTTAAACGGGTGAAATGGGTGACGGGGTGAGGGAGTGGGTGAAGCAGTGAGAGGGGGTGAGTGTAGGCATGAGGGGGTGATGATGATTAAGTCAAGGGGAATGCAAGTGGATGTTGGTGTCGGTGGGGTGAGGAAATGAGCAAGGAAGTCAATGTGAGGTTATGGAGTGATTGGTGAGGATGGGAGGGTGAGGAGGATGAGTGGTGGCTTTGATTGCCCGGACTGTGGATGGTTTGACTGCCCCAACCGCGGGAGAACAAAAGGAAGTGGATTGAACTTTATTGCCTTCCATCACATTGAGGGATGTGGAATCCACTGTGATGAATGTTTATGTTAACTTTTATGTGGTTGTGTGTCTTGTTGGCTGTGTGGTAACTGAAGTTTCACTATTCCTTAATTGGTACATGTGACAATGAACTGACATTAAAACCTTGAAAGTAGGCAAAGGATTGGTGAACTACAAGCTCAGCGACTCTGTTGTGCCAGCTGCCTTCAATGTGCCTGAGACAATGCCAACTTCTACAATGCTAACTGCTGTGACGTTTGGTCGACTGTGTTTTGTGCTTTCTTGCCCTTTCTCAGCTTTCCTATGGTTTGACACACTGCCTGGAGATGACCTTTTCGGTAACAGGCATAACAAATGGACTTGATATACGGGCACTTACGGTGATGATGAGTCAACCCACCTGTGAATGTTTGGTGGACTGTGTGTGGTGGGAGGACCCGTTGCTACTCCCGTGCGGCAGGTGGCGCTGCACAGGACAAAGGGAGATGTTTTGTATAAAGTTTATCCTATCTGTAGTGTGTGTGTGTGCAGCCATTTTGAGTTGTCTTGCTGCCATCATTGAGTAAAGCATTAACGACTTCTGTTGTAAATTGAAGACCATCAAGTTTTCTGCAGACCGAGAAAACAAACACAAAAGTGGTATCAGGAGTTGGATTGTTCGGATTGCGTCCAAAGACCCAGATAAGAGCCTATTTTTTGATTTTTAAAAAATGTTTTTTTTTTTTTAGTTCTGTAGTGTACTCAAACTAACATTTCTCGGATTCGATCCCGAGCGAGAAAGATGGTCGTTTGTTTTTTTTTTAATGCGGCGCTGAGTTTTTACTTTGGAAACCGAATGCAATTATGACTGACCATAGAAAGAAGGCTCCTCTTGTGTCGTCAGAAACTTTTCAATACCGAAGCTGAAGCCTCATATGCTAAATCACACCAACCCAGATGCATTCGAAGAAATTAAAACATTTCCTCGCTGGCTCGCCTTGCAGGAATGGGGCAACAGGAAGGGCAAATTGATTGAATGGAACTTGTGCGTCATTATTAAAGATGGGAATAGCAGCGCATTTGGAGTGGTGAAATCATTTTCAGCTTGATGGGTAAATCATGTCTGTCTTACGAACGATGTAACTAGTATGAACAGGGAGAAGCAGTGGATTGTGTTTGTATCTGGACTTTCATAAAGGCTTTTGACAAAGGTCCCACACAAGAGATTGGTATACAAACTTTAAAGACGGTACAGTATTGATGTGGATAGAGAACTGGCTGGCAGACAGGAAGCAGAGAGGAATGAAGGCCCTTTTCAGGATGGTAAACAGTCTAGTGGGGTGCCACAAGGCTCATTGCTGGAAGCCCAGCCAATTTACATTAATGATTTGGACGGAGAATTAAATCAAAACATCCTCGAAGTTTGCGGATGAACGAACTGGGGGCAGCTGTTAGCTGTGAGGAGTAGATGCTAGGAGGCTGCAAACGGGTGAGTGGGCAAATGCATGGCATGCAGCTCCACTTTGGTGGCAAAAACAACTGGAAAGACCTTTTATTTGAAATGGTGACCGATTAGGAAAAAGGGGAAGATAGACCTGGGTGTCATTGGACATTGAAGGCATGCAGGTGTACAGGCTGAATGGTAATTCAACAAAAGGATTTGAGTGCAGGGACGTTCACAGTTGTAACTTGGTTGAGGCCCACACATGGAGTATTGCGTACAGTCTCCTAATCTGCATTTGCCATAGATGGAGAACAGAGAAGTACCTATTCCTGGGATGGCACGATTTCATATGAAGAAAGACTGGATAGACTCGCTTGCTCGCTTGTAATTTAGAAATTGAGGGTGATCTCATAGAGATAACAAAATTCTTACAGGTTGGACAGGCTAGATTGTTCCCGATGTTGGGAAGTACAGGACAAGGGGTACACGGGGGGAAGTCTTTTAGGACCGAGATGAGAAAATCACACAGAGATTTCTGTGGAAATTCTCTGCCACAGAAGGTAGGTAGTTGAGGCCAGTTCATTCTATATTTAAGAAGGGAGTTTAACGATGTGGGAAGGGGATTCATGTGGCCCTTGTGGCTGAAGGATCAGGGGGTATGGAGAGAAGGCAGTACAGGAGCTACTGAGTTGGATGATCAGCCATTATCATCATGGCCGTGCAGGCTCCAAGGGTCGAATGCCTGGCATGTGGTTTCAAAACTCAATGCTGCGAAAAGTGCCAAGACAATGCGTTGCGGGATAGACTGGCCATGGGCTGCAGGCACGCATTCATCCAACAGGCGATTCTCAAGGAATCGGACGCCTCATTGAAGAATGTGCTGCAGTGTGCTAAGATGGCCAAGCTGCTGAGTAAAGAACTGCACAAAATGGCTGGCGAAACAGCATCGAATCTCCCTCAGGAAGTGCATAGAGTTCGTCAGACTCGTCCCCAATGCCAGAAACCACATGATCGACCCAGAGCAACTCCGGAGAACGTGGGACAGTTTCAGAAGAGCCGTTCCCCTGTGGGGGGAGGATCGGAACCCAGCTACCGGTGCGGCTTGACTGCTCATCATCACCGTGAGGGCCCATATATCAAGTCCGTATGTTATGCCTGTTACCGAAAAAGTCATCTCCAGGCAGTGTGTCAATCCGCAGGAAGGCTGAGAAAGGGCAAGAAAGCGCAAAACACAGTCGACCAAATTGTGAAGACCACATCTATTGAAGTGCTCGGTGTGTCTACGATCACCGACGAGACGAGGATTTCGCTACGGGTCTCGAACGTCGATCTACTGTTGCAGGTGGACACAGGTGCGGCTGTGTCACTAGTGGGTCAGGACATCTGGGAGAGGATCGGATCGCCGAAACTGAAACCGGCCAACATCCGCCTTTTCAGATACGGACGACAGCCCAATCCCACGAAAGGCAAATGCACTGTCGCCGTTTCTTGTAATGGTATGACACAGATGTTGCTGCTGATCGTCGTTTGTAAAGAAGGTACATCCCTGTGCACCATCGACTGGATCCATGCTTTCAAGCTTGACATGAACACCTTGATCTACGATGGATCAACTATGGCATTGTCATCGACCACGGATTGCTACATGGTCAGCAAGTGCGAGAATAACCTACGAAAACAGGACGTCGAATGGCACTGGTCCAAAGACCATGCATTCACCAGGTTGAAGGAGATGCTCACCCAGAAGATGTGTTTGGTCCACTATGACCCATCAAAGCCGATCTCGCTGGCCGCCGATGCATCACCGTATGGTCTTGGAGCTGTAATCTCACAAACTGTGCCAAACGGCAAGGAAGAACCAATCGCGTCCGCATCCAAAACGCTGCCGACCGCCTAGAAAAACTACAGTCAAGTGGAGAGAAAACAGCATACAGATAAAACAAATACCGATATCTCTTCAAAAGAGAACACTGATGAAAACCCTGTTTATTCTGAGCCTTTAGCAAGGGTTGTGAAACGCAAAAAAGGCTGGAAAAAAAAGAGTGAAGCAAGGTCCAGCCAAATGGAGACGTTCAAACTGGAAAGGGGGAATGTGATGTTTGGTGGACTGTGTGGGACGGGAGGACTCGTTGCTCCTCCCGTGCAGCAGGTGGCGCAGCACAGGACAAAGAGAGATGTTTTTGTATATAGTTTATCCTGACTGTAGTGTGTGTGTGTGTGCAGCCATTTTTGACTTGCCTTGCTGCCAGCATTTGGTAAAGCATTAAAGGCTTCTGTTGTAAATTAAAGACTCTCAAGTTTTGTGCAGACCTAGAAAAAGAATGCAAAAACTGTTGGTCAGTGGGTTGGGTAAGGAGCAGATCAAAACTTGAATCATCAACAGCGTGTGGCAGAACCAACTTCATTGTTTTTCCTGATCCAACTCAAAAATCACTTGTCAAATGATAAAATATATTCAATCTCCCTCTGTCATCAATGACAATGTGAGGTTTAACCTCTGCATTGCATTAGTACAGATCAGGCACAAGATATTATTTGCAGCATAGAACAGGTGGATTTTGCCACTAAAATTGCTGATTCATTTTTAAGATGCACGTCTTATTTATATTGAACAATTAATAAATCTGTTTTGCAAAAATGTTCATATGACATGATTAATCTCATATATTTGCAGTCACAACATGGGACAATTGTAGCACTGAAATCTGAAAAACTGTAGATTAGTGAATTTCAGGACTGGACTTCACAACCATTCATCAAATGGAATTTGGCTTTCAATAATACTGCAAGCTTCAAAGCTTGAAGCTGCAGATAAAGATTGATAATAAGAACATATGCCTCATTCTCAGCTCTGTGTTTATGCGCTCGGTGTCCCAGTCCACGTTATTTCCTCACCAGAATAAATAAAGCATTAAAGCTTGACAAGACTTCACGTCAGTATCTAGAAAAATGTCAAGATGATATGGGTTACAATCATGAAGAAATGCTCTATTGCATGAAGTAACATTTTGACAATTGGGCTTCATAGAAGTGTTGCCAAGTCAATGTATTTAATAAAACATTTTCGATTCAATATTGTAAGTTCTAATCTGATATAGGGCCTGTCCCAGTTAGGCAATTTTTTAGGCGACTACAGGCGACTGTCGAAATATTTTCAACATGTTGCCGACAGTGGCGATAATTTGGGCTGTCGTAGGTTGTCGCCGGTGCTGACTTGGGTGAATTCCGTTGTCAAGTTGTGGTAGTCGCCTACAAATCACCTAAGTGGGACAGGCCCTTTAAGCTTTAATTGAAAACTTTATTTTGAGTAAGGTTTAAATAACAGTTCTAGATGTTAATATTGACCAAATTAAAGACACCATAAAATGGAGGATCCCTGCATTTGTCAGAATTGCTTAACCTTTGTCAGTGGAAATGTACAGGCTGTGGATGACGCCGACCAGTCTGTGCCTCAGATTGATATGCAGGATGGTGAAAGATCCAGGTGTTCTCCTAATTTCCCCTCAATTAATAATCTATATTATTACAAAACTCTGATCTTGAATGTTTATGTATTTGTGTGTTTGCTTGTTTGCTTGCTTGTGTTTTTTTCTGTGATTCACATCTCCTCAAAAACCCGATGCGTTATCGCTGAAATTTTTACATATTCCGGTAGAGATTGACCTCATGATCTCAAAAATCACCTCATCTGAAAATTTGATTCATTATTTCATGAGTTATTTCTTAAAATTCTTCACAAACCTGAGATATTTTAAAAATCGAACGAGCTAATGACATCACAATGGCTGTGCTCCCCAAGGCCAGCTGCGCAGAGATTTCAAAGCATTTTTTTTGCAAGCGCTGCGAGTTACGTTAACCCCCCCCCCACCCCCGGTTCTTCAAAAGACGCAGAAAGAAGGAGCAAATGGGTTCTGTTCTGCAGATCCTGAGGGCTTTCGACGGTCAACGCATGCTAGCGCCTAGGCTCAGCTTTTCGGACAACTCCTGTGAGCTGCCGAGAGCTTTGTACTAGAGTCGGGCCCTGTACTAGAGCTCTCTTTCTCTCTCTCCCCGGGCTCTCTCTGCTTTTCGCAGCCCGCTCGCTCGCCTGGCGCCCCTTCTCCTCTATCCCCCCTCCACCTCTCCACCCCTTCCTCCTCTCCACCTCCTCCTCCTCCCCCTTCCTCTCCCCCTCTCACCCATCCCCTCTCCTCCTCTCTCTCCCCCTCCCTCTCTCCCCCCCCTCTCCTCTACTCTTTCTCCCCCCACTCCCTCCCATTCAATATGATCATGGCTGATCATCCAACTCAGTATCCCGTACCTGCCTTCTCTCCATACCCTCTGATCCCCCTTAGCCACAAGGACCACAAATCTAACTCCCTCTCAAATATAGCCAATGAACTGGCCTCAACTACCCTCTGTGGCAGAGAGTTCCAGAGACTCTCCCACTTATCTGTGTGAAAAAAGTTCTTTCTCAATCTCGGTCTTAAAGGATTTCCCCCCTTATCCTTAAGCTGTGACCCCTTGTCCTGAGAACTTCCCCAACATCGGAAACAATCTTCCCGGTGGATGCATCTAGCATGTCCAACCCCTTAAGAATTTTGTAAAGGTTTCTATAAGATCCCCTCTCAATCTCCAAAATTCCAGAGAGTATAAACCAAGTCTATCCAGTCTTTCTTCATAAAGACAGTCCTGACATTCCAGGGAATCAGTCTGGTGAACCTTCTCTGCACTCCCTCTATGGCAATAATCTCCTTCCTCAGATTTGAGACCAAAACTGTACGCAAATACTCCAGGTGTGGATCTCACCAAGACCCTGTACAACTGAAGTAGAACCTTCCTGCTCCTATACTCAAATCCTTTTGCTATGAAAGCTAACATACCATTCGCTTTTTTTCAACTGCTCTGCACCTGCATGCCTACTTTCAATGACTGGTGTACCATGACACCCAGGTCTCGCTGCATCTCCCCTTTTCCTAATCGGCCGACCCATTTAACTAATAGTCTGCTTTCCTGTTTTTGCCACCAAAGTGGATAACCTCACATTTATCCACATTATACTGCATCTGCCAAACATTTGCCCACTCACCCAGCCTATCCAAGTCACCTTGCAGTCTCCTAGCTCGTCCCTCACAGTACTCCACCCACCCTCCTAACACACTGCCCCCCAAGCTTAGTGTCATCCGCAAACTTGGAGATATTGCCTTCAATTCCCTCATCCAGATCATTAATATATATTGTAAATAGCTGGGGTCCAGCACTGAGCCCTGCGGTACACCCACTAATCACTGCCTGCCATTTGTGAAAAGGACCCGTTTACTCCTACTCTTTGCTTCCTGTTTGCCAGCCAGTTTCTCTATCCACTCAATATCGAACCCCTAATGCTGTATGCTTTAAGTTTGTATACTAATTCTTATGTGGGACCTAGTCGAAAGCCTTCTGGGAAGTCCAGATACACCACATCCACTGGTTCTCCCTTATCCACGCTACTAGTTACATCCTTGAAAAATTCCACAAGATTCGTCAGACATGATTTTACCTTTCATAAATCCATGCTGACTTTGTCCAATGATTTCACCACTTTCCAAATGTGCTGCTATGTCCCATCTTTAATAACTGACTCTAGCAGTTTCCCCACTACCGATGTTAGACTAACTGGTCTGTAATTCCCCGTTTTCTCTCTCCCTCCCTTCTTAAAAAGAGTGGTTACGTTTGCTACCCGCCAATCCTCAGGAACTACTCCAGAATCTAAAGAGTTTTGAAAGATTATCACTAATGCATCCACTATTTCCTGAGCTACTTCCTTAAGTACTCTGGGATGCAGCCTATCTGGCCCTGGGGATTTATCGGCCTTTAATCTATTCAATTTACCCAACACCACTTCCCGACTAACCTGGATTTCACTCAATTCCTCCTTTGACCCGCGGCCCCCAGCTATTCCCGGCAGATTATTTATGTCTTCCTTAGTGAAGACGGAACCAAAGTAGTTGTTCAATTGGTCCGCCATATCCTTGTTCCCCATGATCATATAACCATATAACCATATAACAATAACAGCACGGAAACAGGCCCTCTCGGCCCTTCCAGTCCGTGCCGACCATTTGTTTTCCCCTAGTCCCATCTACCTGCACTCAGACCATACCCCTCCATTCCCTTCACATCCATATACCTATCCACTTTACTCTTAAATGTTAAAATCGATCCTGCCACCCAACCACTTCTCTGCTGGGAAGCTGATTCCACACAGCCACCACCCCCCCTCTCTCTCCTCTGATAAAGAGGGTCCCCCTCACGGTTACCCCGAAACCTCTGTCCCTTAATTCTATGTCATGCCCTCCTTGTTTGAATCTCCCTACCCTCAATGATAAAAAAAGTAAAGAAAAAAAAAAAACGTATCCACGTTAACTCTGTCTATCCCTTTCATTGATTTTAAAGACCTCAATCAAGTCCCCCCTTAACCTTCTGCGCTCCAAAGAATAAAGACCTAACTTGTTCAACCTTTCTCTGTAACATAGTTGCTGGAACCCTGGCAACATTCTAGTAAATCTCCTCTGTATTCTCTCTATTTTGTTGACATTCAACTCACCTGTTTCTGACTGCAAGCGACCTACATTTGTTTTAACTAATCTTTTTCTCTTCACATATCTATAAAAACTTTTGCAGTCAGTTTTTATGTTCCCTGCCAGTTTTCTTTCATAATCTATTTTTCCTTTCCTAATTAAGCCCTTTGTCCTCCTCTGCTGGTCTCTGAATTTCTCCCAGTCCTCTGGTATGCTACTTTTTCTGGCTTCTTTGTACGCATCATCCTTTGCTTTGATACTATCCCTGATTTCCCTTGTTATCCATGGATGCCCTACCTTCCCCGATGTATTCTTTTGCCAAACTGGGATGAACAATTTTTGTAGTTCATCCATGCAGTCTTTAAATGTCTTCCATTGTATATCCACCGTCAACCTCTTTTAGAATTTAATTTGCCAGTCAATCTTGGCCAATTCACGTCTCATACCCTCAAAGTTACCTTTCTTTAAGTTCAGAACCATTGTTTCTGAATTAACAATGTCACTCTCCATCCTAATGAAGAACTCAACCATATTATGGTCACTCTTGCCCAAGGGGGCATGTTCAACAAGACGACTAACTACCCCTTCCTCATTACTCAAAACCCAGTCTAAAATAGCCTGCTCTCTCGTTGGTTCCTCAACATGTTGATTTAGATAACTATCCCGCATACATTCCAAAAAATCCTCTTCCTCAGCACCCCTGCCAATTTGATTCACCCAATCTATATGTAGATTGAAGTCACCCATTATAACTGCCTTTGTCGCACGCATTTCTAATTTCCAGTTTGATACCGATGAGTATTTAGAAGATTGGGAATGTGTTAGAAGTAGAGATCCTCATTGCCCTTAAGATCCCCGAACGTAATAGACAATAAGATTTTGTGGCACAGGATTCCTTAAACCCGACCGCTCCATTAATAACAGATAGTGCGAGAGTTCACGGTACCAGAAGCCAAACTAAAAATAAAACTCAAATAGTTAAGGACAAAGAAGGTAGAGGAAGGGTACAGAAAGCAGGGCATTTTTACAAGCTTAAACCTAAACGAGTTGAACGAGTAGCGAGAGAAGAAAATTAGTCATTTAGAAGGTACCGTGAACCCCCTAGTGAAGGGGAAGATATATCTGGGGGTGAGACAACAATTGAAGAAACCGAGATAGACCTTGATATGGCAGAAGTACAAAAAGTAAACAAACAATTCTTAGACAGTTCTCTGTTAGAGAAATCTGTTTGATCTGACCAATGCAGTGAGTGCAAATAATCCCCATACAATAAGAGTCTATACCCCATGGAAGCCCAACGAGACGATGGCCATTTTAAGTCAAATACCCGGTCTTAGAAAATCACCTGCTTCCTTTGTGGATCACCTAAGAACTACAATGTGCATTTAATAGACTCCTGAGATCTATGGACGGTGATCCAGCAAATAATTACCCCAAGCGAACACACCAGGTTCCTAACAACTCTAGGACATCTGTCGCATGAAGCTCCAGCGAATATAATAGCGGACAATAGTGCAAGGGAAGAGACTGTTTTAACGGCCTTTGCAAACACCCTTCAAAAGCCGATTAACCATATAACCATATAACAATTACAGCACGGAAACAGGCCCTCTCGGCCCTTCCAGTCCGTGCCGACCATTTGTTTTCCCCTAGTCCCATCTACCTGCACTCAGACCATACCCCTCCATTCCCTTCACATCCATATACCTATCCACTTTACTCTTAAATGTTAAAATCGATCCTGCCTCCACCACTTCTGCTGGAAGCTCATTCCACACAGCCACCACCCTCTGAGTAAAGAAGTTCCCCCTCACGTTACCCCGAAACTTCTGTCCCTTAATTCTCATGTCATGCCCTCTTGTTTGAATCTTCCCCTACCCTCAATGGGAAAAACGTATCCACGTTAACTCTGTCTATCCCTTTCATCATTTTAAAGACCTCAATCAAGTCCCCCCTTAACCTTCTGCGCTCCAAAGAATAAAGACCTAACTTGTTCAACCTTTCTCTGTAACTTAGTTGCTGGAACCCTGGCAACATTCTAGTAAATCTCCTCTGTACTCTCTCTATTTTGTTGACATCCTTCCTATAACTAGGCGACCAAAATTGTACACCATACTCCAGAATTGGTCTTACCAATGCCCTGTACAATTTTAACATTACTTCCCTGCTCCTATATTCAATGCTCTGATTTATAAAGGCCAGCACACCAAAGGCTTTCTTTACCACCCTATCTACATGCGATTCCACCTTCAGGGAACTATGCACAGTTATTCCTAGATCCCTCTGTTCCACAGCATTCCTCAATTCCCTACATTTACCACCTAGGATTGACTTAGCCAGAATCCTAGATGTGAGACCGAAAAAGGGAGAGGGAGCAGCCCCCACTTCACATTACACTGGCTTACGACCGGAGTGGGTAGGATAAAGAGCTGGAAATCTTCTTTAAAACACACAAAGACAGGATTAGGAGGTGGAAGTGTTGGCACTAATTGAGGGAAAAGAGGGAGCTGCCGAATATACCAAAACACCAGCACAATTATGGAAAAGTACTGCAGGAGTTGCCCGAAATGTGAACTACCCGGCAAGAGTTAAAGACCTAGGAACGATGGTAAGAAAGGCAATCAGCATGGCAGACCCGAGGAATTACCAAAAGCAAAATTTGTCCAATCAATATTTTGTTGAATTTTATCAGGCCCCAAGGACATTTGTTACCCGCGTACGTCATCATCAGGGGAGTGAGGTATGCGAGTATGTGCACCCTCAAGTGTGGGTGGAGGACACAGTTCAGGTAGGATGCGTGAACATCAATCCCATCCAAGTAGCTCTCCAGAAAGGGGTAACACTTTCTTCAATACAGCAATATCCACTAAAACCACAGGCGGTCAGCAGCACTGACAAATTAATTCGGGGATTGCTGGAACAAGGATACTGGTGAAATGTCAATCGATCTGTAACACCCCTATTCTTGCTGTTCCAAAACTGGGAAAGGAGGGCCAATACAGACTTGTGCAAGATCTGAGAGAAATCAGTAATATTGTGGAACCGCACCTTGCCCTTGTGCCAATCCCTGCCCACATCCTAGCCCAAATATCGGCTGAAGCAAAAATCTTTTTGATAGTTGACTTGCAACATGCATTCTTTTCTCTACCTCTTCACGAAGACAGCCAATATTTGTTTGCTTTCACATATAGGGGCCAACAATACACCTGGACCAGATTGCCTCAAGGGTTTATCAATTTGTCTACTTTATTTTTCAGGTGTCAACAAGACCAATTGAGTAGTTTAAAGTTCAAAATGAATTCAACATTAGTGCAGTATGTTGATGATTTATTAGTTGCCAGCAAAAACGAATCCAATAATCGGAAAGATACTGCTCAACTACTCAACCATTTAGTTGATTAAGGATATGTAGTCTCCCAGTCAAAAGTACAGATGGTCCTGGAGAAAGTCACATTTTCCCCCTCTTCCCCACCTCTTCCCCCCTCTTCCCCCGTCTCCCCGTCTCCCCCTCTTTTCCCCACTTTCTCCCCTTCTCTTTCCCTCTCTCCCCTCTCTCTCTCTCCCCCACCTCTCTGCCCTTCTCTCTCTGCACCTCCTCTCTCTGCCCCCTCTTCCTCTCTGCCCTTCTCTGTCTGCCTCTCTCTCTCTCTCATCCATCTCTGCCCACTCTCTCTCTGCCCTCTCTCTCTAACCCCCCCCTCTCTCTAGACGAGCCCGCGAGTTGGGTGCTATGCGCGAGTGGATCGGGCGGGGATGGGCCAAATGGAGCAAATTAATAATATTAATATGATATCAAGGGGGATGGTTAGTGTATGTGTGTAGGGGTGGTTAGTGTGTGTTTGACGCCGCAGGCCCCCCCCCCCCCCCGCCAACCGTGCATTGAGGGAACGGGACCCAATGGATCCCACTTGGTCTAGCATATTTTAAATGTGGCAATTTCAGCCACCTCTGCCAGTTCCTCTGGCATCTCAATCCATGTACAGTATACATCATACTCTGTGTGAAAAAGGTGCCCTCGATCTTTTTTATATCTTCTTCCCCTCACCTTAAGTTACATAAATTGGTAGGACAAATATTATGCAGAACTGATATTGAAAGCCTAGTTGACATTACCTCGGAGACTAAAGATATATATTTTTCATACTGGTGAGAAAAAACGTGTGACATTTAAACTTGTACTGCAAGATTGTCTCTGCAGTAACCTGAATTTTCTATTCATACGTTCATGTTTTAACCAAATCAGGAGCACCTGAAGAGCCAGCTGTCTGTTGTTATGCACAGCATGGCTCCCTCAGGGTTCAGTCCTCAGAATCGTCCTGTTGTTGTACATTATATTCAGGGTGTGAAAATATGAAATATGGATATTGTTGTGTCTCTGAGGAAAAATGCCTTGAAATGTTAGGTATTGTCGGAATGCAGCCCAATAAAGTTAAACGCTGATAATTCTGATAATATTATCTCTGAAATCCTTCTTCGACATGAAATGTCACCTATTCCTTTTCTGCAGAGATACTGCCTGGCCCGCTGAGTTACTCCAGCGTTTTATGTCTAACGTCAGTGCAAACCAGCATCTGCAGTTCCTCCCGACATGCATTGTTTCCTGTGTTCTTTATAAAGGGTGCTTTAGGAATGCAAGCCCTCGTTTTATTTTCTATCGACTAATCTGGAGTCCCTTCAGAGCTGCTGTGACTCCGTGATGCTAAATTCCCTTTTGGCGAGGTCGGAAAGGGAGCAGATACAAAGGAATTGATTTCTGCTCCGAAATGCATTCAAGCACAGAGAACAGCCCAATCCCCACACAGTTTTGCTAATCTGTGCGCCACCTAAAACTACAGACAAAAATCATTGCATATATTTAGCAAACCAATTAGAGAAAAATCTTTATTGATTGAGTGACTACCTTTCCACGCCCCTGGGACCTATTAACGTTGAAGCATGAACCACCGGGAAACTGACCTTCACGATTTATTTGCCACTTAATTTCTAATGGCTTATGAGGTCAAAATTAGAAGTCGGATGTTTTTTCAGTATTCAGAAATTCCCCATTGAGTGTTGCATTACATATTGGAATGAGTTACATTACTGGGTGCCCCGAACCGTCTCTACACGAGGAATGATTTGATTCTTCTCGGGCTCAGTGCAGAATTGAAAAGGTCACATCACCACACATTATCACTTTGCTGTATCCTTCCCCTTAATTATATACTTAAATGAGTAGGAGCGGAAATGTGGCCACAGGCGCAATTACACGCTTGCTTTCGTGTTACGGTCATTATGTTCTGGCACCGGACTGTACCCCATCTCTGGTTTCCTACAGTCATGGCATTATACGGAATTACAGTATGGAAACTCCAAGTTTGGAGTATGGAAACTCCAAGTTCGAGCCGCGGAGTGTGTTCGACCGTCCCGAAATGGAAGTTTCGATCATTCCGATGAGAGGGCCTGTACATACGGCTGTCTGTAGCTGCGACTATGGCCCTGACCACGGATGAACAAAGGAGGAGGACTGACTGAACTTTGTTGCCTTCCACCACAGTGAAGAATGGTGTGGTGGATGTTTATGTTAAAGTCTATTGTTTATTGTGTGTTCTTTTTTTAATGGTATCGCTGCATGGCAAATTAATTTCACTGTACCTTAGTTGGTGCATGTGAAAAATAAATTTGTATTATATTGACATCAATCATCCATCTATCATAAACAGACCCCTTTGGCCTCACCAAGCAGTGGATCATCATTACGTGAAGGGAATGGAGGGTATGGTCCTGATGCAGGTATGGGCCTGGAAAAAATACAGGGCCAGACTAAGTAGGACCCGTTGGGTCTCATGTTCACACGGGGGGGGCTGGTCCTCCAACGCAATATTCCATCTCTCCACCAATTCCAATATTGGTGGCCAGTGGGGGGGGAGGTGTTTCTGGAACGTTAGTATGGGTGTTGTGGGCTGAAGGGACTGGTTTCCAGAGGGCTAGTATGGATATTGTGGGCCAAATGGATTCTTGGGCTGGCAGCTCAGTCACTGAGGCCTGGCAGGCTGGCAGCTCAGTCACTCAGGCCTGGTGGGCTGGCAGCTCAGCCACTCAGGCCTGGTGGGCTGGCAGCTCAGTCACTCAGGGCTGGAGGGCTGGCAGCTCAGTCACTCAGGGCTGGTGGGCTGGCAGCTCAGTCACTCAGGGCTGGTGGGCTGGTAGCTCAGTCACTCAGGGCTGGTGGGTTGGCAGATCAGTCACTCAGGGCTGGTGGGCTGGCAGTTCACTCACGGCTATTCCTTGAAATTCCATTTCAAGCAGAGTGCAGGCCACCAAATTCAGTTTCATAGCATTTCAAGCAGAGTGCAGGCCACCAAATTCAGTTTCATAGCATTTCAAGCAGAGTGCAGGCCACCAAATTCAGTTTCATAGCATTTCAAGCAGAGTGCAAGCCACAAATTCAGTTGCATAGCATTTCAAGCTGAGTGCCGGCCACCAAATTCAGTTTCATAGCATTTCAAGCAGAGTGCAGGCCACCAAATTGTCAAACAACTCATTGCATTGACATTAAGGGTGAACAAATAATTTATCGTAAGTAAATTGAAGTCTCACGGTTCAGTTGTTCACAGATAAGAATCACAGTTGTGGAATCTCCCTCACGATCTTCAGAGTGACTGACTCACATCCAGGCATCTGGGGTTTTATAGTGCTGCCCCACCCCCCAGGAATGGGCATTACCTTCATTCGTGGTGATTGACAGGCGAGAGGACCAATCAGCTGATCTCAAGATTTTTAAATACTCATAAGTTTTTTATTTTTCATCGATCGGAAAAATGTTCGGGGTTGCTTCAGCAGAGGAGGACTGTGGTAAGATGGGCAAAATCATAGTGATATATAGCAGCATTCTTTCTAAAATCAATATACAGCGCAGACAGGAAGTGGTCAAGATGAGACTTTTAGTTATATCATATCTATATACTTTTAAAATTCTGTGCGTGTGTGCGTCTGCCGACCGACCGACCAGGTGTGTCTCACATTCCTTTTTTTTTCAGATAAGATTTTCGCCCTTTGATTCCCTGGTCCTCCAAAACCAGACCCTCAAACGCTGCCATTTTTTCCATTTTGCTAGACATTACACTTTTACATTCACAAATGCACTCCTCATTACATTTAGATATTTTTATGTACACAATTTTAAATAAAATCCTTCTTCCCCCCCCCCCCCAATTTTTCAAAATGTTAAAAAAATCAAACTGCTCTCTCCCATAGAATGTTGGCGAACGTTCCATCGTGTGATGTCGCAATGCCCAAGGCTCACAGATGTCCAATCGGAATGGATCTCATTTACATCTGCCTTTGCTCCAGCCCCCCCCCCCCCCCCCCCCCCCCGCAGCCTGTGTCGAAGCGCTTGATCACGTGTGTGGGAGAGTGGGAGGGGGAGGGGGAGCAGTGGGGAGGGAGGGGGAGAGCGGAGAGAGAGAAAGAGGATTGGGGGTGATAGGGAGTGGAGAATAGATGGACTGCCCCTACCCATCCCCCTCCCTCTCTACCACCCCACTCTTTCACCCCTCTCTCCCCCCCACCCCTCTCCCCCTCCCTCCACACTCTTCCCCCTCCTTCCAGTACCACCCCATCTCCCTCCCCCCCTCCCACCCCCCCCCCCTCCCCCACACCTCTCTCACCCTTCCCCATCTCCCTCTCCTCCCCTCTCCATCTCCCTCTCGTCACCCCTCTCCCTCTCCCCCCCTCCTCCTCCCACCCCATCCCTCTCTCCCCACACCCCCCTTCCCTCTCTCCCACACCCCCTTCCCTCTCTCCCCACCCCCCTTCCCTCCCCTCTCCCCCCCCACCCCCTATCCCCGCCCCCTCCCCACTCTTCCCACTCTCTCCTCACTCTTCCCCCCTCTCTCCCCTACCCCATATCCCCCTCCCCTCCCTACCCCTTCCCCCACACACCTCTCCCCTCCCCTCTCTCCTCCCCTCCCCACACCTCTCTCCTCCCCCCTCTCCATCTCCCTTTCCTCACCCCTCTCCCTCTCTTCCCTCCTCTTCCACCCCATCCCTCTGCTCCCCCCCCACCCCCTTCGCTCTCTCCCCCACCCCCCTTCCATCTCTCCCCCATCCCTTTTTCTGTACCCAGCTCTCCCTCTTCCACCACTCCCCCTAACCCCCCTCCCTCTCTCCCACTTACACCACTCCCCCTACCCCTCTCCCCCTCCCTCCCCACTCTTCCACATCTCTCCCCCATTCCCACACCCCTGTCCCTCCCAACCTCTCTCCCTCCTCCTCCCTCCCTATCTCCACCCACCCCTTTCCCCTACCCCTTTCTCCCTTCCACCCCTCCCCCTCCCCTCCCCCTCCACCTCCCTCTCCCCCACTTCCACCACCCCCGTACACCGCTCCCTCTCCCTCCACACTCTTCCTCCCATCCCCCACCCCTCCCCATCTCCCTCCCCACCCATCTTTCTCCCCCTCCATTCCCTCTCCCTCCCCACTCTTACCCCTCTCTCCACTCTCCGCCTCCCTCCCCACTCCTCCCCCTCCCCCTACCACTCTCCCCCTCCCTCCGCACTCCCCCCTCCCTCCACACCAGGAGCAGGGAGGTTCTACTGTAGTTGTACAGGGCCTTGATGAGACCACACCTGGAGTATTGCGCACAGTTTTGGTCTCCAAATCTGAAGAAAGACATTCTTGCCATAGAGGGGGTTCAGAGAAGGTTCACCAGACTGATTTCTGGGATGTCAGAACTTTCATATGAAAAAAGACTGGATAGACTCGGCTTGTACTCGCTGGAATTTAGAAGATTGAGGGGGGATCTTATAGAAACTTACACAATTCTTAAGGGGTTGGACAGGCTAGATGCAGGAAGATTGTTCCCGATGTTGGGGAAGTCCAGAACAAGGGGTCACAGTCTAAGGATAAGGGGGAATTCCTTTAGGACCGAGATGAGGAAAACATTCTTTACACAGAGAGTGGTGAGTCTCTGGAATTCACTGCCACAGAAGGTCGTTGAGGCCAGTTGGCTATATTCAAGAGGGAGTTAGATGTGGCTCTTGTGGCTAAAGGGATGAGGGGGTATGGAGAGAAGGCAGGTACGGGATACTGATTGGGGATGATCAGCCATGATCATATTGAATGGCGGTGCAGGCTCGAAGGGCCGAATGGCCTACTCCTGCACCTATTTTCTATGTTTCTAAGTTTCTATGTCTTGCTCCCCACCTCTCCCTCCCCCACCTTTCTGTTTCCCTCTCTCTCCACTACCCCGCTCCTTACCCCCCTCAACATTCTTCCCCATCTCTCTCCTTCCCCCCTCTCCCTCCTCCCTCTCCTCCCTCCTCCCTCTCACCCCTTCTCCCACCCCTCTCTCCCCACCCCCATCCTCTCTCACCCCCTCCCTGAAATCTCGCTCACCCCCTCCCCACCCCTCCTCCCCTTCCTCCCTCCCCCCTTCCCTCACTCCCCCCGCCATGCTCTCTCTCCTCACCCCTCGCTCCCTCCCCTCCCACTCCCTCTCTCCCCACTCACAACCCCCACCCCTCTTCACCCCCATCTCCCCACCCCTTCCCCCTCTCTCTTGCACCACTCCCAGCTACCCTGCTCCCGCTCACTCCCCACTCTTCCCCTCTCCCTCCACCTCCCCACCTCTCTCCCTCCCCTTTCTCTCTTTCTTCCCCTCCTCTCTCTCCCCTTCCACTCTCTCCCTCTCCTCTCTCTCCCTCCATTCTCTCTCCACCTATCCCCTCCCCCTCTTCCTCCCCCTCTCCTCTCCCCGCCACCTCTCCCTTTCCTCCCCTCTTCTCCACCACCCCTCTCCTCTCACCTCCCCTTCTTCCCCTCTCCCCTCCCCTTCCCCCACCCCTCTCTACCCCCTTCACCCCCTCCTCCCACCCCCTTCCCTCTCTCCCCCACCCCCCTTCCTTTTCTCCCCTGTCCCCCTCTCCCCCGCCCCTTCCCCTACCCCTGTCCCTCTTCCACCACTCCCCCCACACCTTTCCCCCTACCCCTCTGTCCCTCTTCCACCTAGCCCTCTCCCCCCACTCTTCACTTCTCTCCCCCAAACCTTCCCCCTCCCTCCCCTCTCCCCGCACCCCTTTTTCCCAAACCCTCTCTCCCTCTTCCACCACTGCCGCACCCGCCTCCCTTCCCTCTACCACCACTCCCCCCCTACCCATCTCCCCCTCCCCACTCTTCCACTTCTTTCTCCCTTCCCCCACCCCTCTCCCACCCCACCTCTCTTCCTCCCCCACCCTCTCTCTCCCCCTCCCTCCCTATCTCCCCCAACCCTATCCCCTACTCCTCTCTCCCCCTTCCACCACTCCCCCTTTCCCTCTCTCTCTCCCACTTCCACCACTCTCCCCTACACCTCTCACCCCCTCTCCCCCCTCCCTTCCCTCTCCCTCCCCACTCTTCCCCTCCCCCTACCACTCTCCCCCTCTCGCCACACTCTCCCCCCACTATCCCCCCTCCCCTCCTCCTCTCCCTCCCCCACCCCTCCCCACCCCTCCCCCACCCCTCTCACCCCCTCCCTGAACCCTCTCACACCCTCCCCCACCTCCCTCTCCTCCTCCCTCTCCCCCTCTCCATCTCCCTCTCTCCTCACCCCTCCCCCACCCCCTCTCTCCCCACCCCTCTTCACCCTCATCCCACCACCCCCCTTCCCCTCGCTCCTGCACCACTCCCTGCTACCCTCTCCCCCTCACCCTTTCTCTCTCCCCCCCTCCTCTCCCACACCCTCTCTCTCCCCCCCCTCCTCTCCCACACCCTCTCTCTCCCCACCTCTCTACCTCTCCTTTCTCTCTCTCTCCCTCCTCTCTCTCCCCCTCCACATGTTGGCCATGAATAATAACAATTAATTGGATTTTTGCTAAAGTTCTCAACTGCAATTAAAGTGTAACCTACTGCAACCGAGTTGGATTGGTCTGATAGGCCCACTCAGTACAGAGCACCTTGCTGAAGTCTATGAGCTGGTGAGATTCAGTCTCATGTGCAGAAAATTAAAAACTGAAAGCTTAAGATTTTATAATTCTAATTTGGATCACAAATTTCTGGATCGATAAAACTCATTGAACTATGAAAGTTGCCATTGGACATGGCATCATTTCATTCTCTGATGCAATTGCTATTAATATTTATTAGTACACTTTTCTTACTATTTGTTTTGATTTTTTCCCCCCCAAACATTTCAATGGAATGTCAGTCACCTGAGGGACATCTGAACACAATCTTACAGATACTGGCAAAGGTGACAGGTAGGAGTTTGGGGGGTTAATTAATGAGGCAGATATATGATTGATATTTGCTTAACTTAGACACTTTAATTTGATACGTTCGATCAGTTCTCATAAATGGGTGAATCACTTGATCAGTTTGGAGAAGGCAAACAATTTCCTTGCGCATTTTGCAGTAAAATAATTCAATTGAATGCAAATACAAAATATTGATGCTGGAAAATTGACATAAAACAGAAAATGTTGAACAGTTCAGGTATTGGGAGGGCCAACCAGAGTTAACATTTCAATCTTTGATCTTACATCTTGATCCAGTTGATTGGATCTTTGAATATAAGATGGTTCCATCAGTTAGTATTGTCATAGTGAAAGAATCCTATTTAATATAAGATTTTATTGTTTGGCTTTGCCATAATCTAATAATGCAAATGGCTACCGTTGCAGCCACCGGATCTGTGGTGGCTGTCTGTACACCAGTTTGCCCGCGTTAAACAAGGACATGCACAGGTGCCCTAAAGGACAGTTATACTTGTTTCGAGTGACCGCCGATGATGACGGTGGAGATGGAAGAGTGGACCTGGGAATTCACCTGGAATCCAAATGAGGATGGAGATTTTGGGATGCTATGTGCCCCCCCCCGGCTCTGGATTAAAGCGGCTGCTGTGAACTCGCAGGCGCACTGTTTTCCATGAGTTACGTCGCCACCTCCCCCCCACCCCCTCGTTCTTCAAAATGCGCCGAAAATGAGCAAGGTCTGCAGATCCTGAGGTCACCGGAGGTCACCGGCACTGATTGGCGCTCACCAGCGCTTCCGGCTTGCTTTTTGTAAATAAGCAATTCACAAACTCTTAAAGTGTGCAACATCTTTTAATGATAGCACAGGGTATTACATATATCATCAAGCACTGGCTACATTCTTCTACTGAACTGTACCCAGGGAGGGGAAGGCGTTATGATTGATGTTAACTAGGCGGGGTTAATGGTACTGAGGTAGCTATATTATTGGTTGCATATATAAGCAACTAAGCAACCTCCCGCTGCTAACCGTTCCTACCCTGCACCCCTCCGTCGCTGCTACCCACTCCGGGTTTCCAGAGAGTGGGGCCCTGTACTCTCTCACCAGACTATCTCCACTTTTCGCAGCCCACTCACTCACCCGGCTCCCCTCCACCTCACCCCCCTCCTCTTCTCACCCCCACACCTCTCCTCTCCCCCTCCCCCTCCCTCCCCCCTCCCTTCCCCCTCCTCTCTTTCCCCATCCACACTCTCTCCACATCCCTACTCCCCATCCCCTCACCCCTCCCCCTCTCCTCTCCCCCTCTCCTCTCCTCCTCTCCCCACTCCCCGCTCTCTCCCCCTTCCCCCTCCTCTTCTCCTCCCTCCTTCTCTCCCCCCTCCCCTCTACTCCCAGCCCCTTCTACCTCGCCCCCCTTCTCTCTCCCACCTCTCACCCTCCCCTCACCTCTCACTCCCTCCTCTCTCCCCACCTCCTCCCTCCCCCCCCCCCTTTCCCCCTCTCTCCCCTGCTTTCTCTCTCCCCTCCTCTCTCTCCCCATCCACACTCTCTCCACTTCCCCCTCCCCTTCCCCCTCCACCCTCCCCTCTCCCCCTCTACCGTCCCCTCCCTCTCTCCCTCTCCCCTCCCCCTCTCCCCCTCTCCCCCTCTCCCCACTCCCCACTCTCTCCCCCTCCTCTCCCTCCCTCTCCCCCCCTTCCCCTCCCCCTCCCCCTTTCACCTCCCTTCACCCTCCACCCTCCAACCTCCCTCCCTCCCCCTCCCCCCTCCCTCCCCCCCTCTCCCCCTCCTCTCTCCGTCCCTCCCCTCTCCCCCCTCTCCTATCCCGTCCTCACGATAGCTCTACGATTTTTCGCCAGTTCACTCACCTTTCTCCTGTGCTGCGAGTGCATCAAATTCCGTTCCGATCGGTTGAATGTTGTAAAAGTTAGCGAGGTTTAAAAATCGTGAAAACCGCGCGTGCGCAGATCGATCAGTCAGTGCCACACGGATTAGTCTCTTACCCTGTCGCTCCCCAGGTTGGTCCGCCCCTTCCTGCACCATTGTGTCTTTACTTGAGCTGAGGGTGGCCGGCGGAGCTTTCCAACTGGACTTTCGGAGGGACCTGAAACAACTCAGCTCAGCCCAGCCCCAAGCAGCCGCCCAGCCCCAAGCAGCCCAGCTCCAAGCAGCAGGCCAGCATCGCAGACCCGACCCAGCCCAGCCCAGATTCAGAGACCCAGCCCAGCCCGGAGTCGGAGATATCGCCGATATCGTCAAATGGAAAGCGGAGACTCTGATCCCGGCAGAGGAGAATGACCAGCAACCAGCAGCCGCTGGGAGTCACTATCGCACCAACAATTTCTGCCGCTACCCCTCTGGTCCCCCTCGCTGGCTCTTCCCCCCTTCCCCGTGATGTCCCCCCCTTTCCCCCATGGCTCTTCTCCCATCTTTTCTCTGAGCTCAATCCCCCCCCCGCCCACACACCCCTTTCCCCCCTACAACTCCCCCCACCCACACACCCATCCCCACACACACTACCCTCACACACCACAACCGCCCACACCCTCCCGCCCCCACAGCCCCTGCCCCCACAACTCCCCCTCCCCACAAAACCCCTAGCCCCCCACAGCCCACCCCCACAGCCCTCCCTGCCTCCACAACCCCCCACCGGCCCCACTACCTCCCCCTCCCCCACAACCATTAATTGCATTTTTACTCTCCCAACAGCGCTTCCCTATTCTACCTCTCATCTGCACACTGGGAACAATTTACAATGACCAATTAATATACCAACTTCCATATACATGTGATTTGGGAGGAAATGAGAGCACCGGGGGAAAACCTGCACAGTCATAGTTAGAAAGTGCAAACTTCAGGCAGACAGCACCTGAGATCAGGATTGAACCCAGGTCTCTGACGTTATGAGGCAGAAACCTTACTAAATATGTCACAGTCGTAATAAGGTGGGATTATCATTTTAATGCCTTGATATAAGACTCTGCCCAAAGTCTCACTCATCACATCTGCAACCAAAACCATTGAGTCCAAAATTTCCTTCACATTACGAGTAAACATAATCTGGGAAGTAAGACTTTCACTTTAATCTCTTTCTCTAACTGCTCTCATTCACTCACGGTTCATCCTCACTGTCAACCCCAGTTCCACTCCTTCAGAGGCAGCCCCTCCCCAACCCTCCCTGCAGCTTAATGAGTTTACTTTGTCTCCTTCCCAGTTCCGACGAAGAGTCTTCAATCTGAAATGCTTTCAATCTGAAATTCAATCTGCAATGTGTCTCGCTCCATAGATGCTGCTTGACCTGCAAAATATTCAGAGAATCATTTTATTTTAGCTTTCCAGCATCTGCAGTTTTTTTGATGTCCGCTTACTTGTTAAATATAGTCGGCTTTGCTCGAAGGACTAGAGGCCTTGCGATGTTGGTCCATTAACTTGCATCATTGATAGTAAGATTAAACGAGAACTTACCAGTTTGAAGTTTGATCTTTATTTTATGAGGAGTCGAGTTGAGGGACTACGTGAATAGAAGCCCGTACAGCCGTTGGTGCGTCAATCTTCAAAGCAGCGGAATGAATTCACAGCTAACAATGACCGAAGTATAACGGTAAGATGATAAAACTAGAACTACCAGATGAGATCTATGAGGGTGGGAGCGGAGGGCACGTAGTCCCTCAACTCGACTCCTCATAAAATAAAGATCAAACTTCAAACTGGTAAGTTCTCGTTTAATCTTACTATTTTACTTCGGAGTCACGTGAGTGACTACGTGAAGACTTCAAAGCACTGTGAATTCACGCCGCAGACTCAAATCCGACGTTCACACTGCCTGGATTGACTCAAAAGTCGTTAACAATCAATCATGCATCAGTAATACATTTGTTAAATGAAATAACAGTTTATTTACAAACAAATCATAACAAACCCCTCTAACTCAGGGAAAAATGTAACAGTACTGACACAAGAATCAGCAAACACCCCGAGCCTTGAAAATCGGCTTGTGATAAAACCTGTGAAAAGTTAGCTCACTGGACCATCCTGCGGCCGCGAGGACCTTGAAATCGTTTGCACCGACACCTTACTGTGTGGTTTTTTGTGACTAATAAAATAAAGCCAACTCTGTTCCTCTCAGAGGTTTTAGTAATCTCAATGTAACGAGATAAATGTGAGACTATACAGAAGCGATCATCTGCGGGGTATGCTGAAAACACCATCTTACATCCTGTCATGCCTCTTTTATTATGTTTAAGCAAATCATAGACATAAAATATAATGGCATCAGCCGACACATGCATTCTATCTAGCCGTAGCTTTTGCAATGTTTGTACATGTTGGGCTGAAACCAACACCATAAGCATGACCACCTTCATAGTTAATTTGGCTATAGATAGGCTTGTAACCGGAGCCCACTGGCGAAGAAGCATAAAAACCTCACTCACATTCCAAATACCGGCATACCTGAGTTTAGGAGGATTAGAATTGAAAACTCCCTTCATGAATCGTGTCCCTACTGTATGCAATTCTGCATTCATAGGTAAATAAGAAGACAGAGCACTTCTGGCTGAATTAATTGCACTGTAACTTATTTTTTTGGTCAAAATAAAGAGTTGACAAACTCCAATACATCCGTGATCCCTGCCGTGTGATATACAATATCCTGCTGTAGGCAGAATTGCTCCCACTTCCTTATATAGGTGATATATTGCTGCTGTGTACTATCCCTGCAGGCCGACGTGAGAACATCCACCGTCCGATGAGACAGTCCTCTCCCCAGGTATGGCCTCCTTAAAATCTGCAAATTAACAGATCAATACGATCCTATAAAGATGTTTGATCCCCAGTGACTGGATTTACCAGTAGATTTTTATTCTTGGGCATAAGCATGTAAGGCTCCCTAGCCATTTGTAATACAACGGGAAACCATGCTCGTGTAGGCCAATCTGGCACTACCAATACCCCTGAAGCGGAGTACTCCTTGATCTTTTGCAAACATCTGCTGATGAGACAGAATGAAGGAAATACATACACAAACATTCCTCCCCCAATGCAGCGAAAATGCATCCACTGCTACTGCCCCAGTATCTGGTTACCATGAAACATATCTAGGTAACTGATGATTTAATCGAGATGCCAAACAAGTCAATATCTGGCAATGCATACTGATCAATCATTTGGTTAAATACATCCTGATTTAACATCCATTCAATGTTGTCATAAAACTGACGTGACCTCTTCCTGGCAAATAAAGTGCTGAAAGCCAGATATTTGGTCAATACACCAGCTCCAAATCTGGTTAGCCAGTCTATCACAAGACTGTGACTTAACTACCACCCATGTGGTTTACATATGCCACTGCTGTGGTGTTGTCAATCTGACCTGCACATGCAGATCCTCCTTGTAGAACAATAAGCTTTGAGCCCATACCAGGTGCCCAACAACTCTAAATAATTAATCCCTCTTAATTGAGGAAGCGATGTCTCATCCACATTCCATCTGCCTCCACAACTAGAAGACATATCTGTTGCACCCCAACCCAGTGCACTTACATCAGTCTGTAATATCAGTGTAATTTAAGAACCTTCCTTAAATTTTTTGAGACATGTACTATCCACCATTGTATGTCAGCAATCGCCCCAGCTGACAACTGCATAGGCCTATCAAAAATGGCCCCTTTGTATTCTCATGCCTGTTCCTTTGATGGTTGTAATTGTTGATAATGCAGAGGACCATACTGCACAGCTGAAAGGCTGCAACAACTTCCCAATAAAACTGGCTACTTGTCTAATCGAAGGCCGTTGTTCTCCAACGAGATTAACACAGTCCTCAATTAACTGATTCAATTTATCCCTGGGCAAAGTTACCAACATGTGATTGGAATTAATGGTAAATCCCAGATAATCAATAATTTGGAGTGGTGATAATTTAGATTTATCTGGGTGAATAAACAAATCCATTTGTTCAAAAGTGATTTTAACAACTGAAACTGATGATTGAGTTTCAGCATGAGTCTTTCCAACAATCAGAATATCATCTAAATAGGCCATTACCACATGCCCCTGAGCTCTAAGTAATGCTAACACAGGTTTTACCAATTTAGTAAATAATCTAGGAGCTGAAGTTAATCCATTCGGCAATGTCCTGAATTGCCACAGCTCAGTCATCCAAATAAATTTCAAATATCTTCTATCATCACCATGAATAGACACTGCGTAATACGCATTCTTTAAATCAATGGTTGCCATATAATACCCTTTGGACACTAGATGTTTTGCCCGTGGTAAAGTTCTCCATTTTGAAATGCCTATGACAAACAAATTTGTTCAAATTCGATAAATCCAGAATAATTCTACATCCCCCAGTCTTTTTAGATCTGGGAAATATACTTGACAGAAATTGTTGACTTTGATAGACAGAAGGCTCAATCACCCCTTCTTATGTAACGACTGAATCTCTGCTTGAATAAGCACATTTTCCTCATCTGAAAAATAAGTTTTTACGACTAGGAAAAATGTTGATTAGGTAGACTGTCATAGTAAAATCCAATTTTTCACCCTTCAATACACTAAGTATGAACAAATCTGATGTCAACTGCTGCCATTGTTTGAGAACAATTTTAACCTTCCCCAATTTAAACAGGAACATCAGTTAATTCATCGTCTGTCAATGTTATATTCCTTACCCAGCATCTTTCCTTGCGGCCTTGTTGTCCTCGACTTCTTGTAGAGAACCTTTTTTGCCTTGCTTCCAGCTGGCTTAATGAGGGCCATGGTTATAACAACCTCATAACAGTCTTTGACCCTTTTGCAAGGTTACCACCAAACAACAGATTTCGTGGTGGTAACACTGGTCGGTTTGCACAACTCGCCAAATTCGGGTTAGCACTGGCCTAATAGCGGCCCTCCCGATATTTTTTAATTTCAAAATGCATTACAAAGGAGTCCCAGTTCATCCTGGGTGCTTCAACCATATCATTTGTATCAATAACTTTCACCACAGCCTGTAATACCTGCTTACAACAGTTTAAGCACTTTTTTAAAACTTCATCTCCTGGGCCTAGCAGGCAAACCCATCTATGCAAATTTGGTGATTAACCACCGGTACCTTCGGGAGACACAATTAACAGGAGCTTTAATAGTTTTTTTGCTACTTCATCCATAGCTAGCTCTGTAACTGGTGGGAGAGCATATACTGAATGGCTTCGGCCAATTTCTACATCAATCGCCTTTCCTGCCTCTCTACACTCAGCAAACTTCCCAGCAATGTTCGGAATTACCTCCAACCGAACACCTTTACTGCTCTCCCCCAGCATAGAAACTGTGTCAGCAAACGGCCCTGATAGAACATCCTCCTCACAGGCAGGATAGTTCTGCAGCCCTGAAACTGGTGCTGCTAGCACAAGCTCTCCATCAGCCTGGCTTGGGCAGCACTCCTCCTCAAGGAGCTGGAACATCCTCCTCACAGGCACGATAGTTCTGCAGCCCTGAAACAGGGGCTGCTAGCACAAGCTCTCCAACATCCTGGCTTGCACCACTCCTCCCCATGGAGCTGGTCCCTGTCGAGCATTCTTTTGTAATAGAATCTCGACGTGGGAGAGCCGTGAGCAAACGGACTATCCTATGGAGGGTATAACCCCCAGGCCCGACTCATCTACGGGCCACAGAGACTTGCCAGTGGCCTTCCGCCCTACTGACAAGCCTCCCACTGCCCCCTGCAGTGGGTCCGCAACCACTGGCTGTGTAGCCAGCACCGGACCAGTGTACCAGACGGGCCTCCATCCTCAACACTCTCCTGTCACTCTCCTTTCTACCCCGGAGCGCCTCGCCGACACCTTCTTCACTTTCTGCAACATATCTACCAAAACTCCCAACCGTCGCAGAAAATGACCTGTGGTAAAATGTTTCAAAAAACCTTACCTCCGTTTAAACTTGTTAACGAAGAACTGCAGATGCTGGAGAATCGAGGGTGAAGTCTGAAGAAGGGTCTCGACCCGAAACGTCGCCCATCTCCTTCGCTCCTTAGATGCTGCTGCACCCGCCGAATTCTCCAGCTTTTCGTGTAACCCGTTTAAACTTACCGCTCGGAGGAGCGCTGCTGCTACTCACGTGACTCCGAAGTAAAATAGGGTGAGTGAAGTGATTGTATAAGAGACTGTTCTTGAAGCAGTTTTAGGCCACCTGTAAGCAGCTGATTCATGGTGTGATGATAATGAGAGTGCATCAGATTTTTTGGCCATCTTGCATTGTTCTGGACCTCTGTAAACATGATGTTCTCACAACTCTGCTGTGTTGCCTGTAGTGAACTTAAGTGTAAGTGTACCTTCAGGAACAGAACCTATGATATAGTTGTTGATGTGTTTTTGTTGCAGACAATGGTTTTGGTTGAGAATTAGTGTCTTCAATAAAGGATGCTCTGGCAATAGTCCCTCTTTGGTAGTTTTTCTTTTCAGGTTGAAAAATTAAGGAACTTTTAGATCTTGCAGTGCCCAATCTGCTATTCACACATTAGCTCTGCATTCTGCAGATCTTGGTTCTTGGTTTCTTGGTCCTCCAAAATATTCCAAATGGAATTTAAACTGGAGGTGGTGGAGGGAGGACTTAAGCCAGAAAGGGTTTTGGGGTAGAAAGAGCTACCTTAAAGTTAGTTGCATCTGGTTGGGTAACTATAGTAGGGTGGAGATTATTCCATGTTTTAATTGTGCGGGGCAAGAATGAATTGCTGTACACATCTGTCTTGGTGGCTGGAATCACAAATTGGATCGAATGCCCTCGTCTGCTCCTAATTGGTTTGGGTTTGGTGTAGGTCTTGTGATCTATGTCGAGCTGACCATTTAACATTTTGTAAAAACAGGTCAAACGGTGAGCTTCACGTCTGTCTCGGAGAGGGCCCCACCCCAGAGAATTCAGAAGTTTGGTAACACTCGCTTCTCTCTCATAGGTGTTAGTAACAAATCGAACTGCCTGTCTTTGGACACGTTCGATGGAAGAAATATTTTTATTTATGTTCTCTAAAGAACAATGCTATTGAGTTTGAAATTTAATCGGGGATTTGACCTCATCAGCTGACCTTTTACTCATTGGGAAGCATACACTTGTGGAGAATTATGGGAGACTTCATCCACGTAGTCCAGAGTGGGCAGCACAGTGGCGCAGTGGTAGAGGTGCTGTTTTACAGTGCCAGAGACTGGGTTCAATCCCGACCAGGGGTACTATCTGTACGTTCTCCCTGTGACCACGTGGGTTTTCCCTGGGTGCTCTGGTTTCCTCCCACACTCCAAAGACGTACAGGTTAGTAGGTTAATTGTAAACATTGAAAATTATCCCTACTGTACAGGATAGTGTTAGTGTACAGGGATCGCTGGTTGGCACGGACTCTGTGGGCCGATGGAGCTGTTTCTTCGCTGTATCTCTAAACAAAACTAAAGTGAAAGAATTTTGTGCTGTCTTGCTTTGGGGAGACTTTTGTTTAAAAGTGTTTTGTTTTTTGCTTTTACAATTGTTTTGTTCTGAGAATAAACTTGGTTCTTGCGCTAACTTTCCTTTGAAGGGTCCAGATAGACTCGGATATACTTTTAAAAGTAAGGAAACCATGAGGTTAAACAGCAGGTGAAGAAAGATCTCAGTCCGGGATTTTTGCCGGAAATGCCAGCTGGCATAGAAATCAAACACAGAAGTCTGAACTTACTTATCAATAATCAATTTTGTATCTCTCAATTCATTCCACCATGTTTGAAATTTGTAAAAAAGTTTAAAGGTGTTTCTTTCAAAAGCTTCTTAAAAACATTGTTGACTACCCAGAATTTTTCAGAGTTGTACCACTGAAATGGTGTAACCAGGAAGATTTCATTTATTTATAAGCACAAATGAAACATGTTTGGACATATTTACCTTATGGCCAACATCATTAATAATACCATTATCTATCTTCACCTCCTCCAGTCTCATCTTTTGTTTTAGCAACTGCTCCATGGCCATTTCATTTTATCTTGAACCATCACTCCTTTTGTCATTTAATCTGTTCTGTTGTCCTTCCGGATATAAATCTCCTGTATTTTTTTCTTCTCTTCTCTGTATCTCAAGTTTAACTGATGAGATTACTGACATGAAACATTTATCTTGGCTTTTCTCCTCACAGAGCCTTCCTGGTCTGCTGAGTACTCCCTGCATTTACTATTTTTACCTTAGAACCTCCATCATCTGCCCCCTTCCCATTGTACGTTTTAGCAAATTCATAAGTTCAGTAGGTCCTAGGATTAAATAACACATACTGTATTTTGTTATTTAATAAATGGGCCATAATGGAAACCTATTGCTGTTGAAACTTCAGTTGGTAACTGTGTTCATCTTCCACAGTTGTCATGTGGAAGATGAAGATGAGCAAACACTGACTACAAACAAGGAAGGCCTCCAACAGTATCGCTTTACTTTAAGCAATTGTTGAAAAACTTTATCAAAGACATTTGGGACAAATCCAATGGCTGAATCCTTAATAGGCTTTAGGAAGGAAAAGTGATCCATCTCCAGGGATTGCAATGTAACACCATTGGAGACAAAATTGATCACACAACACTTTAGCCAAGAAGTTAAAGTAGAGTTTTCTGTTTCTCTGTTTTGATCTCTCTCCTGTGGCCACCATACACTCTGTGACCCTGCTGTACCAATGCAAGATTAGAAAACCCACAAGCAGAGATCAAATCACTTAAACTCTGTCTAGCTCCTAAATGTTTAATGGACAGAGATTATTAATTGTTACCTAATGGTGCACTGACAGAAGTCTTTCACTGACAGTGGGTAGGCTGAAATCACATGTTCTTCCACAGTTGGGAGCTGAACGCTCCTGGAAGCCAGTGCTGCAGAATAAATGAACTAGCTGGCAGACGAATTGGCTGCCAATTTATATAATGTGGAGAACATCCAAACTAATACATCTTCCCAAGGATTGTCCCTAAAAACAGGATCACTGAAAGGCTGAAACAGGAAAAAAGGTTTTACTTTTAATCTAAGTTTTTGTTTTGTTTAGTTCAGAGAAAAATAGTTTAGAGATGCAGCAAGGAAACAGGCCATTCAGCCTACCTGTTCACACTAATTCTATGTTATCCCAATTTCTCATCGACTCCCTACTTCTGGGGAATTTATAGAGGCCAGTTAACCTACAAACCAACACACGTCTTTGGGATCTGGGAGGAAACCCGAGCACTCGGATAAAACCCATGCATCACAGGGAGAAGGCGCAAACTCCACACAGAGAGCACCCAGGGTCAGGCTCGAACCCACGACCCTGGAGCTGTGAGGCAGCAGCTCTACCAGCTGCGCCACTGTGCCTCACTCATGAATTAACTCGTCGTTTTAATTAACCTTTGAATAGAGAACATAAAACAGTACAGTTCTGTGCCGAACATTATGCCAAGACCACATCATATCGGCTTACACATGATCCATATCCCTCCATCCCCTGCATATCCATATGCCTATCCAAAAGTCTATTAAATGCCATTGTCACATTGTATATTTAGTTCCATTTCCACTCGCAGCTCATGAACATTTTTGACACCTAAGGAATGTCAAAATAATGATTCTGCAGTACTTAGATTTTAATCAGTTTTGGCACTGACTTCAGAATGCCTCAATCCGATTGACATTTGCGAAATTCATGTTTTGGTGTAACATTACCATATTTGAACTCCATTCAAAGTTACATCAATTTTAAGACAACGACCATGAAAACAGTAACACTGCAGTCAACTCTGTACTGACTAATCTAATAACATTTGTGTTTCTGATTCTACATCGAGAGCTGTTCTTCCATTGCCTTATGATCAGCTTGTCTTGGCACTCTGCTCTGAAGCACATTCTCTGTGTAACCGCCCTGGTTGTTCAAAAACCACAAGATGGCTTTCAGCCTGATTGTGTTATTTATCTCGCTCCTCGATTCTAACCATAGCATTCGAAATATAAAGAGCAAATGCCTTTGCCGTGTGGCAAAGTGATTTTCTCGATTGATGTTTCTCTCACCACCTTCAGAATGCATCACTGCTGCACTGCTGCACTATTGCTGCAGTGTGCATAATCCTCATGGTGAAATGCAGCAACTCACTCAGGCTCCTAACAAAGTTCCCAAGAGCAATTCCAGCAAATATGGACTTTAAGTTGTCCATCAGGGTGGCACGGGGGAGCAGTGGTAGTGTTGCTGCCTTATGGCATCAGAGACCCGGGTTCGATCCTGTCTGTGGGTGCTGTCTAAATGGATTTTGTATGATCTCCCCGTGACCTGCGTGGGTTTTCTCCTGGATCTCCAGTTTCCTCTCACACTCCAAAGACGGACAGGTTTGTAGGTTACTTGGCTTGGTACAATTGTCCCTAGTGTGTGTAGGATAACGTTAGTGTGCGAGGATCGCTGGTTGGTCTGGGCTCGGTGGGATGAAGGGCTTGTTTCTACACTATATATCAAAACTAAACTAAACTAAACCAAAGCTGATATGTATATACAATTTGGATATATATATCCCATTTCCTTCATTGTGTGGGTTCTTCCTCGTAGAAGTCTTTGGAAATCTTCCTCAAAGAAGAGCTTTTGAATATTTTTAAGGCAGACTAGACAAAGTGGGACCCGTTGGGTCCCATTCTCACACGGGAGGCCCGGTCCCCAAACGCAAAATTCCACCACTTACCCATAGCCCCCATCTGTGCAGGTATGGCTGACGGGTTCCCGTTGTGACGCTCCTGATCCCCCCTCCTACACTCACGCACCCCCCCCCCACTCCGCCCCTTGCCATTTCCCTCCCCAGCCACGCAATCACTCCATCCCCCTCCCCTCAACCCCCCGCCCCCCCCCATCCACTCATAGTGGCTCTCCGGCAGCGCTGCCATTCCCGCCCATTGTGACGTAGAACACACAGGCATTACTGCGCAGGCACAGCTGACGGGCACGGCAAGTGGCAAATGTGAATAACTCTTGTAACATAACAACAATTTAAATGTTAAAGATTAGATTTATTCAGTTCAGTTCTTTCTTGTTGTATCTCTTGTTGCATTCTGCAGCCGGGGGAGGGGGACAGCTTCAGTCGGGGGGCTGTCGGGGGCCGGTGGGGGGAGTGTCTTGCAGCCTGAGAAGGGACACGGCTTCAGGAGGGGGCGGTCAGGGGCTGGTGGGGGAGGGGGGAAGCATCCTGCAACCCCAGGGGAGGGAGTCTTGGCTTTAGGCGGGGGCCAGTTGAGGGCCAGTGGGGGGGGGGGGGGGGGGGGGGGGGGGTAGAGCACTACCGATCGGAACAGAATTTGGTGCACTTGCAGCACAGGAGACTGGCGAGTAAGGTGGCGAAAAATCGTAGCGCTATCGCGTACTGTTTTTGCGCAAATTTAATAAACAACGCAAACCGGAAGATGACAAAGAGAGAGTTTTACTTAAGCAGAGATAGATAGAGAGATAGATAGATTCTTGATGAGCAACATTTCCGGGAGATGAAGAATTGTGGTGATAATCAGGCCAGCTGTGATCTTATTAAATGGTAGTACATTCGCAAAGGACTAATTGGCCTATTTGTACTCCTAATTTTGGTTTGTGTGTCCTGATCCAATCCATTGCCTGAACTCGTTGGTTGGAGTCCCTACCTGCTCCAACCTATTCAGGGAAAAAAGCCCAGAAGAGTGGACCTCCCACATCAAAGACTGCCCTCGAGAAACACAGCGAGCCCCAGAGATCGGATCCTCCCCACAATGACTGGGTCACGTCCTTACGCAATAACGCAGCCAAAGCTCTTTAACCTATTTTTTAATTATTGCAGGTGAATGAATCAGGAAGACAATTTGACTCTCAGGGATGATTTGGGATGAATATTCCTGCCAGCATTGCTCATAACCTGCAAATAATAATAAGAAACAACGTTTTCATAATTTCACTAATTTTGTTAGACATAGTCATACAGCACAGAAACAGACCCTTGATGCCATGTATCATTCATGCTGACCAAGATACGCATCCAAGCTCTGCCCATTTGCCTGCATTTGGCCCATATTCCTCTAAACATTTCCCAGCCATGCACTTTTCCAAATGTCTTTTAAACATTGTCATAATACTCACCTCTACACCTATCACAATCCATATACTCACAATATAGGCATGTTCTGTGTGAAAGGTTTGTCCTTCAAGTCCTTTTTAGATCTTTTCCCTCTCACATTAAATCTTTGCCCTTTAGTTTATTTTAGTTTAGTTTATTGTCACATGTACCGAGGTACAGTGAAAAGCTTTACATTTAGACTCCTCTGCTCTGGGGAAAAGACTGTGACCATTCACATTATCTACACTCTTCATGTTTTTACATACCTATATAAGGCAAGGCCACCAGCATAATCAAGGATGAGTCGCACCCTGGCCATTCCCTCTTCTCCCCTCTCCCATCGGGTAAAAGATATAGAAGTGTGAAGGCACACACCTCCAGCTTCAGGGACAGTTTCTTCCCAGCTGCTCTCATGCAACTGAACCACCCTATCACAACTAGAGAGCAGTCCTGAACTACTATCTTCCTCATTGGGGACCCTCAGACTATATTTGATCAGAATTTACTCACTTTATGTTGCACCAAATGTTATTCACATTATTCCCTTTATCATGTATCTGTACACTTTGAATGGCTCGATTGTAATTATGTTATGTCTTTTGTTAGCATGCAACAAAAGCTTTTCACTGTACACGTGACAATAAGCTAAACTCGTAAGTCACCCGTCAACCTCCTATGCTCCAGGGAAAATCAGACCTAGTCTTTTCAGCTTCTCTTTGTAACTCAGGATCTCTAATCCCAGAACTATCTGGCAAATCTTTGATTCACTTTTTCTCATTTAAATGCATCCTTCCTATAGTTGGACAACCAGAACTGTACATAATGCTCCGTGCAGCTTCATCAATTAGTTACATGACGTCCCAATTCTGTACTCAACATAATGACTGGGGAAGGGAAGCACGCTAAACATCTATTCAGCCACCCAATCTACCTCTATTGCCACTTTCAGGGAACCTGCATCCCATGATTTCTTTGTCCTACAACATCCTAGGGTGGGGGGGGCTACCATTTACTGTGTAAGTTGTGCTGTGGCTTACCGTACCAAAATGCAACACCTCACATTTATCTGCATTCAATTTATTTTGTAGGGCTTGTTTTCCTGGAGTGAGAGAGACTGAGGGATAACCTTATAGAGGTATACAAAAGCATGAGGGACAGAGAAAAGGTGAAGCGTCACTGACTTTCCCCAGAGTGGTGCGGAGAAAGTGCCCGTGGGGTTGGCTTCTGTAAAGGTGTTCAACCATGGCAGTAAATCACATTTATTCTTGGATATTCGTTGAATGTTCTTGCGTGTGTTTGCATCGGGAGAAGACGTCACACTAAGCCACAAACTTTACAGGATAAAGTTCAATTTGCTGCAACATTCATGACTGGATCTTTTCTACAACGCTTTTGCAGGAAATATCTTGTTTCAGGCTCAGTAAAGGTATGCACCAGAGAATAAATATGTTCCAATTATTTTAACACAAGTTTTCCACAATCTCTTTAATTATTCTAATTTATTACAAAGCAATTAATAAAAACAATTTGGGGCCGCATTGTTCTCTGGACACAGTCTTCATAGTGAAGCAGATGTATTATTTCCTTATCAAACATACAGGCTTGTACAAATGTAAATGAAGTCTTCAAAGAGACCAGAGCTGAAAAATTACTTTGTATTACAATTGCTTGTTGCAAGGTATTTTGCTCTTCATGGACAAATGCAAAAGATAACCCACAAGACAACCTCATTAAAATTTAATTTGTTCCCTGGTTTTCTGTTGCACCTTTTGTTGAATTTAGTCCGCCCTCTGTGTCTGCAGAGAAGAGAGTGGAAAAAAAAAATCCTTATTGAAATGCCCAGACTCTGTGACCTTGGAATGTTAATCTCAACACAAACATTTATCTCTGACTTGTCAACATTTCAGCCTGTGTCTTATGATCAAATCCTTTCAGAATAACGACATCCATCACACCACTGATGTTGCCTCTGCTGTGACTTATAACCAACATCCAGAAGCAATAGTTATTTTAAGCATTTTAGTACTTTATGAATTGCTTGAGAATCATGACAGATTTAAAATATTTGGTAACTTGTACAATTGTTTTAAAAAATATATTTAGCAGTACAACTAGACATACAATTCTCTTCATTTTGTTAATGTTTAAGCCATTTTTAACATGATAGGCTTGCTTATTTTTTTCATGGGAAGAGGCTGTAAATGATAATGACCAGCATTTATTGCCTACCATTAATTGCCCCCTAAATTGTGGAGGTAGTTAAGTTAACCCCTTGGAGGATGTGCATGAGATTAGAACAGGTTTAGTTTAGTTTTAAGTTTGGTTAGAGATACAGCTCTCAGATCAGCAAACGATCCCCCCCCCCCCCCCCGCACATTAACACTATCCTACACCCACTAGGGCCAATATTAACATTTACAATGCCAATTAACCTACAAACCTGTACGTCCTTGGAGGTAGACAAAAGTGCATGCATCTATGGAGCGAAGGAAATAGGCAACGTTTCGGGCCAAAACCCTTCTTTAAGACTGAGTGGGGGGGGGTGAGGGGGGGGGGGGGGGGGGTGGGGGGGGGGGGTGTGGGCGGGGAGAAGAAGGGAAAAAGGAGGAGGAGGAGCCCGAGGGCTGAGGGAGAGCTGAGAAGGGGAGGAGACAGCAAGGGCTAACGGAATTGGAGTGTGGGAGGAAACTGAAGATCATGGCGAAAACCCACGCAGATCACGGGGAGAAAGTACAAACTCCATACAGTCAGCACCCATATGCCCCTGCCCCACTTAGGAAACCTGAACGGAAACCTCTGGAGACTTTGCGCCCCACCCTGGGTTTCCGTGCGGTTCCCAGAGGTTCCCGGTGGTTTTTGTCCTCCGGCAACCACCTTCAACTAGCATCGCAACCGGCTTCGACTAAAAAATTACCGATTTTTAAAACGGAAACCTCTTTCGTCCATTAGGGAGACTGACAAAAACCTCCGGGAACCTCCGGGAGACCTTGGGTGGGTCGCAAAGTCTCCAGAGGTTTCCGTTCAGGTTTCCTACGTGGGAAGGAACCCGGGTCTCCGGCGCTGTATTCGCTGTAAGGCAACAACTCTACCACTGTGCCACCGTGACAGCCACAGGTTACGGGGAGAATGTACAAACTCCGTGCAGACAGCACCCATAGCGAACCCGGGTCTCTGGCTCTGCATTTGCTGTGAGGCAGCAACTCCACTGCTGCGCCACCGTGCAAATTTCCACGAGGAATGGCTGCATTTGTGTGGTAATACAATGGTTACATCATGACTGCTGTTTACCTTCACTGACACACTAGCTTGTATTTGGGGGCTACAGCTCTGATGATCTCCCTTGTTGCCTCCCCCCCCTTGCACATGATCTGAAATACATCAGATTGACACAAAGTGCTGGAGTAACTCAATGGGTCAGGCAACAACTCTGGAGAAAAAGGATGGGTGACATTTCGGACCTGGACCCTTCTTCAGACTGAAAGTAGAGGGGAGGAAACTGGAGGTAAAAAAAGGTCAGAACAAAGCAGGGCTCGGAAGATTTGACCAAGGAAAGGTGGAGCCCATAATGGCCCATTGTTGGGTGGGGAGGAGGTCTCTCTTCTTCTTGCGTATGCCGTGCACAGCCAACTTGTTCAATTTGATTGTGCACGCCAAGTTGACTGCCTTCGGCGAAACTGGGTGGACCACGTGAAGGTTGCAATCTCCCACCCCGGGAGGAGGTAATAACAAAAGGATACAAGGATGCGCACAATGGAACTAGTAGGATGACTTAGGTGGGGGGGGCGGGAGTGGAGGGAGGCCTTGTTGGCATGGATGCTTCTAGAACCAAGTTGCATGTCTCCTGAAGACATTCATGTCCTCGAATAAAATGACAGAATTATGTAATTAAGCCACACCGATGTTGAAACGTCTGATTGCCAGAAATAGACATAAAATGCTGGAGTAACTCAGCGGGACAGGCAGCATCTCTGGAGAGAAGGAATGGGTGGCGTTTCAGGTTGAGACCCTTCTTCAGACTCTGCATCTGCACCACCATCTGCAGTTCTTTCCTACACATGATTGTCTGAAATGCTCCCCCCACCATGGCTGTCAGATTCCTGGAAATGTTCAGACAGGAAATCCGGAACTGCAGGAGCATGGAAAGCATCAGCATTGATGCATTTCAGAGTACATACCTGGGAGTACACTGCAGATGTGTTGGCATTTCCCAGTAAACCTGGCGCATTATCTTATTAATTTGCACTTGATTATATATGGGGTTAACGAGATAATGAGAAATAGGAGAGTAGTTGACCACCTGGCCACAATGAGATCATGCTAGAGCCAACCTTTCCCATATTCCACGTTCCCCATTATCAACATCTACACTACACTCCAAAGATCTGTCAGTTTAGCTTTGACTGAAATTCAATGATTAATTCTCTGCAGCTCTATGGGGTAGAGAATTGCAATGATTCATGACTCTGAGGGAAGCGATTCCTTCTTGTTTCATTCTTAAATTGCTGATCTCTCATTCTTAAAACTATACCCTAAGTTACCCACACAGGATAAATATTCTCTACCCTCTTAGAACCTTCTCCCAGGAATTGACCTCATGTGCTGTCAATCTTCAAGGCTAATTTATTTTCCTATTGATAGGGAGCTTAGAACTGTAGACGAGATATGGCCTCGTTAGTGTTGACAAAATAAGAAGGGAGATTTATCTTATCTACAGTATTGCAACATGACCTATTAAAACAACAATCCAGATTTTGCATGATTTCCGTTTGACCATAAGGTCATAAGGTCATAAGGAATATGAATAGGAATAAAATTAGGCCATTCGGCTCACGAAGTCTACTCCACCATTCAATCATGGCTGATCTAGCTCTCCCTCTTAACCCAATTCTCCTGCCTTCTCCCCATAACCTCTGACACCTGTACTAAATCAACAATCTATCAATCTCAGCCTTACAAATATCCAGTGAATTGGCCTCCACAGGCTTCTGTGGCAAAGAATTATACAGATTCACCACCCTGTGACTAAACTATGTGCATAGTTTATCTTGGATATATAAAGTTGCGGCATGTAACAAATTCTCTACCGTGGGATGAACTGTTTTGAAGTCTTGCCCCATGCAATCAAGGGCAGTGCACTTACTAGACTAAGTGGGACCCGTTGAGTCCCTGTCACATGGGAGGCCTGGTCCCCCAATGCAAACGTTCCCCAACGTAATATTCCACCACTCACCCATTCCCCCAACGCAACCCGTTCCCCCAACGCAATATTCCACCACTCACCCATAGCCCCCAACCACGCAGGCGCGGCTCATTTCCCCTCATCCCCCAGCACTCCCTCCCCCTCCTCTTCACCCTCCCTCTTCTTTTCCCTCTCCTCCTACCCTCACCCATTCCCTTCCTCACCCCTCCCTCCCTCTCCTTTCCCTACCATCAGTCACTCCTTCCCTTGCTCCATAACTCCTCTCCCCTCCCTACCCGCATCCTATCCATTCTTTCACCTCCCGCTATCCCTCCCTCTATCCTTCCACACCTCCCGTACTTCCCTCCTCTCCCTCTATTCCCCGTCCTCCCCCACTCTCTCTCTTTACCTTCCCATGTTCTGCCCTCTCCCTCCCCACCACCTCCTCTCCCTCAATCCCCCCACACTCCCTTCTCACCTCCCCAGGATCTCGACGGTGCCGCTCCTTTCCCTCCTTGCGTGCCCGGAGCAGCAGTGCCACCGCCCTCAGAGCCCAGGCCTCAGATCCTCAGCATGGCTTCTCCCCGCCACCAAAGCCCACCGTGTGGGCCCAGACCAGCAGCAGCAGCCATCGGTCTCAGAGCCAGTCTCAACGCCCAGGCCCTGGATCATCGGCGTAGCCTCTCCCCGCCCCCAGAGCCGGCCACCGCCACCCGCAGGTGCAGCTGCAGTGGGGCAAGATCCCCGCAGGCCCGAAGCAACTGTAAAATGGAAGTAATCTTACCAGTGTTGCCACTGGTCTGTATTCTGGAAAGGCCCGAGGACCTGTTGGATGCCCATTGTGACTCTAGTAACCCTCCCCCAACAACGCTTACGCAGGTGGGGGTGCAGTTTGATAATTTACCTTTTAAACGTTATTAACGTTTAAAATATACCATCAATCTGAACAAAACTTGTTTCATTTACACCACAGGCCAATGGTGAGTAAGGTGGGCCAAAAAATGTAGCGCCATCATGTACCGTTTTTGCGCCAATAGAAGTACAACACAAACCTGCAAACAAACAAACAAACAAGATGAGAGTTTTAGTAATATATAGATGATTGGGCTTCAGCCTGTGCCCTTCAGAACTGTGGGATCATTGCATATCCCTACTACTGTTCAGTATTTATTCTGCGCTTGTCTGTAAAGAATGTGTGACTATGACTGCAATAATGAATAGGAACAACTTTCTTTTTTATATCATGCCCACGTTGATCAACGAGGCAATGCTCTATCCTTCCAGGACTCGGAAAGCAATTAATTTGTGAAGAGAAAAAGATGCTCCAGAGTAAAGCAGACATCGGTTACACATTGCCAGGATGCGTGGATCTCAGCTCCCTGGAGATTAATTTTTAATGCCATTATTGCACAATACGAAAATATTCAAAATTAAGTCTGAGAGTTTCCCAGTAGGTCCAACATCTGACTTAGTTAAGGTCTAAACTTGGCTTCACCCCAAGTTAGAATTAACATGGAATCTCAAATCGCATGGGACTGCCTCGGAGAGATAATCAAAGGAGACTGATGGCCTCAGTCACTGAGTCTGGAGTTATACTGCTATTATATTGAGAGATTACCTACTGGCAATGTGAAATGTAACTCGAATGCAAGTGTTGTTATTGACAGAAATAAGAGGTAGCCTTTATACAAATAATATGTGTGACACTCTTCTGATTTATTTATTTCTTCTTCTATTATTCTTTTCTGGGATATAGGCATTGGCAGCATTTAGTGTAGTTTACACGTACAGCATAGAAACAGGCCCTTCGGCCCACCGCATCCATGCCGATCATCAATCACCCATTCACTCTAGTTCTATATTTTCCCACTTTCTAATCCACTTTCTAGTTTAGTTGAGTATTTTTTGTCATGTCCTCCAAAGTCCAGTGAAAAGCTTCCAGTGAAATGACTGTACATGATTACAATCAATCTGTCCACAGTGTACAGATACAGCCTAAAGGCATGACGTTTAGTGCTAGATAAAGTCCAGTAAATTCTGATTAAATGTGTAGGAAGGAATTGCAGATGCTGGTTTAAACAGAAGATAGACACAAAATGCTGGAGTAACTCAGCGGGACAGGCAGCATCTCTGGAGAGAAGGAATGGGTGAGGTTTCGGGTCAAGACCCTTCTTCAGACTGTTCCAGGACCACAGCCTCCACGCTGCAGATTGATCAAAGATAGTTCTAAGGTCTCCGACGAGGTAGATGGAAGCTCAGAACCGCTCACTGGTTGTTGAGAGGATGGTTCGGTTGCTTATTAACAGCTGTGAAGAAACTGTCCCTGAGTCTGGAGGTATCGTTTTCAAACGTGCACACTAAGAACAATTTTACAGCCTCAAATTAATCTCCAAACACGCATGTCATTGTGGGAGGAAACTAGAGCACCCCAAAGAAACTCACGCAGTCACAGGTAGAACGTGCAAACTCCACACAGATCTCTGGCGCTGTGAAGCATCAGCTCTACCGGCTTTACCACTGTACTACCCTTATTGCCCAACAATCAGAATCAATACATTTTCTTCGGTAGGGTTAGCACTATCAAGGTTAAATTTTTTATGAATATTTGTTGTAAATTCATTTTAGCATCTTTTGTGTAAACATCATATCAGTGGGGATCTGTTCTCTGCACGCTACTGCAATGATGTCGTGGTTTGTTGCAACTCATAATATTGTATATCTGTATATAACTAAAAGTCTTCATCTTGTTTGTGCCCACGATGTATCTCTGTCTGTGTGAATCTGGTTCTTTCAAACACTAGGCCACAGCCTTCCCATTTTCATAAATCCTACTCACAATTTTCCCATGTTGACGATAAACATCTACCGTCGCATTTCCACCTATATTTCAGAAGTTATTTATGATTCATTTTAAAAAAAGGGAAAAAAAAAAACTTCTCACACACAGCCACAGTGCCACAATGACATCACAATGGGACGTTGCCAACGGTAACTGCAGCACGAGGTTGCTGCCCCTGTACCAATATCTGAAGGCGCTGCTCCTCAAGTTCTGGTTGCATTTTAGTCCTCCGATCCTCGTGTTCGATCGGGGGGGGGGATCTTCCTGTCGGTTTGCTCCTGGGCCTGGTCGAGTTGTCCACTCGCAGGTCCGGGCAGCGGGCGTTCGATGGTCACACCAGAGTCGGCTGCCTGCCCCTCTTCCGGGCCTACGTCTGTGCTCGCGTTTACCTGTAGACGGGGACACTGGAGGCCTTCCGTCAATGCTGGTTGCCATGGGGGGAGGAGAATGCTGCGGGCTGCCATCGAGGGAGAGAGGGAGAAGGAGAGAGAGAGGAAGAGAGAGAGAAAGAGAGGGAGACAGAGAGAGAGGGAGAGACAGAGAGAGAGGGCGAGAGAGAGTACCCGCAACCCCCCCACACATCGAGACCACGCGGCCCGCCCCCTCTCCTGACCCGCTCACCCTCCCGCCCCACTCCACCCACAGAGAAATGTTTTTGTTGTATGCTAACCAGTCAGCGGAAAAACAAGACACGATTACAGTTGAGCCATTTCAGTGCAGCAGCCGCGGGCTACGCTCGATCCACTCGCTCACTCAGTTACTCTAGGGCTTCACGCGGCCGACTCTGCCAACACCGTGATACACGACCGCTGTAAACCTGGCATCTATCGACCCCACCGGCCACCCCTCTGCTTTTGTGCACCAAGGCTGCCGTGCCTCGCTTCCCAAGCCGATTACGGAACTTTTGGACGCTTTCCAAGGGCATGGGAGGACACTTGGACTTTCTATTTCACCTTCCATCGCTGCCACTATGCGCTTTACATTGGGAGTTAGATTGAGTAGCAGCGCAATAAACCACAGAAGGCGGGGGTGTCTAGGACTAGAGGACAGTCTCAGAATAAAAGGACTATAATAAAAGAATAAATGATTGGGCAGGCTAGTTACAGGAAAAATATTCCCAATGTTGAGGGAGTCCAGAACCAGGGGTCACAGTGTAAGAATAAGGGGTAGGCCATTTAAGAATGAGATGAGGAAAAACTTTTACACCCAGAGAGTTGTGAATCTGTGGAATTCTCTGCCACAGAAGGCAGTGGAGGCCAATTTATTGGATGTTTTCAATACAAGATATAGCTCTTAGGGCTAACAGAATCAAGGGTTATGGGGAGAAAGCAGGAACCGAGTGCTGATTTTGGATGATCAGCCATGATCATATTGAATGGCGTGCTGGCTTGAAGGACTGAATGGCCTACTCCTGCACGTATTTTCTATGTTTCTGTGACTCACCTTTAGAATGGAGATGAGGAGGGATTTATTTAGCCGGAGTGTGGTGTATCTGTGGAATTCATTGCCACAGACGGCAGTGGAGGCCAAGTCATTGGGTATTTTTAAAGCAGAGATTGATAGATTCCCGATTAGCAAGGGCGTTAAAAGTTCTGGAGAAAAGACAGGAGAATTAAGTTGAAAGGGAAAAATAAATCAGCCATGATCGAATGGCGGCGCGAACTCGATTGTCCGAGTGGCCTAACTGCTCCTATGTGTTATGGTCTTAAGGCAAACAGAGACAGCCTATATATGTAGAATACTGTAATTTATATTTATTTCCTCTGATTTTGCTGTACAATTGTTTTTTATACTCATTCAATATAATGTCAGTTGTTTCAGTATGATGGTCACTCATCCTGAGCATGTTGCAATCTGAAATGTTTAAGTAATGACAAAAAATGTTCTGAGGCAATAACAATTTAACATTGTTTAGTCCATTGCAGAGGATATTGTTGTGATTACAATTCAAGAGCTGTATGCTGTTTACAATTCTAACAATAATTACAAAAGGGAAAATGCTGCTAGAATTGTCATTCCTATGGATTCAGGATATTTAATCAGTGAGCCTGAAATATTAGTTTAGTAGCTTAATGGATAAACAGCTGGGAACACGATCCAGGCTCTGAGGCCACACAGGGGTAGGCAGCTAATGTGGCATGGAGAAATTCTTTGCTTGGGATCAGAAAAGGCCCAGGGGATATATTTATAAGATAAGGAAACCAGAAGCTAAGCATGGCTCATGTTCTTAAGATAAGTGCATGTCCTTCCAAAAAAAAATATCCCTTATCTCCCCAGACAAACACACACATATGCAGCAGGAATTCTTAATAAGTTTCAATGACCCTGCTGTAAAACCTTTGTGGCGGCTTCTTAATCTGCATAAACATTAACAAGTTAAAACCAAGTAATGCCAAAATCATTAAATCAATTTTTAGCTGCTGCTGCTGCTGCTGCTGCTCCTTGCAATATCTCTGGAAAGGGCAATATTTTCATTTGTTTTTGGCTCGGTGCACCACTTTTAAAAGCCACTTTTAAAGCAAACTTAAGGATCGGTACACCTTTCATTAGCCTTCCACAGCACTAATTTGTTTAAGGTCATTTCCATTTAATGTGCAATCCATTGGCAGTAATATTTTGCAGGGCTTCCCACGTTCAACTGATTCTTGGAAGTGGAATATAATGTGCATGATGGCTTAGACAGGGTGACTAAAGAGAAGCGAGAGGCTTGTAAAATAGATTGGCTTCATATTGGAGGAAAATAACTTACAGGGGAAATATCAGGGAAATGAAACCTTTGTGATTGCTCAATAATAAATTTGTATGGAACTGATGAGGTGAATAACCTTCTTATGTTTTATTATGAGTCCCTAATCCTGTGTAGTGCTGCTGACAAAGGATGCATAATCTGTTACTCAAACTCAGTTATCAAAATCTGTTACTCAGTTTATTTATTCACGTGTGTATGTATATATATAATGATATATGGACACACTGATCTATTTTGTAGTAAATGCCTGCTAAGTTCTGTGTGCTGAAGCAAAGCAAGAATGTCATTGTCCTATCAGGGACACATGACAATAAACTCACTTGAACTTGAAAAACCTTTCCATCCCACTCTTAGCTTTTGTATAACATTTTATGGGATTGGAAACATGACAACATCTCTGGAGAAAAAGACTGGGTGATGTTTCGGGTCGGGACCTTTACTCAGACTGGAAATGATTGTGGGGAATGCTGTCGGAGTAGTCTGGGCGAGGTATTGGATTGCATTTTTGTAGCTGGTACACACTGTACATACCATGCACTAGTGCTGGAGGGAGTAAATGTTAAGGGCCTGTCCCACTTGGGCGACCTAATCCGCGAGTTAAGAAGAATGTCTTTGATCTTCAAGCTTGAGGGCACTCGCCTGGAAAGCTTCCAACTGGATCGACCGTCCGCGTTGAAACTGCGAGCTAGATCGACCGACCGCGCGTACACACACAGACACACACACAGACACACACACACACACAGAGCAAAGGCGGGGGCCAGGGAAAGCGGGGGAGTGCTGTCTGAAATTCACACCCACGATGAAGAGGAAGGTAAACGGCTGCACAGTAACGGTAAGTCCTTTAGAGAGGGCGGAGGGGGGAGGGGGGGAGAGGGGGGGAAGGGGAATGAGGGGGATTGAAGGTGGGGGGAGAAGGAGTGGAGACACTTTTAAGAAGTATAATAACGTTTAGCTGGGCATTTTACCTACCGGTCGGTTTTCCTTGGTTCTGAAAACTCCAATGAGCCAATCAAAATGCCCGGTCAGCGAAGGAGATTACCTACGGCTGCCCTCAACTGCCTGTAACTAAATAGCGATCCCACTTCACTGCACTACGAGTCAAAAAGAACCATGCCGACCAAATTTTACTTGTGGAAAATGTTTCAACATGTTGAAAAATGTTCTGTGACCTAGCTGAGGCCACGAGTATTCGGGAACTTCCCTCGAGCATTAAGAAGAGTTCCAGTAACCACTTAGGACCTCCTAGGACTACGTGTCGACCATGCTGCGAGTTTGAAGGTCGAAGACACTCTTTTAAACTCGCAGATTAGGTCGCCCAAGTGGGACAACCCCTTTAGGGTGGTGAATAGGGTGCAGAGCAAGTGGACTGCTTTTAATGGTTGGTGTCAGACTTCTTGAGAGTTGTTGGAGTTACATTCACCAGGAATGTGGAGAGCGTTACATCTGGCCTTTAAATGTAAGGGGAAAGTATACAGTTAATGGCAGGACCCTTAGCAGCATTAGTGCACAGAGGGATCTTGAGTTCAAATCCAGAGCTCCCTGAAAATAACTGCACAAGTAGATAGAGAGGTAGGGAAGGCATATGCTATGCGTTGAATATTAAAGTCAGGAAGTTATGTTGCAGCTTTATAGATCTTTGGTTAGCCCACATTTAGAGTATTGCATGCAGTTTTCTCTGGAGTGTTGGAGGCTGAGGGCATATCTGATAGAAGTTGACATAATTATGCAGGACATATGATAGGGGGTAGAGTCAGATCCTTTTTACAAGTTTTGGAATGCCAAATACTGGACAGTACAGTTATAAATTCAGAGGGAGAAAGATTAAAGGAGATGTGTGTGGCAAGTTGAACCAAAAGGAGCATTGTGTAATTGTGCGCTGAACTCGTTTTTGCCCTCTTAGTCAATCTAAAAAAAAGATCAGTCTTCGGAACGTTGGCAGCCCGTGGTGTCTTTATTCCAACTACAGGGAAATCTGGGCCAGTCAAGTCTGAAAAAATAGTGACAGATGACAGCGATATTTTCTGTCTGGTTTAACACCCCAATATAATTCACCCACTTCCTCCTGTGTCATCTCCACTACTGCACACAATGTTCCCAATGTTTGATGGGCCAGAAGTAACCATTATCTTAACAAAGGAAGTCGCTGTGTAATATGTCAGATTGTGGAAAGAAGATTGGGGAAATTATATAACAGCTTTTGATGGCAATCTATTATTCTTTATTTGTTGTTATTTGCAGTGGAACATTGACTGTGTGTTCCCCAGTGTTGAAAATACTTTCAGCGTGATTTGTGAGAACAAGGCATTTTCTTTTATTTCCAAAGTTACTTTCACCCTTACAGTAAAAAACATTCTTTTCAAAAGACCTCATCGAGTTTATGCAAAGGCTGTGCGCAACAAGAAGTAGCATTTTGGGAAAAGGTGTTTCGGGAGTGAAGCTGAATCCCTTTTTCAGATTGTTTTAGCACATGCTGCTTTCTGTCCTGGTGTAACTACAATGGGAGATTCATTTTGGTAAGGGATTTTGCAGCAAAGTGGTTCAGTTGCACTAATATTCCTGTCAGATCTTGGCACCCTTGATTTCGTTAACCCTGAATATTATGTGTAATGATAATGGGCTACATTTTTCAATGAAACTGTCCACACCCGTCTGCATTATTCTAAGTGACCAACAACGCATTCAAAATGGGAACAAAAATCCATGTTTTCTGCTGGACAGTCGATCACATTCTCATGCTGATCTCCAGATTGAGTTTCCAATGGTTTGGTTCCACAAATGCTGGAAATCTGAAATAAAAAAAACCTAAATGTTTCAGTTTGACGATTGCTTCACCAATGGTGCGAAAGTGGAAATGGTTAAGAGCTTCAAGTCCCTTGGCGTTAATATCACCAATGACCTGTCAAGGATCATCGCAATGAAGAGACAGCCAGGAAGACACACCAACGCCTCTACTTCCTGAGGAGACTGAGGAAATTTGGCATGCCTCCAATGAATCTTGCAAACTTCTGCACGTGCAACATAGCAAGCATCTTGTCAGATTGCACCATTGCCTGGTTTGGGAACAAGAGTGCAAGAAATTGCAGAGAGTTGTGGTTGTAACACAGTTCATTAGACATCCCACCATTTAAACCATCTACACTTCACACTGACTCGGAAAATGCAACCACTATAATTACAGACTTGTCTTTCAGACATTCCTTCTTATCCCTGCTCCAATCCAGCAGAACCATTTAAACCATCCATCAAAATCTTCCAGGGCCGGCACAATGGCTCAGTTGTAAAGTTGCCGCCTTACAGCTCCAGAGACCTGGGTTCGATCCTAAATACGAATGCTGTCAGTACGGAGTTTGTACGTTCTCACCATGTCTGCTAGCTCCAGTTTTCTCCGCTAGCTCCAGTTTCCCTCCACATTCCAAAGATGTACAGATATGTATGTTAATTGGCTTACGTAAAAATTATAAATTGTCCCTAGTGTGTAGGATAGTGCTCATGTGAGGTGATTGCTGGTCAGCGAGGACACGGTGGGCCAAAGTGCCTGTTTTCATGCTGTATCTCTAAACTGAGAATGTACAATAGCTAGAAAACACACATCACAGGACTCAGGAACACTCCGTTAACAGATTTCTGAAGGGTACTTCCATAAGATAACGTCCTTTGGACATTAGGATAGATCTATGGTACTGATGTGCTACAATACTGAGAACCATATTCTACACTCTGTATCTGCCTCTTTGCATTGATTGTATTTATGTGGTACTAGACCAAGTGGGACGCATTGGGTCCCATCCCCATAACGTGCGGTTGCGAGGGGGCAGGGTGGGGTGGGGGGTGGGGCGGCCTGTGGCGTCCCACACACACTAATCACCCCCCCACCACACACACACACACACATGCTCACTAGCCCCCCCTTAATATTATATGAATATAATTCATTCACTCCTTTTCCCACATCCCCCGCCCTATCCACTGATGGATAACCCCCAACTTCGCAGGCGTGGCTCGAGGGAGAGGGAATGGGGTAGAGAGGGAGAGGGAGGGGGCGGGGTTGAGAGGGAGGGTAGACAGAGGGGGAGGTGGATAAAGAGGTAGGGGAGTAGAGATTGAGGGGTAGGGGGCACGCAGCATCACAAGGGAGGGCTGGTCTCTGAACGCAATACTCCACCACTCACCGATTGGTCCCAATACTCACCACTCCTTAGAGAGAGGGGGGGGGGGGGGGGTAGAGAAGGAGTGGTGGTAGAGAGGGAGTGGTGGTAGAGGTAGAGGAGGGTAGAGGAGGAGGGGGGGCAGAGAGAGGGAGGGGACCAGTGAGGGAGGGGACAGAGAGGGAGGGTGAGGGGGATGGAGTGGAGAGGGGTAGAGAGGGGGAGGGGTAGAGAAGGAGGGGGGCAGAGAGGGATGGGAGGTAGAAAGGGAAGGGGTAGAGAGGGAGGGGGTAGAGAGGGAGGAGGGTAGAGAGAGAAGAGGGTAGAGAGGGAGGGGGAGGACAACGTTCTATTTGATCTTATTTGATTGTGCACACCAGGTTGATTGCATTCGTCGAAACAGGGCAGACCACATGAAGGTTGCAATCTCCCGCCCCTGTCCCATTGTGATGTCATTTAGGCACGGAAATCTCTATCAAAATATGGAGGGGACCTGGGGACAGGGGGGGACACAATTTCTTGGCGGCTGCGCGTGCATGCGCACATTCACACTCACACAAACACGTGTGAGGCTTCGGAGGCTCAATCCAGCGCTAAATGCAGCTCAACTCTGCCTCTCTCGCCGGGTTAACCTACAGCCCTGCCTGGACTGACGGGACACCAGCACTGCTTCTCCGCGCTGGCTGTAAACCTGGGCCATATTTCCCACAAGCCCAGGCAGGGCTGTAGGTTAACCTGGCGGGACAGGCAGAGTTGTGCTGCATTTAGCGCTGCTTCTCTGAGCTAGCTGTGGGATTGGGGGTACAGCTCCCGTCTGACTCCCGACCTCTCTGGCCACCTGTGGGGGGCACTCGGGGGGATGGGACAGCGCCGGAGATTCGGGATCAATCCTGGCTGCGGGATCAGGCGCAGGTTTGTGCCGAGAGCGTTTATGAACATCTCCCTCCTCCAATCACCATACTCTATCCTCAGTCCCCCCCTCCCACTCCTCCCTCCTCCAATGATCATGCTGAATGACCATGTCCTGCCCCCTTTGCTGCTGACCGACGTCTCTCTCATCCAATCAGCGACCTCGATCAGCAGTCCCACCCCCACTGCCTCGCGGAAAGCGGAGATCTCACCGGGTTTTAAAATCTGGATTATAAACATTGGGGGGTGGGGGGGGGGGGATCGTCCCCCACCTCTCAAAACAGAGGGGGGATGTGTCCCCCCTGGGATTTCTGCCTCTGATGTAATTTGTGATTGGAGATGGCACTGTGACAACATCAATGGAAAGTGCTGCAAGAGTCCCCAACTGAAAAGCAGTTCATATTTTGAAATAAACAATTAAAACTTCGGAAATATAGGTTGGAATGCGACGGGAAGATCCCGTCGAGTGAAAAAATGTGAGTAGAATGTGTTAAAATGGGAAGGCTGTGGCCCTGTGTTTGGAAGAAGATACACATTAAGGAGATTAAAAGAAAGCCAACAAAACCCTGGCCCACACAGACATTTAGAATGTTAAGAACAAAGGGAGGAGTGTTAGTATAATACTAGACCAAATGGGTCTCGTTGGGTCCCGTCCCCTCAACGCGTGGTTGCGGGAGGGGGGTGGCCTGTGGTGTCACACACACATGACCACCCCCTTGTTATTATATTAATATTATTCATTCGCTCCTTTGACCCCATCACCGGCCCTATCCACTCAAGCATAGCCCCCAACTGCGCTGGCATGCCTAGAGAGGGTGAGGGAGAGAGGAATAGAGAGGGAGGGGGTAGAGAGGGAGAGTGTGTGGAGGTATAGAGGGAGGGTAGAGGGAGGGGAGGGGGGTAGAGATGAAGAGGGAGGGGGGTAGATAGTGAGGGATAAGTGGGTGCGCACGTTGTCACAGGGGAGGCATGTCCCTGAACACAATACTCCACCATTCACCCGTGTGTCCCAATACCCACCACTCCCTAGAGAGGGAGAGGGTTAGAGTGGGAGTGGTGGTGGTGAGGAAGGGGTAGATAGTGAGGGGGTAGAGATGGAGGGGGGACAGAGGGGGAGGGGGGCAGGGAGGGAAGGGGGCAGAGAGGGATCGGGGGCACAGAGAGGGATCGGGGGCACAGAGAGGATCGGGGGCACAGAGAGGGATCGGGGGCACAGAGAGGGATCGGGGGCACAGAGGGATCGGGGGCACAGAGGGATCGGGGGCACAGAGGGATCGGGGGCACAGAGGGATCGGGGCACTGAGGGATCGGGGGCACAGAGGGATCGGGGGCACAGAGGGATCGGGGGCACAGAGGGATCGGGGCACAGAGGGATCGGGGGCACAGAGGGATCGGGGGCACAGAGGGATCGGGGGCACAGAGGGATCGGGGGCACAGAGGGATCGGGGGCACAGAGGGATCGGGGGCACAGAGGGATCGGGGGCACAGAGGGATCGGGGGCACAGAGGGATCGGGGGCACAGAGGGATCGGGGGCACAGAGGGATCGGGGGCACAGAGGGATCGGGGGCACAGAGGGATCGGGGGCACAGAGGGATCGGGGGCACAGAGGGATCGGGGGCACAGAGGGATCGGGGGCACAGAGGGATCGGGGCACAGAGGGATCGGGGGCACAGAGGGATCGGGGGCACAGAGGGATCGGGGGCACAGAGGATGGGGGCACAGAGGGATCGGGGGCACAGAGGGATCGGGGGCACAGAGGGATCGGGGGCACAGAGGGATCGGGGCACAGAGGGATCGGGGCACAGAGGGATCGGGGGCACAGAGGGATCGGGGGCACAGAGGGATCGGGGGCACAGAGGGATCGGGGGCACAGAGGGATCGGGGGCACAGAGGGATCGGGGGCACAGAGGGATCGGGGGCACAGAGGGATCGGGGCACAGAGGGATCGGGGGCACAGAGGGGGGAACGGGGTAGTCAAGGATGGGGAGGGTTGTAGAGAGGGAGAGGGTAGAGAGGGAGGGGAGTAGAGAGGGAGGAGGAGGGGGTAGAGAGGGAGACTCAGCGGGACAGGCAGCATCTCTGGAGAAAAGGAATGGGTGGCGTTTCAGGTCTGAAGTAGGGTCTTGACTGAAAAAGTGGCCCATTCCTTCTCTCCAGAGATTCTGCCTGTCTCGCTGAGTTACTCCAGCTTTTGTGCCTATCTTCAATATACAGCTGGGGCCTGCAAGCGTTTCAGCATGAGGGCCACATTATAAATTTGTCACATTTTTGCAGGCCAAAGGAAAAAATCAAGAAATGTCAGTTTTATAAATTTAATGAAAGAGAGAGAGAGATAGAGAGAGAGAGAGAGATAGAGAGAGAGAGAGAGAGACAGAGAGAGAGAGAGAGAGAGAGAGAGGGCAGCGATAAATAGAGAGAGAGAGGGCCGGGAGAGAGGGCAGAGAGAGAGGGCAGAGAGAGAGAGAGAGAGTATGCAAAGAGATAGGGCAGAGAGAGAGAGAGGGCAGAGAGAGAGGGAAGAGAGAAAGAGCAGACAGAGAGGGCAGAGAGAGAGAGGGCAGAAAGCAAAGAGAGAAAGGGGGCAGTGCAGAGAGAGAGGGTAGAGAGAGAGAGAGAGAGGGCAGAAAGCAAAGAGAGAAAGGGGGCAGTGCAGAGAGAGAGGGTAGAGAGAGAGAGAGAGAGAGGGCAGAGAGAGAGAGGCCCGGAGTGTGTGCCCGGAGAGTGTGAATGTATTGTGATGTCAGTTGGCATTTTTTTCTTCAAAATTAGAACGTTGAAAACTTTAATATTTTGAAGCTGTTTTTAAAAGGTTAATAACTTGAGAAGTATAGGTTGAAATGCGACGGGAGAATATGTATCCGATCGGGGGAGAAAATGTGGGCAGCACGTGTGAAAATGGGAAGGCTGTGGCCAAGCGTTTGGAAGAAATTACAAATTAAGGAAACTAAAAGAAAGCCAACACAACCCTGACTCACACAGACATTTAGACTGTTGAGAATAAAGGGAAGCGTTTTAGTATAATAGAGATATCTGTTTGAATAGAATCAATCTAAAGCTAAACTTAATGTTTAGCAGGGGGAACTGGACAAATCATCAGTACTTTCATGTCATAGTTTGTGTAGAATCCAGTGGCAGATAAGAGAAGGCAGTACTCAGACAATCAGAGCAAGGTTTTTTAATAAACTATTGGTGCCAGCAGTGGTTTTGGAAGCATACAATAGTGGCATCCAAGAGGCTTTTGGATAGAAAACATGAATATGCAGTAAATTGAGCAATATTGATAAACTACAGGTAGAGGAGATTAGTTTAAGTTGCAGAGGAGATTAGTTTAAATTAGACAACAGACAATAGACAATAGGTGCAGGAGTAGGCCATTCGGCCCTTCGAGCCAGCACCGCCATTCAATGTGACCATGGCTGATCATCCCCAATCAGTACCCCGTTCCTGCCTTCTCCCCATATCCCCCGACTCTGCAATTTTAAAGAGCCCTATCCAGCTCTCTCTTGAAAGCATCCAGAGAACCTGCCTCCACCGCTCTCCGAGGCAGAGAATTCGACACTCACCGCTCTCTGTGAGAAAAAGTGTTTCCTCGTCTCCGTTCTAAAGGGCTTACTCCTTATTCTTAAACTGCGGATTAAACTTAAATTGCCATCATGTTCGACACAGACATGGTAGGATGAAGGACCTGTCCTTCTATGTTTCGTGTAAAGCGGAAAGTGCTGCAAACACTCAGAAAGTTGGGCAGCAGATTGAAGAGAGAAACCGTGTTAACCGTGTCAACATATCAAATTATACACCCAAGCTCAGCCTTGGTGTTCGCTTTGCCCAACACCTCCGCTCGGTCCGCATTAACCAACCTGATTTCCTGGTGCCTCAGCGCTTCAACTCCCCCTCCCATTCCGAATCCGACCTTTCCGTCCAGGGCCTCCTCCATGGCCAGAGTGAGTCCCACCGCAAATTGAAGGAGCAGCACCTCATATTTTACTTGGGTAGTTTACACCCCAGCGGTATGTACACTGACTTCTCCAATTTCAGGTAGTCCCTGCTTTCTCCCTCCTTCCCCTCCCCCTTCCCAGCTCTCCCACAGCCCACTGTCCCCGCCTCTTCCTTTCTTCTTCCCGACCCCACCCCACCCCCACATCAGTCTGAATAAGGGTCTCAACCCGAAACGTCACCTATTCCTTTGCTCCATAGATGCTGCCTCACCCGCTGAGTTTCTCTAGCATTTTTGTCTACCTTCGATTTTTCCAGCATCTGCAGTTATTTCTTAAACAGGCTATAAACCCTTCATTAGAGTTGGAAAAAGTGCAAAAACAAGTTACTTTTAAGTTGCAGCGTGGGTGAAGACAGGATGGATAGGACAAAGGAACTGTTACCGATAGGGTGAGACTGGGATTACCCAGGAGACACACTGTTCATGAGTGATGGTTTATAGATTAATGAACCCATTTGGAGGGAGTGAGAGAGCAAATTAAAGAAGTATGTAAAATCTGTGATCTGCAGGTTGGAGCTGTTGCAGAAAACTGAAACCAAGAGGAGAACTAAGAGTCTAGAGATGAGTTTCAAGAGAGAGTTAGATATAGCTCTGATGGCTAACGGAATCAAGGGATATGGGGAGAAAGCAGGAACGGGTACTGATTTTGGATGATCAGCCATGATCATATTGAATGGCGGTGCTGGCTTGAAGGAATGGCCTACTCCTGCACCTATTTTCTATGTTTCTAGGAGGGTGTGTCTCCTGGGTAATCCCGGCCTCACCCATTCTGCGACAGTTCCTTTGTCCTATCCATCCTGTTTTCATCCACTCTGCAACTTAAAAGTAACTTGTTTTTGCACTTTTTCCAACCCGGATGAAGGGTTTATAGCCTGCTTAAGAAAGAACTGCAGATGCTGGAAAAATCGAAGGTAGACAAAAATGCTGGAGAAACTCAGCGGGTGAGGCAGCATCTATGGAGCGAAGGAATAGGTGACGTTTTGGGTTGAGAATGTTGTAAATATTCTACAAATCAGACAGGACCTGTGGAGAGAGGAAAACTGGGTTAATGATACAAATGGTTGATCTTACTTTAGAACTGGCTGGTTCTGATACCAACAGAAAACATCTACTGGAGGCACAAGAGACTGCAGATGCTGGAATCTTGAACAGAAAGCAAATTGGTGGAGGATCTGTGGAGGGAATTGAACAGACAATGTTTCAGTTCAGGACCCTCCAGACTGGTGGAATAGGGAGGGAAAAGTTTGCAAAGCCAGTTGAGAGGAAGGGTTCAGTCAAAAATGCTAATCCATGAGTTCTGGCGAGTTTGCCCACGACTCATATTCGCAGCATGGTCGTAGGAGGTCTTCGTAACTATCCTTCATGCTTGAGAGTGGTCTACACATACTCGAGGCCTCAGCTAGGACGCCGCGTTTTTTTTCAATACGTGAAAAAATGCCCGCGAATAAAAAAAGGTCGCCATGGAAAAAATCAATACGTTTTTTACTCGTAGGTTTAGTCGCAGTAGGTCGGCATGTTTGTCGTAGGTAATCGAGGGCAGTCAAAGGTAGTCGAGGATAGTCGTAGATAGTCTTCATCATATTCGAAGGGAGGTCGAAGGGAGGTCGAAGGGAGGTCGAAGGGAGGTCGAAGGAGGTCGTCTTCCCTCTCCACTATTCGGTGTCCAATTTTCCCGAAGTTGCTCGTAGCTAATTGTAGCTAGTCAAAGCTGGTCTTCAACATAGTCGAAGGAGGTCGAAGGAGGTCTTCTACATAGTCAAAGGTCTTCAACATGCCATTTTTTCAAACTCTTCTAAACTCCCCAATTAGGTTGCCCAAGTGGGACAGCCCCTTAAGTGATAGGTGGATACAGGCGAGGAAGGATGACTGGCAGATGGTGGAGATAGTTACAAAGACGAGAGATGAGCTACTTGAAATTGTTGAAGTCAATATTGATTGGCAAAGGCCGCAGTGTACTCAAAGAGCAGATGAAGTGTGGTTCTGCAAACAGTCTTGTTGAAACAGTGAAGGAAGCCACAGACAGTGAGGCAGAGTGAGAGTAGGACGAAAAATTAATGTGGCAAGCAACTTGAAATTCAGGGTCACCCCTGAGGACTGCATGAAGATATACCACAATGTAGTCATTCAATGTGTTTTTAGCTTCTCCGGTGCAGAGGAGATCAATAGTAAATGCTGAGTGTAGTGCACTAGATTGTGGAGAATCTACATGCCTTCTGAACTATCAATTCATCTTCACCGTAACCATCTTCAGGATGTTATTTAGGCCTATTATATTCTATTATATCTTTCCCCCTCACCCCAAACCAATTGTGTGGTCAAATAGCTCGTTGATTCGGGTCCTCAGTAAGTTACCATTTTTTTATGGACTCTTTGCTTGTTCTCCCCCATTGAAGCACCTCTCATTTCCATGAACTAAATTTCATTTGCCAATATTCTGCCACATCCCTCTGTTAATTCTGGCCAAATTGGAGATGGCAGGACACTAAAATTGAGTAAAGGCTTCTGGGCTGCTAGGCCACTTGGTCAATTTAAATGTGCCTTCTGCAGAAATGGGACAAGCTGCAGAATGGTGCCAGCTTGTCTGGAGCCTAGATAAGAGTTGCAGGGAAAGTATGGGACATCTGCAGTGTCTTACAATTAGGTGTAAATTGCATGAAGCTTTACTTTGCTAGATGTTGATTGGGTTAAGTGTTGAGCCTTGTCTGCATTTCTTGGATATCTGGGCAAATGTTGCTATGTTTTCTTCCTTCCAGAAGGTCTGTTTGAATACATTGTATTAGGTAATATATTATTGGGTTAGGGAAATGTCTATCATGTACTGTGTTAATCAATATCTGTTATAGGACTGTAAAGAAACCACCCCCATATGGTTCGGCAACTCAAGGTTCGGGGTCCCATAAAAGGTAACTCCCATGAGGTCCTGTGTTGATCTTCTGGGAGAACGCTTGGGGGCTGCATGACCTTTTGGAGTGTCTCTGCTTGCACGAGGCTAGAAGGGCTCGGCCAAGCTGACACACGGATCGAACCCACGGTGGTTAGGGATAGAAACATAGAAACATAGAAACATAGAAAATAGGTGCAGGAGTAGGCCATTCGGCCCTTTGAGCCTGCATCGCCATTCAATATGATCATGGCTGATCATCCAACTCAGTATCCCGTGCCTGCCTTCTCTCCATATCCCCTGATCCCTCTAGCCACAAGGGCCACATCTAACTCCCTCTTAAATATAGTCAATGAACTGGCCTCAACTACCTTCTGTGGCAGAGAATTCCAGAGACTCACCACTCTCTGTGTGAAAAATGTTTTTCTCATCTCGGTACTAAAAGATTTCTCCCTTATCCCTAAACTGTGACCCCTTGTTCTGGACTTCCCCAACATCGGGAACAATCATCCTGCATCTAGCCTGTCCAACCCCTTAAAAAAATTGTAAGTTTCTATAAGATCCTCCCTCAATCTTCTAAATTCTAGTGAGTACAAGCCGAGTCTATCCTGTCTTTCCTCATATGAAAGTCCTGATATCCCAGGAATTAGTCTGGTGAACCTTCTCTGTACCCCCTCTATGGCAAGAATGTTTTCCCTCAGATTTGGAGACCAAAACTGTACGCAATACTCCAGGTGTGATCTCACCAAAACCCTGTACAACTGCAGTAGAACCCCCCTGCTCCTATACTCAAATCCTTTTGCTATGAATGCTAACATACCATTCGCTTTCTTCACTGCCTGCTGCACCTGCATGCCTACTTTCAATGACTGGTGTACCATGACACCCAGGTCTCGTTGCATCTCCCCTTTACCTAATCGGCCACCATTCAGATAATAGTCTACCCTCCTGTTTTTTCCGCCAAAGTGGATAACCTCACATTTATCCACATTATACTGCATCTGCCATGCATTTGCCCACTTACTCAGCCTATCCAAATCACCTTGCAGCCTCCTAGCATCCTTCTCACACCTAACTGCCCCCCAGCTTCATGTCATCCACAAACTTGGAGATGTTGCATTCATTTCCCTCGTCCAAATCATTAGTATATATTGTAAATAGCTGGGGTCCCAGCACTGAGCCTTGCGGTACCCCACTGGTCGCTGCCTGCCAATCTGAAAAGGACCCGTTTACTCCTACCCTTTGCTTCCTGTCTGCCAGCCAGTTCTCTATCCACATCAAAACGGAACCCCCAATACCATGTGCTTTAAGTTTGTATTCTAATCTCTTTTGTGGGACCTTGTCGAAAGCCTTTTGAAAGTCCAGATATAACACATGCACTGGTTCTCCCTTATCCACTCTACTATTTACATCCTCGAAAAATTCTATAAAATTCGTCAGACATGATTTGCCTTTCGTAAATCCATGCTGACTTTGTCCAATGATTTCACCACTTTCCAAATGTGCTGCTATCCCATCTTTAATAACTGACTCTAGCAGTTTCCCACACTACCGACGTTAGACTAACTGGTCTGTAATTCCCCATTTTTCTCTCTCCCTCCCTTTTTAAAAAGTGGGGTTACATTAGCTACCCTCCAATCCTCAGGAACTACTCCAGAATCTAAAGAATTTTGAAAAATGATCACTAATGCATTCACTACTTCTGTGGCTACTTCCTTGAGTACTCTGGGATGCAGCCTATCTGGCCCTGGGGATTTATCGGCCTTTAATCCATTCAATTTACCCAACACCACTTCCCGGCTAACCTGGATTTCACTCAGTTCCTCCATCTTATTTGACCCCCGGTCCTCTGCTATTTCCAGCAGATTATTTTTGCTTTTTATTGAAGGCAGAACCAAAGTAGTTATTCAATTGGCCTCTCATGTCCTTGTTCCCCATGATCAATTCACCCGTTTCTGACTGCATGGGACATACATTTGTTTTAACTAATCTTTTTCTCTTCACATATCTATAAAAACATTTGCAGTCAGTTTTTATGTTCCCTGCCAGTTTTCTTTCATAATCTATTTTCCCTTTCCTAATTAAGCCCTTTGTTCTCCTCTGCTGGATTCTGAATTTCTCCCAGTCCTCTGGTAGGCTGCTTTTTCTGGCTAATTTGTATGCTTCATCTTTTGTTTTGATACTATCCCTGATTTCCCTTGTTATCCACGGATGCGCCACCTTCCCTGATTTATTCTTTTGCCAAACTGGGATGAACAATTGTTGTAGTTTATCCATGCAGTCTTTAAATACCTTCCATTGCACATCCATCGTCAACTCTTTAAGAATCACTTGCCAGTCTATCTTGGCCAATTCACGTCTCATACCCTCAAAGTTACCTTTCTTTAAGTTCAGAACCATTGTTTCTGATTAATTATGTCACTCTCCATCCTAATGAAGAGCTCAACCATATTATGGTCACTCTTGCCCAAGGGGCCACCCACAACAAGACTGCTAACTAACCCTTCCTCATTACTCAGTACCCAGTCTAGAATAGCCTGCTCTCTCGTTGGTTCCTCCACATGTTGGTTTAGAAAACTATCCCGCATACATTCCAAGAAATCCTCTTCCTCAGCACCCCAGCCAAATTGATTCACCCAATCTATATGTAGATTGAAGTCACCCATTATAACTGTTTTACCTTTTTTGCACGCATTTCTAATTTCCTGTTTGATGCCATCCCCAACTCCACTACTACTGTTTGATGGCCTGTACACAACTCCCACTAGCGTTTTCTGTCCCTAAGTGTTTTGCAGCTCTACCCATATCGATTCCACATCCTCCAAGCTAATGTCCTTCCTTTCTATTGCGTTAATCTCCTCGCTAACCAGCAATGCTACCCCACCTCCTTTTCCTTTCTGTCTATCCCTCCTGAATATTGAGTATCCCTGGATGTTCAGCTCCCAGCCTTGGTCACCCTGGAGCCATGTCTCCGTGATCCCAACAATATCATAGTCATTAATAGCTATCTGCACATTCAACTCATCCACATTTTTACGGATGTTCCTTGCATTGAGACACAAAGCCTTCAGGCCTGTTTTTACAACACTCTTACCCCTTATACAATTATGTTGAAAAGTGGCCCTTTTTAATTTTTGACCTGGATTTATTCTGTCTGCCACTTTTACTTTTCACCTTGCTACCTATTGCTTCAACCCTTATTTTACACCCCTCTGTCTTTCTGCTCACACATTTAAGAAACCCACCACCTCTTATTCTCTATTTATTATATTTTTCTTCTTTCCCCCCCTACATGTTGGATCTGAGTGCTTCCCTTCTCTGCCTCCTGCCTCAGACCCTCTATTTGAGTCCCTCCCCCCAACTGTTCTAGTTTAGTATTGTAGTGGGGAACTGTTATTGTGTTTTTTCAGAATAAAGTTTAGATGCGTAAGTGTCTCAGTAGATAACTAGATGTCTAAGATAACTCAGTATCTTATTGACTGAAACTAGACTGGGGGAAGCTTAGAACGAGCTATTTACACCTCCCACTGCCACTCCTAACAGTTATCAGGCAACTGAATTATCCTACCACAACCAGTAACTATTATCTACCTCTTTAATAGCCCTTGGACTATCCATTATCAGACTTTACTGACTTTACCTTGCACTAAACGTTATTCCCTTATCACTGAAAATAGATCAATTGTAATCATGTATTATCTTTCTGCTGACTGGTTAGGACGCAACAAAAGTTTTTCACTGTACCTCAATACACCTGACAATAAACTAAACTGAACAGAACTGAACTAAACAATTCATTCTTCAGACTGAGAGACAGAGATGCTGTCTGACCCACTGAGTTACTCCAACTTTTTATCTCTATTGGTTTCCTTTCTATTGCATCCAAAACTACCACCAAACTCAGTATTCTTTAAAGTGACTGGTCTTGGCTCTCCCACCTTCCCAACCAACTGGTCAAGCTGAGAGAAGCTTCTGTAAGGGCTTGTCAAGGGTATAACTAATCCCCATCAGCATGCCTGGGCAGTGATAGCTCTGCTCTGGTTGTCAGCAGTGGAGAACTTCGACAGGAGCTGCCAGACCCATTGAGAAGAACAGCCAGTAAAGGTTTACTATGAGAGCTGCAAACAAGGGAGCACCCAAGGCAGGAGACCAACCTACAGGAAGAGCAGAGAACATGGAGTTCAGGAGCCCTGGGTAGGGGAAATTGTGACCAGCTCCAAGAATTACGGAGAGTGTTTGGGACTCGGTCACATAACAAAAGTTTAAGAAAAGTATAGCATGATAAATTGTGCGTGTGTGTGCGTGTGTGCGTGCGTGTGCGTGTGCGTGTGCGTGTGTGTGTGTGTGCGCGCGCATAAGGCTGCATTTGCACCATGATCTGAAGCATAAGCACCTGGGCAAAGCATATACAGCATGTAAGAAAGAGTAAGAGCAACATCAGAGAGACAATGGTGATGAGGCTCGATAATATTTGGCACAAAACTATAACTGGTCTCACCAGCCTTCATACAGCTGGCTGAAGCTCTGTGCCAGTTGTATGGAGGTTGGCGAGACTAGCTGTGCCTCCATTGTCTCTCTCTAACCCAGGGGTCGGCAACCTACGGCCCTGGGCCTAATGCGGCCCGTAACCCAAAATCATCCGGCCCGCAGGCGGATTTTTTTCCCCGTAATCATCCGGCCCACCGAAAGCAAGCAGCGACCGAGCGTCCCGAGCAGCAGCGACCGGGCGCCCTGAGCAGAGGCCAAGCAACCCGAGCAGCAGCGGCCGAGCGGGGCCTAGCTCTGGCTGTACCGCATCCTGCGCAAAGCTGCCGGCACGGCCGCGCACCTTCTGCGAACATGTTTAAGAAATAACTGCAGATGCTGGAAAAATCGAAGGTAGACAAAAATGCTGGAGAAACTCCGTGAGACATGCAAGGATTTCATGAGGCTGCCTCCCCCACTGAATTTCTCCAGCATTTTAGTCTACCTTCTGTGAACACATGATTTGATGCTTGCCATCCGGGGCGGGTTCCATGGGTACATGTGATAGATGTGGGCCGCCATCCGCTCACAGACATGCGTCCCGGCCCCTATGCAGAACAAGTTTGCCGACCCCTGCTCTAACCACATAGTCATAGAGTCATACAGAGCAGAAATAGACCCTTCGTCCCAACTTGCCCACGCCAACTAACATCCCCCATTTACAAGTAGTTCTACATGCCTGCATTTGACCCATATCCCTTAAAACCAGTCCTATACATATACATTTTTAAATGCTTCTAAAGATTGCGATAGTACCGGCCTCAACTACCTCCTCTGGCAGCTTGTTTCATACATTCACCTCCCTGTGTGTAAAAATGTTACCCCTCAGGTCCCTATTAAATCTTTCGCCCCTCACCTTAAACCTATGTTCTCTAGTTCTCAGTTACCCTACACTGAGATAAAGACCCAGTGCATTTATCCGATCTATTCCTCTCATTATTTTGCACACTTGACCTTCGACAGAGTGGAAAAAAATAATAGAGAGCCATTCAGGGATGATAATGCTAGAAGTACTTTGGAAAATTCTTCTTCCACCTCCACTTGGCCAGAACATTATGGAGTCTTGGATGAAGACGTCTTTTGGACTGAAAAATGACTTGAACAAATAATGAGCTTAGAGAAGAGCTTTAATATGCTTTGCCCAGGCATACCTTGCAGTAACAGCACTGGGGGCGTGTGGAGGACCAGCCGTTTCCTTTTTTACATTTTATGTTGTTTTCAAAGCTGACACGGGGTTGTTTATGGGCTGGTTTGACAGTGAATGGAAGGAACAGAATGACAACACTAAACAGATGGCCCTTTGTTTTCTTTCTTGTCAAATATTTTCAGCTGACGTTCCCTGTTGGCACAGGAGAATGGACGCCCATATTTCTCAGTGATAATGGTGGCATTTTCAAGTGGGTCACTTCAGCAACGTAGATCTATGGTACAGGTGGACTGTGTCCAAGTTCCCTCACCAGGCCATGTTCAAATTGTCTGGGGACTTACTAATGAAAAATTATTATTCCCTTTTCGATTATGCGCCAATAATTTTGCTGTGTTCATTAATGTCTGATTTAAGAACACCCTCTTCTCCATCACTCCCCCGTCTTGCTTTTGAACAATTTTGTATTCAAATTCAAGTAATTCAGGTAATGCACTGCCAGGTCTAAAGCTGCATTCATTCTATATTCGTCAGGTTTCGCTCTCAGAGGGACTGGAAGACAAAGAGGCAGAAGCTGTATGTTAGCTGTGTAAAGGTTGGTGAGACTGCAGCTAAAATAACTGCGCTCTGCCATAGCCCACAAATCTCAGAGAGAATGTACTGACCTTAGACAAGATGTAGGGCAGGCTTACCAACAAGATATTACATCTGAATACTTGAGTAGTGACACTAGATCCTGAGGAAGGAAGTCACTACCCACTAACCAAGCAGTTTTAAAATGGGCTGTTGATTTTATATCAATTGCTTTTCAATCAATAGACAATAGACAATAGGTGTAGGAGTAGGACTTTTGGCCCTTCGAGCCAGTACCGCCATTCAATGCGATCATGGCTGATCATCCCCAATCAGTACCCCGTTCCTGCCTTCTCCCCATATCCCCTGACTCCGCTATTTTTAAGAGCCAGATCTAATCCTCTCTTGAAAGCATCCAGAGAACCTGCCTCCACCACCCTCTGAGGCAGAAAATTCCATAGACTCACCACTTTCTGTGAGAAAAAGTGTTTCCTCGTCTCCGTTCTAAATGGCTTACTCCTTATTCTTAAACTGTGGCCCCTGGTTCTAGACTCTCCCAACATCGGGAACATGTTTCCTACCTATAGTGTGTCCAAGCCCTTAACAATCTTATATCTTTCAATGAGATCCCCTCTCATCCTTCCAAACTCCAGAGTGTACAAGCCCAGCTGCTCCATTCTCTCAGCATTATGACAGTCCCATCATCCCAGGAATTAACCTTGTAAACCTACGCTGCACTCCCTCAATAGCAAGAATGTCCTTCCTCAAATTAGGGGACCAAAACTGCACACAATACTCCAGGTGTGGTCTCACTAGGGCCCTGTACAACTGCAGAAGGACCTCTTTGTTGCTATATTCGATTCCTCTTGTTATACAGGCCGTTACTGTCACTGTTAAAACCATCCCATCACCGTGATAAAATAATAGAAGCTATCTAATACATCCAAATTTAAATGGATTGGATTTTGTTTTTAATCTTTATTATATTATAACTCAAAGATAAAATTATCCCCATAGCCTCCACTATAAATACATCATACACACATTAAATCCTCCCTTGATTAGCGACATAGAATTATACAGCAGAGAAACAGACCCTTTGGCCCAACTCATCCTTGCTGACCAATGTGTCTTCCTGAGCTAATTAATTTTGCCTACATTTAGCCCAAATTCCTCTCAACATTTTCTATTTATATAACCATCTAAATGTTTTTTAAGCATATTAGTAGCAATGTTACAAAATGTTGAGATTTTAAAAATCAAGCCTGCAATTTATCTAATCAGATAAAGCATACAAAGAAGTTTAATTTGACACCCAATTCACTTTCATATCTTCAGTATTAATAAAGGTTATGGCGGCTTTCCGGTGGCGTCAATGGTGGGGTGAGAGACGTCGCTGTTTCGCTCTGCTTCCCGAAGAATGTTTTTAATGTGCTAAAATATGAGTTGAAGACGGGGGAGTTCTGAAAATAACTACCGGAGCTGCTATTTAATTGTGTGTTATCAAATCCTGCTGATGAACAGAGAATAATTGCAGTTTTAAATGAAAAAACAGAAACCTCGCCAGAAAAGTCTGCAAAAGCCACTTCAAGACCTGCTACAAGAGCCTACTTGAAAAAAACCTGAAAAGACTCCTCAATCCCCTCAAACATCAGCTGGAAGTTCAGAAGAAGAAGTTGATTCCCGAAATCCTTCTACAGAATTGACTTTAATGGAGGAACAAATGGAACACCTGGAAAAGTCAGTATTAGCTTCAGTCACTGAAGTTATTCAAAACTGATACAGAGGAGAACCTCGTGCTGGACAAAAGCCTCTCTGAAAAAATTAAACAAGGTAATGATTACGCTGATGGGGAAAATGATGACTTAACCAAAACGTGTGGTCGAAGTTGAGGAGGATTTAAATAAAAAAATTAAGCAGGTTGATAAGGATTGTAATAAAAAACTGGATACAATGCTAAAATCTACTGAGGTGGCTATGGAAGGAATGGACAATACGATAACTGAGATGGCTAAGGAGATAAAGAGACTAAAACAGGAACAAGAAATCATTGGGAGGGAGCTTGCTAAAATGAAGTATAAATGCAACGGACTTGGAGGCAAGATCAAGGAGACAAAATTGAGATATTGGATTAAAAGAAGGAAAGAGATTGGACAAAACTTTCAGGAGTTTGCTGCCAATTTACTCAAACAAGTACTATAAGCTGCCTGAACCCGAGAATAGATATGGCTCACCGAGTCCGACGTAAGGCTCAAGCAAGCTTAACTGCCCCCCCAAGACAGATTATTCTGAAATTCTATGACATTTCAACCTTGGAAGGAATTATGAAAAAGATTCATATGGAGGGAATTTGATGTTTGGAGAAGACAAACTAAGATTCTTCCGTGATTTTCCAGCTGAAGTCATGGAAAAGAGGAATAAGTTTACAAACACGAGAAGACTACTGAAAGAGTCTCGGGAGTAAGATATGGGATAGTATATCCCGCTAAATGAGAATTTCTTATAACCATGTTGAACGTGCATTCACGGATCAGAAGAGGCATTTAAATATGCACAAAGTATCACAAAGAGGCCTACTGATCGTTAGGAGTTGGTCTCCTACAATAACATGAGGAGAAGCGACAAAGAAAGGACTGTGTCTCTTTTTTTTTAACATACAAAAAAGGACTGCTCTTGTTAAAATGGCGAAATCTTCTCGAGGCACTGTCTAGACTTTATCTGTGGAATGTTAATTCCAAGGTCGGATTTTAAGTTTTCATTTCAACAAAGGACTGACAAAGAAGAAAACTGTGGCGGGGAAAATAAATTGAGAATATAGTGTAATATAGAATACGATATTAAGAAACATATAATTACATACTAACATAAAATATAATTAATAAAATTGGGTAGTATTAATAACATACTAACACATTTTATGGATACAGTAGACTTAATCTAGATCGTGCGTAAAGGGGGGAGGAGAATTCAGATACTTGGAAATTATCCAAGGGTCTGAATTTGGTTAACCCCTTGGGACTGCTGTTGTCTGATACAAAAGTTTGAGACTTAATTGTAATAAATCTAGGCATATGATAGATATGGATATATAATTAACATAATTACTGTTATATTTAAATATATAATTAATTTTGGAAACTACTTTTTTATTTTGTTTTTCCTCTGGAAGATAAATTTCTAATCTAGCTATTGGAGTATGTTTTATTATATATATATATAATTTTGAACTTTGTATCGCTCTCTCTTCCAATTAATAATAATTGGTCAAGGGGGCAGAGCGAAACATATAAAAACATCTACGGAAGTCAATAACAATTTTTCTACCACCTGTTGGTGCTTGTTTTTAATTTATAATATCTTTATTTTGGATATTATAATATCACTTTTTGTTTGTTAATTATCTTTTCACGACTCTACACTTTCTGGTCTTTTTCAAGGTTTATTCTGAAGGAGAGATGCCAACAAACTTAACAGCTGGGGATGATCATCCTTCATCTGGAGTATAAGGTTCTTGGTTGCACCATATGAAGTAAAGGTATTAACATGATCCATAATGCAGACGATAAACAAAATAAAACTGGAGGAATCACGTTTTGTAGTTGGAATATAAGGGGCGCAAATGAACCAATTAAAAGGGGGTAGATCTTTGCCCAATTAAAAGCCTTAAAAAGTGACATATTTTCTTACAAAGGAGACGCATCTGAAATATCAAACACAGAATAAAGATTGAAGGCAATTGCGATTGGGCAAACATACTACTCTTCATTTACTTCTAAATCTAGAGGCACGGCTATTATCATTCGTAAAGGTGTACCATTTAAATTAAAGAATACTATAGCAGATAAAGAGGGGAGGTACGTCATAGTTACGGGAGAAATTTATTCTACTCCACTTACTTTGATAAATATTTATGCTCCTAATTTTGACAACCCCCAATTTTTTAGTAAAATTTTGGATAAAATTTCAGAACTTAATCATCAAAATTGTGATAAATAGGGGGAGATTTGAATTGTGTTTTAGATCCATATTTGGATAAATCAGCAAAACAAAAAAGGACTAACATAAAATCTAAAACGAGTGAACTCCTAAATACATTACATGAAAAATTCTAATATAACAGTTGTATGAGGAATCGCTAACCCAGTAATAGGGAATATTCATTTTATTCAACAGTACATAAAACATATTCACGTATTGATTATTTTTAGTGGACACAAAACTAATTCCATATACAATATAATTCTAAATATCATAATAGTATCATTTCTGATCATTCCCCGTTAACTTTTTCTTTAAAATTAGAAGGAATGCCCGATAAAAATTCGTTTTGGAGGTATTTTTTATTTTAAACCCCCAAATTTTAAATAACTCACAAGGTTGCACATATTTAAAAGAGCAGATGAGATTCTTCTTTGAGACAAATGATACACCAGATTATTTCACCCTCTTTATATGGGAAACTTTAAGGCATTTATTAGAGGAATTTATAATCTCAATCAAGCTTTCCAAAATAAAAAGAATAATACTGAACAATTGCAGTTAGAACAAGAAATTAGACAATTAGATTCAGAAAATGCCAAAGAACCACTATAGATAAACATAATAAGATAATAATACTTAAATATAAACTAATAAAATTTTATCGGGCCAGAATAATGAGATTATTTCAAATTACAAAACAAGAAAATTTTGAATTTGGTGATAAACCTCATAAACTCCTAGCACGCCAACTGAAAAAAAGGGACACAGAAAATACAATTACTAAAATTAAATCAGACAAAGGGGAATTACTAACACTACCCAAGATATTAATAAAAGATTTGCTCAATTTTATCAAAACTTTATACATCGAAAAACTCTGCAAATATATACTCAAATTGCAAATTTCTTAGATAATTGTATCTTCCAAAATTAAATATGGTGGAACAAGAGGCATTGAGGAGCTCAGATTACACTACAGGAAATAGAAGAAACAATTAGTTCGTTGAAGAACGGCCAAAACCCCAGGACCAGATGGCTTCAGTAATGAATTCTATAAAAGATTCTACGAAAATAATTTCTCCCGGTTGCAAATTTATATATATACATTTTTAAAGAAAATAAACTACCAGAAACACTAAACTGAATCAACTATTACACTTATACCAAAAAAGGATAAAGATCTAGAAGACCCAGCTCATATAGAGCTATTTGCACTCCTAAATACAGACCAAAAAATATTACGAAGACCCTAGCGAGAAGATTGAGTAAATATGTTAGTAAACTAATAAATCCGGACCAAACAGGGTTCATACCAAAGAGATACTCATTTAACAATTTGAGACGGGTTGTCTAATATAATGTACTCACATAATACTGAAGAAGAACTAGCAATTATTTCATTGATGCAGAAAAGCTTTTGATCAAGTAGAATGGCAATATTTATTCAAAGTATGGAAAAAATTATATGGGAGATAATTTATTTCATGGTAAAACTATTATATGATAAAGCCGACGGCTAGAAACTGACTAATAATATATATCCCTGAAATTCCACTTAACAAGGGGCAATAGGCAGGGGTGCGCGTTATCGCCCCCTGTTTTTGCACTAGTGATAGAGCCTTTAGCTGAAGTATAAGAAGCCATCCGAAACATTCATGGGTATATTACCAAACACTCAAATATAAAATTTCATTATATGCAGATGACATATTATTATATATTACAAAATTCGCAAATTAGCATACCAAATATACTAAATTTAATAGAGGAATTTGGTTCTTTTCAGGATATAGAATAAATTGAACAAAAGCGAAATTATGACGATAAAACCTCAAGAGTCGACACATCGGTTGAAATTCCTTTTAGAATTACAACAGAAAATTGAAAATATTTGGGCATCCAAATTACTAGGAACTATAAATCATTACTCAACGCAAAACTATATGCCTTTATTAACTAAATTAAATGGGCTGTTAATTTTGGAAGACACTGCCGATGTCATTAATAGGCAGAATAAACGCGATAAAAATGATCTTCTTACCACAAATATTGTACCTATTTCAATCATTACCAATATACATACCTAAAAAATTCTTCAAAAAATTAGATTCTGATATTATAAAACTTTATATGGGATTATAAATCACACAGAATAAAAAAAAACACTTGTGTAAATCTAAAGAATCAGGGGGGGACTGACACTCCTAACTTATTGTATTATTATTGGCAGTGAATATTAAAAATATAATCTACTGGTTGGACAGTTTCTGCCCAACAGTAGATTGGATAAGAAATGGAGAAAGAGGATTGTTCCCCTTATAATATAGGAGCGATCCTTCTTCCCGATAAAACTGAACAATGTAATATACAAGAAGAATCCCAATTATTCATAGTATAATACGAATTTGGAAACAAATAAAATTAACTTTAAAATTAAGAAAATTATCGCTTCTCTCCAATTAGCTAATAATCCTCATTCAAACCATCCATTCATTGATAAAACGTTTTACCCAATTGGAAAGAATAGGAATTAAAATGATGGGAGATATGTATGAAATGGGAAAACTTTTATCATTCCAACAATTACAACTAAAATATAATTTGAAAAGTAATCAATATTTCAAATACCTTCAAATTCAAGTTATTTGAAAAAGTATATACAAGGATATCAAACTTTAACCCCAGATCTACTGAGGAAGGAATGAATAGAAAGGCAGAAATCAAGCAATTTAATATCTTACTTATATAATATAATTCAAAATATAGAAACACCCAACGACAGAAGCAATTAGAAGAGACTGGGACAAGAGTTATTGATAAAAAATTCCGAACGATAGATGGGATTAAAAAGTTCTATTATATGTAAACAAATGTTCAATGAATGTAAGACATAACCTAATTCAATTTAAAATTTTACATAGATTATATTATTCGAAAACAAGACTGAATAAATATTTTCAATGTTTCCCCCATCTGCGACAAATGTCTAACTCAAAATGCCACTATAGCACATTCCTTTGTCCTCTTGTACAAAACTGTATACATTTTGGAATGAAATTTTGGAATTTTTACTAAACTATTTAACACAAAAATTGAACCCCAATACTGAATTGATTATCTTTGGATCAATGGAAGAGGGAAGTAAACTAACATATCCAAGAAGCCTTCTTAATTATGGTCTAATAACAGCGAAAAAAACTTATACTTAATTTTGGAAAAACGCACCTACGCCAACATTCAAAATGTGGATCTCAAATATGTCTGAAACGCTACATCTTGAAGAAATGAGATTCCTCTTACTAAGGCAAAGTAGACCAATTCTTAAAGATTTGGTCTCCGTTTATCAACTTTTATACAAGCATATGGTGCAACATAACATAACCTTAGAAATTAAATGGTTCAGAACTGGGTGACGAATGGGCAAAAATATGAGATAGGTAGATCTCTCCTAATCTTTCATTTCTTATTACTTTTTCCTTTTCTTTCAATCTTTTAACTTCTCACCTCTGTCCTTTAATTTTTTTTTACTTTCTGTTCTACTTGCTTGTCTATCTATTCCAACACTCTTTATTTCTCTTTTCTCTCACTGTTCTTTTATTATTGCACCAAAAATATGAAGTTGTACAGAATGAAATATGTATTTATGTATTAGTATTAGGAACTTAAGTACCAGACTACTGTACTTACTTCTAACAAAAATAAACAAACAAAAAAAAAATAAAGGTTATGGCCATTTTCATACTCGGAAATAAGCATCTTGTTCCCTATTGCTTTTCCATTGACTTAACACAAAAGCTGTGATCGAGGACAGTCAAAAGCCCATAACTTTCTTAAAAATTAAGAGAACTGAAATAAATGTTTCAGTTATTATAGATTGAACATTCTGAAACTAATATGAAACAATCTTACATGGAATGACCTGAAATTAAAGCATATAAACTATTAGTTACCCACATTGTAGCTAATTACAAAATTCAATTACTAGATCTAAACATCTATCCATTTCTTAAGAAAATATTAACATTTTTTTAAAAGCCTAAGTGTCCAAATAACATTCGCACAATAATTCACAATATAACATGATTTTTAAATCTCATTGTTATGAATTTATAGGCCAAATTGAAGGAATTTAATGTTTAATGCCCATAAATTAATGGGCATTTTAAACAGCTTGCGAGTGGGATTTTCTGGAACGCGATGCATTGGAACGTTGCAGTTGCGGTGAATTTAAACCCAATATCGGCAGGAAAAATACTGCCAGTTCATATGGGGAATAAATCACCGTTTCGCAACATGAAATATTGATTAAAGTCATCTAATTAAGCAAGTTTATATGAAAAAATAAACAGCTTTCATTTACCTGTCCCCTACGTAAAATCCGTCCCCGTTGTCGGCGTTCACGGCATTAGGAGCCAATTTATATTTTACTGCAGCGCTGAAATAGTCGGGCGATTAAAAAAAAAATTAACTTACCGGCAGTTGGAACGAATCTCCAGAAATAGCTCGCACTCCGAGAAAATATAATTCCGGTGGCAAGGGAAAAACCTCATTTTAACCCCGCTCCCCCCCCCCCTTAAAGGCGCCAAAGTCGTGCACACGGCCAGTGACAGAACTGCAGCACCGCTAAAGGTAAGTTTTGTAACATACCTAATATTAATCAAACTTACTAAGACCTCTTTTGGCAGCTCATTCCATACCCACCTTTAACAAGTTGGTTATGATACATATTATTTCCTGCCTTGAAAAGAACCTAGACCCATCACAATTTACCTACTGCCACGGCAGATCAACAGCAATTGAAATCTCACTGTTTCTCCACTCTGTATTGGACCGCTTCAGACAATAAGAAGATGTATGCCAGGCTGTTGCTCATTGACTACAGCTTGGCGTTCAACAATGTCATCCACTCTAAACTTATCATCAAGATTGGCAATCAGATTGAAAAACGCCAGGAAAACAATCTTGCTCTCAACGTTAGCAAGACTAGAGAGCTGATTTTTGACTTCAGTTTGGAAAGGATGATGGTCCATGAACTATCTTCATCGATGGAACAGTGATATAGAGGGTCAACAGTTTCAGATTTCTGGGCATACGAGCAAAGATGCAATCACAAAGAAATCCCATGGTCAAGGTGTTGTCTATGTGGAGTTTGCATGTTGTCCATGTGACCGCGTGCATTTCCTCTGGGCACTCCGGTTTCCTCCCATATCCCAGGGATTTCACAGGATTTTGGCCGCTGTGAATTGTTCCTAGTGTGTAAGTGAGTGATGGAATCTGGACATAATTGATGGGAATGTGGAGCATATGGGATCAGTATAAGTGGGTGTTTAATTGGTTGGTGCAGGCCAGGTGGGCCAAATCGCCCGATTAATTTTCCATTATTTCTAACTTTCTCATTTTAATTGTGTTTCTAGTACATGAATGCATAAACAACCATTCTTATTCAGGAACCTTGGTTTTCAGAGGTTTTTGCCGGATGTTTTGCGACGGCCGATGAGGGAACCAGCTAAGGCCTGTGGGGAAACCCTGGTCCGACCGCGAAAGCGGGGAGCTGGCGAATGTTGTTTCGCGAACGGAGTCACTGGTAAGACGGTCAGTGACTCTACACGTTGGGTTCCCCTCCCCGGGGAGGGGAAACCCAATAATATGCGGTTCCCAGACCGCAGTAGTCCCCAGGACATTGGGTTAAACTGACCTAAACGGTCAGTCCGGGTGCAAGGAGGATTCCTGGGGAGGGGAAATCCTATAAAAATGCGGTTCCCAAACCGCAGTCATCCCCAGGATATGGGGACAACTGACAAAAATGGTCAGCCCGAATGTTGGGAGGGTTCTCCTCCGGGAATGTGAATCTAGAGACACTCCTACAGCAGGCGTTGGGCCAGCGTGGGTCATTGTGAGAGCCCGCGCCAGCAGTAAGGTTTATGACAGTGTCAGCCTATTGGAGAGACTGTGCCAGCAGTACCTTTGCTCAGGACAGCTCCAGGGGAATGCCAAGTTATGGCAGGCTAGCCTATTGGAGAGGTTATGCCAGCAGCACCTTTGCTCGGGGCTGCTTCATGAGAACACCAAATCTATGGCAAATACTGGCCTGTGGGAAAGGCCGCGCCAGCAGCACCTTTGCTCAGGGCTGCTTCATGGGTGCCAGCAGTACCTTGTTCAGGGCTGCTTCATGGGAATAGGCTGCTTAGTAGGGTATTCCATTTACAGTGATCATGGGGGATGAGGAGGCATTGCTAGGATAAGGCAATATAACAGAATGATGACAAAAAAAGCATTCAAAGTGGATTACTGGTTCAAAAACACTGGTTATATATGTGCTAAAATCCACTGTTTAAATCTCAAACTATATTTGCAAAATTGGGCTCCTCTACGCAGTTAAGATTAAGTTGCTATCAAACAGACTTGTAGGACCTTGGGATTTACCTTTACCTATTCAATTGGCCATTGACACCGGCCTAGGCAACAGATTGTAGTCAATAGACTCCTGTAACAGTCTTGTTGTTATAAAGCAGCCTTCTATTCATTAGACTAATTGGCAATAGTATAGATGGGATTCAGCTGTGCAAGTAGGAGAACTGTCATCCTGTTAAATGGAAAACTATAAAGTGCCATGTAGGTCATTGTTAACACAACTTGTTATTATCAGCTGAAGTTACAATGATGGACAAACAGTATGTATTACTGCTCCAGTAGTTGTTAGGTAAATATTTAATTATATTGCAAAATGGTGCTAATGGCCCTAAAATTGGGAAATTGCGCCAGCAGCGCCTTGTATCAGGCCTTCTTAATGTCTCCCTCATGTAGGAGGAGAGCATGCCGGGTCCATGGCAAAGTTGGTGTATTGCTGAAGCTGCGCCAGCAGTGCTTTATATCAGGGCTGTTTAATGTCTCCCTCATGTAAGATGGGAGCATGCCGGGTCAGTACAATCTAATGCCGAGTCTGCGGGTATAGTCGTGGAGCATGCCCAAGGGATGAAGGGCACATGCCAGACGTACCATGCTTGGTAGCAAGGTTGCCATTCAAATACATATGCAGTGAACATCGCTATCCGGGGGACAAGAGAGCTGGCTGCCAAATCTTCTTTTCAGGTAAGACCTGTTTCATAGGCGATACCTGGAGGATGAAGCACAAGCTATTGAACAAGTAAGGCTTCATAGATCGTCAGTAGCGGTTCACTGAAGCTGGTGGCAGCATGAAAGTTGGCCAGAGGTTCCACACATATTACCTGTGTTACTCTATAACTAAGGGACCACTTATAATTTCGTAAAATGTACACTTGGTTGGATAATATAAATGATTGAGACATTATCATCTACTTTGAGGGGTCTAACCATGTAAAACTGGACAATACTAGCATTCCAAGCAGGTTATATTTGGGCAGGCTCGGTATAAGGGCCAGGATTGTCTTGCAAGACTGGCTCAGAAATCGGGCCACAGTTGCTGTTCACAGCAGACACTAAATTGTGAATGTCATCTCAAGTTTGGAGGTGGAGCAGATTTGCATGACTTACCAATTCTTCACTTATTGGTATCAACTATCTATAGACCCTATGGGCATTGTATGGTTAAAGAGTGATTGAGCAAATATGCATACCTGCATGCTCAACTTCATGTTGATACATTAGGATGGTGGCATATGTTAGTCACATGGGTACAATCAATTAAATACTCCTGTAATGGTTACATAATCTCGTTTGCCACAGGAGAATCATTAAGTATAGGTCAATGGCAACACAGAATTGGTGTTGAATCACACCGTATTATGAAACTCTGGTTCCATGGAACACCAAATATTGATATGTTTGTTTTTATGCTTATTCACAGGTTGCAAAATATGTGGCATAACAGTGGTGAGACATACATTCTCGCTACAAGGAGAAGGAAGGTCTTTTATGTCTTCCTCCATTTGCTTCATCAATCGGGGTTTCAAATAAAGGAATTAAGAGCCCGTTTTAGGTCCTATGTGTGATTGGTTTATGCAACGTTGATTCCCGATTTGTCGGCAATAATAATACAACCTTATATGGTTATTTTAAACGTAACTTTGCTGGTTCAGCCTGAGGCTTGGGAAATCAGCTGTTGCATGATAAATCAAATTATGTTCTGCAGATTCAATAAACTGCCCTGAGGTTTGGGTTGTTACATCTATCCTCTATGTGTTCAGAGTGCTTGAATAGCACCAAAAAGCAGGGTTTTTTTTCCAGGAGATGAAAAGAGTTTGTTTAATGCTCATGTTACATTGAAAACGGTATACATTACAGACATTTGCAGTGCATGTTAAATGATCTTTTGTCAATAATTAAGTTGTACGGCCATTAACTGTGCCAACGTGCCTTCTCATTGAATTTACTGTAGCAAACAAGACCCACTCTGTCGGGTTCAGCCCGGATATCAAGTTATAAGGATATCTCAACACAATGTCTTCCAGGACCAGTACAATGTCTATAATCGTAAGATTGAATGAGAACTTACCAGTTTGAAGTTTGATCTTTATTTTATGAGTAGTTCCGATGAGGGACTATGTGCCCTCCGCTCCCAACCCTCATAATTGTCATATGGTAGTTCTAGTTTTCTGTTATCTTACTATTATACTTCAGTCACTATTACCTGTGATTTCCCACCGCTGCTTTGAAGATTGACACACGTGCGGCTGGATGGGGGTCTTCACGTAATCCCTCATCGTAGCTCCTCATAAAATAAAGATCAAACTTCAAACTGGTAAGTTTTCATTTAATCTTACTATTATACACAAACAAATACACTCACAAATAAATACATCCGCATACAAGATCAGACTTTTAATTATATAATTGATAAGATGTTCCATTTTGGTCGCCATGTCATGGGAAAGATGTTGTCGAGCTGGAAAGGGTGCAGAGAAGATTTACGAGGATACTGTCAGGACTCGAGGAAATCTATCTATGTTACTCTATACATGTAACATGAATCATAAGGTCATACGAAGAACATGCAGACTCCACATAGACTACACCTGGACCATGATGGTTACTCAACTCACTTCATGTGTTGTATATAGAGAATATGAGATGCAGCAAAGAAACTGGAAAATATCACTGCTGTAATACTGAAGATGTACACCCCAGAAACAGCCATGACTCTACCCAAGCTTTCCCAGTGCAGTTACAACACTGATGTATACCCCAGAGGGTGAAACATTGCTAAAACATGTTCTGTTCATCAAAAGCAGGGCAAATCCAACCTGATAAATTACCACTCAATCAAACTGCCCACAGGGATGCAAGGGGCATGAGAAAATTCAACAGAAACCTTAGCAGATTGTGAAAGAATGTGAACTTGCTACAATAAGGAATAATTTAGGTGACAGTCACTCACGTGACTACAATAAGGAATAATTTAGGTGACAGTATGGATAGATTAAAATACCTAGATCAGAGAGGATTGTTTTAATCAGGAAGGGCGGAGCAAGGCATAATTGGTATTAAAATCAACATGGGCCACTTGGGCAGAACTGCAGCGATTGTAACTTCAGATATATTAGTATTTTATCCCATGAAATAAAACACCTGTCATGTATTTTTCATTGTTGGAGCCACGATAGTGTTGGGACATGATGTAATACGTTGAATGAATGACCAGAAAGGTATGAATGTCACAAAAGTAAATTAAATACTGATTTGCAATGGACAGTGTTAAAGTGTGCCTTGAAGCATTAAATCCAGGATAATGAGATAAAGTTTCTAACATCATGCAACTACCATCATCAATAATGATCGATGAATCTAATCACATTGGAACAAGTCCCCTTTCTTTGGGCCCAGTGTTGTTTGATTTCCGATCAAACGTCCTTTTGTTTTGCTTTCTATAGCTTGATACTGTACCATTGCCTATCAATGGCCTTTTAACTTTTTCAAATCTTTTTAAACCTTCAAAGCAATGGTTTTATAAATCAAATAGGAGTCTTACCATCAGCACAAAGCATTTAATGATTTGCTCTCATTATAGCAATCAAGGAACATGCCTCAGCCCAAATGATACAATTCTTATTGTCTGTTTATGCTCTCTGATCTAATAGCATTAAATGATAATGTCAAATGATTGCAGTCCTGCTTCTGATGGAGTAGGTTCTATGTCTAAGCCCTCTATGCCATCGACTTGTATACAAAAAATCTACACGTGAGTCTCCAGCACAGTACTGAGGGAGCGATATGTTGTTGGAGCTGCTGTCTCTCAGGCAGAACTTTTAAAGAGCATGCAGCAATTGTCCTGCAACATAAGACTTTGAAGTTAGAGGCTGTAAGAATATTTCTCCTGCAAAAATCCAGAACTAGGCAGCATCGTTCCAGAATGGAGATAAGATGAAGATAAGAAAAAATGTCATCTTTCACCAGGCAGTGCCCCTTTGAAATTCTCTACAGCATGATCGTTTCATATATTTTGACTGTAGGGAGTATGCGGGAGGGTCAGGTAATAAGTTGTATTTTGAGCTCATGATCCTTTTGAATGGTGGTGCAGACTCAAGGGGCCTTGTGGGTGATCCTTCTTTTGTGCATTAATTAAATTGAGGCTTGTCTACCTTCTGAGATGGATATAAAACCTTGAGGAAATATTTAGAAGGAGAATGATGAGAGGTCCCTGGTGGCCTGGCCATTGTTTATTCCTTAACCAATGTAATGAAAGCAGAGTGGAAGAATGTGTGGCAGCATATAATGCTACTGCCTTAATCACTTCAGAGAGCTGGGTTCGATCCTGTCCTCTGTAGTTGGCTGTATGGAGCTTTATGTTCTCCCTGTGACTATGTGGACTTTCTCTATGGGTCCCAGTTTAGTTTAGATTAGTTTAGTTTGGATATGCAGGGCCCTTCGGCCCACCGAGCCCACACTGACCCAGCGATCCCCACACATTAACATTATCCTACACACACTTGGGACAATTTTTTTTTTTTTACATTTTATACCAAACCAATTAACCGACAAAGCTGTACACCTTTGGAGTGTGGGAGGAAACCAAAGAACTCGGAGAAAACCCGCGCAGTTCACCGGGAGAGCGTACAAAATCCATACAGACTTCACCCATAGTCAGGATCGAACCCAGGTCTCTGGCGCTGTAAAGCAGCAACTCTACTGCTTCACAACCCTGTCACCTCTTCAACATCCAGGTGAATTAAATGCCCACCATAATCAAAGACCACTCGCGCCCGACCATTCTCTTTTCTCCCCTCTCTTGTTGGGCAGAAGATACAAAGTTTGCAAATGAGCACCACCAGATTCAAGAACAGCCTCTCCCCTTCTGTTATCAGTCACTTGAATGGACCTTCATATGCTGGGAATGAATTCCGAATCTTCCAACCTATCGTGATGTTTCCCTTGCACTTTTTAAAATCTCTGGGCTTTCTCTATTGCTGTAACACTATATTCAGCACATGGTTTATTTTCTCTTTTGCATTACCTAATGTACTCGTGTATAGTATGAATTGCCTGAAAAGCATGCAAAACAAGGTTTTTCACTGCATCTTTATGCATGTGACTCAACTAAACCAGTCCCAATACCAAATGCTGCTGTAAGTTATCCTCATGAGGGTGGGTGTCAAAAAGCAATCAAAAAGAAGTTGATGAGCCAGTAAGAGAGAATGAGCTGAAGATTTACAGGGAGTAAGAAAAGGGATTAATTGGTTTGTTGGGCTGAGAGCTGGCACAAACCCGATGGGCCGAAAGGATTCCTTCTGTGTCATTATATCTGCTCATTAACAGAGAGTTCATTTGGGGAGTTTGCTATTAGCTGCAATGTATTGTATATTTAAAGAGTCCCCACTGTGAAGGTGTTTCATTGCTGGTAAAACTCCCCTGTGAAAGATGGTGAATGGATGCTAACCCCTTAATGCTGCTTGAATTATTGGTTAATGCACTTTCCAATCCTGTTGTCCATGGAAATGCCACTCTCACTGATCTTGCAGTCTTTGGTGTATTTTATTGAATTGCGTGCATGGTGTTCATTTTAAGTCTCTGCAATCCAGTCTGTTTTGTATTTGTGACATAATGCAATGCAGTTTTAGTCAATAAACAAAACATTTTGTGGATTATATGGAGCAAATGCCTTTAAATCCAATATAAAAGGAAGCCAACTGGGTAAATATTTATTCAGTCCTTCTGTTAAAATAATTCAAAACATGTATAATATATAGCCATTCAGGCAGCTCCATGTCCCCATGTGCATCCCTGCTTAATTATGTACATTTCTATTCAAACAAACTTATCTCAAGGCTGCAGAATACTCTCTTGAATTGGGGTCTTAAATATGACTTGCTACAATGTTAGTCAGATGATGAGACATTGTTTTTATACATGTATCCCAAGGCTGCAATTTTTAAACATAGCTCACTAAAATCCAATTCAATCAATATTCCATATAGATGTTAAATACTTTAGAGAGATGTAAATACTAACGCAGATTTCACAAATCAAATGTAAAACCCTACAATACCAACAATCGGCTGCAGGCATTAAATCGTTACTGCAGTTAAGAAACATGTATTGGTCTTAATGCTTCAGTTTAATTGAAATGTTCTGTAAGCCGCACTTTGGTGCGTCCATCTCTGACTATATTCTCCATTGACTTGTCACCAATCTATCATTCCTATTTTAGTTCCTTCCTACCATTTAGTTTAGTTCGGAGATATAGCACAGAAACTGACCCTTCAGCCCACAGAGTCCATGCCGACCAGCCCTCCCTGTACACTAGGATTATCCTACACACCAGAGACGACTTGCAGTCTTTACTGAAGGCGATTAACCCACAAACCTGTACGCCTCTGGAGTGTGGGAGGAAACCGGAGCACCCAGAGAAAACCGACAGTCACGGGGAGAATGTACAAACTCTGTAAAGACAGCACCCGTAGTCAGGATCGAACCCGGGTCGCTGGCACTAAGGCAGCAAATCTACCGCTGCACCACCCCATTTCCTTGTCCTCCTGCAAGTTCTGCTTCCACACTATACTCACTGACATCAACTGGATCCCAATCCACCAGCACATTGAGTCTAAAATTCTAACTTGAACTAACTGCAGCTGGTGGAAATCTAAAATTAAATAGTAAGATTAAACGAGAACTTACCAGTTTGAAGTTTGATCTTTATTTTATGAGGAGTCACGATGAGGGTTTACGTGAAGACCCCGCCAGCACGCATGCGTGACATTCTTCAAAGCAGCGTGTGAAATCACAGATAGTAGGGTTGACTTAAAGAAAGTAAGATAAGAGAACTAACATACCAGTTGACCTTTATAATAGAGGGTTGGGAGCGGAGGGCACGTAATCCCTCATCGTAACTCCTCATAAAATAAAGATCAAACTTCAAACGGGTAAGCTCTCATTTAATCCTACCATTTTACTTCAGAGTCACGTGAGTGACTATGTGAAGATTTCAAAGCTCTGTAATTTCATGCCCTGGAACGAGTCCATGCGCACACAACGCCCTAATAGCCAATGGAGGAAGTATGTTAATGTATTTCAGACATGAATCGATGCTGAAAAACAAATAATAATAACCCCTAACTTCGGGGAAAATTATAATACAGAACTCAATCGTGTCTGCAAATGTCTCAGGCATGGCAACGGGTTTATTATAAAACCTCTGGAAGGTTCTTTCATTAGACCATCCCACTGTTGCAAGGATGTGGTCCTTAGGAATTTCTATCATCCTTGCTGCCGATGTAGCTGCAGCCCTGGTGGAATGAGATTTTAAAACATCAGTGTCCACCCCCGCTGCACCTAATACCACCTAATACCACGGTTACTCTTTGATGAGGACGTTTATGACTTATCAATAGAGCCATTTCCGTGCCCCTGAGTCTTTTGGTAACCTCCAGGTAATGTAGAAGGTGGGTCACTATACATAGGCGATATCTACGGGGCAAGCCAGGAACTCCAATTTGAGGACAGATGATCCAGGTGTGTTCTGTTTAAGTAACTCATATATGTGGAAAGTTATCTTATTTTTGGATGTTACCATGGCGTCCAGTCTTAGTTTGTGCAGAGACTGGACCCGCTGCGCCATTACGAGAGCCATCAGCATCACCATTTTATACGTCAGTTTTGTTGGTGAAAGGGACGTAGCTGGTGCCCAATCTCTGAGCAGGGTTAAGACAATGCCAATATCCCAGGCCTGGGAATACCTAGGCCTGGGGGGATCAGAGTTGAAAATACCCCTCATAAGTTTCAACACCAGAGGGTGAGATCCGACCCTATGGTGTTCTAACCCCTGTCCCAGATATGTAGATGGGGCACTCCTAGCACAGTTGATGGCACTGTAGCTCAAGCCTTCATCAAAATGTAGGCTCGCCAAGAATTCCAGGACATCCGTAATGGTGGCTGTATTGCAAGTGGTATTTGCCCTGGTACAGAATACCTCCCATTTTCTGATATGTGAGGTACTGTTTCCTGGTGGACTCTCTGCATGATGCTGTGATGATGTTCATAGTTCGGTCCGACAGTCCAAATTCCAGGAGTGGTCTTTTCAAATCCTGCAAATCAACAGGTTTATTCGGTCATAGCACGGGTGACTCTCGCTTGTCACAGGATGTACCAGCAAACTCGGGCATTTAGAGATTGGAATACATGGTTCTGAGACCATGTCGAGTACCACAGGAAACCATGGCTGAGTAGGCCAATCCGGTACAACCAAAATACCCGACGCGGGGTCTTGTATTTTTCACAAGACCCGACTGATGAGGCAGAAAGGGGGGAAATGCATAGAAAACAAATCCCCCAGTGTAGCGAGAAAGTGTCCATCGCTACTGTCCCAGGGTCTGGTTCCCATGCAACATATGTTGGTATCTGGTGATTAAGTCTGGATGCAAAAAGGTCGATATCTGGCGTTCCATACCGAGCTACAATGTCAATAAATACCTGGTGGTCCAACATCCATTCGGTGTTGTCATTGAATTTGCGTGACCTGGTGTCTGCCACTGCATTGAGCTTACCCGGAAGGTAAGTAGCTGATATCCAAATGTGTCTTTCTATTCACCAGTGCCAGATTGTATTGACCAATTCATCACAAGATATCAACTTAATTCCACCCGTATGATTAATGTATGCCACCACGGTGGTATTATCAATTTGTAGGCGAACATGCAGATGGTGCATGTCTGAACAGTAAGCCCGTGTTTCCCCAGATGGGGTTATTCACCGCAGGCATGTTGAGGGAGACACAGTTTTCCGGAGCTAAATATTTAGCTGACTGTTCCTGCAGTCGGTTTGTGGTGAGGTAGTTTATGCTGGCTGCCAGCTGCGGCTGCAACGGCAGTCCCATTTGCGAAGGCATCGCAAACTTGGACACCATGCCCAGTAGCTCTTGTTCTTGCACCCCTCGGCCAAATCCCCCTGTTCAGAGTCAGCCCAGATCTGACTCCTTATGCTCCCCTCCGAGGAGGGAGAGACATTTGGCAGCCCTGTAAAAGGTGCTGCCGTGGGTGGCCTAGGAGACCCACGGTGACCAGACTCCTGCTGGAGCAGGTCACGTTGGAGCAATTGCTGCACCAAATGCTCCTTGCGGGATAAAAGACTGCTGTCGCTTCCCGCAGGCGGTGAGTCTTCCAGCCCGGACCCGGCCGAGTCTACGGGCTTGCCTGACTTTCGGGTGGCTTTACCGCCAGTCCGAGGTACACCTACGGGCTGTAGCGGTGCCAAGTCGGGGGCTGCTGGTTGAACGACTAGCAGCTCTGGTGAAGTCGGCCGCTGCTGACTGCCCACATTCCCGTGGTCCTCCACAGTCAGTCTTGTTGTGGTCCGTTTGGACTTAGTCCTCGACTTGTCCATGATGGGTGTTGCTCTGTAAGAAAAAAACACACAGAGCGCCCACAAAACGACCTCAGGATAGTGAGTACTTACCTGCAGGTCCGTTTTAAACTTACCGCGGGAAGAGAGATGCTCCTCCCTCCTGTCGCTTCGCAATGCGTTGGACGATATGTCGCGCATGCTTGCTGGCGGGGTCTTCACGTAGTCACTCACGTGACTCCGAAGTAAAATCAGAAAATGCTGGCAAAACTCATTTTGTGCTAGGTAGCGACCCATTGTCAGAGCTGGGACAGAGAGGGTGCAAGTTAATTTTCATTAGGAGGGAAGTGTGAGAGGGATGTATGGATCAAAGGTGATGTCTGTAATAGGATGAATCACAATAGCTTAACTGGGATGACGTGGAAAAGTTGGGCTGAAGGGTCTGTTTCCACACTGTTTGACTCTATGTATAACTCATACAATGACCAGCACATTGTACCAGCTTCTTGGTCTGCATAATCTGTTGTTAGAGGTAAGGTGGTAGAATCAGACGAGAAGGTACTGTATAACAGTATCAGCATAGCCTAATGTTCTGATCCTTGTGTTATACCTTTCTATCATGACAAACCTTTAATACTTTTCAATGTCTAGTCCACAATTCTCCAATGACTGCAATAAATGTAATCCCGTGTTTAATCATTCCACCATCGGCGATCATGTCTTCATCTCCGAAGGCACTAAGCCCTGATAAAATTTAAAAAAGGCCGTTGGGATCTCTATTCTGTCAAAGAATTGTAGTTTTTTTTTTCCAATACAACAATGACCTGCATGCCAAAGTTTACTCTTGTTCAATCTGATCCTCCCTGCTTGCTCTGCAACATAGGACTTGTTCATTTTTAACTTTTCCCTGTCTTGTTCCAAAGCATTGACCATGGACGTTGACTGCCCTGCTGAGAACTTTGAGCATTTTCTTACTTGATTTCAGATTTCGAGCAGATTTGGCTTGGTACGGCAATCCGAACGTCCAGGAATGAAAGAGATTAGAAGGGTTCATCACGGGTACTGAACTCCCCACCATTGAAGGAAACTGGAGGAAGCACTATTTCAAAAAGGCAGCCAGCATCATCAAGGACCCACACCACTCTTGATATGTTCTCATTTCACTCGCACCATTTGGAAGAAGGGATGGAGTTTGAAAAAACATGACCACGAGGTTCAAGAATAACTCAACAACCATTGTGTTCTTGAACATTACACACTAACTGATGAACTATGGACTGTCTTGTGTATATCTAAAGAATTCAGGCTTAGATTTTTCCACTCGGGGTTATTAATTTATTGAGTTTTTTAAAATGTATTTTATATTATCATATGCAATGTGTTGCAGGCCTATTAGAAACATATAAACATAGAAAATAGGTGCAGGAGTAGGCATTTTAAGGACAGGAACATTGGTATACCTTTTGATAAGACAGAATAGATATCAGCTATGATATCAGGGTGGCACAGCGGTAGTGTTGCTGTCTCACAGCACTTGTAGCGCCTGATAACCCCGATTCGATTCCGACTATGGGTGCTGCCCCTACGCAGTTTGTACGTTCTCCCGTGACTGCATGGGTTTTCTCCGAGATCTTTGGTTTCCTCCCACACTCAAAAGGACGTACAGGTTTGTAGGTTAATTGGCTGGTATAAGTGTGAATTGTCCCAAGAGTGTGTGTGTGTGTAGGATAGTGTTAATGTGCGTGGATCGCTGGTCGGAGCAGATTCAATGGGCCGAAGGGCCTGTTTCTGCGTTGTATTTCTAAACCAAACTAAATAAACTAAACTAAATCAGCTCTAATCACACAGCCTGAATGTTATATATATTTTTTAAAGTGGTAAGGAACTGCAGAAGAAAAGTGGAGAGGAATCTTGTGATGGCTTTCCGCAAATTCCTGAAGGTAGAAGGTTGCATGTATAATGTTGTTGCAAAGACATTAGAGATACTTGCTTAAGTTACAGACAGGATGTGGAGGCTTTGTAGAATGAGGTGAATGTGGGAACTGCAACCCTCTTCCAGAGATGGGGCGGAAGGTATCTCATGGAGCAAGTTTGGCAGGTGGCTCATTCTTTCCTTCATCCACACTGTGCCTCTGTGTGCTCCTCAAGGTATGTAATATCTTCCTAAAAACACCTATGGCAGTTTGTACCATCATGGGCTGAGGATTCCCGGGAGTTGGTGAGGTGAATGCGATTCTTTGAGGGAGCATTGAAATAACACCAGCTTGGCCAATCTCTCCTCATAACTATAATTCACCAGCCCTGGCAACATCTAATTAGTCTCCTCCATACCCTTTTATGGTGCTGTCACATATAACCATATAACCATATAACAATTACAGCACGGAAACAGGCCCTCTCGGCCCCTTCCAGTCCGTGCCGACCATTTGTTTTCCCCTAGTCCCATCTACCTGCACTCAGACCATACCCCTCCATTCCCTTCACGCCCATATACCTATCCACTTTACTCTTAAATGTTAAAATCGATCCTGCCTCCACCACTTCTGCTGGAAGCTTATTCCACACAGCCACCACCCTCTGAATAAAGAAGTTCCCCCTCACGTTACCCCTAAACTTCTGTCCCTTAATTCTCATGTCATGCCCTCTTGTTTGAATCTTCCCTACCCTCAATGGGAAAAGCTTATCCACGTCAACTCTGTCTATCCCTTTCATCATTTCAAAGACCTCAATCAAGTCCCCCCTTAACCTTCTGCGCTCCAAAGAATAAAGACCTAACTTGTTCAACCTTTCTCTGTAACATAGTTGCTGGAACCCTGGCAACATTCTAGTAAATCTCCTCTGTACTCTCTCTATTTTGTTGACATCCTTCCTATAACTAGGCGACCAAAATTGTACACCATACTCCAGAATTGGTCTTACCAATGCCTTGTACAATTTTAACATTACTTCCCTACTCCTATATTCAATGCTCTGATTTATAAAGGCCAGCACACCAAAGGCTTTCTTTACCACCCTATCTACATGCGATTCCACCTTCAGGGAACTATGCACAGTTATTCCTAGATCCCTCTGTTCCACAGCATTCCTCAATTCCCTACCATTTACCATGTACGTCCTATTTTGATTTGTCCTGCCAAGATGTAGCACTTCACACTTATCAGCATTAAACTCCATCTGCCATCTTTCAGCCCCACTTTTCCAAATGGCCCAAATCTGTCTGTAGACTTTGAAAATCTACTTCATTATCCACAACACCACCTATCTTAGTATCATCTGCATACTTACTTATCCAATTTTCCACCCCATCATCCAGATCATTGATGTACATGACAAACAACAGTGGACCCAACACAGATCCCTGAGGCACCCCACTGGTCACCGGCTTCCAACCTGACAAACAGCCATCCACCATTACTTTCTGACATCTCCCATTCAGCCACTGTTGAATCCATCTTGCTACTCCGCCATTAACACCCAAAGATTGAACCTTCTTAACCAACCTTCCATGGGGAACCTTGTCAAAGGCCTTACTGAAATCCATATAGACAACATCCACTGCTTTACCCTCATCAATTTCCCTAGTTACCGCTTCAAAAAATTCAAGGTTTGTCAAACATGACCTTCCAGGCACAAATCCATGTTGACTGTTCCTGACCAGACCCTGTTTATCCAGATGCTTATATTACCTCCCTCCTCAGGGCTTACATCCCTCCTCAGCCATGAAAAACCTAAAACATTTTATAACCTTAGTAGCACCTCCCTTTACTTGTTCTCTATTTCATGGTCAATTTAAAACATAGAACCACCTGCATGTGATCCATACCCCCCTGTTCCCTGCATATTCATGTGCCAATCTAAAATAATCTGTCATGCACCATTATATCTCTTTCCACTACTACCCCTGGCAGTGTGTTCCAAGCAACTACTTTTCTCTGTAGAAAACATTTGTCCCACACATCTTGTTTCACCATTTCCTCTCTCACTTGAAAGCCGAACCTTCTAGTAGTTGATATTTTCATCTGGGAAAAGGTTCTGACTGTCTCCTCTTTCTATGCCTCTTATAATTTCATATTTTTTTATTATGTCTCCCCTCAACTGTCAGTTTGACATAACTCACACACAGTGATTAGGATCCAAAGACTTTTATTAGCAATTCAGCATAGGTAACTTCATCTTAACGTACAGCTCAAGACTGAGAGAGAAAGGGAAAAAAGCTTTCTATTCAACGTGTGGGTGGAGCCACGTTATGACTCATAGCATGAGTGACACTGATCTACATCTTCCCTCTTAAAGAATTAAATGTAAATACAAAACTATTGACTAAATAAGGCATGCATAGTAAATGATAATAAGCTGGAGGAAAGTCAAACGTAGCCCGGGTACTTCACGGTGGGCTTGAAAACATGACCAGCACATGTGCGATATAAACCATTTCTGTTCTTCGCCACTGGGGACAGAGTCAGTGGTATAATTGGTGGCGAAGTTTGAAACGGCATTCCCGGTGACGAAGCAGGGGACTTTGGTACAGACGGAGGAGGCTTCGCCATTGGCAAATTAACCGTTCCAGGAACAGGTTGTTGTGCTGGTACAGATGAACCGATGCCGCTGGACGTGGATGGAAGTACACTTGTACAGTCAGGATAATATGCAGGTGGTGCTGGCTCATTCACAGGCAGGATATGTTGCCTATTACATCTGTAGGTGCCGCCATCAGCATTGACCAAATATGAGCGCGGCTCAGAAGCAGTTCCAGAAATCACACTGATACGGTCATGACCTTTGTCGGTTTGCAAATGAGCCACCTGCCCCTCGGTTAATGGAGGCGGTGGTCTGCTTGTTTTGTCATACCACTGTTTTTAAATATCATGCTTTTGTTGCCACCTGGACTGGACTTCCAATGGTGGGACCACCTGTGGGATTAAAGCCTGATCTGCCACAGGCACTATGGCTCGGGTCTGTCTTGACAATAAACGTTGAGCAGGTGAACCCAAATTGGGGTCGCTGGAGATGTTGAGCAGGTCCAGGTATACATTGGTATTAGCTCTGTGGGATTGTTCAATTAATTGTTTGGCAGCATGTTCAGCCAATCCATTCAACTGAGGATATTCAGGTTGCTGGTGATGTGGCGGAAACCTCAGCATGCTGCAAATTCTTTGAAATGCTGGCTGGTAAATTAACTGCCGTTATCAGATAGCAGTTGACAAGGAGCTCCGTGGTCTGCAAAATGGCCAGCGAGTTTTAGAACTACCCCGTGAGAAGTGGGGCTACTAAGAAGATCGATGTCAAACCAGCCGGAATACGAGTCGACAAGAACTCTTACATTTTATACTGAGTGCAGAATACTCAGGAACATTATGAGGTTACTTCAAGTGCATGGTTAAGTAAGTTCCTTGCTTCATACATCTGCAACTGCTAATTATTTCTGTTCTCAAAGTACATTTCCTTCTTAGAGTTTAGCTCCAGAAATGTGTCAGTAATTGTATAATGATAGCTTTGTTCAAAAATAGCTTTATCAAAAGTGTATCGGAATGCATTTGTTTGGATTGATGCATTGGAGAGTGGTTTCAATAAAGTTTTGATTCAAGGAGAATCACAATGCCAAACAGTTGGGTAGTGGGCCCTGTGACCCACAGATTCCATGCAAACCTTCAAACAACCACTCTGTGAATCTTATTTTATTTTCCCTACAATTCCCCTAAATTCTCCCTGATTCTACCGTTCAGGGCAATTTACAGTCAGGTCAATAAACAGCATGTCTTTGGGATGTGGGAGGAAACCGCGATGGCTACAGGAAGAACATGCAAACTTCATACAGACAGCAGAATCAAAATTTAGTACACGGAGCTGTGGAGAAGTAGATCTATAAACTGTGTTACTGTGTTGCCCAACTCTATCATCGAATTTCCCACATAGAAACATAGAAAGATAGAAACATAGAAAATAAGTGCAGGAGTAGGCCTTTTGGCCCTTCGAGCCTGCACCGCCATTCAATATGATCATGGCTGATCATCCAACTCAGTATCCCTTACCTGCCTTCTCTTCATACCCCCTGATCCCTTCAGCCACAAGGACCACATCTAACTCCCTCTTAAATATAGCCAACGAACTGGCCTCAACTACCGTCTGTGGCAGAGAATTCCACAGATTCACCACTCTCTGTGTGAAAAATGTTTTTCTCATCTCGGTCCTAAAAGATTTCCCCCTTATCCTTAAACTGTGACCCCTTGTCCTGGGCATAGAAACACATTTCAGAATTTTTTTCAAAATGGAGGGTTTTCTTTATGAATTTCACACTGCAACCACTTGGCAAGATAGGTGAAACAGAGCTGCCATCTGAAATAGACATGGCCAGTAGTGAAAACCTAAAGTCCATTTTTATTGCACATCATAAAATTTGAGCTTTTAACAACTCTTTCCTCATACTTTCTGATACAGGATAAAAGAGTAATTTGAATATGTGATACAAATACCTTTTTTTTTTCCTCAGGGCCAAAATGTCAAAGACAAGAGGACAGCTTTAAGTTCAAAGGGGAAAGTTTTAAGATGTGTAGGGAATTTTTTTTTTTACACACATAGTAGTGGGTTCTTGGAGCCAGCTGCCAGGGATGGTGTTGGAAACAGATGCAATAATAATCTATTTATCTATTATAATATAAAACTCTGATCTTGGATGTTTACTTGTGGGTTTGTTTGCTTGCTTGAACTTTTTCTTTGATTCACCGCCTCGAAAACCCGATGCGGTAAAGGTGAAAATTTTACTTATTCTGGTAGAGATTTACCTCATGATTTCAAAAATCCCCTCATCTGTAAATTTGATTCATTATTTCCAGAGTTTTTTTTACTAAAACTGTTCACCAATCTGACACCATTTTAAAATCTAACGCGCTGAAGCGAGCTGGATGACGTCACAATGCCTCTGTTCCTCGCGGCAAGCTGCGCCGAATTTTCAAAGTGCAGCCCCACTGTCTTCCATGAGCTTCGAGTTACATGGCCCTGCCGCCCTTCTCCCCCCCCCCCCCTCCCCCCCCCAGGGATCTACATTGAAGCTGCAAAGCATGTGCTCAAGTCGAGCAGTGAGCTCCGCTAGGCTCCTTGAAGTTCTACAACATGGCGGCAACGTGGGTGAGGACATGCGCAGTGCAAAAGTGGCTGTGGTGGCCGTCACGGGATGACCTCCTCTCCGTCTCCCCTGCCCAATTGTCTGTCGCGCTGCAGGGTGGGACCCTCACGGAATCCACGATTGGCCGGCCCTCCACTCCGGGCCTCGCCCTGGTCTACGCTGGCAGCAGCCTAGCTCGGGCCTGGAGCCTGGTGGGGAGGCTTCTGCTCTATGACCTGGGCAGGTTCTGCCTCGCCCCCCCCCCTTCTCTACCCCTTTCCTGGGGTAGAGGGGGTGGGGGGGGTCTGGAGGAAGGGGGAGTGGAGGTGGAGAGGGGGAATGGAAGCAGGGGCCATGCCCCCCTGCCGCCACCTCACCTCTGCGGGAGCCCCCCCAACCTCTGCAGTGGCCCCCCTCCCCCCTCTGCCCGCCCCCCTCCCCCTCTGCCCACCCCCCTCCCCCTCTGCCCGCCCCCTCCCCCTCTGCCCGCCCCCTCCCCCTCTGCCTGCCCCCTCCCTCTCTCTCTAGGGAGTGGTGAATTTTGGGACCTATGGGTGAGTGGTAGTTTATTGCATTCGGGAACCAGCCCTCCCCTGTGACACTGCTCCCCCCTCCCTCTCCCTCTCTACCCCCTCCCTTCACCCCCCTCTCTAGCCTCACCTGCGCAGTTGGGGGTTATGCATGTGTGGATAGGGCGGGGAATGGGGTAAAAGGAGCGAATTAATAATATTATTATAATATCAAGGGGGGTGGTTAGTGTCTGTTTGTGGCGCCAAAGCCCCCCCCCCCCCTCCGCAACTGCGCGTTGATGTGACGGGACCCAACGGGTCCCCCTTGATCTAGTATTATACTAAAACTCTTCCCTTTGTTCTCAAAAATCTAAATTTTTGTGTGTATACAGGCTTATGTTGGCTTTCTTTTAATCTCCTTAATTTGTATCTTCTAAAATGCTTTGCTACAGCCTTCACATTTTCACACATGCCACTCCCTATCTATCCCCTCCCTCTCTACCCCCTCCCCTTCTTTGATTGTCAGGTCCTTTGGAACATTATAAACTTACAACATGTGCTGTATAAATTACATTCCTTACATATGTAACTGACAATTAGTTCTTGAAGTGTATTTCCTCTATGATTGGTACAAGAAATCTGTCAGTGATTTATAAAGATAGCTTAGTTAAAAAATAGTCTTTTAGATACTTTGTATTCCCAACTCCAAAATGCTGTCAGCAGTTGTATTGCATCCTGTGTAAGGCAAGCCAAGATATCAGGTCAGGTTCAGTGGGTAATGCTCTTTACTTCCCTGACTTTGAATTTTGAGACAGTGAGATTTAAGTCTTCCTGCGATGTTCCGATGTTTATTGAATGGGACATTAAGCAGCTCCTGCCCACGCACTCAAGTAGTGTAATAAATCCAATGGTTGTTTTTGAAGAGCAAAGGACCTGTCCTTAAGTGCCCTGGCCAGCCGTAGTAATAGAAATTCACAGCGCGGAGGAAGCTTTTCAGACCATCAGGTCCAATCTGGTCAAAAATAGAGCAACAACCAATCTGGCGAAGGAACTCAGCCGGTCGAACACCAACTGTGAAGGGAAAGGAATTGTCGATGTTTCAGATTGCTACCCTGTGTCTGGATGACCTGAAATGGGTTTTTTTGACCTGAAATATTGGCCATTACTTTCCCCTCACAGATGCTGCTCAACCCACTGAGTTCCTCCAGATTCCAGTCTACAGTTCATTGGTCTCCTCTGGGCAAAGGTAGACAATCTAGATTAATTTTGCTTCCTAATCTTCACCCATAGCCTCGTTAACTATGCATTCATGAGCCCATGTAGTTACTCTTCAGGTGTGATATATGTTTTCTCCTCCACCACTGCTTAAGGCAGCTTTCGAACACGCATTCCTCAACTCACTTCTAACATTTATGTCAATTGGCATATATCCCTGGTCCTTCAATACTGACTTTTCTGCCAATGGAAATAGATGCAATTGTGTCTCTCTTTACACATGCCAATAAAACGTTCCATTCTTCCAAGGAATCTAACTACAACTGCATAACACTGCTTCATTTTATAGTGGCACAGCAGTGGAGTTGCTGCCTTACTGCATCAGGGACATGGGTTCAATCCTGACCACGGGTGCTGTCTGTACGGAGTTTGCATGTTATCTATGTGAGCAGGTGGATTATCTCCCGATGCTCTGGTTTCCTCCCACATGCCAAAGATGTGCGGGTTTGTAGGTTAATCGGCTTCTATAAATTGACCCTAGTGTGTACGATAGAACCAGTGCATTGGTGATTGCAGTCACCGCTGACCTGGTGGGTCGAAGGGCCTGTTTCCATGTGGTATCTCTAGACTAAACTAAAATAAAAGTCTGGTAAATCTCCTCCGCTTCCTCTTTAGTTCCTTCCTGTAGTGAAGTGACTAGTTGCATTATAACTACAATTCTGTTCAGGACTAATAAAAAATTAAGAAGATTAATTATTTTTTAATCAACCACGTTTTCATTGTAGAAACAAGGAACTGTCGATGCTGGTTTACAAGAAAATACACAAAGTGCTGGAATAACTCTCAGCGGGTCAGGCGACATCTCTGGAGAACATGGATAGGTAACGTTTTGCATTGGGACCCTGCTTCAGACTGATGTAGTGGTGGAGGGAAGAAGAAAGCTGGATGAGAGGAGGTGCAGGACAAAGCCTAGCAAGTTATAGGTGGATACAGGAGAGGAGACTTTTGATAGGCAGATGGTTGGACAAAGGCCAGAGATGAAAAGACAGGTGTGAGACACAGGGGTTGAAGAGTTGCGAATTGTGAGGCTAGAGGAAGGAATGTATTTGGAAAGGGAGGGAGAGGGAAGAAATGGGTGTGTCCAGATTGGGTACAGCGGAGAGAGGGTGGAGTGAAAAAAAGGGGAGGGGGGGTTGGAGAAAGGTAATGAGCTAAAATTGGAGAATGCAATATTCATAACATTAGTTTGTAGGCTTCCCAAGAGGAACATGAGGTGCTGTTCCTCTAGTCTATGTGTGGCCTCACTCAGGCTTTTTCATTTTACTTGTTCCTCACCGTACTTGTACAGATGCAATAAATTTGATGTAATTAAAAAAAACTATTGGATCAGGATGACGTTTTGGATCAGGAAACCCTTCTTCAGACTGATTTGGGAGGGGAGGGGGGGAAGAAAGCTGGAAAAGAAGAGGGGTACTTCAAAGCCTGGCTGATGATCAATTCACGACTATTCAATCATTTTGTCTCACGCCTTCTATATTTTAAACTTTAGCCTTTGTCCAACAATCTTCCTATCAAAAATAACCCATCACCTATATCACCCTTTCACCTACTTTCCTTCCTCTGGCTTCGCAATTCTCAACTCTACAATCCTTTTGTCTCATACCTATCTTTTCATCACTGGCATTTGCCTAAACATCTGTCAAACAAAAACCTCCCTTATCTGTATCAACCTAGTCCCTCCTCTCTTCCAGTTTACTCCCCCACTCACCTACAATCAGTCTGAGGAAGGGTACTGATCTGAAATTTCACCCTATCCATGTTCTGCAGAGGGGCAGTGTAACCCGCTAATTACTCCAGCACTTTGAGTTTTTTTTTTTTTGTGTGATAAAAACCTGTTATTGCACTACACAATGAACAATGCCCTTCATAATTTTGTGAGATTTTAAATTTGTGGACATTACCATTTAAAGGAATGCAACATATTCTAAATGTGCAGGAAGGAGCTGCGAAGGATGCTGGTTTACACCGAAGACAGACACAAAATTCTGGCGTAACTCAGCGGGACAGGCAGCATCTCTGGAGAGAAGGAATAGGTAATGTTTTGGGTCGAGACTTCTTCAGACTCCGAGAGTCGGGGGAGCATGTTTTGTACTTGTGAGCTTGGTACCAGGAGGGAACTGAATGTATATGTGTTCTTTCAGATTCAGATTCGGATTCAATTTATTGTCATTGCACTTTTCAGTACAACAAAATGGTTTAGCCTGCAGTCACACCTAGAATAAATAACAAAACACACTCAACACAGTTTTACATCCACCACAGTGAGTCCACCAGGCACCTCCTCACTGTGCTCACCTTCGCACACAAGACGTCTTCCTTCCTTAACATAACTGAGATTAACCTCTGCCTTTGTTCTTAAACGATGCCCATAATTTTATACATGCTCCGTTCAGTAGCCAATATAATATTTGCTCAGACATGTCGTTGTGCAAACTCTTTTTTTCTTTTAAATAACGGATGCGTTTCTAATTGCTGTGAGTGATGTTTGGAGAGTGCTTTGTGAGGGCAGCGTTACATGTAAGTGTGGAATGAGTGGGAGGGGTGATGTTGTGCGTAGCTGACAAAGTATCTTCACTCTCCATGTGATCGATTTTCCCTAACTCCAAATATTGTTCATTGAAACCAAAAGTGACAGTGATTAATCTCGTGAGTTGAACTCTGGTATTATTACAAAGAAAAAAAAAAAACCTTTTGTATGAAAAAGAGAATGTGAAAGAGCACAAATTAATTTAACCAACTCCCCAGGGTCTCTAGGTGTGCGGGTGAATAATATGTACAAACAATACACAACCGGCGCAGAATATGCTGCATTTCTCTTAAAGGTAACTGATGTAAAATGAAAATATTATCGAATTGACTGTAGAAATCAAATTAAGTTGATTGTGAGTTAAACTCTAAGAGAGATAACTAACGGCAGGAAAGAGGCTCCAAATTTAGAAGGGTTTAGAGTCTAGAGCATATTATTTTCCCATTCTTTCCTCCATTACAACAGCAATTACATTTCAAAATAGTTTCATGCATTGGAAGGCACCTGTGCATAGGCTTGAGAATGTTGAGAATGATGATCTTAAGTAGCAAGTTTTTATCTTCAATTCATTCTTCATATATTAATGTTCATAAGTTATAGGAGCAGAATTAGGCCATTCCGCCTATCAGGTCTACTCCACCATTCAATCATGGCTGATCTATCTTTCCGTCTCAACCCCATTCTCCTGCCTTCTCCCCATAACCCCTGACACCTTTACTAATCAAGAATCTGTCAATCTCTGCCTTAAAAGTTTCCATTGACTTGGTTCCACGGCCATCTGTGTCAATTAATTCCACAGATTCACCACCTTCTGACTAAAGGAATTCCTCCTCATCTCCTTTTTAAAGCTATGTCCTTTTATTCTGAGGCTATGGCCTCTGGTCCTCTATTCTGTCACAAGTGGAAACATCCTGGATGTGTTTTATCTGGACTTTCAGAAGGCTTTCGACAAGGTCCCACATAAGAGGTTAGCATACAAACTTAAAGCACACGGTATTGGGGGTTCACTATTGATGTGGTAGAGAACTGGCTGGCAGAATGGCAGGCAGTGACTAGTGGGCTACCGCAAGGCTCAGTGCTGGGACCCCAGCTATTTACAATATATAATAATGATCTGGATGAGGGAATTGAATGCAACATCTCCGAGTTTGCGGATGACATGAAACTGGAGGGCAGTGTTAGCTGTGAGGAGGATGCTAGGAGGCTACAAGGTGACTTGGATAGGTTGGATGAGTGGGCAAATGCATGGCAGATGCAGTATAATGTGGATAAAGTGAGGTTATCCACTTTGGCGGCAAAAACAGGAGGGTAGATTATTATCTGAATGGTGGCCGATTAGGAAAATCCGATTAGGAAAATTAGGAAGAACCGGAAGTGGCGGCGCTGCCTGGCAGCTGCGGCTCGCCTGCAGACCGTCTGTTATTTTCTTTTTGTTGTTGTTTTTTTAATGTCTGTTTTAGTTTAGTTTAGTTTAGTTAGTTTATTAGGTTGTGTAAGTGTGGGGGGGGGGGGGGGGGGGGGGGGGTGGGAGAAACATGGTTTAGTCTCTTCTTTCGGGGGGATACGACCTTTTCTTGTCGTGTCCCCTGTCTCCATCTGCGCTGAGGCCTAATGGCGGAGCTGACGGCCTCGGGGCTGTGGCGGCAGTTCCAGCGGCGGCGGTGGCCCGACTGGCTCGACCTGGCAGCGGCAGCGGCCCGTCTTGGAGCTGTGGCGGCACTCCGGCGTTCCGGCAGCGGCAGCGGCAGCGGCCCGACTTGGAGCTGTGACGGCACTCCGGCGTTCCGGCAGCGGCAGCGGCAGCGGCCCGACTTGGAGCTGTGGCCCGACTTGGAGCTGTGGCGGTGTTCTGGCGTTTCTGCGGCGGTGGCAGCGCGGCTTCGGAGGCCCGGCCGCGGGCCCAGCGGACGACATCGTCGGGAGCTCGCAGGTCACAGGTTGGTGACCTGTTTTTCTGGAGCTCCCGCAGCAACAGCTGCGTCCGCTGGACTGGAGGGCGGCAGCTTCGGCAGCTTCGACCACCCCGGGCCGCGGAGTTGAACCGGCCGCTCGCGAAGTTGGATTCAGCCGCGGGACTGACTCGCTTGCCAGCGCCCGGCGGTCGCAACATCAGAGGCCTGGATCGCCTCAGCGCAGAGGGAGAACAAGGAGGGAAGAGACAAAGACTAAGACTTTTGCCTTCCATCACAGTGAGGAGGTGTTTGGTGAACTCACTGTGGTGGATGTTAATTTTGTGTTTATTGTGTGTTTTTGTTACTTTTATTATATGTATGACTGCAGGCACGAAATTTCGTTCAGACCGAAAGGTCGAATGACAATAAAGGTAATCTAAAAGGAGATGCAACGAGACCTGGATGTCATGGTACACCAGTCATTGAAAGTAGGCAGGGGGTACACAAAAAGCTGGAGAAACTCAGCGGGTGCAGCAGCATCTAAGGAGCGAAGGAGATAGGCGACGTTTCGGGTCGAGACCCTTCTTCATGCCTTGAAAGTAGGCATGCAGGTGCAGCAGGCTGTGAAGAAAGCGAATGGTATGATGGCATTCATAGCAAAAGGATTTGAGTAAAAGAGCAGGGAGGTTCTACTGCAGTTGTACAGGGTCTTGGTGAGGCCACACCTGGAGTATTGCGTACAGTTTTGGTCTCCTAATCTGAGGAAAGACATTCTTGCCATAGAGGGAGTACAGAGAAGGTTCACCAGACTGATTCCTGGGATAGCAGGACTTCCATATGAAGAAAGACTGGATAGACTCGGCTTGTCCTCACTGGAATTTAGGAAATTGAGGGAGGATCTTATAGAGGCTTACAAAATTCTTAAGGGGGTAGACAGGCTAGATGCAGGAAGATTGTTCCCGATGTTGGGGAACTCCAGAACAAGAGGTCACATTTTAAGGATAAGGGGAAAGTCTTTTAGGACTGAGATGAGAAGATCTTTTTTCACACCGAGAGTGGTGAGTCTGTGGAATTCTCTGCCACAGAAGGTAGTTGAGGCCAGTTCATTGGTTATATTTTAGAGGGAGTTAGATGTGGCCCTTGTGGCTAAAGGGATCGGGGGTATGGAGAGAAGGCAGGAACAGGATACTGAGTTGGATGATCAGCCATGATCATATTGAATGGTGGTGCAGGCTCGAAGGACCGAATGGCCTACTGCTGCACCTATTTTCTATGATTCTATCCTCTCCACATCCAATCTATCCAGGCCTTGCACTATTCGGTAAGTTTTAATAAATGTCCCCTCATCCTTCTAAACACCAGCGAGTACAGTCCTAGTGCCATCAAATGCTTATCATATGTTAACCTGTGATCATTCTCATAAACCTCCTCTGGACCCTCTCCGATGCCAGCACATCTTTCCACAGATATGAGGCCCAAAGCTGCTCACAATACTCCAAATTTAGTCTGACAGGTGCCATATGAATCCTCACCTTTATGTCCCTGATGATCAATGACTACGGGCAGGACTCTTGGCTTAACATTTCCGTCTTTGATCCAGAACATTGTGAACAATCAGTGGTTCTCTATATTCGACACCTCAGCACATATCTATGATTTCATGTTTAATATGGATTGAAGCTGCACCAAGAGGCACTTTTGGTCATTCATCTAACAATGGACACAGTGGTGCAGCTTGTATCACCTCTGATTCACAGCATCAGTGACCGGGTTCAATCCAGACTTCCAGTGCAATCTGTGTGGAATTTGCATGTTTTCTCGTTGTTAGGAACTCCCCCCCCCCCCCCCCCCCCCCCCCCCCCCCCCCTTCTGGTGAATGCTAGGTACTTAACTAACCATATAACCATATAACAATTACAGCACGGAAACAGGCCCTCTCGGCCCTTCCAGTCCGTGCCGACCATTTGTTTTCCCCTAGTCCCATCTACCTGCAACTCAGACCATACCCCTCCATTCCCTTCACGTCCATATACCTATCCACTTTACTCTTAAATGTTAAAATCGATCCTGCCTCCACCACTTCTGCTGGAAGCTGATTCCACACAGCCACCACCCTCTGAGTAAAGAAGTTCCCCTCACGTTACCCCGAAACCTCTGTCCCTTAATTCTCATGTCATGCCCTCTTGTTTGAAACTTCCTACCCTCAATGGGAAAAACGTATCCACGTCAACTCTGTCTATCCCTTTCATCATTTTAAAGACCTCAATCAAGTCCCCCCTTAACCTTCTGCGCTCCAAAGAATAAAGACCTAACTTGTTCAACCTTTCTCTGTAACATAGTTGCTGGAACCCTGGCAACATTCTAGTAAATCTCCTCTGTACTCTCTCTATTTTGTTGACATCCTTCCTATAACTAGGCGACCAAAATTGTACACCATACTCCAGAATTGGTTTTACCAATGCCTTGTACAATTTTAACATTACTTCCCTACTCCTATATTCAATGCTCTGATTTATAAAGGCCAGCACACAAGGCTTTCTTTACCACCCTATCTACATGCGATTCCACCTTCAGGGAACTATGCACCCTAGATCCCTCTGTTCCACAGCATTCCTCAATTCCCTACCATTTACCATGTACGTCCTATTTTGATTTGTCCTGCCAAGATGTAGCACTTCACACTTATCAGCATTAAACTCCATCTGCCATCTTTCAGCCCACTTTTCCAAATGGCCCACATCTCTCTGTAGACTTTGAAAATCTACTTCATTATCCACAAATCTTTTGTTTCTCCCCTGAGTGCAGGCCCCATGGCTGGGAGTCAGGAATCAAGGGGTTAAGGGCTCCTGTACCCGATTGGCCAAGCTGTGTCAGGTGACGGTGACTCATCGAAAGCTTAAATACCAGGAGTCTCCCAGTACTCTCTCTCTCTTCGTCGACCCTGACTCGTGAGCAGGTTGCTGGTGTGAGCGGCAGGCGGCCTGGCCACATGGCATAGAACTTTGTGTATTATTACCTACATTTGTCAATTAATATTGAATTGGAATGGATAAGGGCTGACCTGAGGGTTTTCGTGTATTTTGTTTCAGGGTTATTTCCATTTAGGCAGGTTAGAGACTCTAGTTCGACGGACCATTGCGAGGCTGGCTGGAGCACTGTTATCTTTGTTTATTAGTTTATTCTTGTCCATGACTGGGTTATTTGAATCGGGTTTGGGTTTTAACAAAATAAAATACTATTTTCTTGAACTTGAGCCTGGTTTTTGACTATGTTACGCGGCTCTGAAGTACCTGCATTCGGGAGTCGTAACAAAATGGGGGCTCGTCCTAAGTTTTGAGGACCCTAGACAGTTTTGGGGTTTTTTTTGGTAGGCTTCTGGTGACTGAGGAAGTCTGTGCTGTGAGGAGATTTTTTTTTCTCATCCGTTTGTGGTGACATTGGTGCCCAGGCTTTGGCTGGTGGTTTGGTCCTACATTTGATATGGAGTTTAAAGTACAGGAATTTACTGAGGCTCCTAGTCGGGAGTTGTTTGATAAATGTACCAAGGAGCATTTGTGTATGCTGGCAGAGACCTATAAGGTGCCTATTGATAAGCATTTGAAGAAAGAGGCTATAAAGTTGGAGTTATGGTCTGCGTTGGTGAGGAGTGGGGTATTGCCTGCTGTTGAAGACAGTCCTCTATCTTCTACAAAACCTAGTCAGGAAATGGGGGACCCCATTCGATTGAAGGAGTTGGAGCTTGAAATGAAAAAGGAGGAGAGGGACTTAAGAGCGAAAGCGCTTGAAATAAGAGAAAGAGCTCCAATTTGAGCTTGAAAGGAAAAAGGAGGGCCTTAAAAGAGAACGAGCTCATGCTCCAATCAGAGCTTGAAATGAAAAGGAGAGGGCCTTAAGAGAGAAAGAGCTTGAAATGAGAGAGAAAGAGCTCATGCTCCAATCAGAGCTTGAAATGAAACGCCTTGAGCTGCGGGAGAAGGAGTTGAATGCCTCCCGGGTTTCTACTAGGTAACGGGAGTTTGATATGAGCAAGAACATCCGCCTGGTTCCCCCGTTTAATGAGAAGGATGTGGACAAGTATTTTGCAGTGTTTGAACGGACGGCTTCATCCTTGAAGTGGCCTAGGGACATGTGGTCCTTGCTGTTGCAGAGTGTCCTTGTGGGTAAAGCACAGGAGGTGTACTTGTCTTTATCTGTTGACAACAGTCGGGACTATGAGTGTGTGAAGTCTACGGTTTTAAGGGCTTATGAATTAGTTCCAGAGGCGTACCGGCAGAAGTTCCGGCGCTTTAGGAAGTTTGATAGTCAGACTTATGTGGAGTTTGCTTGGGAGAAGGACTCTTTTTGACACTTTTTGACTTTAAGGTGAGAGGGTGCGCTTCTCAAGATGTGAAGGATTTGGCAGTGCCAAAGCTGCTGCGGGCCTTGATTATTATGGAAGACTTTAAAAGAACTTAAAGTGTTCTCTCCCTGAGAGGTGTAGGAATTATTTCTGCCTTAATGAAGAAGGTGATGGAGGTGTCTAAGTGCCTGTGGTAGGATTCTAGTGTGCATACCAGTCTCGAGTCCAGTAATGAGTGCGGGATGTATAAGGGAATGACTCATAGAATTGTAAACTCCTGAGATGACGGCTGTTTGGCTGGCAGAGTCCTGATAGATTGGCTATATCCGACGGTTTTGTGTGCACTAGTTTTAGTGGACCTGAGTCATTTTTTCAGGAATGGATGAAGGGTGTCTCAAGATGGGGTCTTATCTGAAAATGTGCCAGTGTCGCTGTCACGTGACCGGCTGGTTGAGGAGCAAAAGAGTGATAAAGGTTCGACTGCGCAGTGCCTGAGAGGGATATGGATTCCACAGCAAAGGGGTATTTTCTGAGGAATGGCTTGCTGATGCGAAAGTGGTCTCCCTTGGATATGTCAGGGCATGATGATTGGAGCATGGTTGATCAGATTGTGATACCTCGTAGGTATAGGGATGAGATACTCTGTTTGGCTCATGATGGACCTCTGGGCGGACATTTGGGGGTCAATAAGACGTATGACCGTATCTTACGGAATTTTTTTTGGCCAGGGTTGAAAAAGGACGTGAAGCAGCACTGCAGGTGTTGTCACATTTGCCAGGTGGCAGGAAAGCCAAACCAATCGAGCTTGGTACAAGGAGGGAACTGAATGTATATGTGTTCATTCAGATTCAGATTCAATTTATTGTCATTGCATTTTTCAATACAACGAAATGGTTTAGCCTGCAGTCATACCTAGAATAAATAACAAAACACACACTCAACACAGTTTTACATCCACCACAGTGAGTCCGCCAGGCACCTCCTCACTGTACTCACCTTCGCACACAAGACGTCTTTCTTCCTTCCTTAACATAACTGAGATTAACCTCTGCCTTTGTTCTTAAACGATGCCCATAATTTTATGCATGCTCCGTTCAGTAGCCAATATAATATTTGCTCAGACATGTTGTGCAAACTCTTTTTTTTCTTTTCAAGAACGGATGCGTTTCTAATTGCTGTGAGTGATGTTTGGAGAGTGCTTTGTGAGGGCAGCGTTACATGTAAGAGTGGGAGGGGTGATGTTGTGCGTAGCTGACAAAGTATCTTCACTCTCCATGTGATCGATTTTCCCTAACTCCAAATATTGTTCATTGAAACCAAAAGTGACAGTGATTAATCTCGTGAGTTGAACTCTGGTATTATTACAAAGGAAAAAAAAACCTTTTGTATGAAAAAGAGAATGTGAAAGAGCACAAATTAATTTAACCAACTCCCCAGGGTCTCTAGGTGTGCGGGTGAATAATATGTACAAACAATACACAACCGGCTCAGAATATGCTGCATTTCTCTTAAAGGTAACTGATGTAAAATGAAAATATTATCGAATTGACTGTAGAAATCAAATTAAGTTGATTGTGAGTTAAACTCTAAGAGAGATAACTAACGGCAGGAAAGAGGCTCCAAATTTAGAAGGGTTTAGCGTCTAGAGCATATTATTTTCCCATTCTTTCCTCCATTACAACAGCAATTACATTTCAAAATAGTTTCATGCATTGGAAGGCACCTGTGCATAGGCTTGAGAATGTTGAGAATGATGCTCTTAAGTAGCAAGTTTTTATCTTCAATTCCATTCTTCATATATTAATGTTCATAAGTTATAGGAGCAGAATTGGGCCATTCCGCCTATCAAGTCTACTCCACCATTCAATCATGGCTGATCTATCTTTCCGTCTCAACCCCATTCTCCTGCCTTCTCCCCATAACCCCTGACACCTTTACTAATCAAGAATCTGTCAATCTCTGCCTTAAATGTTTCCATTGACTTGGTTCCACGGCCATCTGTGTCAATTAATTCCACAGATTCACCACCTTCTGACTAAAGGAATTCCTCCTCATCTCCTTTTTAAAGCTACGTCCTTTTATTCTGAGGCTATGGCCTCTGGTCCTCGATTCTGTCACAAGTGGAAACATCCTGGATGTGTTATATCTGGACTTTCAGAAGGCTTTCGCCAAGGTCCCATAAGACATTAGCAGAAGTACCTGCATTCGGGAGTCGTAACACCCGTAATCATATTAGTTTTCACCAGGTTCTTCGGTTTCCTCCCATACCCCAAAGATGTGCAGTTGGTAGATTAATTAGCTGCTATAAATTGCCCCTAGTGTGTAGGTAAATGATAGAATGTGGGCTGAGTCGAAGCGATTGGTGAGCATAAAATGGGATTAATGATGGATTAGTACAAATGGATAGTTGATAGTTAGTGGAGCAATGAGCCTGTTCTGTGTGTTTTGTCTCTTTTGATCCATAACAAAAATATATAGTGGCTTTAACCAAGTTAAATGTTCCAAAGCATTTTCCAGAGAAAAAAAATACCACCGAATCTCTAAGAAGATATATGGGCAAATGATTGGCAGGAGTCATTGGGGGTGTGTTTTTTTTCTTCATGAAGGCTTTGAGCCAGAATCTTTGAATCTTATTTGCTGTCAACCAGTTGGTAATGCTTGAAATAGATTGCTGGACAGAATGAACGGGACACGAGGCCTGGAATCCTTGCAGCAACAGTGTTTAAATAACTAAATCAATGATGTCCTGTTGCTAAGGTGGCCTTTAAAGCCGTTGCTAAAAACTCTTGATTTTCTTTTAAGGAAATTAATGAGACATTAATTATTATTAGTTGGATTAGTGTAAATGATGGATGATGGTTGAGTGGTGGATAGTCCGTGAGATAGCGCATTCCTTCCGTTGGGCTTTGGTATTTTATAAAGTCCTGAAGCAATGAAAAGTATATATCGTCTTTGGTTTAATTAGTGTGGAAAATGATGTTGGGAAATAGATCTTCAACTTAAACATCAAGATTGAAAGACCTTCCGGGGATGTTCTGCATTGTACCTCATGGTTTCACTTCTTCCTCTCTACAGATGAAACGACCTGTACCCTGTTTAAAACCTTTTGTGTTTTTGGTTCTCAATTTCAATTCCAACAAACTTTCTGATTCTGCAAGTCTGATAAATAATCTATGATTGTATCTGCTTTTCACTCAGGAGCGTCTGAAACAAATGGTAAACAAATAACATTTTACATCAATAGGCAAAATATATACACAGTGGGAGTCTCATACTGTGAGTATGGTTTTTATTCCCATTCCCATTCTCAGAGTGAGACTGACTAACCTTAACAATCTAAACACACTTCTCCCCCTACTTTAGGATAGTAGCTTTTGGCTAGTAGCGTTTATCTAATTTACCAACTGCATTTGCAGAGCATCCATGATCTTGTAAATCCTGGCCGAAATTGAGCCAGAATAGAACCAAAATTTAGCAGAGGATTCATGCATAGCAAGGCCATTTTGGTCAAGTCTGTATTTCATGTATATAAAAAGCCACAAGCTGCTGGCTGGTGCCATGAAGTCTAGGTCCCAGATCAATATTGCAGATAAGAAATGTATGAGTATCTCTTCAATTGCCAGTATGAATGAGATTCTTGCAGAGGACCTCCAAAGTATTGTAAATGCATGAGTTTGATTGGGTTGCTGAAAAAGAATGGTAAATGTAAATAATGTTGCAAGACAGTTACCCTGCTGTTTGTTGATTGGCCAAAGTGTTAAGTCCTGGCAGGGTTGTTTTGAGTTCCAGGGTAAATGTTGCATTATTCAGTTAGTTAGCTTCCTTCCAGAGGCTTCTGCCAAAAACAATGTATGGGAAACTCTGTAATTGGTTTGGGGAACTGTCAATAATGTATTGATGTAATTAATATGTTTGATTGGACTGTGAAGAGACCACCCCTATGTAGTTCGGCCCCTCCAGGTTCATAGGCCTATAAAAGGTAGCCCCATTTTAAATCGATGTCGATCTTCTGGAGGAACGCTTGGGTCTGCGTGACCTTTTGGATTGTGTCTGCTTGCACGAGGCTGGAGGTCTTGGCCAGGCAGAGGCAAGGATCGAACCCGCGGTGGTTTAGGTATCGTATAGGGGAATTTGCTGTTCAATCTAAAAATAAAGTTTAGTTGTTCCAGTGCTTGAGTCAGTGTTTTTTTTTTTTTTTTTTAACTGAACTATTTTAAGGGGGATAAGCTTGAGAAGAGCATATTTACAATCTCATTTAATTTGTCAATAATATCCTGCAAAAAAAATCAAAGGGTTTTAGGCACTTGATTTAAGTGCCACCACAGCAATTGAAATCTTTCATTTACTCAATTCAATACTTCTAGAATTGAACAGTGCTTCTCACCAATGGTAGTTCTGAAATTGTTGGTTGATTGGAAGCAAATATGTGGTTCACAGATAACCATCTGAATCACCTGCTCAGTTCAGTTTTAGCTTAGTTGAGTTTATTATTGTTATGTGTATCGAGGTACAATGAGACAATTTTGTTTACGTGCTATCCAGTCGAAGAAACGACTATACAAAATCACAATTTTGTAAAACAGCATCTGCAGTTCCTAGTTTCATTAAGAAAGTTCTCTTAAAAGTTCTGACCAACATTTATCTCCTAATAAACATGGTTAATAAAGTTGGTCCTTTTTTTTTTGTGGGGGGGAGAGGGAGGGGGGGGGGGGTGCTTGGCTGTTATATTTCTTCATTGCAACAACAACAACAACTGTAAAAGTGTAAAATGCAAAAACAGCTGTAGCATGCCTTGGAAGATCCTGAGATGAAGAATGCTTTGAAAATAAAGAAAAGGCTGAAGGGACTAAAAGTCTGAGAGCAGGAAATACTGGACAATCTCAACAATTCAGTTAGCACCTGTGGAAAGAGAAGTGGTTATCGCTTCAGGTTTTCCATCTTGCCAGACCAGAGAAAGTGAGAAACAATTTAGTCTTAGTAGCAGCTAAGGTGAAATTCTCCTCCGCTGAAGGCAATGGAGGCCAATTCACTTGATATATTCAAGGGAGTTAGATATAGCTCTTATGGCTAATGGAATCAAGGGATATGGGGAGAAAGCAGGAACAGGGTACTGATTTTGGATGATCAACCATGATCTTATTGAATGACGGTGCTGGCTCGAAGGGCCGAATGGCCTACTCCTGCACCTATTTTCTATGTTTCCATGTTTCTATGGATGGTCGATAGGTGAAATAAAGGGAATGTCTCTGATAGAGTGAAGCAAGTGACCTAGGCACAAAATGCTGAAGTAACTCAGCAGGTCAGGCAGCATCCCTGAAAAACATTCTTCTTTGGGGTGAAGAAGGGCCTCAACCCAAAATGTCACCTCTCTATGTTCTCCACGGATGATGTCTGACCCACCAAGTTATTCCACCATTTTATGTCTTTCCTTGGTAAACCAGCACCTGCAATTCCTTGTTTTTATTATGAAACAATGTGGTCATTTAGAGGCAGGTCAACTCCTTTGTTTGTGATGCATTGCTAATGTTCTATTAACTGTCTACTGGGACACATGAGACATTGAAAACAATCCTCTCTCTTTCCAAAGATGCTGCATGACTTGCCGAGTGCTTGCAACATTCTTTACTTTTTACAAGCATCTCTTTACTAATTCACGATTCTGTTTCCACAGGAGACTGTTCATCTTTCAGTTAAGAAACAGAATTTGTAGAGATCTGTTGTCATGACTTTTGTAAACAGATAAGGAACAAAGGTTGTTTAGATGCAATTAACCAGTGCAGTCAACAGCATCGTGACATGGATCTCTGAAATCCAACTGGTTCAAAGAAAACTTGTATCCAGTGCAATAAAGCTCAAGATCTATTATATAAGCTGCAAAATGCTACCTTATATTGGGTGATTTAGAAATGTCACTTTACTGTTCTGACTCTCCAACGAGGATCAAGGGAATTGCTCCATATTCCGACCAAGAGACTAAATTCATCACCAGTTGACCACATGTTTCTCCTCTGTCACTTTTGAAAGGAAACCAGGTCAGATCCTCAAGGAGCTTTAAAACAATGCTGTAAATAGATACTCAAACTCCATCATTTCTGTCCTGATGCAATCGGCAGGACTAGTCATTCAGAAAGGTCTAACACAGTATTCATTCGCAGTGTTAAAGATTAGTGCTCTCAGGTGTTGGGGACATCATCTGTTGTCTGGGGGAAGATAGTAATTAAATTGGACCAGGCATCTAAAAAGCAAGGACAAGAGAGAAAAAAACAGACTTGCTTCTTTAGAATTGAAAATGACAAATGGATAACTCAAATGGAGGTTTGGTAAAATATAGATGTATAATATTCAGATATATTACAGGGTATCTTATACTATCTGACTTTGGAGACACAAGAGACTTCAGATGCTGGAAAATTAAGGAAAAGCAAAGTGCTACAGGATCTCAACAGGTTAGGAAGCATTTGTGGAGGACAATGGACTTGTGTAGTCTGAAGAAGGGTCCGAACCTGGAACATCACCTGTCCATTTCCCTCAACAGATGCTGTCTGACCTGCTGAGTTACTCCAGCCCATTTTTCATATTATCTGACAATGGTGTAATTTTAATATTTTATCTATTTAATCATCCAACACCACACCAGCAGGAAAAGTGATTACTGTACACTTGAAGTGGTGGAGTTTAAATCTCAGGACGATTTAACTGTGTGAAATGGATTACCTGTTTTGTAAATTACTTGGTCAATCTTGGTCCAATACTGGCAGTGGAAGGCATGAGGAAGCATTTTTAATGCAACGTGATTATGGATGGGCACAAAATGCTGGAGTAACTCAACGGGTCAGGCAACATCCCTGGAGAACGTAGATAGATAAAGTTTTCGGTCAGGGACCTTCTTCAGACTGAGTCAAAGCATCACCTGAAGAAGGGTCTCGACCCGAAACGTCGCCTATCTCCTTCGCTCCTTAGATGCTGCTGCACCCGCTGAGTTTCTCCAGCTTTTTGTGTAACCACCTATCCATGTTTACTCTCTGACCCGTTAAGTTACTTCAGCACGTTGTGTCCTCTTTTGTAAACAAACATCTGCGGTTCCTTGTTTCTACTGGACCATGTAGGGTAGTGGTGTGCAAGAGGAATTTAGATATGCACATGGATATGTAGGGTACAGAGGCTTATGGAGCATATGCAGACAGATGATTATACTTATGCATTTGTATAAATGAGCATTTGGTTCAGATAAACATGGTGGGCTGAAAGGTCAGTTCCTGTACTGTTCTGTTCTATGTTCTATGTTTATTCTTTCTTCCTGACTTTTCTAGTCTCTCTTTCCCTCTTTGTCTTCTTTTTTCTTTCTATCATTTTCTCTTTCTCTAACTTTCCTTTTCTCTCTCTTAGAAACATAGAAACATAGAAATTAGGTGCAGGAGTAGGCCATTCGGCCCTTCGAGCCTGCACCGCCATTCAATATGATCATGGCTGATCATCCAACTCAATATCCTGTACCTGCCTTCTCTCCATACCCTCTGATCCCTTCAGCCACAAGGGCCACATCCAACTCCCTCTTAAATATGGCCAACGAAACTGGCCTCAACTACCTTCTGTGGCAGAGAATTCCACAGATTCACCACTCTCTGTGTGAAAAACGATTTTCTCATCTCGGTCCTAAAAGACTTCCCCCTTATCCTTAAACTGTGACCCCTTGTCCTGGAATTCCCCAACATCTTTTACAGACAACTTTTCGACACCATACTCCGTGTTCCTGTGACATATAATCATAAGGATACAATGCACAAGTAACCACTCAGGGAACTGAGTGAGTGGGATAATGAACCCTGAGGCATTCCAACACTGCACTTTGGGCATTGCAAGGTATTTCTTACAGCGAGATTAATATTTGCTTTACGAGGTTGTAATTCACACAAGCAATGGTTTTGGAATTAATACATTTTCGAGAATTCTGAGCATGAAACAGATTTCTTTTGCGCGTGAGACATCCCTTTTGCTATAAATAACACTTGGACCTTTGAGTAAAGTGGCCTCAGATAATAAGCAGTTTATTTGTGGAGTGTATTTGCTTTGGCCTCTAGCTGTTATTGTTCACTGATTCAGCTGTATTATCTTGGAATTTATTTTCACTTCATGGGCACCAGTAAGCCATTCTCCTTTCTTTGTGAATGATAATTAGCCTCATTATTCTTTCTGTGTAATTTGTGAGAATTCAGATGAGAAGAGATGATTTTTACATTGAAATACACCATCTGATTTCAGTAGCTATACTCCTTCATTCTGCCAGGAATATGTTTTGTGTCACACAGAATTGTATCCAGTTGTTACAAACTCCAAGAGGAAGGTGAATCTGAATGGAATGGTAAAAACACGCCCTTATTCCTTCTTTTGATAGACAGTCACAAGGCAGAAAGTTGTCTGTCCATTTCCCTCCACAGATGCTCCTCCACCCTCTGAATTCCTCCAGCAGTTTGCTTTTTTGTTCAAGATTCCAGCGTCTGCAGTCTTCTGTGCCTCCGACTCGTGTTCTTCCACTCTCTTGTTAGAAATTGGGTTTTGTCATTTGTCTATTGTCATTTATGGCAAGTAATTAAGATGAATAACCACACTGAATATAATGCTTTTGCATAAATTCGACATGGGGAGGTGATTAACCCTGTCCCCTTGGATGTGGTTTAATATTTATTCAGATCTATAAGTGCAATTACAATTGTAGATGCATAATTGTGTTTGTCTTTTGAACGGGAACAATAAAATAATATTAATTGCTAAGCATTGTTCAAAGTTCTCTGTGTAATCGAGTAGACTAAAAAAAAAAATCAAATGAGCTAATTGGGTCTCTTGCTGATGATTGAATATGCTGAATAGTTAAAAAGACTCCTTGTTAATCATTGAAGTATGACCACCTTTGGTGTGGATGATTGCTGGAGTATAGCATGTGGTTTTTTTTAATTATCCCACCAAACGCATTCTGTCTAATTCTTCTGCACTCCCAATTCGAAGCAACTGCTGAAAGCTACATGAAACTAGGCACAGCAGTGCACAACGTAGCATTCATTTTTCTCTGAGGAATTTATCTGTTTGGTTTTCAGAGCTGAACCCTCCCTTGTAGTGATAGGGAGAGCCCAGAGATATGATACTGATGCTTAGATATTGTTCTTATCTGTGTGAACATAAGGTAACAACTTTTTCAGCTTTCATGTCCTGGGGACAAATATATACATTCCATATTATGTTGACAGGATACATTTTTTTTTAAAGTGTTCCGTGTTTTATTATAGTTAATGTGTTTTGCTAGTCGCCTCTCTGCTTGTGCTCATGTCAACTAGATTTTACAAGATAATTTATAGAAAAGATTCTCTATATGATACATGGGGCTGCATGTTGGATTTTCCAAGTACTTTTTCCATCCTGTGCACTATCATAGGAAATATTTTGAGCTCCCACGATTTCCATCTTGTTGGAAACTAATTACTGTCCAGGGAGAACGGTAATGCAGCTGGTAGAGCTGTTGCCTTTCAGCTTCAATTGACCTGGGTTCAATCCTGACCTCCGATGGTGTTGGTGTGGTGTTTCCACATTCTCCCTGTGACCCCACTTCCCACCTGCACTCCAAAAACATGCAGGTTGGTGGGTTCATTAACCACCATATAATTATCCCGAGGTACATGGAGAATTGAATGGGAATGTGGGGAGAAAATAGCCGCACGGTGGCACAGCGATAGAGTTGCTGCCTTTCGATGCCAGGTTTGATCCTGACAACTGGCTGTCCGGAGTTTGTACGGTCTCCCCGTGACCTGCATGGGTTTTCTCCGGGAGCTCCGGTTTCCTCTCACTCCAAGGACGTACTGGTTTGTAGGCTAATTGGCTTGGTACAATTGTAAATTGTCCCTAGTGTGGGAAGGATAGTGATTGTGTGTGGGGATCACTGGTCAGCGCAGACTCGGTGGGCCAAATTGCCTATTTCGGAGCTGTATCTCTAAACTAAACTAAACGGAACTAAATTAAATATGTTAAGATAGGATTACAGTAAAAATGGTGCAGTTTGGCATAGTGGGCTGTTTCCATTCTGTATGTTTATTACTTTACCACTAACTGGTACAGCTTGATTAGTTTAGTTTAAAGATACAGCACGGAAACAGGCCCTTCAGCCCAACCTGTCAGCACTGACTAGCGATCCCCGCACATTAATACTATCCTACTACACTACTAGGGACAATTTTACATTTGTATCAAGCCAATTAACCTACAAACCTGTACGTCTTTGGAATGTGGGGGGAAACTGAAATTTTCGGTGAAAACCCACCCGGTCACAGGGAGAACATAAAAACTTTGCACAGACTGCATCCTACATTCTTAACCATTAACTATTGACACCTCAGTTACACTTGAACATTTGTGTCTGAGCGGTGAGAGTTTTGAGGCAAGCTGAAAGTTATCGCTAGCACAGAGTCACAGAATGATACAGCACAGAAGCAGGCCCTTTAGCCAACCCTTTTCATGTTGACCAAGTATGCATTCATACCCATTTCATTTATAAGCACATGGTCACAAGTTTGGCCAGGGGATATTTTTGCAGAATTCAGCCTGAAATGCTTCTGTGGTCAGACGTAACATATATATGAAGCTTGGCAAGTACATCAAGAATTTCTGTAGTCGCTACGTGAAGAATCTGTGGAATTCATTGCCATGGATGGCTGTGGAGACCAAGTCAATGGATATTTGTAAGGCAGAGATTCTTGATTAGTAATGGTATCGGGGGTTATGGGCAAAAACAGGAGAATGAGGGGGAATGATGGATCAAGATAGACCAATCAGAGTTCAATGGAGGAGTAGACTTGATGGGTCAAATGACATTATGCTCCTAGAACTTTTGAATGAAGAAAATAGGATATAAATAATTTGTATAGGTGTCAACTGCATTGCGTAACTTCTATTTGATACCAGAGGGTGTGCTACATATATAAAAGATAATTAGCTGAATTCCTGAGGAGAGAGAAAATGAAGACGGATATTAGAATGAAGGCAATCAAGTTTATTCATCAAACAGAGACCAAATAGACAGTTCTTAAATCATCATGTGACTCATGCATTTTGCTGCAGGCTAGAATAAACATTTGTTTTAATTATTGCAAATGCTTTAAACTATTATAATCCTTAATAATTAAAACATACAAGTCTGTACACTGCACACACTGTATTGGGAACATAAATGTAATGCTATTATTTGTTCAGTATTGACAAAATCTAAACACTCCATGCTAATTGGATTTTTTTTTCTCATTCCCTCTCCGAAGAAATGATCAGAAACAGCACAGAATATCTTAGTTTAGATTAGTTTAGTTTAGAAATGCAGCATAGAAACAGGCCATTGACTCCATGCCGACAAGCGATCGTCTGTACACTCGTTCTACCCAACACACTGTGCGTCTTTGGAGTGTGGGGACAAACTGGAGCACCTGGCGAAAACCCACTTGGTCACAGGGAGAACATGCAAACTCCATACTGACACTATCCATAGTCATATATAACCATATAACAATTACAGCACGGAGACAGGCCCTCTCGGCCCTTCCAGTCCGTGCCGACCATTTGTTTTCCCCAGTCCCATCTACCTGCACTCAGACCATACCCCTCCATTCCCTTCACGTCCATATACCTATCCACTTTACTTTTAAATGTTAAAATCGATCCTGCCTCCACCACCTCTGCTGGAAGCTCATTCCACACAGCCACCACCCTCTGAGTAAAGAAGTTCCCCCTCACGTTACCCCTAAACTTCTGTCCCTTAATTCTCATGTCATGCCCTCTTGTTTGAATCTTCCCTACCCTCAATGGGAAAAGCTTATCCACGTCAACTCTGTCTATCCCTTTCATCATTTTAAAGACCTCAATCAAGTCCCCCCTTAACCTTCTGCGCTCCAAAGAATAAAGACCTAACTTGTTGAACCTTTCTCTGTAACATAGTTGCCGGAACCCTTCAGGGAACTATGCACAGTTATTCCTAGATCCCTCTGTTCCACAGCATTCCTCAATTCCCTACCATTTACCATGTACGTCCTATTTTGATTTGTCCTGCCAAGATGTAGCACTTCACACTTATCAGCATTAAACTCCATCTGCCATCTTTCAGCCCACTTTTCCAAATGGCCCAAATCTCTCTGTAGACTTTGAGAATCTACTTCATTATCCACAATACCACCTATATTAGTATCATCTGCATACTTACTTATCCAATTTTCCACCCCATCATCCAGATCATTGATGTACATGACAAACAACAGTGGACCCAACACAGATCCCTGAGGCACCCCACTGGTCACTGGCTTCCAACCTGACAAACAGCCATCCACCATTACTCTCTGACATCTCCCATTCAGCCACTGTTGAATCCATCTTGCTACTCCGCCATTAACACCCAAAGATTGAACCTTCTGAACCAACCTTCCATGGGGAACCTTGTCAAAGGCCTTACTGAAATCCATATAGACAACATCCACTGCTTTACCCTCATCAATTTCCCTAGTTACCGCTTCAACAAAAACAAGAAGGTTTGTCAAACATGACCTTCCAGGCACAAATCCATGTTGACTGTTCCTGAACAGACCCTGTTTATCCAGATGCTTATATATATTATCTCTAAGTATCCTTTCCATTAATTTGCCCACCACTGACGTCAAACTAATAGGTCTATAATTGCTAGGTTTATTCTTTGAACCCTTTTTAAACAATGGAACAACATGCGCAGTACGCCAATCCTCCGGCACTATTCCCGTTTCTAATGACATTTGAAATATTTCTGTCATAGCTCCTGCTATTTCTACACTAACTTCCCTCAATGTCCTAGGGAATATCCTGTCAGGACCTGGAGACTTATCCACCTTTATATTTTTCAAAAGTGTCAGTACTTCCTCCTCTTTGAATCTCATAGTTTCCATAGCTACTCTACTTTTTTCCCTTACCTCACAGAGTTCAATATCCTTCTCCTTGGTGAATACCGAAGAAAAGAAATTGTTCAATATCTCCCCCATCTCTTTTGGCTCTGCAGATAGTTGTCCATTCTGGTTCTCTAATGGTCCAATTTTATCCCTCGTTATCCTTTTGCTATTAATATAGCTGTAGAAACCCTTTGGATTTACTTTCACCTTTCTTGCCAAAGCAACCTCATATCTTCTTTTAGCCTTCCTAATTTCTTTCTTAAGATTCTTTTTACATTCTTTATACTCCTCTAGCACCTCATTTACTCCATGCCTCCTATAATTATTGTAGATATCTCTCTTTTTTCGAAACAAGTGTCCAATTTCCCTTGAAAACCATGGCTCTTTCCAATTTTTACTATTTCCTTTCAACCTAACAGGGACATAAAGATTCTGTACTCTTACAATTTCCCCTTTAAATGTCCTCCATTTCTCTTCTACATCCTTCCCATTAAACAAAGTGTCCCAATTCACTCCTTTAAAATCCTCACGCATTCCCTCAAAGTTAGCCTTTCTCCAATCAAAAATCTCCACTCAAGGTCCTGTTCTGACTCGCTCCATAATTATATTGAAACTAATGGTATTGTGATCACTGGTCCCGAAGTGCTCACCAACGCATACCTCCGTCACCTGTCCTGCCTCATTTCCTAACAGGAGGTCCAGCACTGCCCCTTCTCTGGTCGGTACCTCTATGTACTGCTGCAAAAAACTATCCTGCACACATTTTACAAACTCCAAACCATCCAGCCCATTTACAGAATGTGTTTCCCAGTCTATTTTTGGGAAATTGAAATCTCCCACAATCACTACCTTGTGTTTACTACTAATATCTGCTATCTCCTTACATATTTGCTCTTCCAATTCTCGCTCCCCATTTGGCGGTCTATAGTACACCCCTAAAAGTGTTGCTACACCGTTCCCACTTCTCAGTTCCACCCAAATAGCCTCCCTAGACGAACCCTCTAATCTATCCTGCAAAGCACTGCTGTAATATCCTCTCTGACAAGCAATGCAACACCTCCACCTCTGGTCCCTCCAATTCTATCACCCCGGAAGCAACGAAATCCTGGAATATTTAGTTTCCAATCACAGCCCTCCTGCAACCATGTTTCACTGATTGCCACAACATCATATTTCCAGGTGTCAATCCAGGCTCTAACTATCCATAGTCAGAATTGAACCCAGGTCCCTGGCGCTATAAGGCAAAATTCTAGCGGAGTTTGCCTAAAGATAGTGGAGCCAGGAGATATGGTGAGAAGGCACGAACGGGGTACTGAATGTGGATGATCAGCCATGATCTCAGTGAATGGCGGTGCTGGCTCGATGGGCCAAATGGTCTACTCCTGCACCAATTGTCTATTGTCTACCGCTGCTCCACTGTGTCGTTCTTCTGTATGGAAGCGTGGAGTCACAGTATTGTGCATGAAAGATGAAAGACATTTGGCTCACCTTATCTATGCCCCTGTTGTATCCATCTATGCCAATCCCATTTACCCTCTTTAGATCCATTGCCTTCTACGCCTCGGTGATTCAAAAACTAGCCTACAATGGATTTATTTTGCTTTTGCAAATCTCTGATAACTTCACTGGAATGGAGTGGTGATAACAAGCGATTGGATAGATGGCTTATTAGACTGGAATGTAGAAGGGTGACCATGTAGAGCTTCTTATAAAATATGAGGAACATCAATAGGCAAGATTGTCAGAATCTTTTTTTTCCAGGGGAGGGATGACTAAAACTAGGGGGCATGGGTTTAATTTAAGAGGGGAGAATTGGTGTGGTAAAAGCACAGAGTCTTTTGCCCAGAGTAGGGGAAATCAAGACCCAGAGGACATGGGTTTAAGGGGAGCGAGAAAAGATTTAATAGGAATCTAAGTATGTTTACACAAAGGGTGGTACTATATGGGATGAGCGGCCAGAGTAGGGAGTTGATGCAGGTACTGTCACAACTTTTAAAAAACAATGGAGCAGGTGAAGAGGGGGACGTTGATTGCGGGCTGATCTGGTGAACAGTGACTGAGGAGACCCTGCAGCTGCCTGGGGCTAACCTGAGCTGACCTGGATTAGGGGCGCACCAGAACATACATCATGTGGACTTTGGACTTTTTCTTTTCATTTGTAAATGGCCCAAATATGGCGATGGGTGTAAGAATTGTACTGTGCCGTGCAAACATGACAATAAAGAACCATTGAGTTATTGAACCATTTATCAAATACAAATTAAGGGACAGAGGTTTCGGGGTAACGTGAGGGGGAACTTCTTTACTCAGAGGGTGGTGGCTGTGTGGAATCAGCTTCCAGCAGAAGTGGTGGAGGCAGGATCGATTTTAACATTTAAGAGTAAAGTGGATAGGTATATGGATGTGAAGGGAATGGAGGGGTATGGTCTGAGTGCAGGTAGATGGGACTAGGGGAAAACAAATGGTCGGCACGGACTGGAAGGGCCGAGAGGGCCTGTTTCCGTGCTGTAATTGTTATATGGTTATATGGTTAATGGTTAAATTATATACCGTGAACAAATTACGACTATGATTCTATACGGTGAATAAAGTCATACAGCGTGGAAACAGGCCCCATTTACAACTGTCCCATCTGCCTGCATTTGGCCCATACCCCTCTAAACCTAGTCCATCCATATGGAGCACACAAAATAAACAAATCTATCCAGTTAAATAATCACTTTGAGTATTGCAATCAATTTAATTTAGTTTGGAAACAGGCCCTTCAGCCCACCGAGTTCGTACCGACTGGCGATGCCCGCACATTAACACTATCCTACGCACACATTTATACCAAGGCAATTAGCCTACAAACTTGTACGCTTTTGGATTGTGGGAGATAACAGAAGATCTCTGAGAAAACCCACACAGTCATGGGGCGAACATGCAAACTCAGTACAGACAAGCACCCATAGTTGTGATCGACCCGGCTCTGCAAGTACTGTAAGGCAGCCACTCTACCGCTGCGACATCATGCCGCCCACGGTGATCTTACTTATTCTTTTCTGAGATTATTTTGTGTAAAATATAAGATCAGCCCTGCTTATCCAGGTCATACAATCACAGCATTGAATAATGAAATAACACTGAAGAAAGCAATCCTATCATTATGCCTTTGTTATCACAAAATTAGTTATTCAATTAATCGCAAATGATCCTATTCTTTCCAAATAGTTCAAAAATATTTTCCGCTCAAGTATTTAAACAATTCCCTCTGAAAGTTATTATTGTATCTGAATCTACCTACCTCTTAGATAGTTCATTTCAGATTTAAATAACTGCATCATTTTTAATCTCATGTATTGCTTCTGGCTCTTTTGCTAATCACCTTGCACCTGCATCTTCAGATAATTGACTTTTTTGCAATTGACACTGATTCCTCATATTTATTTCATTAAAACGCTACAATATTTTATATATCCTTCTCCACTCTAACCTGCTTTGCACAAAGACAAATGCAGCCAGCTTCTCATCATAACTGAATATATAAAATTGTTAAGGGATAGGACAGGCTAGATGCAGGAAAAATGTTCCCTAGTCCAGAACCAAGGGTCACAGTTTATGAATAAGGGGTCGGCCATTTAGGACCGAGATGAGGAAAAACCTTTTCACCCAAAGAGCTGTGAATCTGTAGAATTCTCTGCCACAGAAGGCAGTGGAGGCCAATTCAGTGGATGTTTTAAAGAGAGAGTTAGATTTAGTTCTTAGGGCCAAATGAATCAAGGGATATGGGGGAAAAAGCCAAAATGGGGTACTGATTTTGGATGATCAGCCATGATCACATTGGACGATGATGCTGGCTCAAAGGGCTGAATGGCCTACTCCTGCACCTATTTTCTATGTTTCTACGATTTTGGATGATCAGCCAATGATCACATTGAATGGCGGTGCTGGCTAAAAGGGCCGAATGGCCTACTCCTGCACCTATTTTCTATGTTTCTATGTTTCTATAGTGGCAACTTGTATTTACATGGCCTGGTAAAGCATTCTAAAGCATGAAATTAAATAAAAGTTGATGCTGAGTCACATGCAGATGTTAGGGAAATGACCGGTTAATTTTAATGAAACTGTTGATTTTATTGAGCATTTTAAAAGGAAAAGAAAAGATGAAGAGCAAAACTGTTGATGACGAAGTGAATTATTGTCTACGATTTTGGTTGATGTAGATGAGGCCTCAATGTTGGTGCTTCATCCCTTACCCTGTTTCAATAATGCTCCCCTGCCTCATCCTCAAGGTCTAGTATCGAAGGGAGATACTGTGTGCAAAAATAGGACTTTCAGCCCACTGATTTCTCTTTGACTATCAAAGAAGTCTTTAAGAAGTCAAAGATGCGCTTTAAAAAGTGAACCTCAGAACTGGGGACCTGGTCATGATAATCCAGTTGGCGGCTAACCTATGAAGGTTATAAAGGTTTCCTCAGTTTTGGAATACCCTTTGAAAAACATTCGCCAATGGTCATGATTGATTAGTTTATATATGATCAATAACCAGAGATGATCTACAGCACTCTCCCATTTGCACTTAACAAAAATTGGTCTCGGTTTTCACTACAGCCGGCGTCTCAACTCTCTCCCTATCTCCCCTCACACAGTCTCATTTAGTAAAAGCTGCAAGCATCAATAAGATGACAAGAATCCTGTAAGTGATTTATTGTGACTACAAGATTAAAGCACGTCAAAGTGCTTGGCAACGAATAAATCTTTCAGTGGAGGTCAAATTAATCAGCTCCACTTATCTGCTATGTGCATTTAGGACATTTAAAGTTGTTTGTCAGGTCGACATCCAAACAGTTAAAAGTTTGACAAATGTATGTTGAGTATTTGCATTCAGAAGATTGTATAATTTCACAACCCTTGTAGAAACATAGAAACATAGAAATTAGGTGCAGGAGCAGGCCATTCGGCCCTTCGAGCCTGCACCGCCATTCAATATGATCATGGCTAATCATCCAACTCAATATCCTGTACCTGCCTTCTCTCCATACCCTCTGCTCCCTTCAGCCACAAGGGCCACATCCAACTTTCTCTTAAATATGGCCAACGAACTGGCCTCAACTACCTTCTGTGGCAGAGAATTCCACAGATTCACCACTCTCTGTGTGAAAAACGATTTTCTCATCTCGGTCCTAAAAGACTTCCCCCTTATCCTTAAACTGTGACCCCTTGTCCTGGACTTCCCCAACATCGGGAACAATCTTCCTGCATCTAGCCTGTCCAACCCCTTAAGAATTTTGTAAGTCTCTATGAGATCCTCCCTCAATCTTCTAAATTCCAGCGAGTACAAGCAGAGTCTAAAGGTCTGAAGAAGGGTCTCGACCCGAAACGTCGCCTATCTCCTTCGCTCCTTAGATGCTGCTGCACCCGCTGAGTTTCTCCAGCTTTTTGTGTAACCCACAAGCAGAGTCTATCCAGTCTTTCTTCATATGGAAGTCGTGCCATCCCAGGAATCAGTCTGGTGAACCTTCTCTGTACTCCCTCTATGGCAAGAATGTCTTTCCTCAGATTAGGAGACCAAAACTGTACGCAATACTCCAGGTGTGGCCTCACCAAGACCCTGTACAACTGCAGTAGAACCTCCCTGCTCTTGTACTCAAATCCTTTTGCTATGAATGCCAACATATCATTCGCTTTCTTCACAGCCTGCTGCACCTGCATGCCTACTTTCAATGACTGGTGTACCATGACACCCAGGTCTCCCCTTTTCCTAATCGGTCACCATTCAAATAATAGTCTACCTTCCTGTTTTTGCCACCAAAGTGGATAACCTCACATTTATCCACATTATACTGCATCTGCCATGCATTTGCCCACTCACCCAGTCTATCCAAGTCATCTTGCAGCCTCCTAGCATCCTCCTCACAGCTAACACTGCCCCCAGCTTCGTGTCATCCGCAAACTTCGAGATGTTGCATTTAATTCCCTCGTCCAAATCATTAATGTATATTGTAAATAGTTGGGGTCCCAGCACTGAGCCTTGTGGCACCCCACTAGTCACTGTCTGCCATCCTGAAAAGGACCCGTTCACTCCTACTCTTTGCTTCCTGTCTGCCAGTCAGTTGTCTATCCACATCAATACGGAAACACCAATACTGTGTGCTTTAAGTTTGTATACCAATTTCTTGTGCGGGACCTTGTCGAAAGCCTTCTGAAAGTCCAGATACAACACATCCACTGGTTCTCCCCTATCCACTCTACTAGTTACATCCTCAAAAAATTCAATAAGATTCGTCAGACATGATTTACCTTTCGTAAATCCATGCTGACTTTGTCCAATGATTTCACCACTTTCCAAATGCGCTGCTATCCCATCTTTAATAATTGACTCTAGCAATTTCCCCACTACCGATGTTAGACTAACTGGTCTGTAATTCCCCGTTTTCTCTCTCCCTCCCTTTTTAAAAAGTGGAGTTACATTAGCTACCCTCCAATCCTCAGGAACTACTCCAGAATCTAAAGAGTTTTTAAAAATTATCACTAAGGCTTCTGCTATTTCTGGGGTTACTTCCTTAAGTACCCTGGGATGCAGCCTATCTGGCCCTGGGGATTTATTGGCCTTTAATCCATTCAATTTACCTAACACCACTTTCTGGCAAACCTGGATTTCACTCATTTCCTCCATCTCATTTGACCCGCGATCCCCTGCTACTTCCGGCAAATTATTTATGTCTTCCTTCACTAAGACAGAACCAAAGTAGTTATTTAATTGGTCTGCCATGTCCTTGTTCCCCATGATCAATTCACCCGTTTCTGACTGCAAGGGACCTACATTTGTTTTAACTAATCTTTTGCGCTTCACATATCGATAAAAACTTTTGCAGTCAGTTTTTATGTTTCCTTCCAGTTTTCTTTCATACTCCATTTTCCCTTTCCTAATTAAGACCTTTGTCCTCCTCGGTTGGTCTCTGAATTTCTCCCAGTCCTCTGGTAGGCTGCTTTTTCTGGCTAATTTGTACGCTTCATCTTTTTCTTTGATACTATCCCTGATTTCCCTCGTTATCCACGGATGTGCCACCTTCCTGATTTATTCTTTTGCCATACTGGGATGAACAATTGTTGTAGTTCATCCATGCAGTCTTTAAATGCCTTCCATTGCATATCCACCGTCAACCCTTCAAGAATCAATTGCCAGTCCATCTTGGCCAATTCACGTCTCATACCCTCAAAGTTATCTTTCTTTAAGTTCAGGACCCGTGTTTCTGAATTAACAATGTCACTCTCCATCCTAATGAAGAACTCAACCATATTATGGTCACTCTTGCTCAAGGGGCCACGTACAACAAGGCTGCTAACTAACCCTTCCTCATTACTCAGTACCCAGTCTAGAATAGCCTGCTCTCTCGTTGGTTCCTCCACATGTTGGTTTAGAAAACTAACCCGCATACATTCCAAGAAATCCTCTTCCTCAGCACCCCTGCCAATTTGATTCACCCAATCTATATGTAGATTGAAGTCACCCATTATAACGGTTTTACCTTCATTGCACGCATTTCTAATTTCCTGTTTGATGCCATGCCCAACTCCACTACTACTGTTAGGTGGCCTGTACACAACACCCACTAGCATTTTCTGCCCCTTAGTGTTTCGCAGCTCCACCCATATCGATTCCACATCCTCCAAGCTAATGTCATTCCTTTCTATTGCGTTAATCTCCGCTCTAACCAGCAACGTTACCCCACCTCCTTTTCCTCTCTGTCTGTCCTTCCTGAATATTGAATATCCCTGGATGTTCAGCTCCCAGCCTTGGTCACCCTGGAGCCATGTCTCCGTGATCCCAACTATATCATAATTATTAATAGCTATCTTCACATTCAACTCATCCACCTTATTACGAATGCTTCTCGCATTGAGACACAAAGCCTTCAGGCTTGTTTTTACAACATTCTTGGCCCTTTTACAATTATGTTGAAAAGTGGCCCTTTTAGATTTTTGCCCTGTATTTGTTTTCCTGCCACTTTTCACCTTGCTACCTATTGCTCCTATCCTCATTTTACACCCCTCTGTCTCTCTGCTCACACATTTAAGAAACCCTCCACTTCTTATTCTCCGTTTGTTTTTGTTTTTTTCTTTCTCCCTACGTGTTGCGTCTGACTGCTTCTCTTCTCTGCCTCCTGCCTCACAAACGGACTACTTGCCTTCTCTATTTGAGTCCCTCCCCCCAACCGATCTAGTTTAAAGTCTCCCCAGTAGCCTTTGCAAATCTCCCCGCCAGGATATTGGTTCCCCTCGGGTTCAAGTGCAACCCGTCCTTTTTGTACAGGTCGCACCTTCCCCAAAAGAGGTCCCAATGATCCAGAAACTTGAATCTCTGCGCTCTGCACCAGTCCTTCAGCCACGCATTGATCCTCCACCTTGCTCCATTCCTACTCTCACTGTCGCGTGGTACAGGCAGTAATCCTGAGATTGTTACCTTTGCGGTCCTTCTCCTTAACACTCTTCCTAACGCCCTAAATTCTCCTTTCAGGACCTCCTCTCTTTTTCTACCTATGTCATTGGTACCTATATGTACCACGACCTCTGGCTCCTCTCCCTCCCATTTCAAGATATCTTGGACACGTTCAGTCACATCCCGGACCCTGGCACCAGGGAGGCAAACTACCATCCGGGTCTCCTGACTGCGTCCACAGAATCGCCTATCTGACCCCCTAACTATAGAGTCCCCTATTACTGCTGCCCTCCTCTTCTTTTCCTTACCCTTCTGAGCAACAGGGCCGGTCTTTGTACCAGAGGCTCGGTCGCTGTTGCTACCCCCAGGTAGGCTGTGCCCCCCATCAGTACTCAAACAGGAGTACTTATTGCCTAGGTGTACAGCCACCGGGGGTACTCTCTAGCCCCTGCCTCTGCCCCTTGCCTCTCCTAACCGTGACCCACTTTTCTGCCTCCTGTGGTTTTGGAGTGACCACCTGTCTGTAGCTCCTCTCTATGGCTTCCTCACTCTCCCTGACCAGACGGAGGTCATCGAGCTGCTGCTCCAGGTGCCGAATACGGTCTATTTGGAGCGCCATCTTGACGCACCTGGCGCAGATGTGGATGTCTGGAGAGCTATCTGATTGCATGACCTCCCACATCTGACATCCAGAACAGTAAACTGCCCTGGCACTCATCCTCCCCCTTACCCTGGATACAATGCAATATACAATATACAATACAATGCAAGGATTTTAGCTGAAAGAAATCAGCAGGGATCTGACTGCCAATCAGCTGCTCCCTCGAGTCGTCTTCCACCAATCAGCGGCTTCCTCAAGCCCACTTGTTGCGAACTGCGAACTGCAAATGGAACGTTACGGATTTGGGTTCCTCCCACTGCAACCGCTCCTGGGCCTCTGTGGAAACAAGCCCCGCGATAGAGTTTTTGAACTTACAGGTCGGACGTCGCTCCTCCCACTGCAACCGCTCCTGGGCCTCTGTGTGGAGTATCTTGATTTACAATATTATCTCTTAACGATTTGTATGTCTTCAAATATTAAGACTGGTAACAAACCTTGTCAAACTACGGGTACACAAAATGCTGGAGAATCTCAGCGGGTGCAGAAGCATCTATGGAGCAAAGGAGATAGGCAATGTTTCGGGCCGAAACCCATCTTCAGACCTTGTCAAACTAAGGACCATTATGACAAAATAAAAACAGTATCAAAGGTTTAAAAGTTTCTAAAACATGGCATATCAATGAAAAATAGTTCTGATTGAATGTACACCTATGTTTCAAATATTGAGCACTAAAAGGCAATCAAAATCCACAACATGTTGAATGAATTTAGACTATCCAGCAGTAAAAGGAGGAAAATAACCTAAATTTGCTTTACCGAATAGGTAGGGTTCCCAAATGACATCTTTAAAGATAACAACCCCATTTAGAGTAAAATAGAACAATTTAAAAAAATAATTGTGAATGGTATGGGTAGACAAAAATGTTGGAGAAACTCAGCGGGTGCAGCAGCATCTATGGAGCGAAGGAAATAGGCAACGTTTCGGGCCGAAACCCTTCTTCAGATGGTGAATGGTATATGCTCCTGCTTCATTAAACAAGTCACTGCACCTGTTAGACTGAAGTTGTAATTTTGCTTCCACAATCAATATTCACTTTGAAATCAATCCATTGGCCATATCCCCGGTCCATCACTCCCCACTTGTGCCAAAGAAATTGGCAGTAGCAAAAGTTTTCCACTCCCTATATAATAAGATTCCGATAATCCATTGTCCGATTACTTGGATATCCTTATGGTTGGCATTTGGTTCGCCGGGTGCTGATTCCATTGGTCCCAGTTCCTGCACAATAGGGGCCTAGTTCCTGAACTTAGTGGCACCCCTGTTCCTGAACTCCATTCCACTCAATATGCTCCATATCCTGCATTACATTCCACTAACTGGTGCCCCAATTCCTGCTGTCAAGAGGGCCCCAGTTCCATAAGTCCATTCCGCTCTATGGACAATGCTTCCTGATCTCTATTCCACTTGCTGGGCCCCCAATTACTGTAGTCAATGGGGTCCTGGTCCGTGCACTGTTTTCCGCTCAATGGGCCCTAGTTCTTGCATTCCCTTCAACTCACTAGGCCCTCCACTCATGCACTCCATTGCACTTAATGGAGCCCTGCTTCCTGCACTCTCTTGCACTCAATGGCACATTAGTTAGATAGAAGGGTTTTGACCTGAAACGTTGCCTATTTCCTTCGCTCCATTGATGCTGCCTCACCTGCTGAGTTTCTCCAGCATTTTTGTCTACCTTCGAATTTCCAGCATCTACAGTTCCTTCTTAAACATTAGTTCCTTACCTGCTGACTACTTATTGAGGCCTGGATATGCCACTCGCTTGGAAGTTCTGGATCCCTGTTCCTACATTCTGTGTAAATTGCAATATCCACTGGGAAAATGATCTATTCTATTGTGTATAATCTAAAAGACTAGTGAATGAACAGTGTGCTGTTAGAATATTTGCCTCTCGCATCCACTCAGGCAATTAAGTTCTGGAAAATAGTCAGTCATAGAGTCATAGAGAGATGCAGAGCAAAAAGAGGTATTTTGGCCAAGTAAGTCCATGCCTACCATCAACCACCCATCCACACTAAACCTATGGATGATTTCCAACAACCCACCCTGCTTAAGCACCACATAATTTTGTTCTGTCGTCATGCCCCTCTCTTTCTATAATGAACAGGAATATATCGCTCTGGGCTTTGAATGATCTCAATCTCTATACTCACCAGAGTGGTAAATTCCATAATTTACCCATTGTCTTCCAATGGGATTTGGATCAGTATTGGAAAGCTTAAAACCTGCAGTAGAGTAATGCTTACAGAATCGCTCTTTGAGAATTTGGCATAAACTGCATGGTCTGTGCAATCTTTTTTTATGTTGGACTTCCATGAACCACACTTTGAATCAAATGATGGTCAGAAATTTTACTTGGCTTTGTACATCAATTTCACTTGAATCCACTGACAGAAGCCTGAAATAAATATTTCTTATGGCAGTAGTTCCTTTATTAACAGGTCTTTAGCATGCTGCTACTTTCCCTGCATATGACAAAGCCCTGCTCCATCAACTTCACTGAAGTCATGATTCCCATTCATTTCTGGCTCTCCGTCAACAGATCTCTCGGGAAATGCTTCATCATCCATTCAGGCAATGGCTCTGGACATGCTGGCTTCTGTACTGTTGGCAAAGTGACTTTGATGCATCGCCTGACCTTTTTGCAAGTATCTATTTCTTCGGTCTTATTTTTAGCATTCCTCCAAGTTGATCATTTTAAAAGGAGTTCCATTTTGTACATTGTGTCTTGTTTTAAAACTCATAAACCATCTAATCAGGTGACAGGGTCTGCTGTGTCATTTCCTTTCAACATCCCAAACTGTTAAACATTCTCTTTCGTCAAATTTCAATAATTTCTTGCAGAGGTAATTAAGTATTTTATCTTCCAGTTTTAAATTTAATAATATTGTCAAGTTTCAATTAGAATGGCTCCCTGTATCTCTGCCCCATTGACAGTTTGATCCCGTGTCCTTTCTGTTGTACTGCCCAACCTTGTATTCACCAGTGGATGTTACCTAATCCTGGTCCTATTCTCACCTATTTCAACATGGCAGTGTAGCCTCTCACCCATTGAAATTCTCAGTTTCTTTCCTTGACCTTTCCGTTCAATTATATAGAATTTGACTCTGATTGATATTACTTTAATGGAGTAGCAATATTCAGCTTTGCATGTTCTTTTTAGACAGTCCCACAGGATTCCTTTCAAGTCTTGTAGGTTCGGTGACCACGGTGGTGCCTGCGGACTCTGCCGCAGGTGGGACAAGAGGTGCTTGTTGAGAGCAGTGATTTGGTATTTGGGACAAAATGCGCTCCTTCTACTATTTTAACTTGGCATCCGTATGCTCTTGACAAAAAAGCTTGTGGTGCTCCATACCTTCACAAACTCTGTATCTTCCCACTCGCTCCTTTTTGATGGTAGCAGCAAGATGAAGAAGTTGCCTGGCTAGTGTTTGTCTTTGATGATATTAGCTGCCTTATGAGACATTGCCTTCTGTAGATAGATCCCTTGAATAGTAGGGAGGTCAATATCTATGATGGACCAGGCAATGTCCACCACTTACAATGCATCATAGTTAGTTAGTTTAGATTATTGTCATGTATACCAAGGTACTGTGAACAATGTTGTCTGCTGTTCCCGATGTTGGGGGATTCCAGAACCAGGGGCCGCAGTTTAAGAATAAGGGGTAAGCCATTTAGAACGGAGATGAGGAGACACTTTTTCACACAGAGTTGTGAATCTGTGGAATTCTCTGCCTCAGAGGGCATTGGAGGCTGGTTCTATCGATACTTTCAAGAGAGAGCTAGATAGGGCTCTTAAACATAGCGGAGTCAGGGGATATGGGGAGAAGGCAGGGACGGGGTATTGACTGGGAATAATCAGCCATGATCACATTGAATGGCGGTGCTGGCTGGAAGGGCCGAATGGCTTACTCCTGCACCTATTGTCTATTGTCTATTGCTCTCCAGTCAGCGAAAAGACGATACATGATTACACTCAAGCCGTCCGCAGCGCACAGGTACAGGATAAAGGGAATAACATTTAGGCAACATGAGTCCAGTAAAGTCCGATTAAAGATATTCTGAGGGTCTCCAATGAGGTAGATGGTAGGTCTGGACTGCTCACTAGTTGTTGAGAGGATGGTTCAGTTGCCTGATAACAACTGAGAAGAAACAGTCGATGAATTTGAAGGTATGTGTTTTCATACTTCTGTACCTCTTGCCTCATGGAAGAGGGAGTGACTGGGGTGAGACTCGTCCTTGGTTATGCTGGTGTTGAAGCAGAGAACCTTTATCTTATGGTCGACCAACATAAGACTCATCACCTGTATTTGTAACTCATCATCTGTAACTCAATTTATGAATATTTTGTTTATTAATTTCACTATGATGCAATTAACTAATTTTGATAATTGTTTAATGACTGAGGAGGCCACTTTCAGATGTAATGATAGGCATGCTATTTTCTGTGGGTAGGAATAAACTGTATCAAAATGTGCAAAATGCATTTTGCCAATCCCTTGTGATGACAAAGCTTTGCTTAATGAAACAATTTCCACAGACGTAGCCTTTTTGTGAACTGAGCGATACTGCACACCAGTGAATGAGTGAGCATTGACTTGTTCACTTACCTCCAAGAGCACACATATCTAAAGAGGTGCATCCAATTTCCTATTCACCTATAGGAAAAGGTGGAGGTTCTAGATTTCTGATGGATTAACATATATCTTCTCCAATTAATCATTTGGAGAAAGGAATTGGTTTTGTGCACCCAACGAAAAGATCATCTGCTCTCATATCTAATCTTTGCCTGCTGGTCACTTCTGACTAATACGGACAATGGCCACCTCTTCACCCCAAATCTGACTCCTAAATTACATAGTTTATAGAGTTTACCTTCCATTCCCACCACCTAGGCTTACTTCTATCTTACCAAAGGACGCACTGCTAATGATACTCATACCTTTATTTAGAGTATTTCTCCAAATTCCAAACTGTAAAAACTGTATTTGAACTCTATTCACTTTGGAGAGTGTGTACAAATTCTGAAGCCAGTGGGCCAGAATGTTTGGTTCAGCTGTGGTTGGGTTGATGCCTGGTTTTAACTTTATACTTGAGGAGACCTTTAATTCATACTGCACCATGTCATATTTCAGAGTAGATGATTTTAATTTGAGACACAATCTGCTCTCTGAATGTGTAAAAAAATTCCAACATCATTGTTTTTTCAAAGAGGAACAGAAAAGTTAGCCCTGAGACCTGCCTAGCACGTTTCCCCCAACAGACATCAGTAAAAACATACTAATCAATATTTTCCCATTAAACTTTGTGGGAAGTGGCTGTGTGAGATTTGGCTGATCAAAAGTCCTTTGGTTGTGGAAGAAAAGCACATCTGTTTTTTCCCTCTCCCATTGTATTCAAAACCCTCTGCCTTACTTAGAAATGATTCCACTGCTGAATCTCATTCCTTTTTTTAACACAAGTCTTCAGTTCTGTATCTTACAGTCCTTCAGCTTTCTGTTCCTTTTCATTCCATTTGCCTTAGCTCCACCAGTGGAATGTGTTAGCAACTCAGTAACAGGTTCTTAAGGCTCTTGAAACCTTACGTATCGCTACATTACCCCCTGCATTTAAGTTATTCTTCAAAATTGTTCTTTTAAGCTACGCTGACATGTCCATTGCTGCTTAACATCTATTTCCATTTAAGATCTTGCTGCGTTAAAAATTCTGCATAAACATAGAGTGATGTCTCCTATTTCTCATTGCGGTTTGTGCATTCAACACACTTAGTCTTCACTTGTTAGATTTCAAAGCCAGCTGACAACACAAAAATACTCTTATTATTCGATGATTGTACTCAAGTCATCCAATGTTTTTTCAACTTCCTGCTCACAAAATTATTATTTCTCACCTTGTCCAAGCATGCTTCCTGGTTTCCCTGAGTCTGGTCTCAGGAGTGGGGGGGGGGGGGGGGGGGATAATTATACTGCAACTCGATTAAATAGGAACCCGAGGGGTAACTTTTTCACGCAAAGGGTGGTATGTGCATGGACGAGCTATTGGAGGAAGCAGTTGAGACGGGTACTATCGCAACATTTAAGAAACATTTAGACAGGTACATTGATAGCACAGGTTTAGAGAGATATGGGCCACACGCAGACAGGGGGGCTAGTGTAGATGGGACATGCTTGTCGGTGTGTGCAAGTTGGGCTGAAGGGCCTGTTTCCACACTGTATGACTATATGACTCTCTATGTCTAAGAGAGTGAATGAGAAAGACTTGTATTTAATGTGAGCTTTAAATGTTCTAAAAATAATTCCACAGTGTTTTACAATCAATCAGGTGTTCTTGCTGAGTAGTTATTGTAACATTGAAAACAGTTCAGTCAATATGTATAGCAGGATCTCACAGTAAATCATGTCATTATGCTGAGGCAACTTCTAATGAATGTATGGATCAACATTTAGGAATTAAGTTTTGGGTTTGCCAGACACAATATGATCTATACTGAGTGGGATTTTAATTAGATACATCTCAGTGAATTTGCATCCAGGCCAGGATGTGGTCCACCGTTTGGCTCAGTTTTTCCATTCACAGGTGGGAGTCAGGTTTCCACTCAGTTGCCACTCATACATTAGCTCTGTGCTTTGGGAGTGGTGAAGTCCAGGAAACCTTGGCATTAGGTCTTGCAGTATGGGTCTTGCACAGGTTTTCTCGTAACCCACCCACCTAAATGGAATACCATGACAAATATCCGCAAATTGGTGAGAGATCTCCTAACCAAAAGCGCAACTTGGAAGTCCCTTATTCCTCTTGAAAATATTATTATGAAGCTTATTATAAAAATAACAGAAGGCTCCTAGTAATGAACAGCAGGTGGTCAATTATGGTAGGAAAGAAAGAAATGTACAAAATATTCTTGCTCAATTATCACATTGATGGTTTTAATTTAGAGTTACATTGAATTTTAATGCATTGTGGCATCCTATTTTGCTAAACAAGTCCGTATAAATATTAATGCCCACATAAGTCTTCTCCCATTTTATTTGCTCTACCTCACCATTCAATATACTGCTCCCCCTTATATTTACCTGGTTACTGTTTGAATAAATCCATTCAAACTTTTGCAATAATAACATCCATTCCTGCTGCTTTCTAAAATAAGTTGTACGTTCTCCCCGTGACTGCCTTGGTATTTCCCGGGTCCTCCAGTTTTCTCCCACACTCCAAGACTTGCAGGTATGTAGGTTAATTGGCTTTGGTAAAGATTGTAAAGTGTCGCTAGTGTGTAGTATAGTGCGAGTTTGCGGGATGATTGCTGGTCAGTGTAGACACGTTAGGCCAAAGGGCCTGTTTTCACACTATACCTCGAAACTAACAGAATTACTTTTGTGAGCAGAACATCCCAGGCCATCAACATGAATTCCCCTAGTTCATCTAGTTTTGCCATGCCATATGCTATAATAAATGAGAACTGTTATCAAGCTTACACAAGATGGATGTGGCAAAACTAAATGAACAACTCTTCAAATACTTCCCAACATTGCTTGCAATAATTAAATTACATTTTACTCTTAATTTTCCTTTGTAAGAGGTCCCAAAGGTGTTGCCTGGAATGTAAAGATTTCCCACCTGGCTCAGAGATAACTCCGCTACTGCCGCACCTCCCATAAAACAGTGTATTGACATATCTTGCATCATATAATCATCATCATCTTTCCAGAGACCAGTTTAGGCCCAGGTGGTAGCTGCATTCACTCACTTAATTAGCTCTTGAGAGAGCAAGGATACGGATCGTAAAAATTCTATTTCCCATAGGTGATAATTAGGACATATACATGTGGTCACCAATTTAATGTCTGTCGGAAGAAAGACAGAGTTAATGTTTCAGGTCAGAGCTCCAACATCATAACTGGATAAGAGATTTAAAGAATATTATTGTTTAAGATTTTATTTAATAAGGTCATAAGGTTATAAGGTCATGTGATAGGAGCAGAATTGGACCATTCGACCCATTAAGCCTGCTCTGCCATTCAATCATGCCTGATCTATCTCTCCCTCCATTCCCATTCTAACCATTCTCCTGGCATCTCTCCATAACCCGTGACACCCGAACTAATCAAGAATCACTGCTTTAAAGATATCCATTGACTTGGCAACCCTTCTGTGGAAAATAATTCCACAGATTCACCACCTTCTGACTAAAGAAATTCCTTCTCATCTCCTTCCTAAAGGAATGTCCTTGAATTCTGAGGCCATGGCCTCTCTCTAGTCCTAGACTCTCCCACTAGTGGAAACATCCTCTCCACATCCTCTCTATGCAAGCCTTTCACTATTCGGTACGTTTCAATTACGTCCCCCCTCATTCCTCTAAACTTCAGTGAGTATAGGCCCTGTGTCATCAAACGCTCATCATAAGTTAACCCACTCATTCATAGAAACATAGAAAAATAAGTGCAGGAGTAGGCCATTCGGTCCTTTGAGCCAGCACCGCCATTCAATATGATCATCTAAAATCAGTAACCCATTCCTGCTTTTTCCTCATATCCCTTAATTCCTTTAGCACTAAGAGCTAAATCTAACTCTCTCTTGAAAGAGATCCCATTACCTGGGATCATTTTTGTAAGTCTCCTCTGGACCCTCTCCAGGACCAGTACATTCTTCCTCAGATATAGTGCCAAAATACTCATAATGCAGCCTGACCAGCACCTCAGCATTGCGTCCCTGTTTTTGTATTCTAGCCCTTGAACTAAATACCAGCTTTGTGCTTACCTTCTTTGTTAATAATATTAATGCTTTATTATTATTATTATTATTATTATTAATGTTTAGTGTTTTCTGAGTCATTCGTAACTGTCACTATATGTCATGTTGTTACTTGTGGGCGGAGCGCCAAGGCAAATCCCTTGTATGTGAATTCTTGGCCAATAAACTTACTTACTTACTTACTTACTTAACTACTGAATCAACTTGCAGATTGACTTTTTGCTAATCCTGCACCAGCACTCCGAAGTCCCTTTGCACCTCTGATTTTTTTGTATTCTCTCCCCATTGCGAAAACAGACTAGGACTTTTTTCCTACTTCCAACATGCATGACTCCACACTTTGCTACACTATATTCCAGCTGCCACTTCTTTGCCCACACTACCAAATCTGTCCAAGTACTTCTGCAGAGTCGCTGCTTTCTCTGCACACTACCTGCCCCTCCACCTATTTTCGTATCATCTGTAAACTTGACCACAAAGCCTTTAATCCCCCCATCCAAATAATTAATATACAACATGAAGAGCCCCAGCACAGAGCCCAGTACAACTCCACTTTCCCAGTTCTGATGAAGGGTCCTTGACCTAAAACATTAACTGTTTCTCCTTCCACAGATGTGGCCTGACTTGCTGAATGTTTCCAACAGTGTCTGTTTTCGTTTTATTTCAGGTTTGTACCATCAGCAGTTTGTTTTACTTCCATATTATGTTCTTCCAATTCATTCCTGTTCATGAAATGAATATGCCATCCGTCTCCTTATGCTCACACTATGGAGTGCTCTGTTTGGAAGAATTTCTGCATGTCTTATATGTGAACTTGTCCTTTACGTATCTGAACCGAATACTGTTTTCACTTCAAAATCCCGTTAAACTGAGTGGGTGAATGAAACAGAAAGTTAGTGCACATGACAATTTTCTCCCTCATTGTCACTGTTTCCGGTTTTTAAAATCTGCCAGCTCTTTTGTCTCTAAACTCCATTCTTTGGTCATCAGCCATTTGAATCTCTTCAGCTAAGTATCATCTGCTTTAAATTGATTTGTATCTCATTTGCAGCCAATATAATTTTTGAAAATATGACAAACACCCAAGTAAAATGCACCAACAGCATAAAAAGATTCACCAATGCTTGTGCAGAAAGCATTCAACATACAATCTGGACATGAATAATCCATTCAGTTTTAATTCAGTGTGGGTGGATTTTAAAAGAAAACAGAGAAGCATACATATTTTAAACCTTTAGAAGGAGTTGGAAAAATATAAATTGCCTTCCATAACTAAAAGACAGAAGAAAAATACTGGCTCTGATACATCTGCACCTTGAAAAAGTGTATTCAAGGCAATATTCTGCAGAGTGCATTGCCAGGCCACTAAAGGGAGCTGTTTTCCAGCAAACTGCAGAGGACCAAAGCCTTGCAATCAAAGTCTGTTCCGTGCTTGGATCAGAGACAGTTGTTCAATGCTCGGAAAGGCGTGAGAAAAATGTAGGTACCTTCAGTCCTGTTTCTAAGGGGAAGAGAGGTGACCTTTGTCCACTAAACTGACATGGAGCTGAATATGCAGAGATGAGTATAACTTATAGCCGCTGTTCTTCCACAGCCTTTGAACTGGGGCTAGATCTGATTTCCTCCAAAAATAAAGTTAAAACTCTGCTCAGCAACATCATCAGAAGATTATCACCGATACCCTCTTACATATTTTACCTTTTTGCTTGCGTCAATAATTATCGGCTGTTAATCTTTTTTTACTTCAATAGTAATAGTCATAACCATTCAAACCGGGTGAACTCTGCATCCTATGAAGCCTATTGGAGGTTTTGGGCTGTGTCAAAGGTCACCAGAGGTTTGTGCAGAAGGAGCATCACCTATCGATGTTCTCCAGAGATGCTGCCTGATTTATCAGTAACTAAATTTGATCAGGTGAATGACTGCTTGTGGCTACAAGGGCATGTTAGAGTCTGGGTATCTGGCAGCAAGTGATTCACCTCCTGAAACCACAATATATTTCCACCATCTATAAGATACAAATCAGAAAGGTATGAGTTGAGTTTGAATTGAGCTGAGTTTAGTTGCATGCTAACCAATCAACAGGAAAGACGATACATGTTAATAATCGAGCCATCTATAGTGTACAGATACATGATTAAGGGAATCAAGTGAATGACATTTAGTGCAAGATTAGGTCAATAAAGTCTGATCAGAGATAATCCGAGATTGTCCAAATAGGTAGTTCAGGACTGCTGTCTGGTTGTTGTAGGATGATTCTGTTGCCTGATAACAGCTGGGAAGAAATTGTCCCTAAATCTGGAGGTGTGCGTTTTCACACTTCTCTACATTTTGCCTGATGGGAGAGGAGAGAAGAGGGAGTGGCCAGGGTACGACTCGTCCTTGATTGTGCTGGTGGCCTTGCCGAGGCAGCGTGAGGTGTAAATAGAGTCAATGGAAGGGGAGCTGTTTTGTGTGACAGTCTGGGCTGTGTCCACAATTCTCTGCAATTTCTTGCAGTCTATTCCCAAACTATGCTATGATGCATCCTGATAAAATGCTTTCTACGGCGCATCTGAAAAAATTGGTGAGAGTTGTAGGGGACATGCCAAACTTCCTAAGCCTCCATTTGCCCAGAAAAGTTAAGTATTCAACATCCCTCTTCTCAAATTGGTCCCCATTTTGCCCGACATTAGACGCTTCTTAAACTTTCGCTCTTATTACCTCTGAAGACTTCAGTAACCTCTCTTTCCCTTTAACTTCAGCCATACATTTCCAAACTTGTTGACCCCCACGCCCCCACTATTTAGTTAAAAGCCCTATTATCCATTTATGTAATTCCATGCTAGATTTTGTTCCAAGTAATTATCTAATGGGGTATTATTATGTTTAGGTGCTTTGCAAATGAAAGTAATGTTAAGAAATGGGGTAAATTTTACAATAGCAAGAAATAGATTGGTTATGAAACACTCAACCAGTCACATATGCATATAAGTCAGTAAACATCCATTTTGTTGAGGCTAAAGAAAATAATCAGGGATGTTCCATCAGTGCCAAATGGTTGGTTCTTTGCTGATTTATTTCTTTCTGAGGGTTATTTTGAAGGAGCTAATGTTCTAAAGCGATTCAATAAAGCAGCATGCATCCACAAACTCACAATGTGAAATAACACTCCGGTCTTTGAAACTGCTTCAAGCAGGTCTAACAATGCAAGCAAATCACGCGGGTGCTTGATAAGGAAATCATAGGTTGACTTATTTTAGTCAAGTCTGTCCCATTCTAATTAGTTTAATTAGTACTTTAGTCGCTGTGCAGTAATTCATTATGACTGTGGCTAATTAACTCCAGAAAATATGAGCTTGCAATAATTAAACCAAGAGCCTGTTCCCAAAATAATTATCATGGAAGCAGAATGTTGACATGGCTAAAAGCAAACTGATTCTCCCTATAATATTGGTCCAGATTCAGAGAACTTTTATGCTAGTTTTTTTTGTAGTCTTCGAGTAAGTGGTTATATATAAGGAACAAAAATAAATAATTCATTCGGTTTCAGTCAAAAGCAAAATTTGTTTGTAAGCGATTTTCAAAGCTGTGGAAATGTTTTATTCCAAGCTTAATGCTGAATGGAACAGACAAGAGAAGCTTGGTACATTTCTGATCCTTAGTAATTGATTTCATTAACTATTAACTGCTGGAGCAATAAATGTTCTTGCCTGTCAATCAGACTGACTACAACATGGAAGCACACAGCAAAACCAACCAATTGAGATTTATTTTGCATGGGCAATCTTCCATTTTCTACATTTTCATATCAAGGCCAAATTGAATTATGACTGACAAGGGACTTTGAATATAGATTATTACTTCGGAGTCACGTGAGTGACTACGTGAATAGAAGCCCGTACAGCCGTTGGTGCGTCATGACGTCAGACGCTGGTGCAGTCGGGCGGTTGGAGCAGCAGCGCTCCTCCGAGCGGTAAGTTTAAACAGGTTACACGAAAAGCTGGAGAATTCAGCGGGGGCAGCAGCATCTAAGGAGCGAAGGAGATGGGCGACGTTTCGGGTCGAGACCCTTCTTCAGACTTCACCCTCCATTCTCCAGCATCTGCAGTTTTCGTTAACAGGTTTAAACGGAGGTAAGGTTTGTTGAAATACTTTACCACAGGTCATTTTCTGCGACGGTTGGGAGTAGATATGTTGCAGAAAGTGAAGAAGGTGTCGGCGAGGCGCTCCGGGGGTAGAAAGGAGAGTGACCAGGAGAGTGTTGAGGATGGAGGCCCGTCTGGTACACCTGGTCCGGTGCTGGCTACACAGCCAGTGGTTGCGGACCCACTGCCAGGGGGCAGTGGAGGCTTGTCAGTAGGGCGGAAGGCCACTGGCAAGTCTCTGTGGCCCGTAAATGAGTCGGGCCTGGTGGTTATACCCTCCATAGGAGAGTCCGTTTGCTCACGGCTCTCCCACGTCGAGATTCTATTACAAAAGAATGCTCGACAGGGACCAGCTCCGTGAGGAGGAGTGGTGCCCAAGCCAGGCTGATGGAGAGCTTGTGCTAGCAGCACCTGTTTCAGGGCTGCAGAACTATCCTGCCTGTGAGGAGGATGTTCCAGCTCCGTGAGGAGGAGTGGTGCCCAAGCCAGGCTGATGGAGAGCTTGTGCTAGCAGCACCTGTTTCAGGGCTGCAGAACTATCCTGCCTGTGAGGAGGATGTTCTATCAGGGCCGTTTGCTGACACTGTTTCTATGCTGGGGGAGAGCAGTAAAGGTGTTCGGTTGGAGGTAATTCCGAACATTGCTGGGAAGTTTGCTGAGTGTAGAGAGGCAGGAAAGGCGATTGATGTAGAATTGGCCGAAGCCATTCAGTATATGCTCTCCCACCAGTTACAGGAGCTAGCTATGGATGAAGTAGCAAAAAACTATAAAGCTCCTGTTAATTGTGATCTCCTGAAGGTACCGGTGGTTAATCACTAAATTTGCATAGATGGGTTTGCCTGCTAGGGCCCAGGAGATGAAGTTTTAAAAAAGTGCTTAAACTGTTGTAAGCAGGTATTACAGCTGTGGTGAAAGTTATTGATACAAATGATATGGTTGAAGCACACCAGGATGAACTGGGACTCCTTTGTAATGCATTTTGAAATTAATAATGTCGGGAGGGCCGCTATTAGGCCAGTGCTAACCCGAAATTTGGCGAGTTGTGCAAACCGACCAGTGTACCACCACGAAATCTGTTGTTTGGTGGTAACCTTGCAAAAAGGGTCAAAGACTGTTATGAGGTTGTTATAACCATGGCCCTCATTAAGCCAGCTGGAAGCAAGGCAAAAAGGGTTCTCTACAAGAAGTCGAGGACAACAAGGCCGCAAGGAAAGATGCTGGTAAGGAATATAACATTTGACAGACGATGAATTAACTGATGTTCCTGTTCAAATTGGGGAAGGTTAAAATTGTTCTCAAACAATGGCAGCAGTTGACATCAGATTTGTTCATACTTAGTGTATTGAAGGGGTGAAAAATTGGATTTTACTATGACAGTCTACCTAATCAACATTTTCCTAGTCGTAAACTTATTTTTCAGATGAGGAAAATGTGCTTATTCAAGCAGAGATTCAGTCGTTACATAAGATGGGGTAATTGAGCCTTCTGTCTATCAAAGTCAACAATTTCTGTCAAGTATATTTCCCAGATCTAAAAAGGACTGGGGGATGTAGAATTATTCTGGATTTATCGAATTTGAACAAATTTGTTTGTTATAGGCATTTCAAAATGGAGAACTTTACCACGGGCAAACAGCTAGTGTCCAAAGGGTATTATATGGCAACCATTGATTTAAAGAATGCGTATTACGTAGTGTCTATTCATGGTGATGATAGAAGATATTTGAAATTTATTTGGATGACTGAGCTGTGGCAATTCAGGACATTGCCGAATGGGATTAACTTCAGCTCCTAGATTATTTACTAAATTGGTAAAACCTGTATTAGCATTGCTTAGAGCTCAGGGGCATGTGGTAATGGCCTATTTAGATGATTTCTGATTGTTGGAAAGACTCATGCTGAAACTCAATCATCAGTTTCAGTTGTTAAAATCACTTTTGAACAAATGGGATTTGTTATTCACCCAGGTAAATCTAAATTATCACCAGTCCAAATTATTGATTATCTGGATTTACCATTAATTCCAATCACATGTTGGTAACTTTGCCCAGGGATAAATTGAATCAGTTAATTGAGGACTGTGTTAATCTCGTTGGAGAACAACGGCCTTTGATTAGACAAGTAGCCAGTTTTATTGGGAAGTTGTTGCAGCCTTTCCAGCTGTGCAGTATGGTCCTCTGCATTATCAACAATTACAACCATCAAAGGAACAGGCACTGAGAATACAAAGGGGCTATTTTTGATAGGCCTATGCAGTTGTCAGCTGGGGGCGATTGCTGACATACAATGGTGGATAGTACATGTTTCAAAAAATTTAAGGAAGGTTTCATGGAATCACCGTCACTGATATTACAGACTGATGTGAGTGCACTGGGTTGGGGTGCAACAGATATGTCTTCTAGTTGTGGAGGCAGATGGAATGTGGATGAGACATCGCTTCCTCAATTAAGAGGGATAGATTATTTAGAGTTGTTGGGCACCTGGTATGGGCTCAAAGCTTATTGTTCTACAAGGAGGGATCTGCATGTGCAGCTCAGATTCACAACACCACAGCAGTGGCATATGTAAACCACATGGGTGGAGTTAAGTCACAGTCTTGTGATAGACTGGCTAACCAGATTTGGAGCTGGTGTATTGACCAAAATATCTGGCTTTCAGCACTTTATTTGCCAGGAAGAGGTCACGTCAGTTAATGACCACATTGAATGGATGTTAAATCAGGATGTGTTTAACCAAATGATTGATCAGTATGCATTGCCAGATATTGACTTGTTTGCATCTCGATTAAATCATCAGTTACCTAGATATGTTTCATGGTAACCAGATACTGGGGCAGTAGCAGTGGATGCATTTTCGCTGCATTGGGGGAGGAATGTTTGTGTATGTATTTCCTTCATTCTGTCTCATCAGCAGATGTTTGCAAAAGATCAAGGAGGACTCCGCTTCAGGTATATTGGTAGTGCCAGATTGGCCTACACGAGCATGGTTTCCCGTTGTATTACAAATGGCTAGGGAGCCTTACATGCTTATGCAAAAGAATAAAAAATCTACTGGTAAATCCAGTCACTGGGGATCAACATCCTTTATAGGATCGTATTGATCTGTTAATTTGCAGATTTTAAGGAGGCCACACCTGGGGGAGAGGACTGTCTCATCGGACGGTGGATGTTCTCACGTCGGCCTGCAGGGATAGTACACAGCAGCAATATATCACCTATATAAGGAAGTGGGAGCAATTCTGCCTACAGCAGGATATTGTATATCACACGGCAGGGATCACGGATGTATTGGAGTTTGTCAACTCTTTATTTTGACCAAAAAAATTAAGTTACAGTGCAATTAATTCAGCCAGAAGTGCTCTGTCTTCTTATTTACCTATGAATGCAGAATTGCATACAGTAGGGACACATCCGTTAGTTCACGATTCATGAAGGGAGTTTTCAATTCTAATCCTCCTAAACTCAGGTATGCCGGTATTTGCAATGTGAGTGAGGTTTTTATGCTTCTTCGCCAGTGGGCTCCGGTTACAAGCCTATCTATAGCCAAATTAACTATGAAGGTGGTCATGCTTCTGGTGTTGGTTTCAGCCCAACGTGTACAAACATTGCAAAAGCTACGGCTAGATAGAATGCATGTGTCGGCTGATGCCATTATATTTTATATCTATGATTTGCTTAAACATAATAAAAGAGGCATGATAGGATGTAAGATGGTGTTTTCAGCATACCCCGCAGATGATCGCTTCTGTATAGTCTCACATTTATCTCTTTTACATTGAGATTACTAAACCTCTGAGAGGAACAGAGTTGGCTTTGTTTATTAGTCACAAAAAAACCACACAGTAAGGTGTCGGTGCAAACGATTTCAAGGTCCTCGCGGCCGCAGGATGGTCCAGTGAGCTAACTTTTCAGAGGTTTTGTCACAAGCCGATTTCAAAGCTCGGGGTGTTTGCTGATTCTGGTGTCAGTACTGTTACATTTTTCCCCTGAGTTAGAGGGGTTTGTTATGATTTGTTTTGTAAATAAAACTGTTATTTCATTTAACAAATGTATTACTGATGCATGATTGATTGTTAACGACTTTTGAGTCAATCCAGGCAGTGTGAATGTCGGATTTGAGTCTGCGGCGTGAATTCACAGTGCTTTGAACTCTTCAGTAGTCACTCACGTGACTCCGAAGTAAAATAGTAAGATTAAACGAGAACTTACCAGTTTGAAGTTTGATCTTTATTTTATGAGGAGTCGAGTTGAGGGACTACGTGCCCTCCGCTCCCACCCTCATAGATCTCATCTGGTAGTTCTAGTTTTATCATCTTACCGTTATACTTCGGTCATTGTTAGCTGGTGAATTCATTCGCTGCTTTGAAGATTGACGCACCAACGGCTGTACGGGCTTCTATTCACGTTAGTCCCTCAACTCGACTCCTCATAAAATAAAGATCAAACTTCAAACTGGTAAGTTCTCATTTAATCTTACTAATAATAGTGTTACCAATCCAAACGGGCCATATTCCCATCTTCACTTCCTTTCTCACCATCAGATTATAGAGTACATCCTATATTATGATACGATACGATACAATACGATAGAACTTTATTTATCCCAGGAGGCAAATTGATCTGCCAACAGTCATAAAAACACAAAATACATGAAACATGAAATTAAAGGGGCGAGTGGAAAGGATTGGGGATGTGCAAAGGTTGGGGGGGGGGGGGGATGCGTCAGTCTCAGTCTACACCATGACAGAAGGGGGAGGAGTTGTACAGTTCTCCTGTGGCGTTCTGTGCTGCATCTTGGTGGAACCAGTCTGTTGCTGAAGGTACTCATCAGGTTGACCAGTATGTCATGGAGGGGGTGAGCTGTATTGTTCAGGATGCTCCGTAGTTTTGAGAAGCATCCTCCCCTCCAAGACCATCTCCCATGTTTGCTTGGAATTAAGGTTAGCAAAGGGATAAATTATTAAAAAGTACACTTTTGGAGCATTGAATAACTTAAACTGTAAATTGCAGTGCAGTAAAGAGCATTCCTTGTCCCCACCAATCAATCAATCAATCAGATTTATGAATTATGAATCCTGAAATACAATTGATAACAGAAATGTACTTAATGGTCTCTAGTCCCATAAATGTTGTACATGATTCTGTTACTCAATGGGATAAATCAGCTGATTTTCCCTTGGGCTTCCCCAGTCAAGCAATCAATAGTAGTTGTGACATTTGTTTAGCACGGATAGTAATTTTGTGTTCGTAATCCACTGGTATAAATATATTATGTCGGCTAAATCTTCAGTGACAAACTGAAATAATATGAAATTTTGTGGTTTTACCTCTGGGGAGACATGAATGGAAGGAGATTAGTTTTAAATTTTACAAGGGAAAATTTAAAAATATATTGGACGCAGGAAATCTGAAAAAATATACCCGAAATACTCAGCAGGTCAGAAAGTGTCTGTGGAAAGAGAAACAGAGATAACGTTTCAGGTCTGAGATCTTTTGACGGAATGGGAAAGAGAATTTAAAAAAAGGTTGCGGAGAAGATGTCAGGGGGAATGGACAAGATAAAGAGAACGTTTGTGACTGGGTTAGATCGGATCAATGGGGCAGTTAGAAGGTGCTTCTACTGTTTATGCTTGTGTCATGTTGTTTATAGCAAGGCTATGGAATATGACCAGTGGGTTAGGAATAGTTTGCCTATAACTATCAAAATACACATTTGCAGGACATCATGTGCAGAAATACAAGGAATTCCTAGATATCCTGAGTGCAGCAGTCATTATTCCTCTCATGCTGCTGTGCACAGCTGTTTGCTAATTTTTCTTGTCCAAGCGAAAGAGAGTGACTCACATTGGGTGACTTTATTGAAAAATGATCCGTTTTATGACTGGGCAGTCTGCAGTTGAGAAACGACCTGCTATGTTCTGCATTGTTACTGCACCTGCAGCGACCAAGGTGGCTATCTGTTTCTATGCTGAAACTAGGTCACTTCAAACCTAAAGTTTCCTGAGATGCACCGCAGAGCTGAGCCACCGAGCGGGTGGGCCTCCGAGAACAAGGGGGGACCCGCACCGACAAGGGCCACCTACTGCAAAGAGGACTGACCAAGAGTGTGGAGGACTGCTGGGAGCAATCAGGCGGGGGGTTGCCCTGAACAAAGGTGAGCCTGGCGGGAACCCACCGAGAATGTTGGGGGACCCGGCGGGGGGAGCGTGGTGATCGAAGGGGACCTGGCAGGGGGGTGCCATGTGCCATGTTATTTCACGGTACCTAGGTACATGTTACAATAAAGGATCATTGAATCATTTCATGTTGGAATCCAGTTCAATTCTCAGTAAACCACATCCTGCTTGTAAAAAAAATCTCAAATCTAGACTGTCACGGAAAGATTTATTTTGGAAATCTGAGAGAGATGAAACATAGAAACATAGAAACTAGGTGCATGAGTAGGCCATTCGGCCCTTCCAGCCAGCACCACCATTCAATATGATCATGGCTGATCATCCAAAATCTGTATCCCGTTACTGCTTTCTCCCATTTACCTTGATTCAATTAGCTCTAAGAGCTATATCTAACTCTCCCTTCAATATATCCAGTGAATTAGCCTCCACAGCTTTCTGTGGCAGAAAATTCCACAGATTCCCAACTCTCTGGGTGAAAACGTTTTTCCTCATCTCAGTCTTAAATGGCCTACCCGTTTATTCTTAAACTGTGACCCCTGGTTCTGGACTCCCCCAACATCAGAAACATTTTTCCTGCACTAGCCTGTCCAATCCCTTAAGAATTGTAAATGTTTCTATCAGATTCCCTCTCATCCTTCTAAATTCCAGCGAATATAAGCCCAGTTGATGAAGGTTTGTCATTCTCCCAGATGAGCTAGGTTGGGTCAGTTATACAGAAGCAAAGAGCAGCAGGTAAGGGATTAGATTTGGAAGATAACACGAAAGACAAGATACATGGGCTGACAGTGATAACTGATGTGTTAATCGGACAAGTAATATTAGTTCAAAACTGAACTGGGGCATTAATTGTAAGAAATCAAATTAATTTCCTTTTGAAAAATAAATATACATCTCATTGTGGAACCCAAGACCATTGGCAACGTCACCCATTCCTTCTCTTCAGAGATGCTGACTGACCCGCCGAGTTACTCCAGCATTTTGTGTCTATTTTTGGTGTAAACCAGCATTTGCAATTCCTTCCTCCACATTAGATTACTATGATCAGTTAGGATGGGGGAAGGTCACGAAACAAGCAGTCGACATTGGGGAACAGAGCACAGTTCTCATCATGGACTGTGGCTCAACTGGAATTGCAGATGATTGTTCACAAGGAGCTCAGCTATTCCTGAGGAATTAAATAAAAGACTTATCGATTTTTTTTGCCTCTAGAAAGGTCATGTTCAGCCAAAGGGAAGGAAATGAGTTGGCTTTGAAATACCAAGTGTGGCCAGGGAAAATGATCTTACCAGAGCTGGAATATTTAGCACAACCACTCTTTTCTCCTTGACCATAACAGCACCTCCTTCAAAACTGCCTGCAAACTATGCTACAGATTGTATTTGCGTTAAGACCAGATATAATCCAGCTATCTCTCACGGATCACCTTATTCTAAACCCATCCTTCAAAATATGCCGCATCAACTTAATACCCTCACCTCATCAACTATTCACGTTATGCCAAAATACAGATCCAAGTTGAAAGCTAATGGTTGTAATATAAGCTAACACTTTCAAGAGAGAGCTAGATAGGGCTCTTAAAGATAGCGGAGTCAGGGGATATGGGGAGAAGGCAGGAATGGGGTACTGATTGGGGATGATCAGCCATGATCACATTGAATGACGGTGCTGGCTCGAAGGGCCAAATGACCTACTCCTGCACCTATTGTCTAACCATTGCTAATTGGAGCAGGAACCACAAACATGTCCTCATAGATGGATCGGCAGTGAACAGAGTCATCAACTTCAAGATTCTTGGCGTTCATATCTTTGAGGATTAGTCCTGGACCCATCACATTAAACCAATCGCAAAGAATACCCATCAATGCACCTATTTCCCTGGAAGATTGAGGAGATTCAGTATGTTGAGGAATACTCTCTTGAACTATTACAGGTGTATGGTAGAGAGCATATTGCCTGTTTGCATCACAATCTGGTTCAGCAACTTGAACACCCTGGGGTGAAGAAGATCACAAAAGTGGTGGACACAGCCTGGCCATAATGGGTACTGATCCCCCCCACTATGAAAGGGATCTATAGGTGGCGCCACCTCAAAAATGCACCAAGGACCCACATCATCCTGGCCAAGCTTTCATTTCACTCCTGCCATCAGGAAGAAGGTATAGGAGTCTGAAAACTGTGACTTCTAGGTTCAGGAACCATTTCTTCCCAACAACCATCAGGCTCTTGAAATCTACAAACAACAACTAAACTGCAAACTACAAACTGTCTTGGTTGCACTGAGGACTTTCTGCTTTTGTTTAGCATTAATGTTTTTTTTAATTTAGTGACTATTTTTGTTTATCGTGTTATCTATGAATACTGTGTTTACAGATCTGCTATGCTGCTGCAAGTAAAGGGGCCGTCCCACTTGGGCGACCCAATCTGCGAGTTTGCCCTCGACCCATACTCGCAGCATGGTCGACACAAAGATGTAGGGGGTTTTTGTATCTCCCCTTCATGCTCGGGAGTAGTCCCCGTGTACTCGAGGCCTCAGCTAGGTCGCGGCGTATTTTTCAACATGTTGAAAAATGCCCGCAAGTAAAAAAAGGTCACCATGGAAGAAAAATTGATACTTTTTTACTCATAAGTTTAGTCATAGTAGGTCGTAGTAGGTCGGCATGTTAGTCGTAGGTAATCAAGGGTAGTCGAAGGTAGTAAAAGGTAGTAAAAGGTAGTAGTAGATAGTTTTCATCATAGTCGAAGAGAGATCGAAGGAGGTCGAAGGAGGTTGGCTTCCCTCTCCACAATTCGGTGTCCAATTTTCCCGAAGTTAGTCGTAGCTAGTCAAAGCTAGTCTTCAACATAGTCGAAAGAGGTCGAAGGAGGTCTTCTACATAGTCGAAGGAGGTCTTCAACATGACATTATTTCAAACTCTCATAAACTCTTCTAAACTCGCCAATTGGGTCCCCCTAGTGGGACAGCCTCCTTAAGAATCGTAGCTAGTCAAAGCTAGTCTTCAACATAGTCGAAAGAGGTCGAAGGAGGCCTTCTACATAGTCGAAGGAGGTCTTCAACATGACATTATTTCAAACTCTCATAAACTCTTCTAAACTCGCCAATTAGGTCCCCCCAGTGGGACAGCCTCTTTAAGAATTTAATTGTTGTGACAATGGAACACTCTTCACTTGACGTGTGTAGATTGGATGCCTCAAAACAATCTTATTCAGAGAAGGAAAATAAACCTCATGCTCCTGCTGAAAGGGGTTAATATCTAGTTAAGCGAATGCTCCCTTTATAATCTGTGGGATGTAATGCTTCATGTGTTATCCATTGTGAAGCGGTCAATACCTCAATTAATGGCCAAGAAGTAGCCAATCACTACTCTGTGCTTCCCGCTGATTGAACAACAGACCAAAGAGTGAAAACTTAAAAAAAAAAAGTTCCCCCATTAGCAACTGTTACTCATCTGATACAAGAATTCCAGTGAGCTTTGAACCGCCCAATTAAAGTCACTCGCTGCATGAGAAGGTAAAACAAAGGAAAAATCAATACAGTTACACCTTACTGATGCCATACTTCAGAAGCACCATTTAACTAATAAGAAATAGTGACAGGCTTGGCCAGAAACTATCCCAAGAGGCTTTTCTTCTTTTATGACCTTTGGCCTTGGGGAACAATGAATACCAGAATATTACTAATAGTTGGTTATATATCCCATCGAGATTTCATAATCCTCACGGTTTCTTATTCTGACATTGGTATTTAAGTCAATAATTCTGTCATTATTATCTGTGACAAAATCTTTCCCAAGAGCAGACAATCCTTTTTTTTGTGGTTTTATGTGAATCAGAATTGATTTTCTTCATTGACAGGACCTGTGTGACACAGGTAATGCCATCACGTGTTGACCATCCTGAAATACATGGGGCAATTAAGAATTAACAACATTGATGGGTCCGGAGTCACGCACAGGTCAGAACGGGTAGGCACAACCGATTTCCTTAACCCATGAATCCTAGTAAACCAAATGGGCTATTATGAAAATTCAGGGACAAAATTACAGATTCATTAACTTCACTGAATTTAAACTCCCCGCTTTCATTAATGGGATTTAAACTTTTGTCCATTGGCTATCTGTACTGGCTGCTGGAATATTAGACTAGTAACATAATTCTATTCACCGTGTGCTCGATGCCTTGTAGGGTTACTTTCTTTTTAGCCTAGCATCTCATAAGCTAAAATCAGAGAGCTTGGTCCATGATATTACACTGCAAGTGTACAGGGATATAGTGAGGCCAAACCTTCAATATGGCGTCACATCCGTCCTGTTCACCAGCGACAATGTCAAATGAGGGAATCTATATGATTCCTTCAATTTGGTCTCTTGCCAGGTGTCCAAAATATCGATCTGTCACATGCATCATTCCCCTTAGCGGTTGAGTGAGATTACATGAACATTTACCAATTTCCCATGGTGGTTAGAATTCCCGGGTTTCACCCAGGCGGCCCGGGTTCGACTCCCAGTATGGGAATTGCAACTTTGGGTGGCACAGTGGTGGATGGGTAGAGTTGCTTCCTTACAGCGCCAGAGACCCGGGTTCAATCCTGACTATGGGTACTTGTCTGCATGGTGTTTGTACATTCTCCCTGTGACCTGCGTGGGTTTTCTCCGTGATCTCCGGTTTCCTTCCACACTCCAAAAACGTACAGGTTGGTTGGCTTGGTATAATTGCAAATTAGTATGTGTTAATATGTTGTGTTAAAGTGCGGGGATCGCTAGTTGGCACGAACTCAGTGGGCTGAAGGGTCTGTTTCCATGCTGTATCTCTAAACTAAACTAAACTCAGAATTACATACCAAAGGCCTTTCTCATCAGAATCCTGATCTTAATATAATGGTTGTCTTCATGATTTAATTCTTGCCAATTTAACACAATGTTTCTTGCCTAACACCACAAAGCAGCTGGAAATAAATATGGTCACTCCAGGTAATTAATTCTACATGAGTCCTCTGGCTCATCATTATTTAAGCTATTGAAGATAGACACAAAATGCTGGAGTAACTCAGTCTGAAGAAGTGTCTCGACCTTTAAACGTCACCCAATCCTTCTATCCGGATATGCTGCCTGTCTGTCTGAGTTACTCCAGCATTTAGCGTCCATCTTCAATGTAAACCAGCACCTGCATTCCCTTCCTACACTATTTAAGCTATTGTTTGATAATGTGATTCACTGTGGCATGCCACAAATCCCACTACATATGTGAAGTTACAAATGTTTTGATCCATAAAATGTTTTTGCTGATCTTTGGGATTTCTAATGAGTCACCTATTTCTTCTTTCTTCTTGGCTTGAAGCTTTCCCTCCAAAAATAACAATGTTTTGCTTTGATCAAAGCTAAATATATGTCCATATTGGTCGCTGCACTGAAATCACTGGAAGATAGTTTAGCTTCACAAAGTTGGCTCACTATTCCATATTTTATTGGTAAGCAACGTTCCCGTTGCTTTTATTGGGGCATTAAGAAGTTGGGATGTTTTTCAGCAAAACTAATTAAGAGCATAAGAAGATGTTTCTCTCCCACACTCCAGTGCAGTAATTGGGGAATGTTGTGCTAAATTTCTCTCAGGTGGACATAAAATAAAATGTCATAGAGCTATCATGAAGTAGATTAAGGGAGTTAATTGTTGTATCCTGGCCAATATTTATTCCCCAATCAACATCATTGGAAGAGGTAATCTAATCACTACCATTACTCATAAAACCATTGCTGATAATTTTGAAACTTTCCCCCAGCTGAATTGTGGATATTACCTAAATCTTTTATTTAAAAATGCCCGTCCATGGAGCAAGATGTTCAAAACCTGAGCTTAACTGTTCAGTTTAAAATTTGGTTAATGGACTGAATTCAATTTAAAACTATACCAGTTATACCAATAGCAAATAAGGTGCTGTGTTAAGGGCCTGTCCTACCAGCATCCGACTCCATGCGGTGAGCGCGATCAAACCGGCAGCGGGGGCCGTGCGGAGGTCGGGTGATCCCTGTACAGGGCCGTTCCCAACAGCATGCGCCTGCATGCGAAGAGCGCGACCAAACCGGCAGCGGGGGCCGCGCGGAGGTGGGGTGACTGGCGCAACGCGGCGCAATGTGAGGCGAAGTCTTAAAGGTAAGTTCACCAGGACAGAGAGGGACACACAGAGAGGGTCACGGAGGCACCTACAGAGAGGGTCACGGAGGCACGACATCGTGGCGGTGTGTATGTGTCGAGGCGACTGCGAGCCGACAAGCCGTTGCCGCGCGGAATGGTCAGTTTTTCGGAGCCCCACGCGATGTCGGGACGAACTCCGCACAATTCCGCACGGCTCCGGCGATCGAAGCGGAACCGGCCCCGCGACGCCGGACGGCTCAAGCGACCACGTTAGGTCGCGTTCATCGCATGGAGTTGCATGCTGCTGGGACAGGCCCTTTAGGATTTATGATCTCAGGGATCTCATTGCTTAAAAGAACCTTGCTGGAATTCATACTGAAGTGAAGATCCTTGTCACCAGTCTCCAGACTTTGATATAATGGCTGCTTTCACAGTTTAACTGCAAATCAATTTAACACAATGTTTCTTGTCTAACACTGCAAAGCGACAGAAAATGCAAATAATCAGCCCAGATAATTAATGTGATTACTGGCTGATCTATTCATGAAGTTCACTGACCCTCCATTGTTCAAACTATTGTCTCGTTGACCTCAAAATGTGACTGATCATGTCTTGTCACAAGTCCCACCAGATGTGGGCACTGGATAGACTCGGCTTGTACTCGCTGGAATTTAGAAGATTGAGGGGGGATCTAATAGAGACTTACAAAATTCTTAAGGGGTTGGACAGGCTAGATGCAGGAAGATTGTTCCCGATGTTGGGGAAGTCCAAGACAAGGGATCACAGTTTAAGGATAAGGGGGAAGTCTTTTAGGACCAAGATGAGAAAATCATTTTTCACACAGAGAGTGGTGAATCTGTGGAATTCTCTGCCACAGAAGGTAGTTGAGGCCAGCTCATTGGCTATATTTAAGAGTTAGATGGTGGCCCTTGTGGCTAAAGGGATCAGGGGGTATGGAGAGAAGGCAGGTACAGGATACTGAGTTGGATGATCAGCCATGATCATATTGAAGAGCGGTGCAGGCTCGAAGGGCCGAATGGCCTACTCCTGCACCTATTTTCTATGTTTCTATCTATGTGCAGAGGTTCCAATGTTTTGAACTATAAAGGTTTTTGCTGAGCGGGGAAATTTCTGACGTCTACTATTTCCTCATCATTTTGAGACTTGAAGCTTCCCCATCAATGTTAACTTACCATCAGCTTCAATCAACAGAGCTCATACACACAAATTGGTTGCCGCACTGATATCATTGGAGCATTGTTTATCTTCACAAAGTTGGCTGAATGCCTCGTGTCATTTTGGCAAGCAATGCACCTGTTGGTGTTATTGATTGATTAATAAGCACAACATGGAAACTGACCCTTCAGCCTATTGAGGCCATGCTGACCATAGATCACCTATTCACACTAGTTCTATGTTATCCCACTTTGCATCCACTCCCTACACATTAGCGGCTGCTTATAGAGGCCAATTAACCTATAAACCCACGCCTCGTCGGGATGTGGGAGGAAACCGGAGCTCCTGAGGGAACCAAGAAGAATGTGCAAGATCTACACAGACAGCACCTGAAGTCAGGATTGAACCCAGGTCTCTGGCACTGTGAGATAACAGCTCTACAAGCAGTGCCACTGTGCTGCTTGCATTAAGAAGAAGCACTAGGAAGTCTGAACAGACCCAAGGTATGTCATTATTCAACAAAACAATATCTTGTTTCTCTCCAATGTAGTGAAGTTAAATTTCAGATGCTCTCTTTGATGGACATAAATTAAAAAAATCCCATAAAATTATCTGAAGGAAAAGTAGGGAATTATATCTATTATTCTGTTCAACATTGATCCCACAAAATAGACTATATTGGTCATTTTCAAACTCATAAAACTTTTGCTAATCATTTTAGCACTTCCTTCTGCAAAGTTCTACAGTGTCATGTAGATCTTTTTTATACTGAAATATCTGTCCGTTCGAAAGAAGTAGAATATTGAAAACGTAGTTTAACTTGTCTGCATAAGCATTATTTAATGGACTGGAATCAATTTAAAGCAAAAATAGTAATGTCACTGGCATACAATGTATTGTATTGGGATTTATGACCATAGCTGTTGCCATTGCTTAAAAGAACCTTGCTTTGTTTATTCCCGAAATCAGCAATATACCACCAAGCTCAAACTGAATTAAATCAATAAACTATCTTAAGCTTTGACTGAATATCTCAAGTGAGATATCAACAGAAGTTCAGAGTTCAACATTGCTTTTGTGTATATGAGGGGGATCTTATAGAAACATATAAAATTATAGAAAGTCTGGACAAGCTAGATGCAGGAAAAATGTTCCCAATGTTGGGCGAGTCCAGAACCAGGGGCCACAGTCTTAGAATAAAGGGGAGGTCATTTAAGACTGAGGTGAGAAAAAACTTTTTCACCCAGAGAGTTGTGAATTTATGGAATTCCCTGCCACAGAGGGCAGTGGAGGCCAAATCACAATGGATTTAAGAAAGAGTTAGATAGAGCTCTAGGGGCTAGTGGAATCAAGGTATATGGGGAGAAAGCAGGCACGGGTTATTGATATGGGACGATCAGCCATGATCACAATGAATGGTGGTGCTGGCTTGAACGGCTGAATGGCCTCCTCCTGCACCTATTTTCTATGTTTCTATATATTCACAGTAACTACTGTAAACTGCAACCTAGAATCTCAGGACATATCCAGTGGCCAAATAGTGATTAATCTACAATGTGGGCATCCCACTGGGGACTAGTGTGAAGTTGTTTCACAGTAGAGCCATCCGGTTAACTCAGACTAGCGAGGACGAGGAAATGAATGATGTGATCGCTTCAGGGAACCATATCTCTGGGGGTGTTTTTCCACCATGTTCGGAATCTTGTATTGAGTAAGGATATGGAAAGCATCAAATTCATATCTGTGTTAATCTTGGTCAAATTGGGGAGGCCAGGACCCTTAAATTGAGTAAAGGCTTTAGGGCTGCTAGGCCATTTGGTCAATTTAAAACTGTTCTCTGTAGAAATGGGACAAGCTGCAGAATGGTGCCAGTCTGTCTAGAACCTAGATCTGAGCTGCAGGAAGAGATTGGGAACATCTGTAGACCCTGACAATTAGGTGCAAAATGCATAGAATGGATTGGATGAATGAAAACCAGACTTTGTAAATAATTGTAAATAATGTTGCAAAGCTTTACTTTGCCGAATGTTGATTGGATGAGGTATTGAGCCTTGTCTGGTTTTCTTGCATATCAGGGCAAATGTTGTGATATTATTTTCCTCTGAGAAACACTGTTTGAGTACAATGTATTAGCCACTGTATTATTGGGTTAGGGAAATGTCTGTCATGTATGGGGTTAATCGATATCTGTAATTGGATTGTAAAGAGACCACCCCCATGTGGTTCGGCCCCTCGAGATCCGGGGACCTATAAAAGTCCGCTGCCATGAGGTCCTGCGTCAATCTTCTGGGAGAGCGCTTGGGACTGCGTGACCTTCTGGAGTGTCTCTGTTTGAGCGAGGTCTAGAGGGCTTGATCAGGCAGATACAAGGATCGAACCTGTGGTGGTTAGGTATAGTAGTTGAACTCTAATTGTGTTTTGTCAAAATAAAGTTTAGATGCTCAAGTGCTTGACTCAGTGATTTTTGACTGAAACTAGACTGGGGGGAAGCTTAGAGCAAGTTATTTACATCTGAATGCAAATTGACAGATGAACAATATTTATTTAACATTTTGGGACAATTATGCGTATACTAAGATAAATATGCTTCTTCCAAAAAAGCTATTTTATCAGGCATGCTTGAACCTGAAGTGTCAAATCAAGGTGTTTCAGCCAAATGTAAACATAAAATCCCATTTTTATGCAATGAGAGATGATAGAGACATGGATTATTAAACCTTTCTGTAATCTACATAAAGTTCCATTGTCCTGTAATGCATGACTATTCAAATCAAACTATATAGGTTACCCATATCCATATTGATAATAGATAATAGGCAATAGGTGCAGGGGTAGGCCATTTGGCCCTTCAAACCAGCGTTGCCATTCTCTGTGATCATGGTTGATCATCCACAATCAGTACCCCGTTCCTGCCTTCTCCCCATATCCCTTGACTCCGCTATCTTTAAGAGCTCTATCTAACTCTCTCTTGAAAGTATCTAGAGAATCGGCCTCCACTGCCATCTGAGGCAGGGAATTCCACAGCCTACCTCTTATTCTTAAACTATGGCCCCTGGTTCTGGATTCCGCCAACATCGGGAACATGTTACCTGCCTCTAGCGTGTCCAATCCTTTAATAATCTTATATATTTCAAAAAGATCCTTCTCATCCTTCTAAATTCCAATGTATACAAGCCCAATCTCTCCATTCTTTCAACATTTTGCTGTCCAGCCATCCCAGGAATTAACCTCGTGAACCTATGCTGCACTCGCTCAATAGTAAGAATATCCTTCCTCAAATTTGGAGACCAAAACTGCACATGATACTCCAGGTGTGGTCTCACCAGGGCCCTGTACAACTGCAGGACATTTTTGCTCCTATACTTAACTCCTCTTGTTATGAAGGCCAACATGCCATTCGCTTTCTTCACTGCCTGCTGTACCTGCATGCTTACTTTCAGTGACTGATGAACAAGGACCCCCAGGTCTTGTTGTACTTCCCCTTTTTCTAACGTGACATAATTCAGATAATAATCTGCTTTCCTGTTCTTGCTACCAAAGTTGATAACATCACATTTATCCATTTTAACTGCATCTGCCATGCATCTGCCCACTCACACAACCAGTCCAAGTAACTCTGCATCCTCATAACATCCTCCTCACAGATCACACTGCCACCCAGCTTTGTGTTATCTGCAATTTTGCTAATGTTACTTTTAATCCCTTCATCTAAATCATTAATATATATTGTAAATAGCTGGGGTCCCAGCACCGAGCCTTGCGGTACCCCACTAGTCATTGCCTGCCATTCTGAAAGGGACCCATTAATCCCTACTCTGTTTGCCAACCAATTTTCTATCCATGCCAGTACCCTCCCCCAATACCATGTTCTAATTTTGCTCACTAATCTCCTATGTGGTACCTTATCAAAGGATTTGCGAAAGTCCAGGTTCACGACATCCATTGTCTCTCCATTGTCCTAGTTACATCCTCAAAACATTCCAGAAGATTAGTCAAGCATGATTTCCTCTTCGTAAATCCATGCTGACTTGGATCAATCCTGTTAGTAGTATCCAAATGTGCCATTATTTCATCTTTTATAATTGACTCCAGCATCTTCCCAACCATGGGAAATGGTCTGTAATTCCTTGTTTTCTCTCTCCCTCCTTTCTTAAAATGTGAGAAAACATTAGCTACCCTCCAATCCACAGGAACTGATCCTGAATCTATAGAACATTGGAAAATGATCACCAATACGTCCACGATTTCTAGAGCCACCTCATTAAGTACCCTGGGATGCAGACTATCGGGCCCAGGGGATTTATCAGCCTTCAGTCCCATCAGTCTACCCAACATAATTTCCTGCCTAATATAAATTTACTTTAGTTCCTCTGGCATCTTAGATCCTCCGACCACCTGGGAGATTGTTTGTGCCTTCCTTATTGAAGACGGATCCAAAGTGACTATACAACTCATCTGTCATTTCCTTATTCCCCATAATAAATTCACCTGTTTCTGTGTTCAAGGGACCCACATTTGTCTTAACTATTTTTTTCCTCCTCACATACCAAAAGAAGCTTTTACTATCCTCCTTTATATTCTTTTTTTTTTTTTTTTTTTTTAATTTTTTTATTGTAGAAACATATATACCGAGTACACTCTATACGACATTGAGAGTTGTGTAATATACAAAATTATATCATATTGATTATCGATTAATACTATTTATGTTAATTGTAATATTATCCATTATACATTTCGTGGTTATTTATTTTATATAATTGGGAGTATATGTAGTATATTCCTAAAATAAGCAATACACTCAGATTTCTCATATCATAGATATTCTTCTAATTACCAAATAGAAATCCCCGCTAATATAAACTACGTAATACCAATCTTAAACAAAGTTTTATGATATTCATATGTTATCAAAATATTAATAATGTTTGTATATTGTTAACTTTATATTTCATAATTATTGTATAATTGAAAATACATAGTTTTATATAATTACAAGTTTAAGACAATTCTATAATCTTTTCATACGAACAGAAATAAGTGTGTACATATAAAAATTTATATAATATGTTTCTATATTTTTTTCCTTAATTTAAAGATAGGAAGATAGAGAAAGAGAATAGAAAATAGAAAAGAAATGTGAAAATGTTTGATGGAGATTGAAGTATTACTAAATAATCCTTCTTGGAGATACATTCATGATTTATTATATGTATTTTTCATCCATTCAGATAGTCAGGCTCAGTCAAGTCCCTGCGCCGAACCATTGTGACCCTGTAGATATTTAATATAGGGAGACCATATCCCCTTGAAGAGATCTAACTGTCATAAGGCAAGTATCAATCTCTCAAGTGAAGTGTCTCCGTCATTTATATTCTTGACTAGCTTACCTTCGTACCTCATCGTTTCTCCCCGTATTGCCTTGTTAGTTATCTTCTGTTGCTCTTTAAAATATTCCCAATCCTCTGGCTTCCCGCTCATCTTTGCTATGTTATACTTCTCTTTTATTTTTGTGCAGGATGCGGTGCAGCCGGAGCACGGCGCTCGGCACTGCTTGCCGTCACTCGCCGCTGCTTGGTGGTGTTTGGCAGCGCTCGGCGCTTCTCGCCGGTGCTCGTCGGCTCCACCATTGCAGCCACCAGCGCAGGCCTCCTTGCGTTCTTGTGTCACCGCACCTGGGCGCGTTGGCCTCGAGCCCCGGAGGTAACGGAGATGATGGTAGTCTGCGGGCCGTATAATTATTGGGGAAAAAAACGTCTGCGGGCCGGATAATGTCGGGTTACAGGCCGCATTTGGCCCGGGGCCATAGGTTGCCGACCCCTGCTCTATAATAACATAGGAAATGGGCAACTCCTTCAGCTTCCTTTACTCTCAAGTAAGTTAATGGATGAATTCTAAATCATCTCCATTTTCCTACTGATTCCCCACATCCCAGGATTTCGCTATGTAACTAATGATCTTTTGACCTGAATCTTTGGATAGACCAGACCCATCAGTGTAGAAAATGCCTGAAATTCATAATTGCATGAAAAATTTCTCCTAGTCTCCGTCATGTGTGGCCAACCCTATTTTTCGAGGTATGTCTTGAGTTCTCAACCTTCCAACCTGGAGAAACAATCTTATCATCTCGCCCAACAAACACATGAAGGATAGCTGTGAAATTATATTTTCTTCCTCTAAGATCCAGGGGCTGTAAATGTATTCTAACTAACCACTCCTAGAATCAAGTCAACGTGTTATACAGCATGGAAACAGGCCCTTTGCCCCAACTTGTCCATGCTGAACTATATGTCCCATCTAATCAAGTTTTAACTGCCGTGTTTGGCCCATATCTCTCTGAACCTTTCCCAACCATACACCTGTCTTTTAAATCTTGTCTCAACTACCTTCTCTGGCAACTCCATCTCTCCTCAGGACTATATTTGCTCATGTTATAAACCCATCAACCAAATCAGTATTATACCATATCTTGGGCAAGTATCTCCATCCTTAGATAAGGAAATCAGCATGCTGCACAGCAAAATTCAGCAGGAAATGATCAAAAGTTCTTGTTGAGGTCAATAGTCCTCTCCCCTGATGCCTGGTTTATCCAAGCTGAGGTCAAAAGATTGTCCGATCTGTAGTTCCTTTTGAATTTCTCTTTTATTCCAGCCTGATACCCCAATTCCCTTCCAAGAAATGAAATAAAAACTGCACATGCTGGAAACACAAAAGATGACAGATGATGGAATCTGGAGCAAAGAATAAACCTCTGGAGGAACTCGTTAGGTCAAGCAGCATCCATGGAAGGAGAAGGACAGTCAACATTTCGAGTTGAGATGCTTCATCTGGATTCACATGTTGGAAGCTTCACATTTGCTGGAAATCTGAAATAAATGCAACAATTTTCGGTAACAATTTTTACTTTTTTGTATCAGAACTGGCCATTTCCGCTGAAGGCTAACAACCTGTAATATCAATTGGTTCTTTCTCTCTCAACTAACATTGCTGATTTGGTGATATTTCCTATAGCCTTTCATAGCCTTTACAATCTTTTTTGTTTGCTTTCGCTCTAGCTTTATAAATGGTTAATTCCTGAGCAGTACTGCCTCACCTTACCAGAGGTATTCCCTTTGTCCATCCCTCTCCATCCTCTCTGGATATTAAAATTAAATTATTTTTCTCTTTCCCAGTTTTGATCATGGGTGTTGATCTGAAATATGATTCATTTTTTTTCTCTTTTTGCAAATGTTGCCTAACCCGCTGAGTTCCGCTTTTAATGGCCTTCCAATAAAGGCTAACATAACATTTAACTTGTAATTGCTTGCTAAATGTGAATGCTAACTTCCACAGGCTCCGCAAACCTCCAAATTTATGGGGATATGCCTGTGAGTAAATACACTTTTAAATTGTGTATTTTGTACATTTATACATCATTCCAAATGTTATTATTCAGAATACAGCATCAGTGTTTGAGACAATATGGCAAGAGAGAGAGATATTAACAGCATATCTTTTAAAGGAATGGTAAGTATCATACATAAATAACTGAAATTCCTCATTAAAGTGAGACAATTCACAGGAAATGTTATGAGAATGATAAAACAAGGACTATAAACATTATGCTGGGAATGGGAGGGTAATTTGGTATATTTTGTATCCATTCAACAGAGCTTTGCTATAACATCTCATTCCAAACCTCATCTGTCCACTTCCCTTCACAGATGTTACCTGTCCCATTGATTTCTCCCAGCAGTTCTTTTTTGTTCAAAAGACAGTTGTGCTACAACCTCAGCCGCTATATGCTGTAGGAAACACTGCCTGTTCGTTGTGGATAATACTATAGAGTTTAGAAAGTCTTTGAGCAGTTTGCAGTCTGTCCTAAAGCTGCCCAGCAAGGTCTCTCAATATCTGTAGTGTGTCCCTTTAAACATCAAACCAGAATGATGTGTTGCTGATTATTGAAACTGTTCCACGACAATCATGGCAGACAACCTTCTCCTCCAATTTACGCTAGTACTCATGGAAATTTACATGAATAATGACTTTTTTCAAAGTCTACTTGACTTCCAAACAATATAGATTACTTGTAGGAGTGGTTACTTCGGTCTCAGTTCTAGCATGACTTCTCCATGGAATTATCTCCAATATGATCTACCGTGGATAACACTAACACTAGATCATGAGGTGCACACACACACACAAAAGATACGGGTACCAAATGATCCAATACCTAAGCTATACCATGACATAAAATTAATTGTACAGCTGGATATCTGGAGGAGCGTGCATGAGATACACTTACAGGAAAGATTAATTTCTAACTCATTGCGCTCTTAATGGATTTACTTAACTGCATGATTGCAATAGGTTAATCTTACGTTTTAAGGTTTATTGGCGTTTTCATGTACTCCTCATACATCTTGAGTTATAAATGCTGGCTTGACAGCTTTGACTGTGAATGCACATGTGAAGATCTTCATCTTGAGTACCCTTGTGGTCTAAACTCTGCTTCTGACTGATAATCCTGGAAGGCAAATACAATGCAAATGCTATCCTTGGCACAACAAAGTGTGAGTTCCACAATAGACTGCCGTTGCTTCAGTGGCAGTGAATTCTGCAAAGCACTGAGACAAATGGAGGCCAAGACATAAATGATAAATGAACAAGAACAAGATGCGTGCCTTTGAAAATGTCAATTGCATCAAATTATGTGAACTCCTTTCGGAGGAGTATTAAGTTTTATCTGTAAAGAAAATAATTATGCTGGCTCCCTGGTACTAAATGTACTGCTCCATATGACTGATGCATACTTCTAATCAAGTGAGATGTACTTGGATGTAAGACAGTCGACTTCGGCTGGTGAAAAAAGGCTTTGAAAAATTTCAGAAATATTAGATTGTGTTAGTGCTTTTGCTTCATACGAATAATTATAAAAATCAATAATTCATAACTTTAAAGTTAGAGACTATTATTTGTGCTTATTAATGCATTAATGAAGTTGCAAATGGCATGTTAATAACAATTCTTGAATAGCAAATGAGTATGATAATAATTAAGTAATCAAATTCTGTGCAAAATGTTTTTTTGATTTACTTTTATCTTTTTGGTTTGAAAAGACAACACAGATCTAATATTGAATTAGAAATCCTATTATAAAAATTAAAACATAATCTCTTCAAATAAAAACCAAGACATTATTTAATTGTTTAAGTTTCTGATATGCCTGATTTTTTTTGTGAACCTCTTCAGATAAAACTAGGGAATGAAGTCAAAAGATAAAATTATATAGATTTCATGCTGCTTTCCAAGAAAATGTTCCTAATTGCTCATTCTACCCGTGTACTAAATGTCTGTACTTTAGAGTCATAGTGTCATACAACATGGACAACAGCCTTTTGGCCAAACTCACTCATGCCGACCAAGATCACCCATCTAAGCTCATCCAAGTTGCCCACATTTGGCCCATATCCCTTGTGACATCCATCCATCCATTCCTCCATTCCTCTCTCCCTCCCTCCCTCTCTCCCTCCCTATCTCCCTCCTTGGGATGCCACTTGGATCCCTATCACTTACTGGCAGACCAACCAGGCCAATCCTCAGTATCGTTGGTAACCCAGTATCCATTAAACTGACATTGAATTGGCCCAGCTGTACCTCTTCAGACTGTTCGTTATAAAGCTTGGGCATTCCAGCCAGGGGGTAGAATGGAGAGGGTGAGAAAATAAGTAAAAGAGAGGGAGGAAGAGATAAAACATGGGGCTCTTCCTTGCAAGCTGTGCTCCCTGAGCCACTGGGACATACTCTTGTCCACCATTGTCAGCGTGTGATCAAGACTGGGCTGCTGAGAAGAAGCCTTAGACAGCCACATCCTCTACTGAGGCTAAGACTAAATGGCCAGAGAAAACCTGAGATGCCAGTGCCCCTTCCTGCCCATGGACAACTGTGCCCACACACTGATACAAAGACTGAGCTACTAGGATAATCCAGAGACTGCCAGCGTGGCCTCTTCAATCTCCAACGCTGAGCAAATAGACAATGGGTGCAGGAGTAGGCCATTCGGCCCTCTGAGCCAGCACCGCCATGCAATATGATCATGGCTGATCATCCACAATCAGTACCCCGTTCGTGCCTTCTCGTCACATCCCCTGACTCCACTATCTTTAAGAGCTCTGTCTAACTCTCTCTTGAAAGCATCCAGAGAATTGGCCTCCACTGCCTTCTGAGGCAGAGAATTACACAGATTCACAACTCTCTGGGTGAAAAACGTTTTTCCTCATCTCCGTTCTAAATGGCCTCAACCCCTAATTCTTAAATCTGTGGCCCCTGGTTTTGGATTCCCCCCAACATCGAGAACGTGTTTCCTGCCTCTAGCGCAGGAGTCGGCAAACTACGACCCCCCGGGCCGAATGCGGCCAGTAAACCGGAATCATCTGGCCCGCAGGCGGATTTTGTTTCCCGTATTCATCCGCCCGAGCTCTGGCTGTACCGCATCCTGTGCAAAGCCGCCAGCACGGCCGCGCACCTTCTGTGCACACGTTTAAGAAAGAACTACAGATGCGGGAAAAATCAAAGGTAGACAAAAATGCTGGAGAAACTCAGCGGGTGAGACATGCAAGGATTACATGAGGCTGCCTCACCCGCTGAGTTTCTCCAGCATTTTTTTCTACCTTCTGTGAGCACGTGATTTGATGCCTGCCATCCGAGGCAGGATGGGGGCGGGATCCATGTGTACACGTGATAGATGTGGCCCGCCATCCGGTCATGGACATGCGTCCCGGTCCCTATGCAGAACAAGGTTGCCGCCCTCTGCTCTAGCATGTCCAATCCCTTAATAATCTTATGTTTCGATAAGACTCCCTCTCATTCTTCTAAATTCCCAAGTCTACAAGTCCATCCGATCCATTCTATCAACATATGACAGTCCCGCCATCCCGGGAATTAACCTTGTGAACCTATGCTGCACTCCCTCAATAGCAAGAATGTCCTTCCTCAAATTTGGAGACCAAAACTGCACACAATACTCCAGGTGTGGTCTCACCAAGGCCCTGTACAACTGCAGAAGGACCTCTTTGCTGCTATACTCAACTCCTCTTGTTATGAAGGCCAACATGCCATCAGCTTTCTTCACTGCCTGCTGGTCCTGGATACTTACTTTCAGTAACTGATGAACAAGGATCTCGTTGTACTTCCCCTTTTCCCAACTTGACACCATTCCGGTAATAATCTGGCTTCCTGTTTTTGCCACCAAAGTGGATAACAAAGTGGAGCCACCAGGATAAGCCTCTATGGTCTGAGTGCAGGTAAATGGGACTAGGGGACAACAAATGGTCGGCACGGACTGGAAGGGCCGAGAGGGCCTGTTTCCGTGCTGTAATTGTTATATGGTTATATGGTTATCTTAAGGCAAGGGTGAAATACAGAGAGAGGTCTAAGGTTGCCACGCCTCTTTTTTTAAGACCAGGACTGAGTTGCCGGGACAAGCCTGAGATTGGCAGCACCACTGCACATGTACCCTGACCATGAGGGACTGTACCCCATGCGATCTTGGACTGTTTTTGTCTATGTAAATAAAACATTTCACTCGCATTCCCCCTATTGCGAATGTCTGTGTCACCACTGCCGAGCCTGGCATCACCTCTGATGCCACACCCTTTAAACTTTCCTATGCATGTACGCTACCTGATTTTTCAACATGTTAATGTACCTGCCTCAATCACTTACTTTTGGCAACTCATTCCACATACCTAGCACCCTCTGTGTGTAAAGGCTGCGCCTAGGGTTCCTATTAAGGATATTTCTCTTCCCAGCATCTTCTCACGTTCTCAGCTGATGTATTCAAGAGAGAGTTCGATATAACTCTTAGGACTAATTGAATTAAGGGATATGGGGAGAAAGCAGGAAAAGGCAACTGACTCTGGATGATCAGCCATGATCATATTGAATGGCGGTGCTGGCTCGAAGGGCCGAATGGCCTACTTCTGCACCGATTTTCTATGTAACTATGTTTCTAAACCTATTATCTCTGTTTTTTGATTACCCTGCCCTGGGAAAAGGTCCATGTGCATTCACCCTATCTATTCCCCTCATGATTTTATACACCTTCATAAAATCACCCCTGCGGATTAATGTCCTAGTCTGCCAAACCACTCCCTAAAGTTCAAGCCCTTGAATCCTGGCAATATCATAAATCCTCTCCGTACTCCTTCCATCTTAATGGTATCTTTCCTCCAGCAGCAGGATGACCAAAATTGAACACAATATTCCACGTGCAGCTTCAGCCTCGTGCAACTGTAATGTAACTGCATCTTTGTGTGCATTGAAATGTCAGCATTAATCTCTCATGAATATTGGATAATTTGGAACTTCTATTTTCACAAAGCTTCAGAATTTGCTGGCGAAGCTCCTTGGTGATTTCCAAATTCCACCTGACATTGAAGTCGTGCGGTGGCATGCAAGCTCGCTGAATTCCACAATGTTCAAATGCAGCGGCATTGGAATGACACTGGAGACTACGTCAGTGTGGGATTGAAACCCCAAAGACATGTACGTAATATTGCCCAATGGTAACTGAAAAGTGTCTGACTACATGGGAAAGACATAACATAAAGGAAAACACTCCACTATAACATATTTATTTCTGCCGAGATCTGCAATCATTTAATTCCCTGTAAAGTAGTACGAGTATATTTTGCTCAGGTTATTGAGAGTACAGTGTATTCTATTATATCTTAAACTGCACTAAATCTGCAATTGTATTCTCGTTCGAGCCAGTGAGATGCATTATCCATCAATGCTCCTTGATGTATTATTGTTCTTCAACTGTATCAACCACTTTGCTACTTTAATGTGACAACAAATCAGATAAACAGAGTTGTTTAATTTGTGCACATGATTCAGTGTTTGTATTTGTACATACAGTATTTAACAGCAGCTTCTAGATTTATATATATATATATGTAGAGAGATATATTCATCAAAAAATACATCCCTTGGGTTAATTATGAAACTGGAGAGGCTAATAATCTGATGTTTCTCTTTGTGGTCTAATGGTTTCTAAGTTGATCATTTAGATAATTATTTGTGAATTAAAATGAGTCCCAGGCTGTGTGTTGGTGGGTAGGTTAGAGGGAGTTGGGGTTTGAGTACAGTTAAATTGTGAACAGTTGATTACCCTAGCTATTCCCATCTTTCCCCAAACCCACTGTCTGACCTGATCTCCTCAACCTTGTGTCTAAATATGGATCTATTCTACCAACCAGGTGAGCAAGACATTCACTAATTAGAAGTCATGCTCCACTTCCTATTGGCTGAATGAAGACAGCAGGATCTAAAGTGAAGGGGGTGCAGTGATAGATCCCTCATCAGGATGACCAGGGCACAGAAGGAAGTCTTAATAGTGATATTAAAGTGACCTTCCAGTCTGAATCATAGAATCATAGAAAATGGGTGCAGGAGTAGGCCATTCGGCCCTTCGAGCCTGCACCGCCATTCAATATGATCATGGCTGATCATCCAACTCAGTATCCTGTATCTGCCTTCTCTCCATACCCCCTGATCCCTTTAGCCACAAGGGCCACATCTAACTCCCTCTTACATATAGCCAATGAACTGGCCTCAACTACCTGTGGCAGAGAATTCCACAGACTCACCACTCTCTGTGTGAAGAAGGGTCCCGACCTGAAACTTCATCTATCCATTTTCTGTAGAGATGCAGCCTGACCCGAGCACTTTGTGTCTATTAGGTATTTTTGAGGCAGAGATAAATAGGTTTGTGATTAATATGGTCGTTGGGAGAAGGTTGGAGAATAGGGTTAAGAGGGGGAGATAGATCAGCCATTATACCCATACTGGAACTATGATCCAGGACTCCAGGTCCCGCCAACTTGGAGACGTGATCTCTTCAATCTCCCTGGCGATATCCAGTGTCTTTTGTTCTAGGGAGAAGAAGTGCGACAACTCGACCACCACCAGCAACTTTTTTAATTTTTCCTTCACTGGGGGAATATCATACCCGAAATGGGCCACATAGTTAGATAAGTCCTTTACGTTTTCTCGTACCGAGAGGTGAACCGAAGAAGGTTCCGGGATGGGTAATATTCGCTGCTGTGCCACATGGACCTCTGCCCTGGGTTTGAAGCAGAAGCTGCTGTGCGGTATCGGGCACCACAGCTGTGATCCGTACTGATACCGCTGGGCACTTGTGGTGACACAGTACGTCCCACTGCCTATATACGCCACCTGTGGAGGGACATGGTCTGCCGCCATCGCCTCCATGGTGCAGTTTATAGGCTGTGCCCCAACAGCCCTGAACCCACACTGAGGCCTAGGCCCGGCGCCCATGTGCTGGGGACACAGGATTACCTGTGCTCCCCGGCTCCGACAACCCAAAAGGTCAATGCCTGTCACCGCTTGCTCTCTCACTATGACATAGGGCGGGACCTTCCCGTAGCGAATATGCAACCCCCCCCACGAACAACCCCCACGTTCTCCACTCGGTACAGAGGAGCTGGTCGTGCCGAGGCTCCCATCACCGGGATTCTTACGACCACTCCCATTATGGTGTGATTGGACTTTCCGCAATCCACCGGTAGGCCTCGGAGGCCACACGAAGCTGACAAGGACTCAAAGTGCTGTTATAAGGGTGTAGCGCTGCTAGGTGCTGGTTGCTTATCCAGGAGGGGACCCGACCTTGCCTCAGGTCTTCCAGGTTGCTCCTCCACTCCCCGAACAACCACGCACCATACAGCCCATACACCTCATTCTGTGCAGCCTGATCAGACGCACTCCGGTCCTCTTTAAGCAAAGCGTTTATCGTTTTTACATGTGTCTCCAATTGTGCTATGATTTCTTTGAGTCACCTCTTCGTTCAGCCCGATCCTACCGCAGCATTTTCCTTCCCCCAGAACCTTTCATAACTGGCCCTTCAACTGATTGATCTGCAGGACCAGTTCTACGTTGTCCATGCTATTAATAATGGACGTCCCCGTGTTAAATGCTGTAAACCCATCGTTAACCACCCCTCGTCTTTGCCCCATAGTGAAATCCCCTCCCCCGCGGTACATCTCTTCTATGTCTATGTCCCCGAAATCCAGGTTGTGGAATTTCTGGAACATGTCTTTTGGCAGGGGCTGATATAATAATTACGTCTCGCGGGGGCACCATGCGGGTAACCGCACTTCAGTCAAATACGATGGACTCCTCCGTGTCCCCGCGACGCGCCACGCACATCCGGAGGCACATCGTTGCCATCATCCATACGGCGGGGCTGCCCATCTGTAAAACAAAGCAAAACGCCTCCTTGCCTCCACATCGCTATCCGCTTCCCTGTACTCCATCACACCCATGGAAGAGTGGCCATCCGGCCGACGGTAGCGACTACCGTCCTAATAAAGGCATTTGGGGTTTTGTATTTGGCTGTTGTGGTCTACTTTTCCACAGCCCATCCCTTCGATGCAGCCGACGTTCCCTGTACTCCCCTGTATCCATACAAAACCCTATATCTAATTACCAAACGCTAACTACATCTACTCACACACAAACGAATGCTATACACAACTCCACCCATCTCCGGGTGGCCAACTCATAACTGGTCCCCGTCACGCTGGGGCCACCCTTCTGGTGGGCCCACCCGTGCAGGCCAAAACTCCACCTGTCGAGGGGCCTGACTGCCCCTCACCTCCCTTTGCACCACAGGGTTTCAAGAACCCCCTACATTCCCTGCGGAGACTGGGCTCCCTCTAGCCGCACTCCGTTGTGCCCTGTTTCGGCCACTCTCCTTCCCGACCCTCCTGTGGCCAGCCCTTGTCCTAGGTTTAATTCGGGATGGGGACCACCTTACTGGGGGTTTAGTGACCCTGTTACTCCTACATCTAACCAGTGGTTCCCACACCAGAGGTGATACCTCCATCTTCTCTGCTTCTGCTAGTTCTGCCTCTCTTAGGCAGACTACAGTACCTGCCTGCGGAGGGCTGGAGTCGCATCCTTCCCAGCTGCTTCCAGTCCTCGCCCTGGGACACAGCAGACTACTTCAGGCTGACTACCTGTGGGCGTTCTCATGACCCGGCCCGTCATAAGCTCATGGCGAGAGTACCCCTTACTCCTGGACTGGCTGGCCCGAATCCCCATAAGTACCAGGGGTAAAACCTCCACCCACCGGTTGGGTGAGTCCTCTGTTTCCTTGCTTATCCTTTCCTTTTATTGTCCGGTTCAACCGCTCTACCGGACCTGAGGACTGGGGGCGGCAGGCTACATGCCACTTGGCCTTGATGCCCAGTATTCTAAGGGTGGACTGCATGACCTGTCCCGTGAAATGGCTCCCCTGATCTGACTCCACGAACTGTGGGAGTCCCCACCTGGTGAACACCTCCCTAACCAGGATTTGTGCCGTACCCATAACGGAGGCTGCTCGGCAAGGGAAGGCCTCTACCCATTTTGAGAAACACATCTACAAGGACTAAGCAGTACTTGTAACCCCCTTGAGAGGTTGGGAGGGGTGCGATGTAGTCGATTTGAATCGACTGCCATGGCCCCTCCACCCTCCTGATGTGTCCCTTTGAAACCTTCCTTTTCTGGGGTCTGGGTTGTTTGCTGCGCAAACCAGACAGCTTGCGTCAAAAGTCGCGAATGTCTCCCCTGAGCCCTGGCCACCATCCTGTCATCTCTACTCGCTGCCATGTGGTCTCTGGCCCGGGGTGACCTGCCCCTGGACCCTCATGGGCTAGTTTTTAAAAAATTCCCTTCTGTACAGGGAAGGCACTACCCACTTATCTCCCTTGAATAAACATGCCTTCCTTTACTGACATGTCTTTACCCCCATACGGTCCCTCTATCTTCTCCTGCCTGCAAATGGCTGCTGAGGCAGCCTTTAAAATGGGGTCTTGTGCCTGGACCGTGGTCAGGTCCGGGGCCAAAACCACTCCCGCACTCTCCCTTTCTCGAGGCTGCTCCCTTGCTCCCATGGGTCCCATGCTTTCCCACTCCTGGCTCCTTCTCTGGCCAAGCGATCCGTCGTCTGATCTCCCTCGCCCCGTGGCTCCGTTTTGGAATGGGCCTTCACCTTATGGATATATCTATCCCCGCATTTCCCTATGGCTGCTACAATCCTCTCTAATAGGGCTTTAGTGGTCAGGGGCTTCCTGTCCGATGAGGTGTACCCTCAGCTGGACCAGATGGCCAGATATTCCGTGCAGGAATTGCATGTGAACATGCTGTCTGAACATATGGTGTATGGAGTGGGGAAACGCTCGGGATGGGTCACCACGTACATTACCGCCGCCAGCGCGGCCTGCTGGGCGCTTAACGTATGTGAGAGTTTAAGGGCTAGGGCTATCTCTGCTTTGGGGTCCCAGATCCCACAGCCCGTGAGCCTTATGCCCTCGGACACGATACTGGACCCGTCCACGTATATTTCCCTACCCGTGGGATGTAACCCTGCCCAAAGTCCACCTCCCATACCCCTTCCACCGAGCAACGGTGTGGCTCCCCTGGGTACACCAATTTGGCTGCGAGCTTGGGCTCGCACAGCCTCTCAACCCGTAAGACCATTTGGGAAAGGGGAAGGGTCCAGCGAGTGATCCTCGCACTGCTAACGGTCCCATCCTTAATCCGACCGTGTAGCAGCATCTGGGTTGGGGTATGGTGGGTGAGGAGGGTGATGGGGGACATTCTTATGAAGACCTGTACCCTCTTCACTGCCCAGTATGTGGCTAGCAGGTGCCGCTCACAGTTTGAATAGGACCTTTCTACCTCTGTGAGGACTCTGGAGGAATACACCACTGGCCTTAACTTGCCGTGCCGTTCCTGGAGGAGCACTGCGCTCAGGCCATCGCTGCTTGCGGCTACCTCCAGGAAAAATTCCTCCCTGTAGTCAACGGCTCCCAGAGCTGGGGCCTTTTGCAGGTCCTGCTTCAAATGGATGAATGCCGACTCGCACTGCTCATCCCACTCCCAGTCCACCCCTTTGCGTAGCAGCCGGTGCAGAGGTGCTGTGGTCGCGGAATAGTCCTCTATAAAGTCTCGGCTGTAGCCCGTGACTCCCAGAAATGACCTTCCCCCCCCCCCCCCCCCCCCACGTCCATTGGGACTGGGAGTTCCTGCACTGCCTGCCTTCTTGCTGTAGCGATACCCCTTTCTCCGGCCCTAAGGGTCAGTCCCAAGAACTTTACCTCTTGTAACCCTGTCTGTGCCTTATTGGGATTTATTTTTAAACCGCTCTTACAGAGCAGCTCCAGCAGTTCGTTTACTAGCGGCCCATGTTCCCTCACTAGTGTCCGTGAATAGCAAAATATCGCCCTCATACTGGACGATCTTGTGGGGCTCACTAAATTCCTTTGAACATTCCGCCACACATTGGTGGAAAATGCTGGGGCTATTGTGGAACCCTTGGGGAAGACAGTTCCACGTGTACTGCTGCCCCTTGAATGTGAAAGCAAATTTGTACTGGTCTTCCTTCCTGACCGGGATAGACCAGAAACCGTTCGAGATGTCTAGCACCGTAAATACAGATGCAGACGCTGGAATTTCCGCTAGTAGGTCTGCGACAGCTGCCACAGTTGGTGCGCAAACCGGTATGTTCTTATTCAGGACCCTATAATCTACCGTGGCCCTCCAGGAATTGTCTGGCTTCCGTACGGGTCAGAGAGGTGAGTTCACGTGGGTGGCTATGGGCCTCAAAACGCCTTGCTCAATCAGTGAACTCAGGGTGACCTCTAAGTCAGCCTCCGCTTCTCGGGGAAACCTATACTGTTTCTGCGGTCGGGACATGGGATCCCCATCTATCCTGACCTCTGTTCCTGTGACCCTTCCACAGTTGTGCTTGTGAGTAGCGAATGTGGCCAAATTTCGTTTAACATGGCCTCGATACTCTGTCGGGGTCTGCCTCACTAGGGCTCCTACATTGTACCCCTCTCTGGGCTTCACGACACACAGAGCCCCTCTCTCTGGTGCCGTCTCGATGACCATTACCTCCTTCTCTCTCTCAGCCCCTTCTCCTGCTATGCCCCACAAACAGTGGTTCCTCAGGTCCACTGTGCCTGAGTGCTCCTAATCGAATGGACAAGGGAATGGAGAAAAACCCTGCCTTCTCGTTTCCCGTAAAACAAACAAGACTATAGGGCACTCCACTAGATCGAGGTGGTGTACGGGGATTGTCCGCGTGGACAGCAGGTAACTCCCGACCACATCCTGGACCTCCATCTTGACCCAGGGTCTCCCACATGGGCCATACTCTAATGTGCATGGGAATGTGGGCTGTTTCGCTGGCAGTCATAAAGGTGCCGGGGGTGTGGATACGGGCGCGCCCTGGCCTATTGCCATGGCTACCTGTCTGGACCCTCCCACCTTTGACTGCAAATAGGCCAATAGATCTTTTACATCTATTGTTCCCGGCACTGCCGGGGCTGGGTCGGCTGTTACCGGGACCTATTCCCCACTGCTCTACTTGGGTTTCTGCACTCCCTCTTGTAGTGCCCGGGCTTCCCACACCCGCAGCACACCGGCCTCATCTCGGGAGAGGTCCGGCTGCCGGTACTATATTGTGCACCTTGCCCAAGGTGGAGTTACCTGCGCTGTGGGTGGAGTTACCTGCGCTGTGAGTATATATCTAGCGCGGGGCTTGCTTTTCACAGAGGCCCGGGGAGCCGTTGGTGCGAGAGGGTGGAGTTACCTGCGCTGTGAGTATATATCTAGCGCGGGGCTTGCTTTTCACAGAGGCCCGGGGAGCCGTTGGTGCGAGAGGGGGGCGTTACCTGCGCTGTGAGTATATATCTAGCGCGGGGGCTTTTGCTTTTCGCTGTGAGACCGAAATCTGCAACGTTCCATCTTCCAGAGAAGGAATCTGGTGGAAGCCTCTGATTGTTGAAGAGCACCAGAGGAAGCAGCTGATTAGGTGCAACCCAGGGTTTACATTTTTACATTTCTGCCTTCAGGTTTAAGGATTCTGGGAGTTAAGGATTCAGTATTTATTAGTATTTATTAGTAAAGTTTAAAGGATAAAGTTTTGTGTGCGTTTATTTTAAATATTTAATACAGAGTAATCTGAGAGTAAGATATGTCAATAGAGATTGGCCCCGTTGTTTGTTCAGCCTGCAACATGTGGGAGATCAGGGATATGGTCGGTGTCCCTGGTGACCACATTTGCAGGAAGTGTGTCCAGCTGCAGCTCCTGGCAGACCGCATTGAACGATTGGAACTGCGGCTGGATTCATACTGGAGCATCCACGATGCGGAGAAAGTCGTGGATAGCACGTACAGCGAGTTGGTCACACCACAGGTAAAAGGTAAGAGGACAGAAAGGGATCGGGTGGCCAATAGCCAGCAAAGCAGTAGGCAGGTAGTGCAGGAGTCCCCTGCGGTCATCTCCCTCCTAAACAGGTATACCATTTTGGATACTGTGGAGGGAGATGGCTCATCAGGGGAATGCAGCAGCAGCCAGGTTCATGGCACCATGGGTGGCTCTGCAGCACATGAGGGGGGAAAAAAGAGGGGAAGGGCAATAGTAATAGGGGATTCAATTGTCAGGGGAATAGATAGGCGTTTCTGCGGCCGCAAACGAGACTCCAGGATGGTATGTTGCCTCCCTGGTGCAAGGGTCAGGGATGTCACTGAACGGCAAAACATTCTGGAGGGGGAGGGTGAACAGCCAGTTGTCGTGGTGCATATTGGCACCAATGATATAGGTAAAAAAAGGATGAGGTCCTACAAGGTGAATTTAGGGAGCTAGGAGATAAACTTTAAAAGTAAGACCTCAAAGGTAATAATCTCTGGATTACTACCAGTACCACGGGCCAGTCAGAGTAGAAATAGGAGGATATTGCAGATTAATACGTGGCTTGAAAAATGGTGCAAGGGGGAGGGATTCACATTTTTAGGGCACTGGAACCATTTCTGGGGAAGGTGGGACAAGTACAAACAGGACGGTCTTCACCTGGGCTGGAATGGACCAATGTCCTTGGGGGAGTGTTTGCTAGTGCTGTCGGGGAGGATTTAAACTAATGTGGCAGGGGGATGGGTACAAGGGCAGAGAGGCAGGTGGGTGTAAAATGAGGGTAGAAGCAATAGGCAGCAAGGTGAAAAGTAAAAGTGGCAGGCAGCCAAACCAGGGCAAAAATCAAAAAGGGCCTCTTTTCAACATAATTGTATAAGGGGTAAGAGCATTGTAAAAACAAGCCTGAAGGCTTTGTGTCTCAGTGCAAGGAGTATTCGTAATAAGGTGGATGAGTTGAACGTGCAGATAGCTATTAATGATTATGATATAGTTGGGATCACAGAGACATGGCTCCAGGGTGACCAAGGCTGGGAGCTGAACATCCAAGGATATTCAACATTCAGGAGGGATAGAGAGAAAGGAATAGGAGGTGGGGTAGCGTTGCTGGTTAGAGAGGAGATTAACGCAATGGAAAGGAAGGACATTAGCTTGGAGGATGTGGAATTGGTATGGGTAGAGCTGCAAAAACACTAAGGGGCAGAAAACGCTAGTGGGTGTTGTGTACAGGCCACCTAACAGTAGCAGTGAAGTTGGGGATGGTATCAAACAGGAAATTAGAAATGCGTGCGACAAAGGCAAAAACAGTTATAATGGGTGACTTCAAACTACATATAGATTGCGTGAATCAAATTGGCAGGGGTGCTGAGGAAGAGGATTTTTTGGAATGTATGCGAGATAGTTATCTAAATCAACATGTAGAGGAACCAACGAGAGAGCAGGCTATTCTAGACTGGGTATTGAGTAATGAGGAAGGGTTAGTTAGCAGTCTTGTTGTACGTGCCCCCTTGGGCAAGAGTGACCATAATATGGTCGAGTTCTTCATTAGGATGGAGAGTGACATTGTTAATTCAGAAACAATGGTTCTGAACTTAAAGAAAGGTAACTTTGAGGGTATGAGACGTGAATTGGCCAAGATTGATTGGCAATTAATTCTAAAAGGGTTGGCGGTGGATATGCAATGGAAGACATTTAAAGACTGCATGGATGAACTAATTGTTCATCCCAGTTTGGCAAAAAGAATAAATCAGGGAAGGTAGTGCATCCGAGGATAACAAGGGAAATCAGGGATAGCATCAAAGCAAAGGATGATGCGTACAAAGTAGCCAGAAAAAGCAGCATACCAGAGGACTGGGAGAAATTCAGAGACCAGCAGAGTCTCTCATCTAAATTCTGCCTATCTAAAGGCGTCCCACACGCTCCCTCATACACTGCCCACAATCTTTCTGCGAACATGTCCGGGGACTCAGCTACCTGCTGCTTCGTCTCCCCACCCTGGCGAAAGGACTACCCCGATTCAACCCCATGGCCTCCAGAACCGACGTCTGTGCCACTACCCATGTTTCAGGTCTTCCCCCTTCCCTGGAGGTCACCGCCTTGCATAGGTAGGAATCCAGGGTCATCAGTAGTAGATTTACCCGTTCTACCTCATCGCAATCGTTTATGTCGGCTGCCTGCTGCACCTCCATAAAATGCAATGACGGTCTCCCGCCCTGGTTAACCTGGGAACGTGAGCCACCATCCCCCTCAGCACGTGTGCCCCATGGGGAATGATGATATCACTCTCTATGGGCCCCCTATCTGCCTGCCCTACCTGGGGACCATATTTCCTTTGCCGTACTGGGCACATCTGCCCTACCCGGGGCTGTTGCCCCTTTACCCCAGCTCTCCCATCACGATGGGTAACCCCACCACCTCGTGGTGTGCTACACATGGTGCAGATGCCGCTAACCGAGGGTGCTCTCGCACCCACCTTGGGCCTGTCCCTCCCCGGACAACCCGAACCCCACCTGCCGACCCGGACCTAATCCCGGCGCCTCAGGAGGTGGTCTATTCCCCTTTGCCCCTGGGGAATTATCTGCTGAGGGAAGCCCTCTGCCCCCGGGGGACCCCCATGGTCCTACCAGATGAACCCGTCCCCTAGTCTTGGACAGAGTCTCCTCCAGCTGTGCTATCCTTGCCTGGCAAGGCCCGCGATCACAATCCCCTAGCTCGCTACGGGCCACCCTGTATGCTGCTTGGATATCTTGGAACTTTCCCTCCAGCTCCCTGTATCTCTGTGTACGCCTGTCAGGAGTTTCTGGGCGTTCCGCTCCCTCTCCTTTGCCTCTACCACCTGGCATTGGAGGAATTCCTGGGCATTTCTGTGGGACTCCCTTGCCTGCAAGATACACTGCCTGGTTTCACTAAGTTCCTTATATAGCCCTTCCCCTTCTCTAGCGCTTTCCTCAGTGCTGGCCCTAGCTTTTCTCAGTTGCTTTTCAAGACTCTCTTCCTGTCTCTCCAGTTTGGCTACCTGCTGTGAGAGGCACGCTAGCCAAACTGCCTTTTCCTGCCCTTTATTATAAACTTTGCTTTCTGTCCATTGTGCTGCAGCTGCTGCAGGCTGCGGTGCTGTCAAAAGTGCTACCACCCATTGTTTGGTGAGATTGACCGTTTTAAACAGATAAGAGAAGATTCTCTCCATCTTGCTACGTTCTCTCACCCCTTCTGGCAAGTCATATATCCCAAACCACCGAGGTCCAGCCATGGGCGCCGTTCTGTAGGGGTTTAGTTCCCTTTACTCCACTTCAGGCCCAAATGCCCGAGTTCAAGTTCAAGTCTATTCATGGATAACCCCTTGAGATGAACAGTCATCTCGTTTTCGAGGGGGTCCAACATAGAACATACAGCACAAGACATAACATACATAGAGGCTCTCATTGACACACCTACCCACACTCCAATCCCAAAACCCCTCCATCCCCACATGTTATAGTTTATGACAATTGTTAATTGACTTTACATATCCAATAATAATAAGTTATGTGTTACAGCATAATGTTGATGCATAATACCATATACCACCTATCATACATTGTACGTTATTATTACATGATATATTTCATAGTATTGTGACATAATATTGTTACACTATGCAATACAATAATACATAAGTGCAATGGCAATGCATATACAATAGCTATGCCAAATGATCACACACAGAGCAAGCTAGATAAAGGAGCTCAAAGACTCTAATACTAGAAACAGGTACATGGTTTTATAAGGAAGGGTAAAAGTGTTTTTTTAAATAGACGAAATTTGCTAATAGTTCTTATGGTACTAGGCAGAGTGTTCCAGTCAGAAGGAGCTTTGAATTTAAATGCACGTCTCCCAATTTCTTTGTTAGTTCTTGGAATGAAAAAGAAGGGTTGCTGAATATGTCTTAGTGAATATGAGGGTGTGTATGGTAATAGGTCTTGTTTTAAATAAGAAGGGTAATTGAAATGGATGCATTTAAAGATGAAACTGGAACCAGTGGTAGCATCTTCGAGCATGGGGGAGATAATATGAGCTATGCAGACTGAGGTGTGTATGCTCGCTTTTTTTAATTCTTTTTCTCTCTCTCCCTCTCAATGGCATTGTCTGACACGAATAAGTTTAGGAGGGAGATGGGAGGGTTTAATCTTCCACACACAGAAAATAGCAGAATGATCGCTAAAGCAATCTGACAAAACACCAGATGTTAAAATTCGATCAGGATGGGTAACAAGAATCCAATCTAGTAATGATGTAGAATTGCCATGAACTCTGGTAGGTTCGATGATTAACTGGGTCAGGTTTACACTTTTAAGCAAGTTTTTGTCGTTAGAAGAGGAGCGATCGAGCCAGTTTTTATTGAAGTCACCAAGAAGCACTAATTCACATGGGTGTTCAATAGAGGTGAGAATGGAAATTAGGGACTTTGATGAGTCAGGATGAACTGGGGGGGATCGATAGATAGTGCTGATAATTAGATGTTTATTTTCATGAAGTTTTAGCCTAATGAAAAGGCTTTCAAAGAGAGATGAGGTTACTTTAGGGATGACAGACTCAGATATAAAGCGAGTTGACACATAACAAGCCACACCTCCAGCTCTTGTAGGCCTATCTGCTCTATATAATGTAAAATTATCAATATGAATATCATCGTCACAAATTTCACTATGTAACCATGTTTCTGAAAATGTTATTATGTCAGGTTTATTCTGTGCAATCCAAAATCTTTGGAAGAAGACTTCTAATGTTCAAATGGATGATTTTTAGGCCTTTAGCTGTATCAATTATGGATCAATTGGGTGTAGATAACGTTGGGTGAGTGGGGCAGGGAAATAGCATGAGAAAGGGGACAAGAGAGCCACATGCACAGATTGACACAAACACACACACATAAAAGACAGGACAGACAAAGCACACAAGATCAGGCTGCGTCATTGAGAGGGAGAGAGAGAAAAAGAAGAAAAAAAGCGGGCATACACACCTCAGTCTGCATAGCTCATATTTATGCAAATAGATCAAAGTATGAAGTCCTGGACCATTTATGTTTAAATTAATTGGGAATTATGAAGCCCAAAATAGCAACATATTATTGCATATGGTTATTAAAAAATACAAATAAAAAGAGAAAAAATCTAGATTAAACTTCATATGCCTATAATTGTCAATTTATCAAATTTCAATATTCAAATAATTGGTAATTGATTATAATCAATTGTTTATAGGGGCCAATCCTTTACCATTCAAACAACCTTTTACATTTCCTATAGAAAAGGAAAAAGAAAACTCAACTCTTAATGTTACGACGTTTTTACGTCAATTGCGACACTTTTTATCAAAGTCAAAAGTTGAATAAGACATTTATAGAAAAAATACTAAAATTATAGAAAAAATACTAAATAGCTAAACACAGAATTCATCGGCAGACAACATTATTTTGCTAACGCTATCACCAGCTACTGGCCACCAACATTAGGCTGTTATATCAGAGTCCATGGAGGAGAGCTCACCACAAAATGTCTCAACTTCATCAGGAGTGCGAAAGAACTGTGTCTTGCCAGCGTGGACAACTCTCAGTGTGCAGGGAAAGATCAATGCGTTTTGATGTCACGGTCGCGTAGCTTCTTCTTAGCCGCATCATACTCCCAGCGTCTCTGGACAAGACCAGCGCTGAAGTCCGGGTAGATATGAATCCGAGCTCCGTTGTACTCAAGGGGCACAGTTTTCTCCCGGGAGAGCTTCATTATCCTCAGCTTATCCTGGAAATAGTGGAACTTCACCAGGATCGGCCTCGGACACTTGGCTCTGGAGTTATCCTTGCGACCGGTACGGTGACAGCGCTCAATCACAAGAGGAGTGGGGAAATTCGCTTCACCGAGGAGCTGCGGTATCAGACGGCCCATGAATCCAGTGATATCTTTGGACTCGACCCTCTCGGGGATACCGACGAAACGCAAGTTGGAACGTCTGCTTCTGTTCTCAGCGTCATCTGCCCAAATTTTCAGATCAGCGTTTTATTTTTCAAGTGATTTTACACGTCCAACCAGGTCTATTATGTTATCCTCGTTGGAGCTAACTCTTTGCTCAAGCTCCGTTAGTTGCTCTCCAAGCGTTTGAAGTGAGCCTTCAATGTTAATCAGACTTGCTCCAATTGGATCGATTTTGTTGTCCATATGTAATATCATGTTGAGCTGCATTTGCTGCCTGTTATCCAAGACACTTTGGAGGGCAATTGGCTCGCCCATTTGTAAGGCCAGTAGTCTTTTCCACTCAATGAAATAGTAGAAGGTAGAAGGTAGAAGGTAAGAGGTAGAAGGTAGTCCAGTAATTAGTTATTTTTAGTGCTAAAGTTGTTTTACCTTACTTTTTAGATTCACCAAAAGTTGTTCATTGACACCAGGAGAGTTAGAGTAGAAAAAGTATCTCAGAACACCATCAGTAGACAAATAGTTGAGCCAGCAGACTAGAGCTTGTTATAAACTCTCACACAGCAACAGCAGCCATCTTGTAATTTCTTGTAAGTGATTAACTCCCTTGTTGGTGGGTCAAACGGCCGCCACTCCACTCGAGTGGTTCCCAAGAGAGAAAACAAAAAAAGGGGTTCCCCTGGGTCCTAGACATGGACGCTTGGCCAGTCCGACAGTACGAACCCAAGCGAGGTCTTGCTGACTGTTTTAAGAAATGAGACAAAAATGAGGAAGACATAAAAGACCATTCCTCCTATTGAAGCGATAATGTATTTCCCCGCACTGTTGTGCCACATATTTTTGCAATCAGTGAATAAACATGCACCAACATGTCGATATTCGATGTAGTATTGAACCATACTTTCATCATACTTTGAAATCCAGCACTTATTCTGTGTTATCATTGATCTGAACTGGATGATACACCAGTGGCAAAGCAGATTTAGGTACCATGTGACTAACATATGTCACCATCGTAGAGCAGCAACTTGAATTTAAGCATGTAAAATATGTATATTCGCTCAATAGCCCCTTACCCATGGGGTGCATCTAGTGTATAAATTTAGTTGATACCAATAATAAAAATAAATTTTCTGGAGTATGGTGTACAATTTTGGTCGCCTAGTTATAGGAAGGATGTCAACAAAATAGAGAGAGTACAGAGGAGATTTACTAGAATGTTGCCAGGGTTCCAGCAACTATGTTACAGAGAAAGGTTGAACAAGTTAGGTCTTTACTTTGGAGCACAGAAGGTTAAGGGGGGACTTGATTGAGGTCTTTAAAATGATGAAAGGGATAGACAGAGTTGATGGATAAGCTTTTCCCATTGAGGGTAGGGAAGATTCAAACGAGAGGGCATGACATGAGAATTAAGGGACAGAAGTTTAGGGTAACGTGAGGGGGAACTTCTTTACTCAGACTGTGTGGAAATGAGCTTCCAGCAGAGGTGGTGGAGGCAGGATCGATTTTAACATTTTAAAAGTAAAGTGGATAGGTATATGGACGTGAAGGGAATGGAGGGGGTATGGTCTAGTGCAGGAGATGGGACTAGAAAACAAATGGTCGGCACGGACTGGAAGGGCCGAGAGGGCCTGTCTCCGTGCTGTAATTGTTATATGGTTATAATTGAAGAATTGGTAACTCATGCAATCTCCAATGCCTCGAAGTAGGTGATGGTATTCGGAACTTCTTATCTTAGAGTCCTAGCATCAATTTGTAATAACTGAATTTGATCGATCACACTACTGTAGCGAGTTTCAAGTTCAAGTTCAATTAGTTATTGTCATGTTCAGCAATGCTGAATACTGTTACTTCATCATTGTGACTGAGGTAGCTTCAGCTGACAATAGCATAAGGTTGTTAACAATGGTCTAATTGCTACTTACACGATATCAGCTTGATTTGCTCGGATAAAAACACAGCTGCTATATTGCCAATGACTCTTGATGAAAATAAAACTCAGTTTTATAACAGATTGCTATAACTCCAATCTCTTGCCGCAAGGCTAGTCAAGGCTAATAATAATTAAAGGTAAATCCCAATGACCAACAAACAGTTTATCCAATACCCCAAAGCTTTACTGTTATAGTACAGTTATATTGTCTTTGATAACCTCTGTAATGGGATTTGCATAGCATGGATCTCTGACCCTTATGAATCTGTTGTTAGTCAGGAAAATAAGTTTTCATATTCGGAAAGTTCATATTCCCGACACTCTCCATTCTTCATAATAACATGCCACTACTGCCTTATTCCATGGGTGGTTTGCATGAGAACTTCTGCCCAATTTCCAAACCTTATTTTTTTTTCAAATAACCCTGGCCATCATCCAAACCTGCTTGGAATGCTCAGCCTGTGCCTCAAACAGATATTTTAACCTTTGTGTGTTGTACAAACAAATGTAAATATTACAACTTGTGAATGGTGCACTACCCATATTTTGGAAGTGCTAGGCCCATTTTGTTGAGTAGGATTGGTAAGGTGCATGGAATTTCTGAGCTATCATGCTGCCCCCAGCTCCAGTGAACCGCTTACTGCCGATGAGCACCTGGGGTGCGTTCTGAAACGATGACTTTTGCCCGCCTTGGCCTAATTGATTAGTCTGCCAGGCTTTCTTCCCCTGTTAAATAGACCTACTTGAATAACAGATTCAGTGGCTGGCTCTCACATCCCCCTGTTGGCGCTATTCACTGCTGGCACATATGTGCTTAAGTATGTTCTATTGACTTCTTTCGAGCCTGGAGTCAGTTTCTCTTGACCTCTTTGCTCTCCCTCCTCAGAGAGGGTGATTCGTAGGCAACCCTAAACAGGCGCTGCCACAGGCCGCAGGATACCAATACTGAAACCCATTGGCCTTAACCCAAATAGAATATTCTGCTGGGATGGCAACTTCGTTGTCAGGATAAAGGTACCTCTGACACGTGCCCTTCATCCCTTAGGGTATGCCCTAGGGCCATACCATGAGACTAAGTGTCAGCAGGATACTGACACATCTTGGTCTCTGCCTCCAAGAGGGAGAACTCTGTAGCACTATATGCAACAGTTGCTGTATTTGGGATAGGCGTTTCAAACGCACTATCCAGCCCCGGTGAGGAATTCACCCCCCAACTCCGTGGGCCTTGCTATCCAGCCCCGGTGGAAAACCATCTCCTGACTCCGTGGGCATAGCAGATTGTGTGTGAACTTGAGCAACCCTGTCCCAGGCGTTGCTAGTGCCGTCTTTCGAAAAGTCCGGCGCTTTTTGACATGAAACAGCCCTGCATCAGATGCTGCTGCCACAGCTCTCCCGTAGGCCGGCACTTTCATACCTGAAGCAGCCCTGTCAAGCGCTGCTGGCGCAGCCTGTCCCATAGGCCCGCACTATTACACATGAAGCAGCCCTATCCCAGGCGCTGCTGGCGCGGCCTGTCCCATAGGCCCGCACTATTACACATGAAGCAGCCCTGTCAGGCGCTGCTGGCGCAGCCTGTCCCACAGGCCCGCGCTATTACAGTGTAAGCTTACTAAATCAACATTTTTAGTGTACAGCTTTACCTGTGAAGCGTTAAAACAATTTCACAGCAACTTGTGCCAAACAACAAGGATTACATTGTCAGAGACATATGACAATAACTTTTTATAACTTTAACTTTTCCTTTAGCTTTTAACTTTAAGAAAAACACTATAACATACATAAATTTTATTATAAGGAGAAACCCTTTGTGGCCCGACTCATCTGAGTCCAAATAGGGCTGAATGAGTCCCATTTAATTCCTTGCCTGCGGACCAACGTCTGTGAGCCACTGACCCCACTGTCAGTGACTCTAGCGTTACTTCCTCGCCGTTCCAACAGCATCCCCGCAGGCTGGTAGGCACTGACTGCCTTGTTAGCGGCTCCTTATCTCGCAACCCGATCTTTTTGCCGGTTATCCGCTTCTGCGGTCGGACTGGGTTTCCACACAGTCCATAACCGGCACACTCATCGGGCTGTGAAACTGGCAGGAAAACCTCTGTGAAAAGAGGCTCCTGCCTGAAAAACCCTGGTAAGTAAAATACGAACTTACCTTCTGGGTTTAACTTACCGCTGGCAGGAGCTCTGTCCTGCCAGTCTGGTGCTTGCGCCAGTGCGGCTGACGTACTGGTGCGCGTGCGGCCTGGCGGGTCTTCTTCACGAGATTCACCAAGTTGTCTGCAGGGTACATAGCTAGATCATTGCAGGGTCAGAAGCCGTCCAACAGAGCAGAAAAAGAGAGCGTGTTCTGGCTTGCCTGTCCCTTTTATACCCGAATTTCACCCTTGAAACCTCCCAGGTGGTCCTCTGGACAAAAGGGTCTTTCGATGATTCCCAGTTTCGATCTGGCATGAATAATAGGCTTCCGAGGATAATGGGTTTGCTGATGTCACGATATCTCAGCCTGATCGTTATCCCATCACCTGCATGGGCTCCCATTGTCCCGATGGATGGGCCATTTACGATGGCGATTGTCTTGCTGCTGGGCTGTTTACCCCCGTCTGCTGAGGCTCGGGTCCTTCCTTTGTCATTCCAAGATAATCTAGTTATCTCCGTCCCGGCCTTTCCTGTTCACACCATTTGCATAGTCATGTAATGCCCAGGCCCACAGACAGGTTTTAAACTGGTTCTTCCCTTGTGGATTGGTTTTTTTTTCCTTTGCAGCCAGCAAGTCTGTTTTAAAAACGTTCATGCCCTTATCCCCGAGTTCTTCCATAATTTTGGAGGATTTGCCACAATAACTTACACTGCCAGTCTGAAAAGGACCCGTTTACTCCTACACTTTGCTTCCTGTCTGCCAGCCAGTTGTCTATCCACATCAATACTGAAACCCCAATACCATGTGCTTTAAGTTTGCATACTAATCTCTTATCTGGGACCTTGTCGAAAGCCTTCTGAAAGGTGTACATGATTTTGTACACCTCAATGAGATCACTTCTCAGCCTCCTGTGCTCCAAGGGATAAAATCCTAGCGTGCCAATCGCTCCCGATAGCTCAACCCCTCACGTCCTGGCAACATCCTTGTACATCTGCACTCTTTGCAGCTTAATAACATTCTTTCTACAGTAGCATGACCAAAACCGGTATTCAGTGGCTTCACTTCTTGTGGGGTGGGTAAGCAATTGACAGGACCATGCATGGGCTGAAAAAATATTCCAATTGGTCGTATTGCCAAATATCTTCTTACCTGACCAATTCTCAGCGCGAGTGAAAATTAGGCCTCGTGTGTTAAGCAGAAAATGTCTCTGCTAATTCCTAGATTAATCTTTTGCATCTCTTATGAAACACAAGGCTGAAGGCAAAAGTATGAATCTTTTCAATTGACAATCAAATGGAATCTAATTACTCTACCTCATAAATTGTGCTTATTCACCTTCCCTTCACTGCCCTTAGAAGGTGCTTAGGTAGACAAAAGTGCTGGAGAAACTCAGCGGGTGCAGCAGCATGTATGGACCAAAGGAAATAGGCAAAGTTTTGGGCCAAAACATTTCTTCAGACTGATGTAGGGTGGGGGGGCGGGAAGAAGAAAGGAAGAGGAGGAGCCAGGGCTGAGGGAGAGCTGAGAAGGGGAGGAGACAGCAAGGGCTACCGGAAATTGGAGTAGTCAATGTTTATGCCGCTGGTGTGCAGACTGCCCAAGCGGAATATGAGGTGCTGCTCCTCCAATTTCTGGTGGTGCTCACTCTGGCCATGGAGGAGGCCCAGGACAGAAATGTCGGATTTGGAATGGGAGGGGGAGTTGAAGTGCTGAGCCACAGGGAGATCAGGTTGGTTAATGCGTAGCGAGCGGAGGTGTTCGGCGAAACGATCGCCAAGCCTACGCTTGGTCTCACCGATGTAGATCAGCTGACATCTAGACCAGCAGATGCAATAGATAAGGTTGGAGGAGATGCAGGTGAACCTCCATCGCACCTGGAATGACTGCTTGGGTCCTTGATTGGAGTCGAGGGGGGAGGTAAAAGGTGCTTAGTTCAATCCTGTAAATAGTTCAGCTGAGACAGGGCAGCGCTTTGTTAAAACAACAAAAAGTTAAGTGGGTAAGTAGAGTTGACATTCAAATCGAACTGACTAACAGAACATCTCCGTAGGGTCTTGCAGTCAATTCCTTTCCCTGTCCCTTATGCTTAAACGTTCCAGCTTCTCTTTACCAACCAAGCAAAATATTTCTGATTCATTCATTGACAGACGCTAGTTCTTTAAGTGAGGTCTAAATTACATGTGATACATTAAAGAAAGGATGAGTCTCCTTTCCTATATATTGCTATTTCCTATATGGAAATCTTTTGCTCATTTCTTCACAGCATGTGACTGGTAATTGTCCTTGAATTGAACAGCTTGCTCGGTCACTTCAGGAGACATTTAAGAAGCAACCATGTTATGGGTTGACTGAATCAAGGCCAGGATAGACAAATATATATGGGCTGTGGGTGAAGCAAGGATTATGGAGAAAAGGAAGGAAGATGGTGGAAAGACCAAGATCTGATCAACCGATTTTACTAAATGGTGGAGTAGACACAACCTCCAGAATAGTTCCCTCCTTCTTCTTAAATTCTGTGTGTCATGTATATAATCTGCCTAAGGATGGCAGAGTAGAATCATAGGATTGGTATAGCTCATTTGGACAGACAGTCTCTGCAGACTCCCAGCTGGAAAATACTGTCCCTTTTCAAGATTCCTGATCTGGCTGGGATGTTAGAATCACCATTATCAATTTATTCCAGATTCGTTAAATGAAGGAAATTTAATTTCCCAACTTTGCCAGCTGGAGGCGGATTTGAACCAATGTCTCTGGATCATTCATCGAGCAACTGGGTCATTGCCCTAGTATTGTATCTGTTATATCGCTGCGCCCGATTCACGAGTTGTGAAGCTGACAGTCAGTAAATGGTGTTCTGTTTTAAGAAATGGCATACTTACCCTTACAAAAATAATGATCAAATTAGGTCTCTGCAAACATGTAACCCAAGGCTAGACACAAAATGCTGGAGTAAATCAGCGGGACAGGCAGCATTTCTGGAGAGAAGGAACGGGTGATATTTTGGGCCGAGACCCTTCCTCAGACTGACGACAGGGGAGACCGGGGGTACATACATAAGGAAGTGTATAGATAAGGAAGTATAAGGTGTGAAAATAGGACAAATGGAATGGAAATCACAGAAAATGTAGAATATATCATTGTTATTTGGGAGAAGCTAACAACAAATCAAACAGATAAAATGTAGTTGGAGACAGTAAGACGTTGGCGAACTGGGAAGGGGGAGTGGATGGAGAGGGAGGGAAAGCAAGGGTTATTTGAAGTTAGAGAAGCCAATGTTCATACCGCTGGGGTGTAAGCTGCCCAAGAAATATCTGCGCTGGGCCTCATTCTGACAATGAAGGAGCCCCAGGACAGAAAGGTCAGTGTGAGTGTTAAAGAAGGAACTGCAGATGCTGGAGAATCGAGGGTACACAAAAGGCTGGAGAAACTCAGCGGGTGCAGCAGCATCTAAGAAGCGAAGGAGACGTTTCGGGTCGAGACCCTTCTTCAGACTGGTCAGGGATCAAGGAAACGAAAGATATAGACGGTGATGTGGAGAGATAAAGAACAATGAATGGAAGATTTGCTAAAAAGTATCGATGATAAAGGGAACAAGCCATTGTAAGCTGTTTGTGGTGTGAAAATGAGAAGCTAGTGCGACTAGGATGGGGGGAAGAGATAGAGAGAGAGGGAATGCCAGGGTCCGAGGGCTGAGGCAGAGGTGGGAAGGGGAGGAGACAGCAAGGGTTAACAGAATTGAGAAAATTCAATGTTCGAGCCCAGAGGATGCAGACTCCCCAAGCGGAATATGAGGGAGGAACTGCACCGTCTATATCTCTCGTTTCCCTGATCCCTGACCAGTTTGAAGAAGGGTCTCGACCCGAAACGTCGCCTATCTCCTTCGCTCCTTAGATGCTGCTGCACCCGCTCAGTTCCTCCAGCCTTTTGTGTACCCAAGGTCAGTGTGAGAATGGGAGGGGAGTTAAAGTGTTTAGCAACCGGGAGATGAGATATGTTTAGGCGAACTGAGCGGAGGTGTTCAGCTAAATGATCGCTGAGCCTGCACTTGGTCTCGCCGATATACAGGAGTCCATATCTGGAAGAGTGCATACAGTAGATGTGGTTGGAAGAGGTGCAAGTGAACCTCTGCCTCATCTGAATAGACTGTAGTGGTCCTTGGATGGAGGCGAGGGGGGAAGTATAGGGACAGGTGTTGCATCTCCTGTGGTTGCAGGGGAAAAAACCTGGGAAGGGGGAGGATTGGGAATGGTCTCAGTGGAAAGGGGTGGAGATGGGAAAATGTGGCTAGTGGTGGGATCCCATTGGAAAAAAATTCGGAGCATTATGTGTTCTATGTGATGGCTGATGGGGTGGAAGGTGAGGATTCTGTCCTTGTTATGACTGGAGGGAGGGTGAGGGGAAGGGGGGAGCAAGAGCGGAGCCGTGGGCTATTGAGGAGACCCAAGTGAGGGCCTCACCTATGATGGAAGAGGGGAACCCCTATTCCCTAAATGTACACATGTAACCCAAGGCAGCAGTTAGCTTTCCAATCTGCACATTGTGCGGGATAATAGGATGTAAACATGAGCTATAATCTCAGTGTGTAAACAGAAAGGAGATCATTGTTCTCAGCTGAAGATGGGTATTAAATGATTGTGTAGATATTGAATGTCAGGTCAATGGAAAATTGTCACGAACAAATTGCCTTTTCTGTTGGTACAGAATCTTGACATGCATCAATCATAATTAGAGCTGGATTGTACATTTTCCTTCATGTTCTCTTGCAGCTTTGGTTCAGTGCTATTGTTAAAAACAATTCAGCTGCTTGCATTCAATCTCTTCAAATCAATTGCCTCCCATCTCCTCTGCAGTTAATTTCACCGATGAAAGAGAGAAACTATGAGATATCTGCTCTGTGGACAGCATGGTGCCTCTTAGATATAGACATAGAAAATATGTGCAGTAGTAAGCCATTCGGCCCTTCGAGCCAGCACCGCCATTCAATATGATCAAGGTTGATCATCCAAAATCAGTACCCTGTTCCTGCTTATATCCCATGATTCCGATAGCTCTTGAAAACTCTCATGCCTGTCACCCGATTATTGTGGGATGATTGCGGGGGTGGAGGACAGGGTGGGGGGGGGGGAGGAGATGCTACAAGGGCATTATGAAAGATTACAGGGGAAGGATTGATCCCATGAACTGGGAGAAGGTGATGGGCAACATCAACCTAGAGCAGTGTCGTACTGTACCTCATGATAGTGTTCCTGTGAAAGGCAACTGTCTTGCTCAAAAGTTGAAGTGTGAAGGAAAGTTTGCAACGTCTCCATGCTAAGATTATAAGATCAATGTTATAGGAGCAGAATGAGTCCATTTGACCCATTGAGTCTGCTCCGCCATTCGATCATGCTGACCTTATTTTCCCTCTCAACTCCATTTTCCTGCCTTCTCCCTGTAACCTTTGACACCATTATCAATCATGAACCTAAGCTTTGCATCCCTCCCTTCTCTGGGGGTGAGATCAGGGAGCGAATGGCATGTGAGAGGTAATAGACCATGGGGAAATACGCAGAGCAATGGGACCGATAAGATTGCTCTAATATCCTAGCGTAGGTGTGAAATGCTGAATGGTCTTCTACACTGCTCCAAAGAAAAAATAGAATATCTGAGAAACGCCTAGTTGAAATGGATTGGACCTTTCAGCCTTTGCAAGCAGCAATTCCTTTTACTCTGAAGCATATAGTACTGCAGTGTTATAAATATTATTGTTATAGGATTGCAACTTATCCTTCCAAAATTCCAATCAATTCCCTATGACACCCATTTCTCTGCTAAATCCCTGAGTTAAACATTGTGGTGTTTTATTTTTGACAACACTTTAAATTCAAGCAAGGCTGAAGAAGGTCTTGACCCGAAATGTCACCCATTCCTTCTCTCCAAAGCTGCTGCCTGTCCTGCTGAGGTACTCCAGTGTTTTGTGTGTATGTTCGGTTTAAACCAGCATCTGCAGTTCCTTCCGACTCTTTATTTTATTAGCTGTTGAGGGACATTGGTGGAATTGTTTTATTTCGTTAAACTAATTTAACCCATTTTGTAAACATTATAAGACAGTTCCAAAAAATCTTTATTCTGTAAGTGTTTATCTAAACTCCCCATTGGATGCTTCTACTGAATTTGCTTCTGCAGACCTTTTAGGCATTCTGTTCCAGATCACAATTTGTAAAATAAATGTTCTCATGTGATCCCTTGGTTCCTTTGCCAATTATCTCACGTCTATGTCCTCTGGCTACTGACTGCCTGCCTGTCAGTAGAGTATATATTTTTCTATAATTCCATCAAAATGCTTCAAAGTTTTTAACACCTCTTTGGGAGGCAAATGGTATATTGGCTTTTATCTTAAAAAGGGTTGAGTGCAGGCATAGAGACATCTTTATTAAATTATATAGGACAATGACAAGACTGTATTTGGCATATTGTGTAAAGGACTGGTCTCAATACATAAGGAAGGACAAGCTTGGAATAGAAGGTCATGAGCCATAGTGTTCATCAATGCTTCAGTGTAGTACCGAGGACCCGTATTAAGGGGGTGGGGGGAGGGTCATATTTCAAATAAGATATTAAAACAAGGCTTTACATTCAGAAATGAATGGATATATTAAGAATCTGCAAGGAGCATAAAAGCAAATTTTGTTTATGTCATTTTTACTCTTTTAATATTTGATTTAGTGAGCACTGAAATGTCATCCAGGCATTTCAAGCTTTTTACTATTTTAGGTCAAAATTCATCTTTAACCTACGTTTCTCATGAAGTTCCCTGAAGGTCGAGTCGTGAGTAGATAAGGTGGTCAAAAAGACTTATGGCACATTGGCCTTCATCGGGCAGAATATTGAGTATAGAAGTTGGGAGGTTCATGTTGCAGTTGTGTAAGACGTTGGTGAGACCGCATTTAGAATATTGTGTTCAGTTCTGAGCACCATGTTATAGGAAATATATTGTCAAGCTTGAAAGGGTTCAGAAAAAAAATTATGAGGATGTTGCCAGGACTAGAGGGTGTGGGCTAATGGGAGAGGTTGTGTAGGCTGGGTCTCTATTTCTTGGAGCGCAGGAGGATGAGGCATGATCATATAAAGGTGTACAAAATCATGAGATGAATAGATCGGGTAGATGCACAGAGTATCTTGCCCAGAGTAGGGGAATTGAGGACCAGAGGACATAGGTTTAAGGTGAAGGGGAAAAGATTTAATAGGAATCCGAGGGGTAACTTTTTCACACAAAAGGTGGTGGGTGTATGGAACAAGCTGCCAGAGGAGGTAGTTGAGGCTGGTACTATCCCATTGTTTAAGAAACAGTTAAACAGGTACATGGATAGTGCATAAGTAGGAACTGCAAATGCTGGTTTAAAGCCGAAGATGGACGCAAAAAGCTGGAGTAACTCAGCGGGACAGGCAGCATCTCTGGAGAGAAGGAATGGATGATGTTTTGGGTCAAGACCCTTGTTCAGAATGGTTAGGGATAAGGGAAACGAGAGATATAGATGGTGATATGGAGAGATAAAGAACAATGAATGAAAGATATGCATAAAGTAATGACAATAAAGGAAACGGGCCATTGTAAGCTGTTTGTAGGGTGAAAATGAGAAACTAATGTGACTTGGGTGGGGGAGGATAAAGAGCGAGAGAGAGAGAGAGAGAGAGAGAGGATGCCGGGGCAACCTGGTGAGAGAAATCAATATTATTACCACTGGGCTGTAAGCTGCCCAAGTGAAATATGAGATGCTATTCCTCAAATTTGAGTTCAGCCTCACTCTGACAATGGAGGAAACTGAGGACAGAAAGGTCTGTGTAGGGTACACAAAAGGCTGGAGAAACTCAGCGGGTGCAGCAGCATCTAAGGAGCGAAGGAGATGGGCGACGTTTCGGGTCGAGACCCTTCTTCAATTTTTTAATCAGGGAAGGGGAGATAAACAGAGTTACCGGGCAGGCAGCGGGGCTGGGCGTCATTGGTAGGCAGGTGGAGGTCGGCGGCAGCATCGGCGTGGAGGTCGATGAAGGCGGCGTCCTGGTGAGTCCTGGAGGCGCTCCTCGTGGACATGATGGCGTCGTGGGACTCAGGCCGGCGGCGCGGGCCAGAGTTGGGGCCCGGGGCCTGCGGGCGGTCGAGTCGGGGATTGTCGGTGGCTGGACCGGCCTGGAGATGGGCTAATTTTAGGTCCTTGGTGGAGGTAAGGTGGGACAGGAATTGTTGATTGAAGCGGTGGATCTTCCGGAGGATGTAGTGTAGTTGGGGTCCGTTGCAGGTCTGGGTGAGTGAGGCCCGAAGTTTCAGGAGAGTCAATGCGAGGTCCTGCTGGTGTCGGCGCATTGCAACCAGGGTGGATCTTAGTGCCCGGTTGGAGAATTGTGCAGTGTGGCGGCAGATAGCCAGTCGGTACCGATAGTCCGGCTGGGGTCCGAACTGGGAGGCAGGGAATTGGAGCTGGAATCCACGGGGCATGAGATGGAGGCGCAGGCAAGCCCCGAGGAAGCAGATGTGGCTGTGGTATCGAGTCTGGGTGAGGATGTGGTCGTAGAGTTGGAGGGAAGGGTGTATCACAGAGGGGGAGAAGTTAGAAAGGAGGTTGTGAAACTGTCTCCATAGGGAGGAGGAGAACATCTTCAAAGTAGGCATACCTTGAGGAGATATCGCAGTGGAGTAGACAAAGTGTTAAGGAAGGAACTGCAGATGCTGGAGAATCGAGGTCTGTGCAGGAATGGGAAGGAGAATTAGTGTAACCGGGAGATCAGGTTAGTTCACGCAGGCTGAGCAAAGGTGTTCCGCAAAACGATCGCCCAGTCTACGTTTTGTCTCGCCGATGTATAAGAGTCCACATCTTGAACAACGGATACAGTAGCTGAGATTGGAGGAGGATGAAAGTGAACCTCTGCCTAACCGGAAAGGACTGTCAAGGTCCCAGGACAGAGTTGAGGGAGGAGGTATAGCGACAGGTGTTGCATCTTCTGCAGTTGCAGGGGAAGGTACCTGGGGAGGGGGTGGTTTGGGTGGGAAAGGATGAGTCAACCAGGGATCTGCAGAGGGAATGGTCTCTGCAGAAGGCAGAAAGGGGTATAGATGGGAAAATGTTGGAGGATTATGTGTTGTATGCGACAGCTGATGGCATGGAAGGTAAGGACTAGGGGGACTATGTTGCGACTATGGGAAGGGAGAGCAAGGGCGGAGCTGCGGGATACATGAGCAGACACGAGTGAGGGCCTTATCTATGAAGGAAGAGGGGAACCCCCCATTCCCTAAAGAATGAGGACATCTCGGATGTTCTAGTATGGAACACCTCATCTTGGGCGCAGATGCGGCGTGGAAGGAGGAATTGTGAATAGGAGATAGAGTCTTTGCAGGAAGTAGGGTGGGAAGAAGTGTAGTTACGATAGTTGTGGGAGTCAGTGGGTTTGTAATAGACATCAGTCAAAGTCTATTTCTTGTGATGGAGGCTGTGAGATCAAGAAAGGGGAGGGAGATGTCGGAGGTACATGGATAGGACAGGTTTGAAGGGATATGGACCGAGTGCAGATGCAGGACCAGTGTAGCTGTGACATTGTTGGCCGTGTGGGAAAGTTGGGCGGAAGGGCCTGTTTCCGCACTGTATCACTCTATGACTCTAAGACGCTATGGTAAAGATGCAAACGAGGCAACCAGGAAAATCATGGCAATTGGTTGCTTCAAGAAGCAAAGATCTTAATACAGTCTTGGTGAGAAATGCTTCTTGAATTCCTGACATAGAAGGAATGATATCCTTACTGATGATTGTTAGGTAGAGAGGAGGTCAATGAGAGACACACATGGTGTAGCTGGTAGAACCACTTCCTTACAGTGCCAGGGACCCAGGTTCAATTCTGACCTTGCGTGCTGTCTTCATGCAGTTTGTATATTCTCCCTGTGACCGTGTGGGTTTTCCTCTGGGTGCTCTGGTTTCTACCCACATGCCAGATTGGTAGGTTAATTAGCAGCTGTAAATTTCCCTTAGTGTGCAGGTGAGTGGTAGAATCTGAGGGAAGTAGATGAGAATGTGGGGTGAATAAAATATAGGATAACTATCGGAGTAATGCAAATATGTTGTTGATGGGTGGTGCAGGCACAGTGGGCTGAAGGGCCAGTTTTAGTATTATAAGTCTATGTGACAGGCCAAGGATCACTACTGTGGATTACAAGGGTTGAAGGACATTCTAGTTTTATTGAATAAACTTTGAAAAACATGATTAAGGGATACTGCATCATCTCTCCAAAGAGTAAATAATTTAACTACTCTGGGATGGAACAAATGTTCTGTGTGAGGAATGAACTAAGAACAGGACATGGCAGTAATAGCAGTACTGTCATCTGCAGTGTGAAAAATAATCATTAAAGGTCAATGAACTTCGATCAGAATTGGAAGAGTCTAATGCAAGGCTATAGACTGAAAATAACTCTTATTAATGTTAAATGCTAAACTTTATTTCAGGCTACCACATTTTGAGTGCTTTATGTTAGTCCTGTGGAGGATGGGTTGCACATGCGAGACAATCACATTTATTGCAACAAAGTCAATACATTTATGTTGATTGCTTCAAGCATGAAGCACGTGCGAGAATGTTTCTGACTGTTATACATGCTTTTGCATAATTAGCTCCCTTATATTTACAGGATCTGGCATTGCTAATACAGTCAACATTTATTATCCATTTTGATTTGTGTTTGAGAAGGTGGCGGTGGGCTGATTTCATGATCCCCTGCTGTCCTTTCAGAAAAGATGTTGGGGAAGGAGAACTGGATTTTTGACCCAGTGACAATAAAGGAATACTGAGATATTTCCAAGTCAGGACAAGTTGTGAATTGAATGGGAACCTGAAGATGGTGGTGTTCCCATGCACCCGTTATCCTTCTCCTTCTTGGATAATAATATTATGGTTTTAGGAGGTGCTATTGGAATAGCCTTGATGACTTTTGCAGATAGGACACACTGGAAGCTATTATGTAGCTTCTGAACAGTGTACAGTCTGAAGAAGACTGATATAATTCCTATTAAATATAAAAATGTGAGGTGAAGACGTCAACCCCTTACCCACCACCATTCCTGTGAATTAGTGCCACTGGTAGAGTCACTTGACCCGAAACATCACCCGTTCCTTCTCTCCAGAGATGCTGCCTGTCTCGCTGAGTTACTTCAGCATTTTGTGTCTATCTTCTGTAAACCAGCATCTGGAGTTCTTTCCTACCCACTACTGTGCACTAGTAGGAGAAAGGATGAATGGGTAAGGTGGTGGTTGGGCTCCAATCAAGTGAACCCCTTTGACCTCATTGGTGTAAAGTTACCTGTGAAATCTTCGGCCTTCATTTCCTGAGGCAAGTATATTGGCTGGGGCACAACTGGCAGTCATATCCATTCAGGCATTTGGTAATGCTGAATGCGAGTAAAATTTTATGTATTTGTCAAAGTATAAATATAAATAAATAAATAAATAATATATATATATATATATATAAAATACATATATAAAATAATATAAATATATAAATATATATAATATATATATATATATATATATATATAATTATACATATATAATTGTATATATAATTATATATCTTATTTATATATAAAATGCAAAGAACAGTAAGTGGTAGGTAATGGCTGCTAGTGGAATGGTAAGCACTGCTATCATTAGTAAAGCATTAAGGTACTTGAAATATTTTCAATAACACCTGTCAACTTTTTTCACATCTAGCATGAGATTGACAAATAATATTCTGTGCTGAAAACAGCTCCTTGTTATCTGGACAGAATGCAATAGAGCCTTGGTCTCCCACAAGAAAGAGGTTATCTAAAATTATTATTTTGCTGCATGATATCGTGAGGTTTGTTCAGAATGCATTTCATTCAAATTGAAGTGGCAGTCCTTAAAGTTTTGAATAAGGAAGCAGAGAACAAAGGTCTTCAGTATAAAAAACAGTCTCGTGAAGAGCAGATAAAATTCCTGCCACCTTTTTTAAGATAAGGTCACAGTGGAATATTTACACCGCAAAGTTAAATTTAGAGCCTAACCATTTCATTTGGAACATTTGCCTCCTTGAATTACGCAAATATCTTTGGCTGCAGCTTTTGTGAAAATAATTTGATGCATTTAGTTTGTTTATTTGTCAGTCAGAGGCAGCAGGCGGCTTAGTTCTGCTTATCTACTGATCTAAAACTGCAGTCTTAAATAAAGCTGAAGTAATTTAAAGGGAGATCCACCCTACCCCTCAAAATGAATTGTAAGTCCTGCAAGTGACTCTACTTGTGGCACTAATTCACAGGGACAGTGGGTGGGTGAGTGGTGGAAGTCTTCACCTCACATTTTTATATCTAATAAGATTTAAATCACTTTCAAAAGGCCAGTCTGATTCAAATGATTCAACAATCTAAATCTGTGGATAATGTACAGTAAAACAACAAAATGCATTTACACTATGTAACATTATTATTAACAGAACAAAGATGTACTCCAAAGACATACAGGTTTGTAGGTTAGTGGGTACACAAAAAGCTGGAGGAACTCAGCGGGTGCAGCAGCACCTAAGGAGCGAAGGAGATAGACAACGTTTCGGGCCGAAACCCTTCTTCAGACCTTTTACATTGACAAGATCAAACAGAGACTAGATGATCATTTCACCGAACACTTGTGCTCAGTCTGCCTACTGCATTTTTTAGTTGCTAATCATTTCCCTTTCTGTCCAGGGCCTCCTCCATTGCTGGAATAAGGCCACACACAAACTGGAGTAAAAGTACCTTATATTCCACATTAGTACTTTTCAGCCCAAACAGTATGAACATTGATTTCTCCCATTTTAAGCAACACTCCACTTCTCCCTCTTACCTTTGCCCAAAACATGGTACCCACCTTATTTTACCACTATCCCTCTCCTTTCCCTCATCACCTCATGTTCCCTTCCACCTATATCCCTCCCCAAGGTTTTACACTTCATTCATCTTATATCCTTATCTGACACCCCATTGTCTCTTTTTCATCTCTAGCCTTTGTCACTTTCAAGTTCACGTTTATTGTCACATGCACCAATTAAGGTACAGTGGAATTTGATTCACCATGCAGCCACACAAAGAAAAGAGCACAACACACAATAGAATATAACATGAACATCCACCACAGTGGAATCAACATTCTTCACGATGGTGGAAGGCAATAGTGTCGGGGCCATGAACCCTCCGTAGTCGCCACTACCAATGGCCCGAGGTACCGGCCCCCTCCTCGGGATGCTCGAAACTCCGACGTCGGGACGGATGGACACTCCGTGGCTTGGAGGTCCCGAATCGGCCACTTCCTACCGGAGACCGGGGCTTCACGATGTTATAGGCTGGTGGCCGGAGCACTTCTTGTGGCGACCCCCGGCAAGGGATCACCCACTCTGCGAAGGAAAGTCCATGCCGTGCCCCCGGCTAGAAGCTCCGCAGACCGCGGCTTCAGGATGTCGTAGTCTGCGGCCCAGCGATCGGTGCACTCCTGGCAACCCCCGGCAAGAGATCGCCCGGCTCTGCAATGGAAAGTCCACCCTATACCTGCTGCTGAAGCTCTGGGCTCGACTCCGGGAAAGGCCGCACCAATCCATTGGAATGCAAAGGTCCCCGCGTGTTGTACCTCTTGTGAACAGGTTCACCCACTTAGAAGTTGTCGGGACAGAAGACGTTAAAACACTGAGCGGCGGACTGGCTTACGAAGCAAAAAGGGCTGTTGAGCCAAAACCAAAGAGGCCAACGTCAGGCAACGCCATTGTAGTTGGAGACTCCATTGTGAGAGGTACGGACAGGGGATTCTGCGGCAACAGACGGGATTCGAGGATGGTGTGCTGCCTTCCTGGTGCCAGGATCCAGAAAATCCTCAAGGGCGAAGGTGAACAGCTGGAAGTGGTAGTGCATGTCGGCACAAATGATGTCGGAAAGCAGGGGATGAATATTCTGAAGCGTGACTTTAGAGAGCTCGGATAAATGCTGAGGGAGGAACAGGGAGATACGAGGGACCTGAATGTGTGGCTGAGTAACTGGTGCAGGGGGCAGGGATTTAGATTCTTAAATCACTGAGATCTGTTTTGGAGTAAGGGGGAACTGTACAAAAGGGACGGATTGCATCTTAACAGGTGGGGGACCAGCATTCTGGCAGGCAGGTTTGCCACTGCTACACGGGTGGTTTTAAACTGAATAAGGGGGGTGGGGTGTCAAATGAGATAGTCGATGATGGAGTTAAAGGGAAAGAGAGTAAAGGGATGGTTAAATACCCCAGAATTAACGGGAAAGGAAGCTCACAAAGGGATAGGAGAGTATGGCCAAGTATAATAGGGATCGATGTGAAAGATGAAATGCGTAAGGAATTAAAAGTATTGTATATGAATGTGCGAAGTAGAAGAAGTAAAGTAGATGAGCTTGAGGCTCAGTTAGAGGTTGGTAGATATAACATTGTGGGGATTACTGAGACGTGGCTGCAGGAGGATCGGGCCTGTGCACTTAATATTCAGGGTTATACATCCTATAAAAAGGACAGGCAGGTGGGCAGAGGAGGGGGGGTATCTCTGCTGGTGAGGGATGGAATTCAGTCCCTTGCAAGGGAAGACATACGGACTGACAAGGTAGAATCACTGTGAATTGAGTTGAGGAATTGTAAAGGCAAGAAGACACTAATTGGTGTTATTTACAGACCCCCAAATAGTGACAACAGAAGGGAACAAAACGGGCAATTCGGGCTGAAAAGATGAAGGACGAGGGGAAGCTGGCCAGGAATATAAAGAAGGACAGTAAAAGCTTCTTTAGATATGTTAAGGGAAAAAGAGTAGCAAAGTCAAATGTGGGTCCCTTGAAGGCAGACACGGGTGAAATAATTATGGGCAACAAGGAAATGGCAGAAGAATTGAATAGATACTTTGGATCTGTCTTCACTAAGGAAGACACAAACAATCTCCCAGATGTACTGGAGGACAGAAGATCTAAGGGGGTAGAGGAACAGAAATAAATTTTCATTAGGCCAGAAATAGTATTGGGTAGGCTAATGGGACTGAAGGATGATAAATCCCCTGGGCCTGGTGGTCTGCATCCCAGGGTCCTCAGGGAGGTGGCTCTAGAAATAGTGGACGTATTGGTGATCATTTTCCCATGTTCAATAGATTCAGGATCAGTTCCTGTGGATTGGAGGATAGCTAATGTTATCTCACTTTTCAAGAAAGGAGTGAGAGAGAAAATGGGGAATTACAGACTGGAGTTAATTATTAAAGAGGTAACAATGGAGCATTTGGATAGCAGTAATAGGATTAGTCCAAGTCAACATGGATTTATGAAAGGGAAATCATGCTTGACTAATCTTCTGGAATTTTTTGAGAATGTGACAAGTAAAATGGATGAACGGGTGCCAGTGGATGTAGTGTAGCTAGACTTTCAGAAAGCCTTTGATAAGGTCCCGCACGGGAGACTGGTGACTAAAATTAGCGCACATGATATTGGGGGTAGGGTGTTAACATGGATAGAAAATTGGTTGGCAGACCGGAAGCAAAGAGTAGGAGTGAACGGTTCCTTTTCAGAATGGCAGGCAGTGGCGAGTGGAGTGCCGCAAGGCTTGGTGTTGGGGCCGCAATTGTTTACCATATATATAAATGATTTGGAAGAGGGAATTAGGAGCAACACTAGCAAGTTTGCAGATGACACAAAGCTGGGTGGCAGTGTGAACTGAGAAGAGGATGTTAGGAGGTTGCAGGGTGACCTGGACAGGTTGAGTGAGTGGGCAGGTGCTTGGCAGATGCAGTATAATATAGATAAATGTGTGGTTATCCACTTTGGTGGCAAAAACAAGGGGGCAGATTATTATCTCAATGGGGTTAGGTTAGGTAAGGGAGAGGTACAGCTAGACCTGGGTGTCCTTGTACACCAGTCACTGAAAGTTGGCTTACAGGTACAGCAGGCAGTGAAGAAAGCTAATGAAATGTTGGCCTTCATAACAAGAGGATTTCAGTACAGGAGTAAAGAGGTTCTTCTGCAGTTGTATAGGGCTCTGGTGAGACCACATCTGGAGTATTGTGTACAGTTTTGGTCTCCTAATTTGAGGAAGGACATCCTTGTGATTGAGGCAGTGCAGCGTAGGTTCACGAGATTGATCCCTGGGATGGCGGGACTGTCATATGAGGAAAGATTGAAAAGACTAGGCTTGTATTCACTGGAGTTTAGAAGGATGATGGGGAATCTTATAGAAACATATAAAATTATAAAAGGACTGGACAAGCTAGATGCAGGACAAATGTTCCCAATGTTGTGTGAGTATAGAACCAGGGGCCACAGTCTTAGAATAAATGGGAGGTCATTTAAGACTGAGCTGAGAAAAAACATTTTCACCCAGAGAGTTGTGAATTTATGGAATTCCCTGCCACAGAGGGCAGTGGAGGCCAAATCACTGGATGGATTTAAGAGAGAGTTGGATAGAGCTCTGGGGGCTAGTGGAGTCAAGGGATATGGGGAGAAGGCAGGCACATGTTATTGATATCGGACGATCAGCCATGATCACAATGAATGGCGGTGCTGGCTCTAAGGGCCGAATGACCTCCTCCTGCACCTATTATCTATGTTTCTATGTTTCTATGTTTCTAATCCAAGTTGTTAGGCCGCAAGGGAGGACGAAATGCAACTAGGAGAAAAGTCACATTCCACCGAGGCAAGTGACTAAAAATGTTTCCCCCAATTCCCGCCCCCATCCTCCACACTAAAACACACTAAAACACACTAAAACACCAAAACACACCAAAACACACCAAAACACACCAAAACACACCAAAACACACTAAAACACACCAAAACACACCAAAACACACCAAAACACACCAAAACACACTAAAACACACTAAAACACACTTAAACACACTTAAACACACTTAAACACACTTAAACACACTTTTACACATACATTCCATCGAATAATCTATCTCCCCCTCCTCATTGGCATTCACTCATCACTTGCCAGGCTTTATCCCATCCCCATCTCTTTTCCACCTTACTCCCCACTGCTACAATCAGACTAAAGAAGGCTCACAACCCAAAATGCACCCTATCAATTCCCTCCAGAGATGCTGCCTGGCCCGTGCAGTTCCTCCAGCATTTTTCTGCTGATGATTCCAGCGTCTGCAGTTCCTTGCGTTTCTTTAACCTTTAACACATGATACCTGAACTGTGTCTTTATGTTCAGGTGAAAACAGGTTGGAAGGAATAAATACTTTTTATCGCTCAGAAATATACCTGCAACTTTTCTAATATGTTTCAGAAAACAGGCCGCTTGCAATGCTATACATCAGGCTGCAAGAATTTTCCACAGAGATAGCAAAAGGTTAAGACTTTGTTATGTTATATAGGATCACCTACAAGGTGGAAAACAAGCATCAGACAATTCAATTCCTTTTCAGACACTCATATCAGTTGCTATCGCTGTTGCAGCCACTGAAATGTTATAAAATTGTGCAAATGGCTGTAATGATGTCACGGATGATTGACTTTCAGGAGCTAACGTCAATTCTGATTAACTTATCTTTCTGTCACAGAATGCGATCACAGGAAAGTTGTTGGAGCTTTGCTGATAAGAATTTCAATTTATGGCATGCAATAATATTTATAACGTGCCGTTACATAAATATCGACTGATTCATGGGTTTCACCAAGGTTCTTCATAAATCCAATGAGATTTTGTGCAGATAAACATAATGACTGACAAAAACCTTTTTTGGTGCACAAATCTCCAACTTGTGGATGCAACGTGACTTTTAACTTGCTATGGAATACAAATGTCTTTCAATCATAGAACCTGTGCAAAGAGGGAAGCCATTGTGCCCATTTAACCAATGCTACCTCTGTGAAATAGTTATCCTTTCGCAGATTTGTTTCTATGTGGAATCCTCTTTTTTTTTCCAGTGAAGCTCAACATAAACTCAATGATCAGCACTCCATATTCTGACTGGACAACTATAACATTCTAGGCACCAAACTAAATTCAGAAACTTCAGATCATCAGTATGCTAAAACCGTCAACTTCTATTTTGTTTCCCAACTTGTTCCTGTCCCATATCATTTATCTTTCACTGTAATGTATTTTGTCATTTTAATTCAGCTGTCATAAACTTTTTATTCTCACCTCCGTTTCTGAGCATCTTGCCCCTTACTCTTTACTGTTACTAGGTCTGATGGAACTTCATCATCCTGAAACATTAACTCTGCCCTGTCTCCACAGATCCTGCCTAATCAAAAGCTATTGTATAAACAACTTGGGAGATGAACTTTATATCCGGATGGATAGAAGAAGAATCTGTATAGGAAGGAACTACATGTGCTACTTTAAACCAAAGAAAGAATCAAAAAGCTGGAGTAACTCAGTGAGTCCGGCAGCATCTCTGGAGTAAAGGAATAGGTGACGTTTTGTGTCAAGACCCTTCACATTTTCCAGACTTTCCAGAGATGCTGTCAGACCCGTTGAGTTACTCCAGCTTTTTGTGTCTATGTTGGAATCCGGAACAAGAAATAATCTGTTGCATGAGCGCATTGGGTTGAATAGCATCTGTGGAGGAAATGGGCAGATGACGTTTTGGGTCGAGATCCTTTATCAGATTGTTTGAGAACTGAGACAAAGTGCTTATAGTATGAGAAAGGGTGAGCATAAAGAATTCAGCGCTTGACCAGGGGAAAAATAACCCACTAAAGGAAGCAACTCCAATGAATAAAGAATGACTTTCTCATTCTCACCCCCCCCCCCCCCCCCACCACTCAACGGCCCCCGACAACCCTCGCCTGATGCCATCCCCCTCTCCGGCTTCAGGACACTCCAGCACCGGCCCCTGACATTCCCCCCCCCCCCCCAGCTGATGCTCCCTCCTCTGCCACCTGCTCCGAAAGCCCCCGCCTGAAGCCGTTCCCAACCCCCAGCTGCAGGACACTTGCTCCCCACCCCCACGCCAACCCCCACACCGGCCCCCCGCCTAAAGTTATCCCCCTACTTCTGCACAGAACACTCCCACCAGCCCCCGCCTGAAGTCATCCCCCTCCCCCGGATTTCAGAATGAAGACATCCCCCTCCCCGGCTATACAACATTCCCTGCCGGCCCCTGCCTGAAACCATCTCTGTCCCCAGCTGCAGTCCATTCGGCCCACAACACCTGTACTAGCCCCAAAAATATCCATTTGGCCCAAAATGTCCTACTAGCCCTCTGGAAACCAGTCCCTCTGGCCCACAACACATGTACTGCCCCAAGAAAAGTTCCTTCGGCCAAAAATATCCGTACTAGTCCTCTTGAAACCAGTCCCTTTGGCCCACAACACCCGTACTAGATCTGCAGAAAGCCCCACCCCACCGGCCACCAACTGAAGGCCCTCCCCCACCTCCTCCCGTGGCTGCAGGATGCTCCCCCCTCACCGGCCCCCACCAGCCCCCGCCTGATGCTGTCCACCTCACCTGGCTGCAGGAAGCTTCCCCCCCCCCCCCACCGGCCCCTGACAGCCCCCACCTGAAGCCGTCCCCCTCCCCGGCTGCAGGATGCCCCATCCCCCCAACTGACCCCTGACAGCCCCCACCTGAAGCCGTCCCTCCACCAGCTGCAGGATGCTTATCCCCCACTCCCTACGGTCCTTGACAACCCCCACCTGAAGCCGCCTCCCTCCCAAGCTGCAGGACACTCTGCCCCCGTCCCACCAGCCCCCGACGACCCCCACCTGAAGCTGTCCCTGTTCCCCGACTGTAGGATGCTCCCCCCCCCACCACCGGCCATCGACCTCCCCGCCTTAACCTGTTCCCTCCGTCTGCTGCAGGACACCACCCCCATCCCCACCCCCACCCCCACCGGCCCCCGACAGTCCCTGCCTGAAGGACGCTCCCCTCCCACCACCCCACCGGTCCCTGCCTGAAGCCGTCCCTGTCCTCAGCTGCAGGATGCTCCCCACCAGTCCCCGTCTGCAGCCGGTGGAGAGGGTGGGGGGGGGGGGAATGGCAAGGGACAGAGTGGGGGAGGGGGGGGGTTTGTGTGAGGAGAGGAGGGAGGATCAGGAGCATCACAACGGGAACCCGTCAGCTGCTAGCACAGTTGGGGGGCTATGGGTGTTTGGTGGAATATTGCGTTGGGAATATTGCGTTGGGAATATTGCGTTGTTAAGAAGAGAAAAAACTTCCTTGTTAAGGAGAGAAAAAAACAATCATACAAACCAGTCTCACCCTTCAATGACTCTATCTACACATAACATTGCCTCTGGAAAGCAGCCAACACCATCAAGGACCACTCACACCCAGCCATTGTCTCTTCTTCAGGCTCAAAATGCTGGAGTAATTCAACGGTTTGGGTCCCTGTAGAAGCAACTCCACTATTGCATTTTAAAGAATAACTTTTGAGAAAAATGAAATCTTTTTTGTAAACCATACCGGCTGTTCCTTGTTTCTACATTCTCTCTGCTTCCCTATCCCATTGGGCAATTTACAAAGGCTAGAAAGCACGTACCACCATATTCAAGAACAGCTTCTCCATTATTATCCGACTCTTATACAGACTTCTTAGGAGATAAGGATCTATTCCCAATCTCCAAACATGAGTTGTGAAACGTAAATTTTTAATCTGCACCTTCTCTGCACTATATTCTGCTCTTTATTACTTTCTACTTTGCAAGATCAGTTATACTCATGTATGGTTACTATTGCCTGCAGGGCATGCAAATCAAGGCTTTACATGTGATGATGGTAATCCAATACCAACCCTTCTTTATTCACATTATCTATTTTAAGGAACTAGAGAGGAAATTTAAAAGAAATACATTGATCTATAAAAGTCTAATATTTATTATCTTGTGCAATGGCTCTTTGGCTGAAAGAATAAAACTCCAAATTTTAATTATCCCTTCCCTGAACCAGATAATAACGATTATTACATCATTTAAAAGATATATACGTTGCTCACTTTAGACTTTGCTTTTTAATGTTTTTTTAAACAGGAAACTATTATCATTACGAAGGAAATATTATTACAAGCAACTGTGAGATTTGTGGATGGGTGGTTTGAAGGAGGAATCTGAAGAGTTGGCAGTGAAACAATGTGCCTCTTCAGGTTTTGTAGATAATGTCCAGGATATTGAAATTAGCACAGAGATCAATGAGACAGCGTGAACTTGGCATAATTGCCCAGTACTTGCGAAGGATTCTTTTCCCAACAGCCGAAGAGATTTTAATGGAATACATTCACCAAGGGCTATTGCAGGAGGCAGAGGGAGCAGATCTTAAATAGGTTAACAGTTTAAAAAGAGTTTCTGCAATATCTTTTCAAATTTAATTTTGAAGTTATTTTTAAATATCCGACAATGGACTTTTAATTTAATTACAACCAGTATCTGCAGTTCCTTGTGTCACCACATTGGATAATTGTATTACCATTTACAGACTTTTCTGAAATAACTTAAAAGTTCTTAAAAAGCATTTAATAGTAAGATTAAATGAGAACTTACCAGTTTGAGGTTTGATCTTTATTTTATGAGAAGTTACGATGAGCGATTACGTGAAGAACCCCGCCAGTCGGCATGCGCATCAATCTTCAAAGCAGCGGTGTGAAATCACAGAAGAACGACAATTGAAGTAATATAGTAAGATTATAAACCTAGAACTACCAGATGAGCTTCGTGATATGAGGGTTGGGAGCGGCGGGCACGTCATCGTTCATCGTAACTCCTCATAAAATAAAGATCAAACCTCAAACTGTTCTCGTTTAATCTTACTATTTTACTTCGGAGTCACGTGAGTGATTCCGTGAAGATTTCAAAGGTCTGTGATTTCATGCTGATCCAAATCCAGGTGTCTCACACTGCATCAGTTGACTCAGGAGGAGTGAGTAATGAGCAATACATTGAAACATGGTACTGATTAACATGTTGATGCTTTAATTCACTAAATGAACAAAATAACATAATAGCGACTCCTCACTCCCAGGGAGGAGCTATGAAACAGAACTTAAAACAGAATGGGCGAACACCCAGGTTCAATAAGTGGTTTATTATAAAACCTCTGAAAAGTCAATTCATTTGACCATCCTGCAGCCGCGAGGATATGGTCTAGAGAGACGTCCATTGCCCTGGCTGCTGACGTTGATGCCGCCCTGGTGGAGTGAGATTTAAAATTATCAGTATTAACTCCTGCACACCCCAGCACTTGTGTCAGCCATTGTGAAATGGTCTGAGCTGGCACTTGCATATGTGTCTTTTTGTGACTAATAAACAATGCTACCTCGGAGCCTCTGAGGCTCTTCGGGACCTCGATATAGCGCCACAAGTGCGCCACTACACACAGTCATAAATCCGTGGGATAAGCTGACAGTACAACCTTGAATCCGGACACCGCGGTCTGATTTGTTTAATTAGGTCATAGATGTAAAATTTAACATCATTCCCTGATGACACCATCGTGTCCAGACGCAGTTTGTGCAATGTCTGAACCCTTTGCGCTGATACCTGCGCCATGAGCATAACCAACTTTAGGGTAATCTTTGGACAAGGACAAGGATGTGGCTGTACCCCGCTGACAAAGCAGCGTCAGTACCATGCTCACATCCCAGATTTCAGAATACCTCGGCCTGGGGGATTAGAATTAAAACACCCTTCATAAATCTAGATAGTAACAGATGAGATCCTATAGACGGAAGTTCTGACCTGCGGCATAGGTACGTAAGAGCCCTTAAAATGCTCCTAAAAGCTCTAAATAATTCATTCCATGTGATTGGAGAATAAATGCCTCATGCATATTCCATCTGCTGCCAAAGCTAGACCTGGTATCAGTAGCACCCCAACATAGGGCACTAACATCAGTCTGCAAAACAACTGAAGGTGTTTCCGTCAGAATTTTGCTAGAACAATTTGAAATGTTTCTAATCCACCACTGTACTTCTGCAATGGCTTCAGATGACCTGCATGTATTCTGAGTGCCTGTACCTTTGCCCTTTGTAAATGTTGGTAATGCAAAGCTCCATATTGCACAGCTGGAATGGCAGCTACCAATTAAGCTGGCCACCTGTTTAATTGAAGGTGATTGCTCCCCCAAGAGCCTAATACAGCCTTCAATTAAATCTAATCTCTTGCACTTGGGCAGAGTCACCAACATGTGATTTGAATTAACTGTGAATCCCAAATAATCAATTATGTTAACCGGCACCAATTTTGATTTAGCTGGGTGGATAATGAACCCCAACCTCTCAACCATGAGTTTAACAACTGAAACTGATAACTCGGATGCCACAAGTGTTTTTCCAATTACTAAGATATCATCCAAATAGGTCATTACAATATGGCCCTGTGCCCGGAGTAACCCCAGTACTGGTTTTAGCAGCTTTGTAAATACTCTAGGGGCTGAGGTTAACCCAATAGGGCATGCTCTAAATTGCCATAATTGTCCCATCCAGCTACATTTCAAATATCTCTGATACTCTTCATGAACAGGCACTGAATAATATGCATCCTGAAGGATTATACATGCCATATAACACCCTCTGGAAATCAATTGCTTGGCAGTAGCAAATGTTTTCATTTTAAAATGATTATACTGCACAAACGGATTAAGTCCTGTCAGGTCCAAAATAATCCGACACCCACCATCTTTCTTTGGTCTAGGAAAAATATTAGATACAAATTGATGAGTTTGATAAACTGTCTTCTCAATTGCACCTTTAAAATATAACTTTGCAATTTCAGCTTGAATCTCCAAATTCTCTTTTTGTGTGAAAATGAGTGCACGCTCTGGCTTGTGCTGGGTGGGTGGACACAGGTTGGGAATAAATGCAATTTGAAACCCTTGTATACTCTGCAGTATAAACACATTTGATGTTATTTTATGCCATTCTTTCAGAAACCTATGTAACCTCCCCCAAACTGGCAGGTAATGCTCACTCAATATGTTTCGACAAGAGCCAGACCCACCTACCTCCATGGTTACCGGTGGAGCTCTTTGTCCCCTGGTACTGGAAGGAAAAGACATGTTTGCCCGTACTCCTGCTGGAGTGCGCCAGCTGCGCACATTGAATGGCCGGCTTGGTCCTTGACCGGACCCGGTTTCAGCAAACCGCTTGTAGGGGTTTAGCTGGGTGAAGTGGTGAAGTGCCTCTGAAGTGGTCTGCTGGTCACTGGCGCCTTGCTGAGCCCGACGGTTTTTGCCTCATCGTCTAGCTCCTTCACCTGCTTTGCGAGGTCTTCCCCGAACAATAGTTTCGATGGCTGGATGTTGCTAGGCTTACACAGGCCAGCGAACCTCGGGTTAATGGTAGGGCGGATGGCGCTCTTTCTAAGGCAGTTTATCTCAAAGTGCACATTGCACATGAGAGCCAGGGCATCCTGCTGAATTTCAGTCAGGTGCCGACCATCCATCGACCTACCGAAAGCCGAAGTGCCGGATGTGAGCAGCTTCAGCACCCTTTGCAGCTTTATCTCCTGCGCCCTGATGCCTACTCCCATATGGCCCCAAATGGTATGGTTTATGGCCGGTACATTAAGCAGGATAAAATTCACTAGGGTGTCATACTTTTTAGCCGTTGTATCCATGGCCAGCTCCTGAAGCTGGTGCGAGGCCAAGTAATTTATACTGGCAGCCTGCTCTTCCCCCAGCGGCTCTCTGGAGTCTATTTGGATGGCAAACCTAGCCGCCAGGAATGAGACCTCTGGCTCATGCCCTTCGTCCCATGGGGCAGCCTCCAATGCTAAGCCCACTGATTTGGCATCAGAATCATACTGAATCTCCTCCTCCAAGAGGGAGACACTAGGCAGCTCAGTAGGTACTGCTGGTGCGGGCTCTTGGAGAGGCCGGCGCTCTTGATGGAGCATCCTCTCCAATAGGAACTCCATCCTGGATATCCATTCTACGGTATCCATTCTCGAGGGAGAACCCTCCCGACCGTACTCATCCGAGTCTATCTGGTGGCCTTACCCCCCTCCGGCGCAGTCACGGTGCCCTTAGACACACAGTCTGTAGTCACTGGTCCTGTTGCTAGCGACTCAGTAGATGAACTAGGCGGCCGCCCGCTACCCGCACTCCCGCGGTCTTTAGTTACTTTTGCAACGGCTCGCCTTGCTCTCAACGATTTCTCCATGCTTGGACTTGTCCTCCTGTAACAAGATTTAACAAGCGCAGAAACAACCTCCAACATGTTTGACACTTACCTGAGGATTTTTAAACTTAACGATGGAGAAGCGCTGCTCCTCCCAGCCAGTCGCTGCGCCATGCGTCAGATGCAATGACGCGCATGCGAACTGGCGGGGTTCTTCACGGAATCACTCACGTGACTCTGAAGTACAATTTTATTTTCAGGTTGTAATAAGTTTTCTTATTAAGTTTTCTAAATCTTCTGTGGATGATGAAGCTCTGGTTATTGCTCTCAGTCATTCGGGTGGAGTGAATTCTAATGCACCAGGAGTTTGATCACACTGCGTGATATGTCAATTACTGCCTCTCGAAGTAATTGACATATCACTCGCCCCCCCACCCCCCCACAAACTGTGTGATTCTCCAAGGTCAGATGATCTTTGCAGGGTTTGGGGGCAGAAGAGGTGGTATCCATGAATTATGTCCTTGTGACCCATCTACCACACTGATGGCTACCTCAGTTTGTGTCCTTTCTCTGTTCTAATTGTCATAAAGTCATAAGGAATAGGAGGAGAATTAAGCCATTCGGCCCATCAAGTCTAATCCACCATTCATTCATGGCTGATCTATCTCTCCCTCCTTACCCTATTCTCCTGCCTACTCCCCATAACTTCTGATACCTGTACCAATCAAGAATCTATCTATCTCTGCCTTAAAAATATCTACTGACTTGGCCTCCACAGCCTTCTGTGGCAAATAATTCCACAGATTCACCACCCTCTGACTAAAGACATTCCTCCTCATCTCCTTCCTAAAATAATTTTGAGGCTATGATCTCTAGTCCTAGACTCTCCCACAAGTGGAAACATTCTCTCCACATCCACTCTATCCAATCCTTTCAGTTTTCTGTATGGTGCAATGAGATCCCCCCTCATTCATCTAAACTCCAGCGAATACAGGCCCAGTGCTGTCAAACGCTCATCATGGGTTAACCTATTAATTCTTGGGATCAAACCTCTTGTAAATCATATTTATAAATTGTCTCTGATTATCAGAGATATTTATCAGTAATGAAAAGATAGTTTAAAATTTTTTTGAAACATAATATAACTAATGAAAAGTAATTAATTTGTGCTGACAGACCTCCTCTTATAGATAACATCTATAACATAGAGTGCAGCTCACTCACTAATTTCCCTAATAACCACATAATATAAATTACATTTTTACAATACCGGAACCAGATTGGAAGATGCAGGTGGGATTGTGAAAGCAAAAATAACAGAATAGCCGTACAAAAATAATATTTAAAACAAATACCGCATCTTTAATGTTCTTCCCATTATTTGTCATTTTTTGTTCACGGTCCAAGATGTTGATTGGTATAACCAGGTTTAAAGAACTCTGGTGCGCCCAAAAGTCCAATGCAACATTTGCAGCCATTAATAGCGTAGGTGAGGGGAGAAAAGTCACTTGTTCACATTAGTAAATAGATCATTTCAGCATTAACAAATGAGGGTATGATAAAAATGAGAGGAGCAAGGCTGCTTTAACAACAGACTCACTGCTCCAATATGACACCAGGTGTTGTTGCCAAAGTTTCCTCTCTGCTCATCTTAGCATTCCAAATTAGGGATTTGATGCTGGATGAAGATATATTACAAAGAGAGCTTTACCTTGACCATATACTACATTTTTTGAAAAATAGTTTTCAAAAGACCTTGTGTACCAATCATTTATTGATAATAAAAAAGTTATAATTTTGGAAGTACCATTTTCATGACATTTCGAATACATTACCCTTGAGAGGTTATCGTAAGCTTTGAAAGCTATTTCGAGAGTTATGATACCGCTGCAGAATTAGATTAAATCTAATTGGAAAGTCAACGATCAATGAGGGCAGAGGTTACTTGAAAAAAATGACTTCAACAATTTGTGCTTTCTATCTCACAGTTCCAGCATTGCTTTCTTTTTCTCTCTCCTCTATTCTCACTCACTTCCTATTTATACCTCCTCCATTCAGATCAACAAAGATAAACAAAACATCATCACCTTCTCTCAGGCAGCGCCACCATCACTGGTATTGTTCAGTCGCTCTTGGTATCCACCTATCTTTTTGTTCAGTCATGAGTGACATATGATAGACACAAAAAGTTGTCGTAACTCAGCGGCTCAGGCAGCATCTCTGGAGAGGAATGGGTGAACCTTCTTCTTCCGATCTCGACTCGAAACATCACCCATTCCTTCCTATCCAAAGATGCTGCCTGTCCCGCTGAGTTACTCCAGCTTTTTGTGTCTATATTCGGTTTAAACCAACATCTGCAGTTCCTTCCTACACATGGAGTCACATATGTTTCAGCTGGTTTGACAAGTGTTGAGGGTTCATTTGCAGGACAGCTGAGAATCTCCAACACCTTAGAAACATAGAACATAAAGTCTGAAGAAGCTCCCAACCTGATATGTCACCTATCCATGTTCTTCAGAGATGCTGCCTGACCTACTGAGTTACTCCAGCACTTTGCGCCTTTGAATATTTTAAAGTAGTTTGCTCAAAGCGTCAGGTTTCTGGGCATTAACATCTTGGAAGACCTCCCTTGAGTGCAGCATGTGACAAACTCAATGACACTTGCGGGTACACAAAAAGCTGGAGAAACTCAGCGGGTGCAGCAGCATCTAAGGAGCGAAGGAGATAGGCGACGTTTCGGGTCGAGACCCTTCTTCAGACTGGTCAGGGATCAGGGAAACGAGAGATATAGACGGTGATGTGGAGAGATAAGGAACAATGAGTGAAAGATATGCAAAAAAGTATCGGTGATAAAGGGAACAAGCCATTGTAAGCTGTTTGTGGTGTGAAAATGAGAAGCTGGTGCGACTGGGGTGGGGGAGGGAGATAGAGATAGAGGGAATGCCAGGGCCCGAGGGCTGAGGGAGAGGTGGGAAGGGGAGGAGACAGCAAGGGTTAACAGAATTGAGAAAATTCAATATTCAAGCCCAAAGGATGCAGACTCCCCAAGCGGAATATGAGGTGCTCTGATATCTCCTCAATGACACTTGCCTTGTGTATGAAGGAACTGCAGATGCTGGTTTACACCGAAGATAGACACAAAATGCTGGAGTAACTAAGCGGGACAGGCAGCATCTCTGGATAGAAGGAATGGGTGACGTTTTGGGTCGAGCCACCTCTTCACTTGACTAATCAGTATCTAGTCGCCACGTAAGATAAATGGGCTAAAGCTAACTTTTCACCGGATATCTTAGAGCAGTGACAATAATGTATTTGTTATTATTCTACTTTGTTAGTATGATTGACTTGGAACAGCAATTATAATCCCAGTTGAAAGTTAGTTACAGTAACTAGTCCTTTGCCAGTGAGGTACAAGGATTTATTCTGCAATGTCACCATCAAAAGTGTAAAAATGCCATAGAGTGTCAAGTGGTTTGTGGTTTGAGTGCAATTGCAAGTCACCTTCTGCATTACTTCCAGGATTCACCTAAGCATATGTAGCATTTAAATTCATTTCTGCTCTGGAAGTTACAAAAAAAACTATTGTGGGTGTCAGAAGTCAATTATTCAAAGTACATGACTTGCTCAGTAGATAATGGAAGTAAGGTCATTGATGAAGCACTTTAGAATATTTTTGCTCAACAATTTTTAGTTGCTTCAATAATGGCCTTCTTTCCGTCGTAGGGTCAGAAGTGGGGACATTCACTGATAATCGCACATTGTTCAGTTTTGTCTGCTGCTCCTCAGCAAATGCAGCAGCCCATTCCTGCCCATTCCTAATCAAAACTCAGGCACGGGGAGATAAGCAATATTCATGCCAGACAATGATCACATCTGGAAAAGAGTCCAAGGAACTACCCTTGACATTCAATGGCATTACCATCACTGACTACAACACCATTAAAGTTCCCCTTAGCCGGCACAGTGGCATAGCGGTAGAGCAGCTGCTTTACAACGCCAGAGGCCTTGGTTCGATCCTGACTACAGGTGTAGTCTGTATGGAGTTTGTACATTCTCCCTGTGACCACGTGGGTTTTCTGTGGGTTTTCCAGTTTCCTCCCACACTCCAAAGACTTACAGGTTTGTAGGTTCATTGGCTTCAGTAAAATTGTAAATTGTCCCTGGTATGTAGGATAGTGTTAATGTACAGGGTGACGCCAGTAGGCATAGACTCGATGGGCCGAAGGGCCTGTTTCCGTGTTGTATCTCTAAAAGCCTAAATAAAGTCTAAAAAAAGTCCCATTGCTGACCAGGAACTGAACTGGGCTACATGGATATGTTAGATGCTGGGTATCTAGTGGGTGGGTATTCACCTTCTGACACTAAAAAGCCTTCCCCCATTTAAAAGGAGAAAGTCAGATTGCAATAGAACACTGTCCAATAGCTTGCGTGAAAGCTGCCCCAGCAACACTCAAGGAAACCATCATCATTCAGAGCAAATAACCTCTTCAATGGTACCCTCTCTAGCAAGCTAAACATGGATTCCCTCCATCACTGTTCACAGTGATTGTAGGCTGCAGGTTCCCATCCACCAAGGAGCACAAGAGCAGCAGGCACAAGGGAACACCACCATCTTTTCCAGGCCACACCCAGTCTGAGGGAAATACATAACTTAGCCTTCATTACTGATGGGTCTGAATCCTGAAACTCCCTCCCCAACAACACTTTGGCAGCACATTCTCCACAAGGGAAACAGTTCAACACAAACTTTACAGAGGCAATTAGGGATGGGCATCAACTACTGGACCTTGTTGGTATCAGCCAGACCCTAAGAAAATAAACACATTTCTCAAAGTAACTACAGACACTCGCCACTTTTTAAAAATTCAGTTCAGAATTTTCAATGTTCTTTTTTGGAGATCAAAAGTTGGAAGCCTTATTCCTGTGATTTTTTAGAGCAAGGTGTTGTCCATAACTGAAGGCCGCAAATTGGCTTGCTCTAAGGTCCATAAATATGTCTGTGCATTGGACTAAAGCTGGGTTTAACCATACTGTAAGATCTCAATGGAGATAGGTTGCAGTCGAAAGCCCTCCTGCCAATGACCACCATTGGAACATGTGTTAAAACACTTGAATTCTATCCTCAAGGGGTGCATATAAATGACAACTGAGGAGTTGCTAAGGTTTCATAAAACATTTGTAAGATTATAATTTGTATATTTTGGGAGCTTCTGGTCACCACATTATTGGAAGGATGTGATTAAGCTAGAGCGAGTGCAGAAAAGATTTACAAGGTTGTTTTCTGGACTGGGGGGCTTGAGCTCTAACGAAAAACCTCTAAGGAGAATCTGGGAATGTTTTCCTTGGAGAAAAGGAGGACAATGAATGACCTTTCCATTTATAAAATTATAAAGAGCAAAGATAGGGTTAGATAGTCCCACTCTTTTTTTATCTGGGTAGGAGAGCCTGAAGCTAGAGGGCATAAGTTTAAGGCGAAAAGGGAAATATTTAAAGAGGAACTGAGAGGCAACTCTTTCATTCAGAGAATGAATGTAGAATGAGCTGCCATACAAAGTGGTAGAGACAGGTATAATTACAATATCTAAAAACATTTGTAAAATAAAACATGGAAAAGAAAGATTTTAGAGTGGTATGGGCCAAATGCAGGGAAATGAGATTAGCTTGGATAGGTATCTTAGTTGGTTTGGACATTGGGCAAAAGGGCTTGTTTCTGTGTTGTATGAATGCCATGAAACTATAAATCTATTAAGCAGTGGAAGAACATGATTTAAGATGAATATGTTAATGTGCATGTTTGTTATTAAATCAATTTATAGTTTTAAATGAATAAAAGTATATTTTGACATTGAAAGAGAAGCTTGTGGAGATGGTGTCATTGCAATTGCGTCCAAATTAATTTGTATGGCTGTACAGTTCTGGAGCAGTTGACACTGCTGAGGCATGGCACAAGGTGACACCTCCAGTTTATGTTGGCATCGGCACTGAAATGGGATCTTCCAAAGATCAATAGAAAGCATCACTATTTTTGAGGCAGATGTTTTTGGCCCATTGAATGGAAATTATCAAACTTCAAAGGTAAATCATTCTCAACATTTTTTTTTCTTTTTAAACAAGTGAATCACAAAGTGGATATAATAAAAGTAAATTATTGATTAACTGCCTGAGATTAACTCGTGGTTTAATAATTTTACATTTTAAGATAATTATGTGTTTTGAACATTAAGATAAAGAACACAAAATGACAAGCTGTGCCTTCATCGTAAAAATAAATCTAGTGATAATGGGCAATTTTCATTGCAATTTTTATCTTGTTAATAAAATTGCACAAGTGCACTGCTCACAGATTTCCCTAATACAATTTCATTAGCAGGAGAAAAGGAGTATTAACCAATCATAAAATATTTCCAGTAATGGCCCTATGACAGTTCCTAAGCAGATAAAGAACCATTTAAAAGGTTTAAATGTTTGAAAGCATTTGTTAAAAGATAAAAGCTTTGATAATAAATCCTAGATTAGACTTTGGAAGAAATGATCACCTCATTGCTTGGGAAGTTTACGGTTCTTGCAAGTCAAGAAAAGACATAACAGGATATCTCAGGCAGAATCAAAATGAGTTTGTAAACTGAATGGCTCATCTGGCAAAAGTAACTGCCTGGATTTCTCCCAAGAAACTTTGGCATGGCTACCGCACAGAGAGTTGTGATTGTCTTCAGGGTTTCCGCACCAACAATCATCTGTTGAGAATCGTGGTCAAACGTCCTGCATTATTTCTCCGACTGAACTCATTAGGCCCATGGCCAGCAGAACAATCCCATCCTGCCATCATTCTCCCTCACATGCCATCAACTCCCGTTTGGTCTTTCGACTTTAGACTATAGAGATACAATGCAGGAGCATGCCCTTCGACACACAAAGTCCGTGTCGAACAACGATCACCCGGTACACTAACCTACACACCAGGGACAATTTTACAAATCACTGAAGCCAATTAACCAGCACATCTGTACGTCTTTGGAGTGTGGGAGGAAACCGGAGCACCCGGAGAAATAATAGTCGCAGGGAGCACAGAGCAAAAACTTCAAGGACTATGAAGGACTCTTATGTGGATTAGTTCGCTTAGACTTTTTTTTTTTTTAATTGTGCTGGAATTACAAACTGGAATTACAATTTTCCAGATGGTGGTCAGAAATCTTTGCTCAAAGTAAGGGGTTGATTTTACCCAGTTTTATCTCTATTTTATAGGAAATAGAAGTATGTGGGCTTTGTAAGTTGAAGGCATGGTTGCCTGGAGTGAAGCAATTAAAGATGATCCAGTGAGCAAAATTAAACAAGCACTGAGATTTCAAAACATTGAGCACCTGGTTGAGATCACAGAAGTAGGGCATGCTGCCACTGGAAGGCAGCCAATGTAATCAATGTCCTCTTATACCCTGAAGCGAGACACAAAAAGCTGCAGTAACTCAGTGGGTGAGGTAGCATCACAGGAGAAAAGGAATAGGTGATGTTTCGGGTCGAGACCATCCATCAGACCATTTTAGATTGAGACCTGGTCATTCCTTCCTCACCTTTCACCTGTCAAGCAGAAGATACTAAAGTGTAAAAGCACGTACCATTGGATTTAAGAACAGCTTCTTCCACACTATTATAAAACTCCTAACAGACCTCTTGTGTGCTTGGGATGTATTCCTGGTCTTCCAATCTACCTCATTATGGCCCTTGCACCTTTTTTATATCTTCATTATCTCTGTAACACAATATTCTGCACTGCTTGTTGATGTTTGTGCTACCTACTGTACTCATAACAATAAGTGGTGGTGGGGGGCAAGACCATACATGAATTTGAAGGGCAGGATGGGAAATTTAACATCAAGATATTATATAACCGAGGAATGGCAAAAGATAGCAAAGACTGATGTTGTGGCCGACTGGTTCCTGGTGCAATTTACCAATTTACAAATATTAAATGTTTAAGGGTCTTGACCGGAAATGTTACCTATTCCTTCGCTCCTTAGATGCTGCCTCACCCGCTGAGATTCTCCAGTATTTTCGTTTATCTACGAAATATGAAAGGTGTATTGTAGAGATTGTTCTAATGTGAGGTCATCCAATTTGCTAGCAAAAACAGGAAGGCAGATTACTATCTAAATGGTGTCAAGTTGGCAAAAGGGGAAGTACAACGGGATTTAGGGGTCCTTGTTCAGCAGTCAATTAAAGGTACAGGTACCTTGCATGCAGGTACAGCAGGCAGTGAAGAAAGCGAATGGCATGTTGACCTTTATAACAAGAGGAGTTGAGTATAGGAGCAAAGAGGTCCTTCTGCAGTTGTATAGGGACGTAGTGAGACCACACTTGGTGTGCAGTTTTGGTCCCCTAATTTGAGGAAAGACATTCTTGCTATTGAGGGAGTGCAGTGTAGGTTTATAACGTTAATTTCCAGGATGGCGGGACTGTCATATGCTTAGAGAATGGAGTGATTGGGTTTGTATACTCTGGAGTTGAGAAGGATGATAGGGGATCTTATTGATACAAATGAGATTAATAAGGGTTTGGACACACTAGAGGCAGGAAACATGTTCCCGATGTTGGGGGAGTTCAGAACCAGCGGCCACAGTTTAAGAATAAGGGGTAAGCCATTTAGAACGGAGATGAGGAAACACTTTTTCTCACAGAGAGTTGTGAGTCTGTGGAATTCTCTGCCTCAGAGGGCGGTGGAGGCCGGTTCTCTGGATACTTTCAAGAGAGAGCTAGATAGGGCTCTTAAAGATAGCGGAGTCAGGGGATATGTGGAGAAGGCAGGAACGGGGTACTGATTGGGGATGATCAGCCATGATCACATTGAATGGCGGTGCTGGCTCAAAGGGACGAATGGCCTACTCCTGCACCTATTGTCTATTGTCTATAGTCATGGAGTCACAGGGCAGGGAAATGGGTACTTTGGCACGATGAGTTCACGCGAACCATCAAGCTTTCAGGTACACTGTTGCCATTTTTTTCTCTCCATATTCCCATCAACCCTGTGATTTTACCAGTCACTGATGCACTAGGGACAACTTGTAGTAGGCTGATTAACCTACCAACATTAATGTTATTGTTAACTACTGCACGGTGAGTTGATCATTGCTGTCACTGGAGACTGGAGCTGTAGATATAAAAGGTCTTTGTTCAACACAAACATATCTTCTGGAGAATCCATTTGTTCTCTCCCGCCACTCAACCGTGCAGCAATGTTTTATACTTTTTAAACACAGAGACAACAATAAACGATTAACTACCATTTTGATAGCTATAATTTCACATGAGTTTAGATAAGCAACTTTGCAGAATTAAAATCCTGTCCCACAGTACGGGTTCATTCCAAGACCTCTCCCGAGTTTAAAAAAAATCAAACTCATGGTAAGCTCGAAGAATGAACGTAGCGGGTACGTCGGAGCTCGGGGACGTCTCTTAGCGGCTCGTAACGCTAACGGCAGGTACTCGGGAAGACTCGCTAACGGCAGGTAAGCACGGGAAGACTCGTGAAGATTTTTCAACATGTTGAAAAATGTCCACCAGAGCCCCAAGTACCGACGAGTGGCCATTACCGTAAATCTCCGAGTTCGAATCAGGGCAAACTCGGGAGAGCTCTTGGAATGAACTCGTGCCATGGGACAGGGCTTTCAGAGGACAGCTCAACTTGTAGAATACCTTTGAGTATTCAATTGCTGGCAGCTGGTCCAAGTATTCAAAGCACACATCACAGAGAGCCAGAATGTACTACTTTAATTGTTGCATTGGGGATGGCTTCATAGATATCCAAACAGACAGGAAATAAAGTGACGTAACTGGCAAATCCCGTACTACCTATTGAGTGGTTGGAAAATATCTTTGATCATGTGTTAAAACAAGAGATGGCCACTTAAGCATAAGGACCAGAAGTGCAATTTTATAAAACTTTGTTTAGGTTGCATTTGGAGTATTGTGTGCTGTTTTGTTTTCCCTGTTACAGAAAGGATTAGGTGACTTTGGAAGGGATGCAAAATAAATTTGCCAGGAAGCTGCCTGGTTTATAGAGTAACAACTATAAGGCGAATGTGGGCAAACTTGGATTGTTTTCTCTGGTGCATGAGAGGTTTAGGGGCAATTTGATAGAAGAATATAAATTTTTAAGAGGTATAGATAGGGTTGAAGCATCAGAGCGGTGGATATAGGGAAGGGAGACGGGAGAAGTAGGTTAAAGTCCAGGAGGGGGTACAGAAGAGTGTGTGGGAGAGAAGAAATGTTGATGCATGTGGCTTCATGTACATTGGTGCGATCATGTGACTCGGTGACGGTTTGGCCAAATACTTGCACTCAGTCTGCCAAGGCCTAATGGATCTACTGATTGCTAACCATTTTAACTCCCTTTCCCATTCTCATACTGACCTTTCTATCTCCATTGTGAGACTGAGGCCACACGCAAACTGGAGGAACCGCACCCCGTATTCCGTCTGGAAAGCTTACAACCCAACATTACAATTTACAATTTTTTCATTCTAGGTAACTAACCAACCCCTCTCCCATCCCATTATTTCCTCCCCCCCACTATCTCTTTTCCCCATCTCTCCCCTGTGGTCCACCTGGACTCATGCCTATTGCTCCCCTTCCCCTACCCTTCCACTTACATTCCTACCTCTATCTTCACAATTTGCAACTCTTTGATCCTTTTGTCTTTTCATCTCTATCGTTTGTCCAAACATCTGCCTATCAACCCACCTATATCCACTAATTATTTGCTGGGTTTTGTCATGCTCCTCCTCTTATCTCCACCTTTCTTCCCACACCCCCCACCCACCACAACCAGTCTGAAGAAGGGTCGTCACCTGAATCCTTAACTATCCATGTTCTCCAGAGTTGCTGCCTGACCCACTGCGTTACTTTGTATCTTTTTATCCAATTATCTCTTTGCTATCACACTAGTAGTGTTTGTGAGTCCTCACTACATGGAAGTTGTTTTATGTGTGGGGGTGGGGGGGGGGGGGTTTGGGGGAAACGTTTTTAATTATCTTACCTCGACGGAGATGTAACTTTTCCGTATCATATCTCTGTCCGCACTGCAGCCTAACATCGTGGAGCTAGCAGTCCCTTTGCCAGGGATCGACCTCAGAGCTCCACCACGGGAGCACTGTATGAAACCTCAGGACATTTTGGATGTCTGAGATTGTACGGGTGTGTGTGTGAAAGTCCACAACAAAAAGACATGAATGAGTGAAAACCTACCTTTCCCTCTGGAATCCCCTTCTGTCAGTGAGTTGGACTTGGATCCAATAAGGTTATGTGTATTTGTGTGTGGCTACACGTTAATGTAGGTTGACTTAAGTCAATTTCAATATCAGTTTGGTGAATTTTATTTATCAGATTCAGTTTAGAGACTGAGCAAGTAATAGCCTGCCTGGCAATGTGCCAACAAATTATTGACCTCAAGCCCAACAGCTCATAAATCACAGCAGAATTACCACTGCTTCGACAGAAACAACTTTTGTTTGTTCACTACTCTTAATGCTATAAAATGTTCCAACATTGGATAGCTACCCTGCTCATTATTTGTCGTACAATGAACATGCTTCAAATGGGATTGCAATCCTCGCTGTTAGTGCTTTGTGCTGATCAATTTTATTAACAGCCAGAAGAGTGTTGAGAACAGTGACAGTGAGAATATCTAAAGTCCATACAGACAGGACCTATTGTCAGGATCAAACCCAGCTCATAGTAGCTGTCTTGTCACATGACATACTCTCTTTTTATCTCAGATTTGCAGCACCTGCAGTATGTTATTTTTAACGCCTGTGGTTAGATATCATTGCTTGAATTGGACTGGAGAAAATACTCCAGCAGGGTAAGTATCAATTGTACTTCTAACCTCTAGAGCCTTGTAAACAAAATCCTCAAAAACCGTCTTCGCATTATTATCTTTCGAAACACAGAATGAATCAAAGCTGAACTGTCAATCGCAAAGGCAAAATACCACAGATGTTGATAGCATAATATATATATAAATAGAAAATACTGGAAATACTGGAGAAACAGAGCTAACATTTCATCAAACTTTCATCAGAATAGAAACGGCACCATACTGTAAATAATCTTCATGCAGAGGCAAGGAAGGTTTCCCTCAAAGGCACCATCTGTTCTTGTGAATTTCCCACCTTTTTATCTGCAATTTACATCTACAACAAAATAATAAACCTGAAAATTACTTTCCCTCAATGTCAAAGTCAAAAGTTCACATCTGCAATTGGGCTTTTGTGCTACATTAAGAATCCTTGATAAATTAGCCGATCAAAATTTGTCCTGTGAGGTCAACATGACTAAGCATCAACTCGGTTGGTGACTTTCGTTCAGGGAGAACATGTAACAAGTGCCGAAGTGTGCTTCCAACTCATTTATAGCAAATTAGCCAAGGAGTCCCAGGACAACATCCAGCAATCTTCACTGCAAACCTCTGAAGGTAACTTTGACAGCTCACAGAGGATAGTGATTAACAAGACATAGAAATTGCTGAATGTGGCTAACCTTTGACCTACTCTAACTGGACATTGCGGCTATCCTGACCTCTATGGTGGAGTGCCATCCATCATTTCCAAATTCTCCAGGGATGGAGATGAATTTCGCTGAGAGTCCCTAACACTTACACTGGAGAATTTTCTGTCAGAACTTGTACCATGGCATCCATAGCTCCATTAGGTTTGGGACTATGCAAAGGAAGGAAAAACTAAAGCAATTTCTTCTTTTGATTAATTACTATCTGTTTTATGGTTTTATTTAAAATTATTTCAATTGCTTTAGTTGTTCTATTTTAATAATAATAATAATAATAATAATAATAATAATAATAATAATAATAATAACTTTATTACGGACTCAAGGTCCAGACAAGGGGCAACATTACATTAAAAATGCATTGCATATCAAATATCATAAATATATATAAAATCATGGTAAATCACATAAAACATCATAATTTATATATTTAAAAAACCCACAATTCTTAAGTTAAAAATCCAGAGTAAAAGATGATCAATGTTGTACAACGAGACAACGATACCAGTGTTTCCACAGCTGGGATTCGTAGCGTGTAGTGCTAACCCTTATGTTTGTCAAGGTCACAATAAGGGTTGCGATTTATCCTGCAAATGAATTTATACATGTGGTGTCTTACGATAGAAACATAGAAACATAGAAATTAGGTGCAGGAGCAGGCATTCGGCCCTTCGAGCCTTCACCGCCATTCAATATGATCATGGCTGATCATCCAATTCAGTATCCTGTTTCTGCCTTCTCTCCATACCCCCTGATCCCTTCAGCCACAAGGGCCACATCCAACTCCCTCTTAAATATGGCCAACGAACTGGCCTCAACTACCTTCTGTGGCAGAGAATTCCACAGATTCACCACTCTCTGTGTGAAAAACAATTTTCTCATCTCGGTCCTAAAAGACTTCCCCCTTATCCTTAAACTATGACCCCTTGTCCTGGACATCCCCAACATCGGGAACAATCTTCCTGCATCTAGCCTGTCCAACCCCTTAAGAATTTTGTAAGTCTCTATGAGATCACCCCTCAATCTTCGAAATTCCAGCGAGTACAAGCCAAGTCTATCCAGTCTTTCTTCATATGGAAGTCGTGCCATCCCAGGAATCAGTCTGGTGAACCTTCTCTGTACTCCCTCTATGGCAATAATGTCTTTCCTCAGATTAGGAGACCAAAACTGTACGCAATACTCCAGGTGTGGCCTCACCAAGACCCTGTACAACTGTAGTAGAACCTCCCTGCTCTTGTACTCAAATCCTTTTGCTATGAATGCCAACATACTATTCGCTTTCTTCACAGCCTGCTGCACCTGCATGCCTACTTTCAATGACTGGTGTACCATGACACCCAGGTCTCGCTGCATCTCCCCTTTTCCTAATCGGTCACCATTCAAATAATAGTCTACCTTCCTGTTTTTGCCACCAAAGTGGATAACCTCACATTTATCCACATTATACTGCATCTGCCATGCATTTGCCCACTCACCCAGTCTATCCAAGTCATCCTGCAGCCTCCTAGCATCCTCCTCACAGCTAACACTGCCCCCCAGCTTCGTGTCATTCGCAAACTTCGAGATGTTGCATTTAATTCCCTCGTCCAAATCATTAATGTATATTGTAAATAGCTGGGGTCCCAGCACTGAGCCTTGCGGCACCCCACTAGTCACTGTCTGCCATCCTGAAAAGGACCCGTTCACTCCTACTCTTTGCTTCCTGTCTGCCAGCCAGTTCTCTATCCACATCAATACTGAACCACCAATACCGTGTGCTTTAAGTTTGTATACCAATCTCTTGAGTGGGACCTTGTCGAAAGCCTTCTGGAAGTCCAGATACAACACATCCACTGCTTCTCCCTTATACATCCACTGCTTCTCCCTTATACATCCACTGCTTCTCCCTTATAACTTCTAAAGTTAGCTTCTAAAGTACTGACTCCTGCAGCCACAAACATATTACTGGCACTACACCATCTTGGTTGCCTTAGCAGTGTTCTCATGGCATCGTTATTTGCCACCTTTAGTCTCTGCATACTTGTCTTTAAATAGTTCGACCACAGGTGAGCAGTGTAGAGGGGTGTGCAGTATGCTCTAAATAGCGACATCTTCACCACATCTGCACACGCACCAAATTTACGCAAGAGGATATTCGCCTGTATATACAACATGCGTCGTTGCCTATAAATATCCTCATCATCTGTCATTTGTTCTGTAATAATATGCCCTAGATATTTTATCTTATTACAGACACTAAGATTGTTGTCAGACAATTTAAAATCAGGATATTTTAGGCTTTTATCCTCTTTGGTTCTACAGACTATAACAGCACTCTTACTAGCATTATATTTAATGTCATGTTCCTTTAAAATGCTATTTTCTTTTAAAATGCCAATAATCTTATTATTATTATTTTTTTTTTAATTAATTAGATTAGAAGTAATTGTACAAGAATAATGCAATCGACATGAAAGTTATACAATTTTCGTACAGCTTCAGTTTTAACATTAATACATAAATTAGAAAAAAGAGAAAAAAGAATGAAGAAAAAGAAGAAAAATGCAAAAGTGAGAGATGAAAAGACCCCTAAACTACCAAAGAAGTGTGAGAAGAAAAAAGAGAAATTAGAATAAAGGAGATGGAGATATGCCCCACATTATAATTTAAACGTGAAGAATAAAATGAAATACCAGAGCAAAAGGAGGCTTCAGACTTTTGGCTGTTGAGTAGAGTTACTGCTCATGGAAAAAAAGCAGATTTTATGTCTGGATATGGCTGCTTTAACAGTCTGGAGTCGCCTCGCAGAGGGAAGTACTTTAAAGAGTTTGTGGTCAGGGCGGGAGCAGTTTGAATGATCTTCCCTGCTCACTTTCTGGCTGTTGCAGTGTACAGTTAGTAAATGGGGGAAAGGTTTAAGCCAACAACATTCTTGGCTGATCGAGCGATGCGCTGCAGCCTTCAGATGTCATGCTTAGTGACTGAGCCAAACCAGACCATGAAGGAGAAGGTGAGGACAGACTCTATGATGGAAGTATAAAACTGGACCATCAATCCATATCTGCCTGCGACAGATTTCTTCAACTGCTGCAGGAAGTACATCCACTGTTGGGGCTTTTTGGACTGTGGAGTCGATGGTGGCCCCCATTTTAGGTCTCTGGGGATGATGGTTCCAAGGAACTTAAAAGACTCCACAGATGTGACTGTGGTGTTGTTGATGGAGAGTGGGGGGAGGGGGAGCTCTCCTAAAGTCTACAATCAATTCCATGGTCTTGATAGCATTGAGCTTCAGGTTGTTGCCATGGTACCAGGACACTAGTTGTGTCACTTCCTGTCTGTAGGCAGATCCCTCCCCATCCTGAATCAGTCCAATCATGGTTGTGTCATCCTCAAACGTGAGAAGCTTGAAAGAGAAGTCTGTGGAGGTGCAGTCATTGGTGTAGAGAGAGTAAAGGAGAGGGGAGAGAACGCAGCCATGTAGTGCTCCTATGCTGAGGGTCAGCGGGTCCGAGGTGCACTTTCCCAGCCTCACATACTGCTTCCTTTCTGTCAGGAAGTTGGTGATCAACTGACAGAGGCGTTCAGGCAGTCAACTGGGAGAGGGTACACAAAATGCTGGAGAACCTCAGTGGGTGCAGCAGCATCTATGGAGCGAAGGAGATAAGCAGCGTTTTGGGCGGAAACCCTTCTCCAGAGTGATGGGGGGTGGGGGGAGGCAGGGAGAAGAAAGGAAAAAGGAGGAGGAGGAGCCCGAGGGCTGAGGGAGAGGTAGGAAGGGGAGGAGACAGCAAGGGTTAACAGAATTGAGAGAATTCAATGTTCATGCTAAGAGGATGCAGACTCCCCAAGCGGAATGTGAGGTGCTGTTCCTCCAATTTGCGGTGTTGCTCACTCTGGCCATGGAGGAGGCCCAGGACAGAGAGGTTGGATATGGAATGGGAGGGGGAATTGAAGTGCTGAGCCACCGGGAGGTCGGTTTGGTTATAGCGGACCGAGCGGAGGTGTTCGGCGAAACGGTCGACAAGCCTCCGCTTGGTCACACCGATATAGATCAGCTGGCATCTAGAGCAGCGGATGCAATAGATGAGGTTGGAGGAGGTGCAGGTGAACCTCTGTCGGACCTGGAAGGACTGCTTGGGTCCCTGAAAGGAGTGGAGGGGGGAGGTAAAGGGACAAGTGTAGCATCTCTTGCGGTTGCGGTTGCAAGGGAAAGTGCCCGGGGAAGGGGTGGAGCGGGAGGGAAGGGAAGAATTGACAAGGGAGTTGCGGAGGGAGCGGTCTTTGCGGAAGGCGGACAGGGGGGAAGATGGGATGATGTGGCGAGTGGTGGAGTCACGTTGGAGGTGGCGAAACTGGCGGAGGACTATGTTTTGTATGTGCCGGCTGGTGGGGTGAAAGGAGTTGTAGTTGGTGATTTCCTGCATGCTCTTCCATTCTAAAGATGAGTCATTAGCTGAGAACTTGCTGCTCAACTTCTCAGAGTACCTTTCCTTGGCAGCTCTGATTCCTCTTCTCAGCTTGTACTTGGCCTGCCTGTAGAGGTCTGCATCTCCGGTCCTCTAGGTCTCATCTTTGGACTGGCGGAGCTGTCTGAGTTCTGCTGTAAACCAAGGCTTGTCGTTGTTGAACCTGATCCGGGTCCTAGTGGGAATGCAAGTGTGCTTTCAAGGGCTGACATATGATATCACGGTGTCTATATATTCATCGAGGCTTGTGGTTGCTTCCCTGAACACATTGGTATGGTCTGTTTCTAGAGGTCAATTCAGGCCTTGTTTAATTAAACAGACTGAATTCAGCTGACGTAAGTTTGGGTGACTTTTGAGAGTGTGAAGCAAGTGTTCCTGAGTGTAAACACTGGGCCCTTAAGGGCCTGTCCCACTTGCATGCGATTGCATGCGTTTGGCGCGACCAAAACGTGGTCGCTTGAGGCGTACGGGCCGCGCGGGGCCGGACCCACTTAGAAGCACGGAGTTGTGCGGGACTGGTCCCGACATCGCGCGGGGCTCCGAAAATCTGACAGTGTCCGAAACCTTCGCGCGCCAACGGCCTGTCAGCACACAGGCGCATTGCGGACGTACGCAGCGTCTTGATGGCGTACGCCTAGCGTGTGGCGTTGCGCGATGACATCACCGCCCGGCATGGTGTTGCGTGATGATGTCGCCGCCCGACGCCGTGCGACGCCCAAATTCAGTCGGCCCGCCTCCTGCCCAGCTGATTGGTAATTCTGACGCAAATGACATCACGCGCGAACTTAGCACGTACTTAGCGCGAACTTAGCATGAACTCCTCATCCGTTTGGTCATGCCAAACGCATGCAATCGCATGCAAGTGGGACAGGCCCTACATTCCAAGCACTCATCATATAACATAGACCACTCTCCAGATAATTATTTAGACTCGTGTTCTCCGGATCTCAAACTTGCACCCACCTAGGGTATTGGGTTTTGACCTCATGCACTCGCAATGACAAAATTCTACTCCAAGCATGACTAGCCTGAATCTCCTTCTCATCGTAGTATAATGAAGATGCCTCATAATGGATTTTGGGAGGTTATTCAGTCCCTCAGCTTCTTCATTGGATTAAATGATTTATATCTTAATTCCATCTTCCTGCCTTGGTTCTGTGATTCCCAATACACTTCCAACCGAGAAAATCTATCAATCTCTGTCTTGAAATCTCTATTTGAACCCCTTGCTCTATGGATTTTCTTGCTGAATATTTGTCACTTGCTACAGCACTGCACTTGCTTTTAAATTCTGCATGAACTGTGTTACGGAACATCACTATAAAAATGTACATGGCTTCTTTGGGACTGTTCTTTTATGGATGAGTGAATTTCTTCTTCTTGTTTAAACCCACAATCTAATGGACGGCTAATAAATCTCATCCCACACTTGGGACGACAATCGGCAATCTTGTCCATCTGGCTCCACAGGACACGAGAAGGCAAGTATTCATCATCGCCTTGAGCAATGATTAACTTATTTTCCATACCTTTATCTATCGGGAGAATTTACAGAATTTGGGATCATTAGCAACAAATACACAGTGGAACAGAAATTTGAATAGTCTTGGATGCCTTGGGTTGATACGTTCTCTAATAAACTATTTATGGCAGTGCGGGGTATGATATATGAATTCCAGCCTGCATACTATTGCAATGCTTTATGAAGAGTTCCAGCATGTTTCACACACATTCTGCTGAATTATTTAACAAAGGGACAAAATAATGGGTTTTGGAATATTGGCAGGGATTTTGCTTTGCAGATAACAGTAATGGTATCAAGGAATAAATCAGTCAACAACTTACATCAATGCCATGTCACTATTATTCCTGTGCAGTTCTGTTCCACGTTCTCAACGCAGGAAAATTGAAATTGTGGTCTGAATTCCTCATCTCCAAAACAGACATAACTGCATTGGACAATGAAAGTGTACATCCACCGAGGATTCTGGAGAAAGTGAGAGCACTTCCAATCAAACATGCCATTTTAATGATATGGCAAGAATTGCGATTTTCCTTGACCTACAAATGTGGGTCTATAAAGGCGAGGTCTTGTTCCTTCAGATTTAATTATTTCTGGAGCTTAAATTTATGCTTTTTGTTTATGATTGCTTAACATCCCACTCTTTACTTCCCTTTATTTATTTTCCTTTCTGCCAACAATTGTACTGATTTAAATATTCTGCCTAAAATTTCCTGTTTAGGAATCAGTGTAGCTCCGTGAGAATTCCTCAATCTGATTAATTAAAAAGTCTCCATGTTTCGCACCTGTTCTCACATGTGACAAGTCTCCTTTTTTTTCCAGCCCTGCACTGAACATGATCACATGCTCCTGAGCACGTTCGATTGTCATTTCATTACCAGTTTTTTGAAGAAGTAGTCAAGGCATCAGAATCCACATTGACTATTGCTTACTAGCTTGTGGAGGTTATTGTGTGGTGGGTGGAGGGTAATTGGAATGAGGCCAGAGGAATTAGAGGAGGCTAGTATAACAACAACATTTAAAAGACATTTGGACAGATATGGATTGAAAGTAGATAGGCCAAATGCAGGTCAAAGGAATTATCTTATTTGGCATCTTGGTCAGCACGGATGAGTTGGGTTGAAGGTACTGTTGTCATGCTGTACAACTAATACTTTATAACACTCCTCCCTTGTTGGGAAGAGCTGGTGACCAACTCCTCTCCTCTCAATTTTTCCTCTAACCTTGGATCAAGTCCAATACTGTTTGCCCCAACTCCTTCACAATAATGGGCTGTTTTGGATGGAAGTCCATTTCATTTTCTGCGATATCCTTGGTTATATTTGAGATACCATTGAAGTTGGTGATCTGCTTAACGTGTTGCTCAGAATGTTTAATCTGGTGTGCACAATCCTCAGTTGTAGGCCACAACCTCAGCCAGTGAGCTGTGCCTAACTCTCAGACTTCTGTCACTAAGCTAGGATTCAGTTTCCATGGGGGATATTTGAGTTTGAAATCTTGATCAATTGGTCTTAGTTGGTGCCTGTTGTGCCATCTCTGATACTCGGTACCATTCAAGCGTCTGTGTCACAAAGGTCAACCAACAGTTGAAAAGCTAGAGCCCTGACGCCCTGACAGCGCATACAGTGGAAGTACTGCGCTGTCCAAGGTGCAGCTTTCAAAGATGGTGTTGCCCTGAACCAGCAATTTGAGATGTTCTGAAAGACATGATGCAAATATATGCTCTTCTCTAGCTAGTCTGGTGCTAAAACGTTTGGTGGCCAGTCTGCTTACCATGAGATCTTTTTTGCTTTCCCTTGCACTTCTGATAATTAATTAGCATCACCTTGCATTCGTTGCATCCACTCCACATCCCTTAAAGTTCCCTCAGTGCACCTTCCCATTCCGATTCACTTTGTTCTTTGGTCCAGGTAGGGTTGCAAATCGTTTCCTCTGAGTTTGTAGGTTCGGGAAATGCATTTAGCTCAACTCCTGTGGCTTATAGTCACTTGTTACCATGGCACGTGGCACAGCCCCCCAGGACAGACAGACATTAAGATGCTTTCGGACAATCTGAAGCCAACATCAAAAACGGGAATAATTGTTCGCAGTTCTTGGTCTTTTTTTGACTGCAAATCAGTAGCCTAAAGCCAAAGAGGAATGTCATCATCACTCCTGGTATTGGGGGAAGGCTTCCATTCAGATACAAAGGCATTTATGGTCACAATATGTGTTTGTCATTTTATTTACTTCAATTTTAACCATAGATTCACAGTCTAATTATACAATGGAAGAGGACCATTCAGCCAACTGAACCAATGCCAACACACTGCAACAAAAAAATTAGTCTGTTCCTCCACCTTGGTCTTTACATAATGTCTCATGTCTATCATCTGCCTTTGAAAGTCACCATTTAATCTGCTCCTTACTCTTTTAGGCAATGAATTCCTGATAATAATTTCCTGTTGCCTGAAAATAGACTTTGCCTCTGGTCCTCTTTTGCCAATCAATTGCAAACATTGGGTGTTGGCCTCCCGTTAACTAACATGCTTTATCCTTGCTCACCGCATCCAGACCCTCCATGGTTCCGAACACATAGAGTGATACAGTGTGGAAACAAGCCCTTCGGCCCAACTTTCCCACACTTGCAACTTTAACATGTCCCAGCTACACTCGTCCCACCTGCCTGCGTTTGGACCATATCCCTCCAAACTTCCCTCAATTCACAACTGAATGTGCCAATCTCAATTTCCCAGTCCTTCCACGAGACAGGCACAGTGGCACAGCTGGTAGGACCATTGCGTTACAGCACCTTAGGCCTTAGTTCAATGCTGAACTTGTGTGCAGTCTGTGTGGCATTTGCTCACTCTCCCAGTGACTGCATGGGTTTCTGCTGGGTGCTCCAGTTTCCTCCCACACCCCAAAAACAGGGGAAGCCTGTAGGTTAACTCACCTCTGTACGTAGCCATTGGTGTGCAGGTGAGTGATAGAATCTTGGGTAGGTTGATGAGAATGTGGGGAGAATCACATGGAAATTGTTTAAATGGTTTATGATTCGCACAGGCTCAATGAGTTGAAGGGACTGTTGCTGAGTTGTATCTCGCTTGGAAAAGTCATTCACCAGTTTTTCATTCTAGTGATGCGCTGGGACTTGCTGACTGTGGCAAAGACCACTTGTTTCTATTTCAGTTCTTCAGCATCAGTGTTTATTTGGAAGGAATGTTTTTGCTTGGTTCCAAAACATGCCATGGGATCATTACATATGCTTGAGAGAGAACTTGGGTATAATTTTGGTTCCAAAAGATGGTGCCTCTTACGGAGCAGACATCCCTCAGTTCTGCACGACAGCAACTATCTGGAGCATGCGCTCAACTTATCTGAAAGAGGTTTTAAACTTCCACCATATGACTTTGGCCAGATTTCAACTCATGGTGGCTACCTCCAGAACAATGCATAACCACCAGGACCAGGACTATGAAATGGATGAACTCATAGCTCAAATGCTGGCAGCTGTACCTGCTCCTACTATATACTGCTCCAATTCTGCACAGTTCTTAAATGAAAATGCTGCTTTAAGAGGTTGAACCAATTGCAGGCATTATTTTAGAAGCAGTATTTTAATGGTCTGAAATGACACGGATCAGATAACAAGTTTGTGAGCTCTTTTTATCTGATATTTCTAATGAACAAACAATCATTTTTCTATATAGATTTATTGGTCTCTTTCTTGGCAAATGGAGCTTCAGATCCCAGAAATAGCACAAAATAAATCAAGTGGTAGGAATCATGTCAGAATAGGATGTTCAGTCCAGGCAATTCTGTGCATCTTAAGACTGGCAATTATCAAATGTTAGTGCTGTAATATTAATTATACTCTGGAAAAGCAGCTTCGCATTTAATCGGTATAATACACATTAGGATGCAAATGGACAAACAAAAAGGAATAATGCTGATCATCATCAGCACACCTTTTAGCACTAATAAAGTTAATAGACAGATTTAAGATAGATGAGAGGAAAGATGTTTTCCCTTTTGCAATAATATTTTGAAATGGTCTTCAACTGCACCTTTTCAAACCTTCAAATCTAGCCCATTCATCATTGTGCAGGATGCTAATGTACCATTAAAAATTTGTTCTTATCTTTAGAAGTACAGCTTGTGGCAGGTGCTGTGTGCAATCCATATCTGTTTCATGCACTATTAAACATCCCATCAATCCATAATAGCCTCTAAATGCTTCCCATTGCCATTTTGCTTTGGATTCCTAAGGACATTGCCTGCTGAGACACGCTGTCCGCTGTGAATCTGTGTGCAGTTGACTGGTGAAATAAATTGGGATTGGCCTTACTGTTGGGTAATATTTCTCCAGGGAACCAGCACTTTTGTTTTTCAGCTCACATCTGACGTCCAAGCAATGGCAGCTTAACCACTGACCACATCCCGTAACTGAATGATAGAATGATAAATTCACGGTGCATAAAGCGAACCATTTGGTCCATTGTACCTGGGCCTGGGCCTTCAACACACACCTGCCCTTTCCCCATAGATTGCTTGTAAATAAAGCTAAAAGTATGTAAAACGTTTATTTGGGATCAGATTCAGCGATCTGTCATGAATCAATTTTTTTGAACAAATTAGCTAATTGTTTCCAGTAGTTTTGCATTTTCTTTTTTTTGTAAATATATTTTGATGCAATGGAAAAATTCAGCCAAATTCTTGGAATATAAGAGAGTTGTACATCATTTCACCACTCCACACTAATTTCTGTTCAAGAATCATAACCTTTGGCTCTCTGCCAGGTTGTCCTTCTTTCAACCTCTCTTTGTCTGTGTCTCTTTATCTTTTGTTCTTCTCCCTGTGCCTGTTGCTCTGCTCTCGGTCTGTCTTTCTCTGGCTCTCCGTAACTTTGCTCTCTCTGCCTCACTTTCTTTGTGTCTTTATCTGTAGTTCATAAGTTCATAAGTCATAGAAGCAGAATTAGGCCGTTCGACCCATCGTGTTTACTCCAGCATTCAATATGGTTTGTCTATTTTTCCCTCTCAACCTCATTCTCCTACCTTCTCCCTGTAACATTTCACACCCTGAAGGGCCTGTTCCACCAGCATGCGACTCCATGCGGCAAGCGCGACCTAACGTGGTCGCTTGAGCCATCCGGCCTCGCGGGGCCGGTCCCACTTCGATCGCCAGAGCCATATGGAGTTGCGCGGCGCTCCGAAAAACTGACCGTGTTCAAAATTCCGCATGGCAACGGCCTGTCGGCCCGCAGCCGCCTCGACACTGCATGCACCCCCTCGACGTCGTGCCCCCATTTCCCTCTCTGTGTGCCTCCGTGTCCCTCTCTGTGTGCCTCCGTGTCCCTCTCTGTGCCCCTCTCTGTGTGCCTCCATGACCCTCTCTGTGTGTGCCCCTCTCTGTGTGTGCCTCCGTGTCTCTCTCTGTGTGCCTCCGTGACCCTCTCTGTGTGCCTCCGTGTCTCTCTCTGTGCGCCTCTGTGATCCTCTCTGTGTGTGCCTCTGTGTCCCTCTCTGTCCTTGCGAACTTACCGCGGACTTCGCTCCATCTTCGCACCACTCACCCGACCTCCACACGGGCCCCGCTTCTGGTTTGGTCGCGCTTGCCGCATGCAGGTCGCATGCTCTTGGGACAGGCCCTTTACTAATCAAGGACCTGTTAATCTCTGCTTTACAAAATGCCCAATGACACCCTCCACAGCTGTCTGTGGAAATGAATTCCACAGATTCACCACACTCTGAAGAATTTCCTCCTCATCTCCTTCTGAAAGGTACGTCCTTTTATTCTGAAGCTGCAACCTTTGGTTCTAAACCTTCCCTCTAATGGAAACATCTTCTCACATCCACTCTATCCCTCTATTAACTATTTGGTATGTTTCAATGAGGTCCTCACTTATCCTTCTAAACTCCAGCGAGTACCTAGCTATCTACTTCTGATATTTTTTTTATCAAAGTTAAGTGAAAGTACGCATATTTTCTCAGTTAAAATGATAGGCTAAATATATGCAAGTTGCTTGTTGATAACAGAAAGTGTCACTGTTATAGCATAAATTATAATAATGGTATTTTAGATCCATTCCGGTTACTCATCACAACATAAATTTCTGGAATAAAGAAACTTACCAGCAAAATATTGAAGTGCAAGTTTGTGCCAGAGATTACCTCAGCAATATGTCCATGGGTGGGGGGGGGGGGGTTAATCTTTACACTTCGAGGAGTTGCTTGTTAATTAATGTAAACAGATGAAGCAGAATACTGGCTATGGTTATGGAACCTAACAGTGAGCGGGAAGAATGGAATTTCCTTAATGAGCGGGAAGAATGTGACATCTGATCCAGTCACATAGAATTAGAAGAAGAGTAGTTGACTTCTCCCCGGTGCCCTGGGCAATATGTATTGCTCTTTTCCCCAAATGAGATTATTTTGCCATTATTGCATGGATTTTTATGGGACCTTGCTGTGCACAATCTGAATGCTGCATTTGCTACAGTATGATAGTATTTATTTGGCTGTAGAGCATTTTGAGATTTGTTGCATTCATAGAATGCAATTGCATTGGAGAGTGTAGAGATTTATGATGAGGTTTAGTTATGAGGAAAGATTGGTTGAGATAGAATTATATCAGTTGCAACATGCTGAGCGAGGGTTTCATTGAGGTGTGCAAAAGTATGAACAAGGAGCATAGAACAGTATAGCGCAGGAACAGGACCTTCTGCCCATAATGTCCATGCTGAACATTGTTGATGCCAAGTTTCACTAATCTCTTCTGCCTGACATTAGCTGTACCCCATCATTCTCTGTAAATCAATGCAAATCAAACTTAAATGGTATTATCATATCTGCCTCCATCACCACGCCAGGCAGTGCATTTCAGGCATTCACCTCTCTCAATATAAAACACTTGCCCTGCACATCTTAAAATTTCCCAGTTATGGCCATGAAGCCATGACATTTCCACCCTGGGATAAAGGTTTCCGACTCTTTACCCTATCTGCGCCTCTTGAAATGTCCAGAAAACATGCTCAGGAATGAATTCATTCCTCACGCAGTGTGATCAATAATCATGGAACAGCAATTCAAAATAATGAGAAGGATTAGAAAGGAATTGCAGAAACGATTTTCACTCAAAGAGCAGTGAGGGGTCCAGCAGTACTGCCTTAAAGAATTGTAGATTGATAAACCCTCGTTGTTTTTCAAAAGTATGTGATCGAGCTCTTGTTGTGTACTGTAACCAACAGATCATGAACTGTGGAATGGTATTTATGATAGGCTGAATGAACACATTCTATGTTATATAGTTTTACGATACAGAAACAAGTTATGTTCGCTTCTGCAGTAACTAATATAATTGCCTAATCCTCGTGTACAGCCAATAGCCCTTGTTCGTCATTGATGTCTATAGTATGTGGATATTATTTATGAAGCTATAAATGTTGCCAAATGTTTCACTGATTAAGACTATTATAAACCAGTAAGTCTTGTGTAAATATTTAATAAACATCTATCCTCTCAGTGGACGCTTATAAAAGATTCAAAATGGTTAGGTTGTCAGCACACAGAGGGACTGTACATTATAAACCAGACTGTTGGCAGTCTTAAATAACATGATGCAGTACCCGCAATGTGATGACAACATTCAGTAAAAAGGAAATATTGCTGAAAAAATGCAGCAATTGTAAAGACAATGGATTTTGATGGCTTCCATCAAAATTGATAAAACAAATCCAGACAGCGCCTGATAAGGGCTAAAGGCAATTTGCCTGCATTTGGTATTGGTTCAATAAAGACCTTGAAGCAAAATGTTCTATTTCGACTTTTGAGCCACTGACAGTGAGCTTTCAACATTTCCCTTTTATGTGCCATTTTTTTCTTTCTTCTTTGATACACAGCTTGCCATTGGAAACCTATCAGAAACACAATCAGAATTACAAACTCTCTAGAGTTTCGAAGAATGAGAGGTGATCTTATTGAAACATACAAAAGTCTTAAAGGCTTCACAGGCTAAATGCAAAGTTGATGTTTCCCTATGTTTAGGTTTAGGCTGAATGAAATGTTTAGGAAGGAACTGCAGATGCTGGTTTTAGCTTGCGTTTATTAGAGTTACATGTGCCGAGGTACAGCAAAAAAACGATTTTTTGCGTGCTATCGAACCAAATCAGAAAACAGCGTACAAAATGACAATCAAGCCAAACTCAAGTACAATAGGTAGACCCGAATATAGTTCACAGTATTGTAGGGCACCCATTCTACTGACAAAGTCTAATGCCTGCAATGGGGTGCAGGTGAATCAACAGTACCCTAGCTTATGGAGGACTATTCAGAAGTCTGATAACAGAGGGAAATAAGTTTTTCCTGAGTCTGGTGGTGCATGTTTTCAAGCTCCTGTATCTTCTGATCAACAGGTGCAGGGAGAAGTAGGAAAGACTGAGATGGGACAACTCTTTGACTCTGTTGGCTGATTTCCACTCTCACACAGAGAGTGGTGAGTCTCTGGAACTCTCTGCCACAGAGGGTAGTTGAGGCCAGTTCATTGGCTATATTTAAGAGTGAGTTGGATGTGGCCCTTGTGGCTAAGGGGATCAGAGGGTATGGAGAGAAGGCAGGTACGGGATACTGAGTTGGATGATCAGCCATGATCATATTGAATGGCGGTGCAGGCTCGAAGGGCTGAATGGCCTACTCCTGCACCTAATTTCTATGTTTCTATGTTTCTGAGGCAAAGTGAAGTGCAGATGGAATCTTAGACTTAGATTCCTTTACTGTCATTCAGACCTTTTGGTCTGAACGAAATTTGTTACCTTGCAGTCATAACATAGACATATCCAACATCCGTATGGGAAACTGCTAGAGTCAATATTAAAAATGGAAACACATAATGAAAAACACATGTCCTGAACAATTTATATTTAACTAGTAAAGTGGAATCTGATCTGTGTCAGATTGAGCACCGAGCTAACACGGTCCTTTTCTACAAGTGGGGTGCCGCAAGGCTTCTGCAACTTCTTGCAATCCTGGGCAGAGCTGTTCCTGGGTGAGTTGCAAATGGCAGATGCAAGCTGGATACTATATTTGAAACCGTGTATTGAGGAAAAGGAGAGATGACATTATGTTTAGGCATCTATGGATAAAGCTTTTGTAAAAGTTTGCAAGAGTCAAGGTCTTGGAGGTACACGTATTGCGTAAGTTTTGGTCTCCTAATCTGAGAAAGACATTTTGCCATAGATGGAGTATCAAGAAGTTTCACCAGCTGATCCTGGATGGCAGGGAGACTGGTAGAGCTTGGGCTTGTTACTCTGGAATTATAATATTGGACTTTACAAAATTCTTAAGGGGTGGACAGGCTAAGAATGCAGGAAGATTGTTCGATGTTGGCTGTTAAAGGAAAAGGGGGAAGTCTTTTAGGACCAAAATGAGAAAATGTTTTTCACACAGAGGTTGGTCTGTGAAATTCTCTGCACTGATTGTTGGGTAGTTGGATGATAGGGGTTGGGAGAGAAGGCAGTACAGGATACTGAGTTGGCAAGACCATGAATGGCGGTGGCACGAAGGCCGAAGCTCTTGCACCTAATTTCTATGTTTCTATGTTTCTATTTCCACTTTAGCACCTTGATGCTGATTGAGGCATGAACTCCTACACGCTTCCTGAGGTCGATAACTGGCTCCTTCATCTTGTTAATATTGAGGGAGAAGTTATTTATTGACACCATGTCACAAAGTTCTCTCTCCCCGTCCTATACTCCATCTCATCATTGTTCATCATCCACCTCATGACAGTGGTGTCATCTGCAAACTTGTGGTTGGAATTAGAGCTGAATTTGGCAAAACAGTCGTGAGCGTATAGGGGGTATAGTAGGGGACTGAGAATAATTTCTTCTCGGGCAATGGTGTTGAGAATGTTTATGGATGAGGTGTTGTTACCTCACAGATTGTGGTGTTACCTCACAGATTGTGGTCTGTGGGTCAGGAAGGCCAGGATACAGTGGAGAGAGGGGGGGGGGGGGGGGGGGGTTATCATTCCTAGGTCCAAGTTGGGAGATGAGTTTGGATGGGATTATGATGTTGAACGTGGAGACCTTGATAAATAGGAGTCTAAAATAGGTGCCCTTTGTTACCTAGACAAGGTGTGTTTCAGAAAGACGTTCGGACCAGGGAAATGGCTATTGCTGTGGACTTCTTGTAACTGTAGGCAAACTGCAGTGGATCAAGGCTGGCTGAGAGGCTGGTGTTAATGAGCACCATCACCAGTCTCTCAATGCACTTCATGATGGTAGATATCAGAGCCACTGATGGTAGAGCATGCTACTTTACTATTTTTTGGCACCTTGATGAGGGTGGTCCTCTTGAAGTAATTGGGGACCTAGAATGGAGTAGTGAGAGGATAAAAAAGTGTGAATACCTCTGCCAGCTGGTCCTGAGGATGTATCCAGGGACTCTATCAGGGTCAGAAGCTTTCTGCAGATTTACTCTCAGTAATGCTGATCTTATGTCTGCCACAGTAACCGTTGCCACAGGTGCTCCCGAGACTGGTGGGGCGGGTGCTGTTCTTCAATCGACCTTCAGTTCAAAATGATCATAGAATGCATTGAGCTCATCAGGGAGGGACCCAGTAGGCCATTGAAACAGCCCGCCTTTGCTTTGTAGCCCATTATGGATTCAAGTCTGCAGGATGCCTAGAACCAAAGGGGCATAGATGCAAAATAAGAGGTATGCCATTCAGGATTGAGATGGGAAGAGATTCCTTCTCCCAGAGGATTGTAAATATTTGGAGTTCTTTACTCTAGAAGGACATGGATCCTGATATATTCAAGACAATAACATAGATTTCAGATATTAAGAGAAAAGATGGAAATAGCTTTGTGCAGAAAAAGTGCTGAAAAGGCAAACGATGACTCCTGAGCTCACAGTGTAGAGCATACATGAGCAGTTATAGAGTAATATAGCGTAGAAACAGGCCTTTCAGCCCAACTTGCCCATGCTGACCAACATGCCCCATCTACACTAGTCCCATCTGCCTGCATTTGGCCCATATCACTCTAAGCCCATCCTATCCATGTACCTGTCCAAATGTTTCTCAAACATTGTGATAATACCTGCCTCAACTACCTTTCCTGACAGCTTTTTCCTTACAACCACCATCCTTTGTGTAAAAATGTTACCTCTCAATTTCCTATTAAATCTTTCCTCCCTCACCTTAAATCCATGTCCTCTGGTTCTCGATTCCACTACTCTGTGCATTTACCCTATCTATTCCTCTCATGATTTTGTAGGAGGCGTGCTCCTGCTTCTATTTCTTACCTTCTAATGTAGACACAAGAACAGGCCATTCAGCTTCTCAAGCCTATTCTGTTTGCAACAGATTTTTGACCTGACTCTAAATACCTAGCTCTTTCTCATATGTGTTGTTAATGTGCATTGATCAGATAATGATAGCAAATGGACTGCTATCGGCTGCTGTTTCCAAATCTGGCCACATTTCACATCTTGTAGCATTTTCTAACTTCATTCTGAAAGATTATGTATGGTTTGGCAACAGCCTAATCCACTGAATTATAAAGCTGAGGTTTCATGTTTTGCTCTGGAGACAAGAGCATGTTAACCGCATAATAGCTTTTGCCATGACCTCACTTTGTTTCACTCTCAAATTCAGAAATGCAGCATAGAAGAATTCCATTGAGCTCTCGTTGCCCATGTGATTCTTTGGAAGGGCTACATAGCACAGTCTCTTTCTTTATCGGCTGTGTGTTACTGAGTCCTTTCTTCAGATTATCAGATTCTGCTTTTGGGTCTTAATCCATAACTTTGACCTCTGAATTCCAACCTCTTACTCGATTGCAATACTGAGGGAATCCTGTTGTGATGGGATGCAGGATTTGAAAGACATGGCACCAAGGCTCATGGGTAGTATAGTGGCACGGCTGATGAAAGTATTGCCTGATAGCACCAACAACCTGGGTTCAATTCTGATGTCAGGTGCTGTCCGTGTGGAGTTTGCGTGATCTCCCTGTGACTGCATGGGTCTCCCATGGGTGCTCCTGTTACCTTCCACATCCAAATATATTCAGGTGGGTAAGTGAATTGCCAGCTGTAAATTGCCCCCATTGTGTAGCTGAATGGTAGAAAATGGGAGGGTTGATGTGAATGTGAGGGAAATAAAGTGAGTTATGGCGGAATTAGGATAAGAATGGGTGTGCGAATTTTGGCATAGAATTTATGACCGGTTTCCATGCGAAGATAGACTCAAAATGATGGAGTAACTCCACGGGGCAGGCAGCAGCTTCCGTATCTATACACTTACTTATCTATGTACCTCCCAGTCACCTGACATCAGTCTGAAGAAGGATCTTGACCCGAAACGTCACCCATTCCTTCTTTATTCCTTCATACACAACATGTTTCCATGCTGTACCTTTCTCTGACTATGACACTTTTCTCTCGGTGGAGTTTAACAGATGCTGTGGTGCTATGTTGGATAGGAGCATGAGTGATAATGTCTGATAAGCCCATGTTTATCCATTAATATCATTAAATATATTATGCAGTAAACCCTCATTATAACAGACCATGGGGGTGGGGGGGGGGGGGGGTAGGGGCAGAATGGTGTCTGTTATTGCCAATCGTCCACTATAACCGAGTAAGGTATTATCATTGTATATTGTTGAAACGAAGAACAGCTGATGATAGTTGATACACAAAAGGTTGCAAAGTGCTGGAGTAACCCAGCGGGTCAGGCAGCATGACTGGTGAACATGAATAGGTGACATCGGGAACCTTCTTCAGACTGACTCAGTCTGCTGAGTTACTCCAGCACTCTGTGTTGTTTCACCTTAAAACCAGGCACCGATGCCTAGTTTTTCAGGCTGCTGCCGACAACAGGACGTGCTCGGTCACGGTGTGGCTCCCTCCCCTCTCACCAGCTACCGGTTCTTCCTGTCGGCTTTGTCCACTCCCTGGTCCATCACCACCTCCTCCTCCTTCTGACATATTCCAAGATGGAGTATGTCGATGACTCCAGAGGAGATTGAGGTGGAAGTGGAGGTGGAGGTGGCGATGGAGGTGGGAGGGGGGGGGGAGGGGGGGGGGAGGGGGGAAGAGGCCGAATGAACAGAGCAACGGGAGAAGGAGGAGGAAGTGGTGGTGGAGCGGGGAGTGGACAAAGCGAAGGCCAACAAGAAAAAGCAGTAGCAGGTGAGAGGGGAAGGATCCCCATGGTGACTGAGCGTTACCTGTCAGTGGTGGTGGTCTGAAGAAATTGCTATCCCCAGAGGTTACAGCGTGAACTGCAACAACAGTTGCTCAAACCGGACCGTGTGGTGGGTGATGAAGGGCTCGTGAGCCAGAGATGGCATTGGAAGCCAGGGTTTTAAGCGGTTGGTTGTGTCGGCAGGTCCGTCTGTTATGTCTGAAATCCGTTATGAAGGGGCCCGTGAAAAGGGGGTTTACTATAATTGTATCTTTCTGCTCTCAAAAGCTTGCTGTGTGCCGATGAGCTCCATGTTTTCCAGAGATGCTGCTTGACCCATCACTTCCCCACTTTGTGTCTTTTTTGTAAACCAGCATCTACAGTTCCTTGTTTCCACAATATGTTGTGAGGCTTCAGACCGGACTAAAAGTCTTTTGTCAATACAAGTGCACAATGCTGGTTGTATCGGCAGGTCCGTCTGTTATGCACAATATAAAAGTGGATAAGTCTCCAGGTCCTGACCGGGTATTCCCTAGGACATTGAGGGAAGTTAGTGTAGAAATAGCAGGAGCTATGACAGAAATATTTCAAATGTCATTAGAAACGGGAATAGTGCCGGAGGATTGGCGTACTGCGCATGTTGTTCCATTGTTTAAAAAGGGTTCAAAGAATAAACCTAGCAATAATAGACCTGTTAGTTTGACGTCAGTGGTGGGCAAATTAATGGAAAGGATACTTAGAGATAATATATATAAGCAACTGGATAAAAAGGGTCTGATCAGGAACAGTCAACATGGATTTGTGCCTGGAAGGTCATGTTTGACAAACCTTCTTGAATTTTTTGAAGAGGTTACTAGGGAAATTGATGAGGGTAAAGCAGTGGATGTTGTCTATATGGATGTTCAGTAAGGCCTTTTGATAAGGTTCCCCATGGAAGGTTGGTTAAGAAGGTGCAATCTTTGGGTGTTAATGACGGAGTAGCAAGAATGGATTCAACAGTGGCTGAATGGGAGATGTCAGAGAGTAATGGTGGATGGCTGTTTGTCAGGTTGGAAGCCGGTGACCAGTGGGGTGCCTCAGGGATCTGTGTTGGGTCCACTGATTTGTTTGTCATGAACATCAATGATCTGGATGATGGGGTGGAAATTGGATAAGTAAGTATGCAGATGATACTAAGATAGGTGGTGGTGGATAATGAAGTAGATTTTCAAAGTCTACAGAGAATTTGGGCCGATTTGAAAAAAGTGGGCTGAAAGATGCAGATGGAATTTAATGCTGATAAGTGTGAAGTGCTACATCTTGGCAGGACAAATCAAAATAGGACGTACATGGTAAATGGTAGGGAATTGAGGAATACTGTGGAACAGAGGGATCTAGGAATAACTGTGCATGGTTCCCTGAAGGTGGAATCGCATGTAGATAGGGTGGTAAAGAAAGCTTTTGGTTTGCTGGCCTTTATAAATCAGTGTATTGAATATAGGAGTAGGGAAGTAATGTTAAAATTGTACAAGGCATTGGTAAGACCAATTCTGGAGTATGGTGTACAATTTTGGTCACCTAATTATAGGAAGGATGTCAACAAAATAGAGACAGTACAGAGGAGATTTACTAGAATGTTGCCTGGGTTCCAGCAACTAAGTTACAGAGAAAGGTTGAACAAGTTAGGTCTTTATTCTTTGGAGCGCAGAAGGTTAAGGGGGGACTTGATTGAGGTCTTTAAAATGATGAAAGGGATTGACAGAGTTGACGTGGATAAGCTTTTCCCATTGAGGGTAGGGAAGATTCAACCAAGAGGGCATGACATGAGAATTAAGGGACAGAAGTTTAGGGGTAACATGAGGGGGAACATCTTTACTCAGAGAGTGGTGGCTGTGTGGAATGAGCTTCCAGCAGAAGTGGTGGAGGCAGGATCGATTTTAACATTTGAAAGTAAAGTGGATAGGTATATGGACGGGAAGGGAATGGAGGGGTATGGTCTGAGTGCAGGTAGATGGGACTAGGGGAAAACAAATGGTCGGCACGGACTGGAAGGGCCGAGAGGGCCTGTTTCCGTGCTGTAATTGTTATATGGTTATATGGTTATATGCTGGGACATCAATAAATCGTAAATGTGGACATATTTCTCCCATGGGGTGATTTTTCTTCCACACAGTAACTTCATCTGGCTTCCTGAATATGCAGAGAATCTAGAGCAAATTCACTTGAATGTGATCATGAACTACTAATTCATTTTGTATAGAAATACTAATTCACTCAGTATAATAATAAAAGAGAAGTAGTACAACGTAGCAAAGATGAGCGGGAAGCAAGGGGATTGGGTAATGTTTAAAGAGCAACAGAAGATAACTAAAAAAGCAATACGGGGAGAAAAGATGAGGTACGACGGTAAGCTAGCCAAGAATATAAAGGAGGATAGTAAAAGCTTCTTTAGGTATGTGAAAAGGAAAAAAATAATTAAGATTATAGTTGGACCCCTAAAGACTGAAAAGGGTGAATCTATAAAAGATGAAATAGCCACACATTTGGATAGCAGTAACAGGATCGGATCGAGTCAGCATGGATTTACGAAGGGGAAATCATGCTTGACTAATCTTCTGGGATTTTTTGAGGATGTAACCAGGAAAATGGACAAGGGAGAGCCAGTGGATGTAGTGTACCTGGACTATCATAAAGCATTTGATAAGGTCCCACATAGGAGATTAGTGGGCAAAATTAGGTTACATGGTATTGGGGTTAGAGTGCTGACATGGATAGAAAATTGGTTGGCAGACAGGAAACATAGAGTAGGGATTAACGGGTCCCTTTCAGAATGGCAGGCAGTGACTAGTGGGGTACTGCAAGGCTCGGTGCTGGGACCGCCGCTATTTACAATATACATCAATGATTTAGATGAAAGGCATTCAAAGCAACATTAGCAAATCTGCAGATGACACAAAGGTCGGTGCCAGTGTGAACTGTTAGGAGGATGCTATAAGAATGCTGGTTGACTTGGACAGGTTGGGGGAGTGGGCAGATGCATGGCAGATGCAGTTTAATGTGGATAAATGTAGGATTATCCACTTTAGTAGTAAAAACAGGAAGGTAGATTACTATCTAAATGGTGTCAAGTTGGAAAAAGGGGAAGTACAACGGGATCTGGGGGGTCCTTGTTCATCAGTCAATGAAAGTAAGCATGCAGGTACAGCAGGCAGTGAAGAAAGTGAATGGCATGTTGGCCTTTATAACAAGAGGAGTTCAGTATAAGAGCAAAGAGGTCCTTCTGGAGCTGTATAGGGCCCTAGTGAGAGTATTGTGTGCAGTTTTGGTCTAATTTGAGGAAGGCCATTTTTGCTATTGAGGAGTGCAGCGTTGGTTTACAGGTTAATTCCCGGGATAGCAGGACTGTCATATGCTGAGAGAATGGAGCGGCTGGGCTTGTATACTCTGGAATTGATAAGGATGAGAGGGGATCTTATTGATACATATGAGATTATTAAGGGTTTGGACACGCTAGAGGCAGGAAACATGTTCCCGATGTTGGGGGTGTCCAGAAACACGGCCACAGTTTAAGAATAAGGGGTAAGCTATTTAGAAAGGAGACGAGGAAATACTTTTTCACACAGGGAGTTGTGAATCTGTGGAATTCTCTGCCTCAGAGGGTGGTGGAGGCCGGTTATCTGGATACTTTCAAGAGAGAGCTAGATAGGGCTCTTAAAGCTAGCGGAGTTAGGGGAAATGGGGGAAGGCAGGAACGGGGTACTGATTGGGGATTTTACTTCGGAGTAACGCGAGTGATTACGTGAAGAAAGCCGTCACCACGCATGCGCGTCATTACGTCTGACGCATTGCGCAACGACTGACTGGTGGGTGCGTTGCTCCTGCCAGCGGTAAGTTTTAAACCTGGAAGGTAAGTTTAAACTTATTTTGAGGGATGTTTTTGTTTTGCAGGAAGCTCCTCACAGAGTTTGCCTGCTGGATTCGGGGCAAAGTTGGACGGGCTGCAGGAAACCGGTTATGGACCGTGGGGAAATCCCGGTCCGGACCGTGGAAGCGCAGGTAGCCGGCGGCCGTCGGGTTCGCTCCCCAGTCGCTGACAAGGAGGTCAGCGACACCCAGGAGGGGTTTTCTCCCAGTATGGGGGTTTTCTCCCAGTATGGGCTCCCACACCGCAATGGTTCTCCAGCAATAGGGGTTAGACTGGCAGTTAGCTGGTCTCGCTAGCCCAGTCGCGGACAATGGGGTCAGCAACCCCCAGACCGCTTAGGTCTTCCTAGTTAAAGCGGTCAGACTGGCAGTAAGCTGGTCTCGCTACTCCAGTTGCGGACAATGGGGTCAGCAGCCCCAGACCGCTTAGACTTCCCAGATAAAGCAGTTAGACTGGCAGTAAGCCGGTCTCGAGACCCAGTCGCTGACAATGGGGTCAGCAGCTCTCAGACCGCTAAGGTCTCCACAAAGAAGGGGAAAACTGGCAGTAAGCTGGTCTCGAGACCCAGTCATTAGCTATGGGATCAGCAACTCACAGACCGCTATGGTTCCCCCAGGAAATGGATTAGCCATGAGGAAGCCGGTCAGGCCTTGGGACTCAGTCGAGTCGGGCCAGGAGGATCCCCCTCCTTCTAAGGGTAGCGTCTGCGAATGCATAAAACCCACCTGGAGCATTTGATGGAGAGATTGCTCCCGAGAGATATGCTCCAGAAGAGAGCTATCTGAACCCGGGTATTATGGAGAACCCGTTGGCAGCAGCACCCGTCTCAGGGCTGCACAATGTCTCCCTCTCTGAGGAGGGGAGCATCAGGGGTCAGTTTCACTCTGGCCCAGAGTCATATCCTGATATAGGAATGAGGGGCCATGTCAGCGCGGGTATCCTCAGGGGCCTGCGGCAGCACCTGTCTCAGGGCTGTCTACGAGTCTCCCTCTCGGTGGAGGGGAGTGCGAGGATATACTCGCAAGGGAAGAGGCAGAAAACCCGGAAGGGGCTAGATTTCCTTCACGCTACAAGTGCCGGCAGTGAACAGAGCTATCAAATGAAACCATCGTATCGGCGATGACACCCCCACACCTCATCGGCAGTAAGCAGTTCACTGAAGTTGATGGCCGCTTGAAAGCTGGGCACAGGTCTATCAGGCCAAGGGCCAAGCTGGTCTCAGGAATATAGAATTCACATGCACTACAATTCCTACTCTCCAATCAAGGATGGGAATAGAACCCACATCAGGGGCCTTTGGGCTTACCATAGGACCACCTGTACCAAGGAGGTTGGTGGGTCTGGTTCTTCCGAATCATGGGGTAAGTGGACCATTTACAAGTTGGTTATATTTACACTTGTTTTGTACAAATGAAAATGATAACATGTGATGGGTTATTGTTAAACAGTATACAAGGGTACCAAGCATGGCTTGGAATTGGGGCCAGAATTGCCTTTCGAGGCAGACTCAGGATTGCGGCCAGGATTGCCTTCCGCGACAAGCTCGGTAATATGGCCAGAGTTGTCTTTCGAGGCAGGCTCAGAATTACGGCTGGAGCAGTTTTAAGGCAGGCCAGTAGTATGGCCAGAGTTGCATTCAAGGCAGGCACGGAATTATGGCAGGCGTGGCCTGTTCATTGTGAAAGATGGAGGATGTTGGTTCATAATTAATTTAACCCCCATGTGCAACATAGCTTTTCAGTATATGGAATATCTCTACTGTCTAACTACTGATTTCCTTAGGATCTTTATGGCATGCATCAATCTCAAAGATGCATACTATTTAGGTCCCATTCACAGGAGATCACCGGAGACATTTGAAATTGATCTGGAGGATATTTCTAACGCTGTGTTTTTTGCTTAAGGTTTCAGCCATCCAGTCAAATTTAATTTGATACCAACTGGAAGTTATTTTTTATCAGGTTCACCTTTAACTATTAATTTATCTGTGACTTCGCCCTGGGGCAACTGATTGGAATCAATAGAAGCCTGTAACAATCTTGTTATCAAGCAGTCTTCTATTCAAGTGTAATTGGCAATATAGCAGCTGTGTTTCTGCTGTGCAATTGGGCCTTGTATTATCAGAACTTTCAACGTGCAAGTAGTAACCTCTCAAGTGCCATTTAGGTAATTGTTAACAGACCTATGCTATTACCCTGAAGCTACCAAAGTCACAATGGTGGTCGAACTATATTCAGCATTGCTCCAGTAGTTTTGGTCAAATAATCTTCAGTTATATTACTAACAGATGCCAGTGCTCAAAGATGGAAAATTAAGAATGCCATTTCTAGTAACGAAGGCGGATGGGATTTGCATGAATCACCAATTCTTCAGTTATTGGTATCAACTACCTATAGACACTAGGTGCATACTATGGGTTAAAGGGTTATTGTGCAAATATGCAAAACCTGCATGCTCAGTTCCAAGTTGATACACTGTGGTGGTGGCACATGTTAGTCACATGGATGCAAAAAAGTCAAAGTATCCTGTCAACCTTTTTTCGCGCTGGTGTATCATCATGCATAATCAATGACAACACAGTATAGATGGTGGATCACAAAGTATTTTAAGATCTATGGCTCGATGGCACCCAATATCGATATGTTTGCATGCAGGCTCATTCTCGCTACACGGGGGAGGAATGTTCTTTTATGTGGTTTCTCCATTTTGCCTCATCAGTTGGGTCTTGCAATAATTCAGCAAGATTCCGCATTCAGGGTTCTCGTACTGTCTGACTGGCCTACGCAGCTATGGTTTCCCGCAAGTGTTGAGAATAATAATAGAACCCTATATGGGGTTCTAAATATAAAAACTTGCTGGTTCAGCCTGGGATTCGGGGAATCAGCCTCTACATGATTAATCAATTCATTGCATTACAGAATCTGAGAAGACCGCTCCTTCGTCTCAGGCTGTCAGACTGATCCATGTATGTGCTCACTGCAGAGTGCAGGGATAGCACGAAAAAAGCAGTACTTTGCCTCTTTATGAGATGGGAAGTGTTTCACTGTTTAAATGTTATGTTACATAAAATACGGCATGGACAACGATGAATTAGACTTCATTTTTTATGGGTCTTTGACAATAAATTAAGTTATAGTCCCATTAACTGTGCCCAACGTGCTTCTCATCATAGTTGCTGCAGCAAGTGGAACCCGCTCTCTCGGGTTTCACCCTCTGGTGTCCAGTATCTAGGATATCATTAACACAAGTTCTTCCAGACCCAAGTACTTGGAAGTATGGGATATTGACATTGTGTTAACATTTATTCACCATGGGGCTCCAACTATATCTCTATCTTTGGTTCGGCTCTCATAGGTAGGTTATTCCCTGGCGCTGCCCTCAGCGCACGGGTCCAGTCATTACAAAAATTGTGAATGGACAGGATTGTTACACCTGCGATATAATAATTCATGTTTACATACCCCATGCACCTTTGGTTACATGTGGTCACACATTTACAACATTACGTCAAGGTCATCTAGAGCCTTAGAGGCTCTGATACTAGTTCAGACCATCTCCAGGTGGTTATGCGAGGTTTTGGCTTATACAGGAGTAGATACTCATTTCTAATCTCACTCCAGCCGGGCTGCTACAACACTAGCAGCAAGGGTTATGTGCGGTCCTCTGGATCACATCTTGTCAACTGCAGGATGGTCTAATGAGCGAGGTATCCAACATTTTATTTTAACCCATTGCCAGACCAGGGGTATTTGCCAACTCTATTTTAGATTCAATTTCACAGTTTCACCTTGGATGAGAGGGTTACTGTTATTATCGTTTGTTAATTTATCAGCATCAGCATGTTTTTAAATCTATGTCATGTATGTATGCATTATGAATGTTTCCCTTACCTGTGGTTATCTGATGCATGGCATGGAATCACAGAGATTCAGAATCTTCACGTAGTCACTCATGTGACTCCAAAGTAAAATAGTAAGATTAAATGAGAACTTACCAGTTTGAAGTTTGATCTTTATTTAATGAAGAGTTACGAAGAGCGATTATGTGCCCTCCACTCCCGACCCTCGTAACATAACAATCTTTCTGTAAGTTCGAGTCAATTCTAATCTTACTATTTTAGTTCAACAACTCTTCTCTGTGATTTCACACCGCTGCTTTGAAGATTGACGTGCATGGATGGTGACGGCCTTCTTCATGTAATCGCTCATCGTAACTCCTCATAAAATAACGATCAAACTTCAAACTGGTAAGTTCTCATTTAATCTCACTATTATCAGCCATGATCACATTGAATGGTGGTGCTGGCTCAAAGGACCGAATGGCTTACTCCTGCACCTGTAGTTTATTGTCTATTTTAATGAAACTGAAACATTAATTCATTCTAGTGAAATTATAAATGTTTACTTCACTCCTGTGAAATTAAATACATTTCAACACTGCAGTGAATTAAAAAATGATAATTCACTGTGGGATAAATAAATTCAAATAAACAGCAATAAGTTACTAATACTGTACTCAGCAAAATGCACTTGGATGCTAAGTAATTGCCACATTAAATTAACAACAATAGATTAAGATATATGCACTACTGTTGTCCTTCAATTTGTACAAATGTGCATCATTCAATCCTGTTCACAACTGTTCATGCAATGGCTGTTTACAGATGTGATAAAGTATCACAATTATAATCTCTGTGCATGATGACTTCTGATGCTTCAAACAGTGTAAATGTTTTATAAGGTTACAAAAATGTTTCAAGGGTATCAGATCTTGTAATTTTAAGATGCATTGATTTTGTAAGGTGGACATGCATTTCTGGTATCCTGATTATTCCTGGATTTAATTGCTTCATCTTTGGTGGCTGTGCCTCCAGCTACAGGGAGCCTAAGTGCTGCAATCCTTTCCTAAACCACTTTACTTCTCCGTCTCTTTATGCTCCATTAAGATAAGTCTTAAAATAGTAAGATTAAACAAGAACCTATTTTATGAGGAGTTACGATGAGCGATTACGTGAAGAACCCTGCCAGTCCACATGCGCGTCAATCTTCAAAGCAGCGGTGTGAAATCACAGATAACAGTAACTGAAGTAACATAGTAAGATTATAAACCAGACCTTCCAGTTGACCTTTAATATTTTGAGGGCCGGGAGCGGTGGGCACGTAATCGCTCATCGTAATTCCTCATAAAATAAAGATCAAAATTCAAACTGGTAAGTTCTCGTTTACTCTTACTATTTTACTTCGGAGTCACGTGAGTGATTCCGTGAAGATTTCAAAGCTCTGTGATTTCACGCCGATCCAAATCCAGGCGTCTCACACTGCATCAGTTGACTCAGGAGGAGTGAATACTGAGCAATACATTGAAACATGGTACTGATTAACATGATAATGCTTTAATTCACAAATAAACAAAAGAACACAATAACATAGAAACATAGAAAAATAGGTGCAGGAGTAGGCCATTCGGCCCTTCGAGCCTGCACCGCCATTCAATATGATCATGGCTGATCATCCAACTCAGTATCCCGTACCTGCCTTCTCTCCATACCCCCTGATCCCTTTAGCCACAAGAGCCACATCCAACTCGCTCTTGAATATAGCCAATGAATTGGCCTCAACGACCTTCTGTGGCAGAGAATTCCAGGGACTCACCACTCTCTGTGTAAAGAATGTTTTCCTCATCTCGGTCCTAAAGGAATTCCCCCTTATCCTTAGACTGTGACCCCTTGTCCTGGACTTCCCCAACATCGGGAACAATCTTCCTGCATCTAGCTTGTCCAACCCTTTAAGAATTTTGTAAGTTTCAATAAGATCCCCCCTCAATCTTCTAAATTCCAGTGAGTACAAGCCAAGTCTATTCAGTCTTTCTTCATATGAAAGTCCTGACATCCCAGGAATCAGTCTGGTGAACCTTCTCTGAACCCCCTCTATGGCAAGAATGTCTTTCCTCAGAATTGGAGAACAAAACTGTATGCAATACTCCAGGTGTGGTCTCACCAAAACCCTGTACAACTGCAGTAGAACCTCCCTGCTCCTATACTCAAATCCTTTCGCTATGAATGCCAACATACCATTTGCTTTCTTCACTGCCTGCTGCACCTGCATGCCTACTTTCAATGACTGGTGTACCATGACACCCAGGTCTCGTTGCATCTCCTCTTTTCCTAATCTGCCACCATTCAGATAATAGTCTACCCTCATGTTTTTGCCACCAAAGTGGATAACCTCACATTTATCCACATTATACTGCATCTGCTATGCATCTGCCCATTCACTCAGCCTATCCAAATCACCCTGCAGCCTCCTAGCATCCTCCTCACACCTAACTATACCGCCCAGCTTGGTGTCATCTGCAAATTTGGAGATGTTACATTCAATTCCCTCGTCCAAATCATTAATGTATACTGTAAATAGCTGGGGTCCCAGCACTGAGCCTTGTGGTACCCCACTACTCACTGCCTGCCATTCTGAAAAGGACCCGTTTACTCCTACCCTTTGCTTCCTGTCTGCCAGCCAGTTCTCTATCCACATCATTATTGAACCACCAATACCGTGTGCATTAAGTTTATATACTAATCTCATATGTGGGACCTTGACGAAAGCCTTCTGAAAGTCCAGATATAACACATCCACTGGTTCTCCCTTATCCACTCTACTAGTTACATCCTCGAAAAATTCTATAAGATTCGTCAGACATGATTTACCTTTTGTAAATCCATGCTGACTTTGTCCAATGATTTCACCACTTTCCAATTGCGCTGCTATCCCATCTTTAATAACTGACTCTAGCAGTTTCCCCACTACCGATGTTAAACTAACTGGTCTGCAATTCCCCGTTTCTCTCTCTCTCCTTTTTTTAAAAGTGGGGTTACATTAGCTATCCTCCAATCCTCAGGAACTAATCCAGAATCTAAGGAGTTTTGAAAATTTATCACCAATGCATCCACTATTTCCGTGGCTACCTCCTTGAGCACTCTGGGATGCAGACCAACTGGCCCTGGGGATTTATCGGCCTTTAATCCGTTCAATTTACCCAACACCACTTCCCGGCTAATCTGAATTTCACTGCCATTCTGACTCCTCTCTCCCAGGGAGAAGCTATGAAACAGAACTTAAAACAGAATGAGCGAACACCCCGGGTTCAATAAGTGGTTTATTATAAAACCTCTGAAAAGCCAATTCATTTGACCATCCTGCGGCCGCGAGGATATGGTCAAGAGGGACGTCCATTGCCCTCGCTGCTGATGTTCATGCTGCCCTGGTGGAGTGAGATTTAAAATTGTCATTATTGACTCCTGCTCAACCCAGCACTTGTTTCTGCCATCTTGAAATGGTCTGAATGGACACTTTCATACGTGGCTTTTTGTGGCTATTAAACAATACTACCTTGGAGCCTCTGAGGCTCTTTGTGACCGCGATATAGCGCCTCGAGTGCGCCACTACACACAGCCATTAATCCATGGGATATGCTGACAGTACAAGCTTGAATCCGGACACCCCTGGTCTGCTTTGTTTAATTAGGTCATAGATGTAAAAATTAACATCATTCCCTGATGACACCATCCTGTCCAGACGCAGTTTGCGCTGATACCACCGCCATGAGCATAACCAACTTTAGGGTAATCTTTGGCAAGGACAAGGATGTGGCTGTACCCCACTGATGAAGCAGCATGAGTACCATGCTCACATCCCAGATTTCAGAATAGGACTGGGGGTATTGGAATTAAATACCCAGGACTGGGGGTATTGGAATTAAAAACACCCTTCATAAATCTGGATATTAACGGATGAGATCCTACAGACGGAAGTTCTGAACCCCGGCGTAGGTATGTTGACAGGGCGCTCCTGGCACTATTGATGGCACTATAGCTCAACCCTTCATTTAAATGTAACTTGGACAGAAATTATCTGGGATGGAGGCTGTGTGGTATGTAATGTTCCCATGCAAACAAAACTCCTCCCATTTCCTGACATGAGAGATGTACTGCTTTTTCCTACTATCCCTCCAGGACGATGTGATGACATCCACGGTCCGATTGGATAGTCCCAGACCCATGTATGGCCTTCTTAAAATCTGCAAATTAACAAATTAACACAATCATAGAGGGGTCACGAACATGGAGGGGTATGGTCTGAGTGCAGGTAGATGGGACAAGGGGAAAACAAATGGTCGGCACGGACTGGAAGGGCCGAGAGGGCCTGTCTCTGTGCTGTAATTGTTATATGGTTATATGGTTATACAACGGGTGTTGATCTCCAATCACATGGTGCGCTAATAGATTATGATGTTTTGGAACCACCATACTAGGCTGTGTAATAATGTCCAAAATGAGAGGTAACCATGGCTGTGTAGGCCAGTCGAATACTACCAAAACTCCTGAAGCAGAGTCCTGCTTGATCTTGGTCAAGCACCGACTGACGAGGCAGAAGGGGGGAAAATGCATACAAATACATTCTGCCCCAGTGTAGTGAGAACGCATCCACCATGACTGCCCCTGGATCTGGTTCCCATGAAACATACTACGGTACCTGGTGATTGAGTCTGGATGCAAGCAAATCGATATCTGGCATCCCATACCTAAGAACAATATCATTAAACACATCATGATTCAACATCCATTCTGTGTTGTCTGAATTTGCATGACCTGGTGTCTGCCACCATATTGAATCTGCCTGGCAAGTAGACCGCTGAAATCCAAATGTTCTTTCTAATGCACCAGTGCCAAATACGGTTAGCCAATCCGTCACAAGATTTCGACTTGATTCCACCCATGTGATTAACATACGCCACTGCCATGGTGTTGTCAATCTGAAGCTGAACATGTAAGTGATGCTTAGTGATACAGTAAGCATTGAGCCTGTAAAATGCTCCTAAAAGCTCTAAATAATTAATTCCATGTGATTGGAGAATAAATGCCTCATGCATATTCCATCTGCCTCCACAGCTAGACCTGGTATCAGTAGCACCCCAACCTAGGGCACTAACATCAGTCTACAAAACAACTGAAGGTGTTTCCATCAGAATTTTGCTAGAACAATTTGAAATGTTTCTAATCCACCACAGTACTTCAGCAATGGATTCAGATGGTAATCACATGGGCCAGTTGAAATGACCTGCATGTATTCTGTGTGCCTGTACCTTTGCCCTCTGTAAATTTTGGTAATGCATAGGTCCATATTGCACAGCTGGAAAGGCAGCTACCAATTTGCCAATTAAGTTGGCCACCTGTTTAATTGAAGGTGATTGCTCCCCGAAGAGCTTAATACAGCCTTCAATTGAATATAATCTCTTGCACTTGGGCAGAGTCACAGACATGTGAGTTAAATTAACTGTGAATCCCAAATAGTCAATTACTTTAACCGGCACCAATTTTGATTTAGCTGGGTGGATGATAAACCCCAACCTCTCAACCATGAGTTGAACAGCTGAAACTGATAACTCAGCAGCCACAAGGGTTTTTCCAATTATTAAGATGTCATCCAAATCAGCCATTTCAATATGGCCCTGTGCCCGGAGTAACCCCAGTACTGGTTTTAGCAGCTTTGTAGATAATCTAGGGGCTGCGGTTAACCCTTTTGGCAATGCTTTAAATTGCCATAATTGTCCCATCCAGCTAAATTTCAAATATCTCCAATACTCTTAATGAACTGGTACTGAGCAATATGCATCCTGAAGGTCTATACATGCCATATAACACCCTCTGGAAACCAATTCCTTGGCAGTAGCAAATGTTTCCATTTAAAAATGTTATACTGCACAAATGGATTAAGTCCTGTCAGGTCCAAAATAATCCGACTCCCACCATCTTTCTTTGGTCTAGGAAAAATATTAGATACAAATTGATGAGTTTGATAAATTGTCTTCTCAATTACACCTTTAAAATATAATTTTGCAATTTCAGCTTGAATTTCCAAATTCTCTTTTTGTGAGAAAATGAGTGTTCGCTCTGGCTTGTGCTGGGTGGGTGGACACAAGTTGGGAATAAATTCAATTCCAAACCCTTGTATATTCTGCAGTATAAACAAGTTTGATGTTATTTTATACCATTCTTTCAGAAACCTGTGTAACCCCCCCCCCCCAATTGGTAGGTAATTCTCACTCAATATGTTTCGACAAGGACCAGACCTACCTAACTCCATGGTTACCGGTGGAGTTCTTTGTCCCCTGGTACTGGAAGGAAAAGGCATGTTTGCCCGTGCTCCTGCTGGAGTGCACCAGCTGCGCACATTGAATGTCCGGCTTGGTCCTTGCCCGGACCCGGTTTCAGCAAACCGCTTGTAGGGGTACTGCCTCCGAAGGGTTCTGCTGGTCACTGGCGCCTTGATGAGCCCGACGGTCTTTGTCTCGTCATCTAGCTCCTTCACCTGCTTTGCGAGGTCTTCCCTGAACAGCAGGTTCGGTGGCTGGATGTTGCTAGGCTTACACAGGGCAGCGAACCTCGGGTTAATGGTAGGGCGGATGGTGCTCTTCCAAAGGCAGTTTATCTCAAAGTGCACATTGCACATGAGAGCCAGGGCAACCTGCAGAACTTCAGTCAGTTGCCCACCATCCACCGACCTATCGATAGCCTTAATGCCCGATGCGAGCAGCTGCAGCACCTTTTGCTGTTTTATCTCCTGCGCCCTGATGTCTACTCCCATATTGCCCCAGATGGTATGGTTTACGACCGGTACTTTAAGCAGGATACAATTCGCCGGGGTTTCATACTTTTTGGCCGTTGTATCCATGGCCAGCTCCTGAAGCTGGTGCTAGGCCAAGTACAGTGGCTTGCAAAAGTATTCATACCCCTTGAACTTTTCCACATTTTGTCACATTACAACCACAAACATAAATGTATTTTATTGGGATTTTATGTGATAGACCAACACAATGTGGTGCATAATTGGGAAGTGGAAGGAAAATGATACATGGTTTTCAAATTTTTTTACATATAAAAAACTGAAAAGTGTGGCGTGCAAAAGTATTCAGCCCCCTTTACTCTGATACCCCTAAATAAACTCCAGTGCAACCAATTGCCTTCAGAAGTCATCTAATTAGTAAATTAGTAATTAGTCCACTTGTGTGTAATCTAATCTCAGTATAAATACAGCTGTTCTGTGAAGGCTGCCGAGGTTTGTTAGGGAACATTAGTGAACAAACAGCATCATGAAGCCCAAGGAACACACCAGATAGGTCAGGGATAAAGTTGTGGAGAAGTTTAAAGCAGGGTTAGGTTATAAAAAATATCCCAAGCTTTGAACATCTCACGGAGGACTGTTCAATCCATCATCCGAAAATGGAAAGAGTATGGCACAACTGCAAACCTACCAAGACATGGCCATCCACATAAACTGATAGGCCGGGCAAGGAGAGCATTGATTAGAGAAGCAGCCAAAAGGCCCATGGTAACTCTGGAGGAGCTGCAGAGATCCACAGCACAGGTTGGAGAATCTGTCCACAGGACAACTATTAGTTGTGCACTCCACAAATCGGGCCTTTATGGAAGAGTGGCAAGAAGAAAGCCATTGTTGAAACAAAGCCATAAGAAGTCCCGTTTGCAGTTTGCCACAAGCCATGTGGGGGACACAGCAAACATGTGGAGGAAGGTGCTCTGGTCTGATGAGACCAAAATTGAAGTTTTTGGCCTACATGCAAAACGCTATGTGTGGCGGAAAACTAACACTGCACATCACCCTGAACACACGATCCCCACTGTGAAACATGGTGGTGGCAGCATCATGCTGTGGGATGCTTTTCTTCAGCAGGGACAGGGAAGCTGGTCAGAGGTCATGGGCAGATGGATGGAGCCAAATACAGGGCAATCTTGGAAGAAAACCTGTTAGAGTCTGCAAAAGACTTGAGACTGGGGCGGAAATTCACCTTCCAGCAGAACAACGACCCTAAACATACAGCCAGAGCTACAATGGAATGGTTTAGATCAACTCTTCATGTGTTCGAATGGCCCAGTCAAGGTGCAGGCCTAAATCCAATTAAGAATCTCTGGCAAGACTTGAACATTGCTGTTCACAGACGCTCTGCATCCAATCTGACGGAGCTTGAGCTATTTTGCAAAGAGGAATGGGCAAAAAATTCAGTCTCTAGATGTGCAAAGCCGGTAGATACATACCCCAAAGGACTTGCAGCTGCAATTGCAGCGAAAGGTGGTTCTACAAAGTATTGACGCAGGGGGGCTGAATACTTTTGCACGCCACACTTTTCAGTTTTTTATTTGTAAAAACATTTGGAAACCATGTATCATTTTCCTTCCACTTCACAATTATGCACCACTTTGTGTTGGTCTATCACATAAAATCCCAATAAAATACATTTACATTTGTGGTTGTAACGTGACAAAATGTGGAAAAGTTCAAGGGGTAGGAATACTTTTGCAAGCCACTGTAATTTATACTGGCAGCCAGCTCTTCCCCCAGCTGCTCTCCGGAGTCTATTGGAATGGCAAATCTGGCCGCCAGGATTGGGACCTCTGGCTCGTGCCCTTCGTCCCGTGGGGCAGCCTCCAATGCTAAACCCACAGATTCGGCGTCAGAATCATACTGACCCGTAATGCTCTCCTCCTCCGAGGGAGTCACTAGGCAGCCCTGTAGGTGCTGCTGGCGCGGGCTCTTGGAGAGGCCTGCGCTCTTGATGGAGCATCCTCTCCAATAGGAGCTGCATCCTGGATATCCGTGCTATTGTGTCCATTCTTGAGGGAGAACCCTCCCGACCGGACTCGCACTCCCGTGGTTTTTGGTTAGTTTTGCTACGGCTCGCCTTGCTCTTAACGATTTCTCCATGCTTGGACTTGTTCTGTAACAATAGTTAACAAGTGCAGAAATGACCTCCAACAAGTTTGACACTTACCTGAGGCTTTTTAAACATACTGCTGGACAAGCGCTGCTCCTCCCATGCGTCAGACTCACGTGACTCCGAAGTAAAATCAATCTCTTTGCCCAAACATTTCACGCATTTGACTGATTACGGAAGTAATTGAGTCTCACTCAAATGAGAAGACGACTCATGACATGGTGGCACAGCGGCAGTTGCTGCCATACAGCGCCAGAAACCCAGGTTCGATGCTGACCACGGACGCTGTCTGTACGGAGTTCGTATGTTCTCCTCGTGACCTGCGTTGTTTTCTCTGGGATCTCCAGTTTCTTCCCACATAACAAAGACTTACCAGTTTGTAGGTTAATTGGTTTGGTATAATTGTAACTTGTCCCTAGTGTGTAGGATAGTGCTAATGTACGGGGATTGCTGTTCGGCAATGGGCCGATTGGCCTGTTACGATGCAGTATATTTAAAGTAAACTTAACTAAACTAAACTAAAATTGGGACAAAAACAGAATGAACAGCATTGTAATATTTGACTTGTAGAAATGGACACGTAAATTGACACAAATGACATTATTGAAGATGCAGGTCACAATACAATGCTCTTTCAAGGATGTCGTTAAGTAGATCCATAACACTATTTCCCTTGACCTTACAAGTTTCTTTTTTTAATCTTAAATTCATGTTTGAAGATTCCTGCTTTCAACATGCTTTCAAGGACATTATTCTAGATCTCGACAACATATTATGTTAAAAAAATATATCCTTCCTTTTCAATATAGAAACATAGAAAATAGGTGCAGGAGGAGGCCTTGGCCCTTCGAGCCTGCATCACCATTCATTGTGATCATGGCAGATCCACAATCAGTAACCCGTGCCAGCCTTCTCCCCATATCCCTTGTTTCCCGCTCGCCCCTAAAGCTGTATCTAACTCTTAGATCTTATAAAATAATTGTGGTGCCTCACTATAGAAAGCCTTGAATCCGGAAAGTATTGTGTGCACAGACCAAAGAAGAGTGTTAATTTTAAAGTATGTCAGCCTCTCCTGACAGTACTCTTTCTTTCATTCCTTGGAGGACAAGATGAAAAAAAATCTCATTCACACACAGTGGATATTACACACTAATATGTTGTAGTAAGCTAAAATGTAACTCTGGCGATTTAATGAATAATTTATTATCACAGAACTTTATTACATGCAAACTAACAGCGTTCTACTAGATATTAAACTTGACACACTCTGTTTAATAGGTAGCATCAACAGACTTTGTCGCTATCAATTGGCTTTGAAAACAGACTTTTTGGATGATAATGAACAGGAAGCATTAAATTTAATTTGAAGATTTTTCTAAACTATTTGCTACTTCCCAAAAAAGACTAATTGATTTGTTCAACCTCAGCTTAAACGGCAGAGAAATGCCTTTGTTTATAGTCTTGGACTATTAGTTGTAAGGTCATTTGTCTCTGATAAAATACTTCACTTAGCCAAGGTATACAAATTCCGATCCAATTTAATGGCCCTGTTTCACGGTGCGAGTCCACCCACGGGTGACCCCAAGTGAAAGAAAAAAAACAGACTCGTGGTTATGTACGAGATTGCAAGTTTATGTTCAAGTGTTTAACCGAGTTCCCACGGGTATGTCATTTCTGCGATGTTGCAAGTTCCTCTCCCGAGTTACCAAGTTCCTCTCCCGTTACTCTTGAGCCAACCGTGAATGAAGGCTTTTTGTTCAATGGGCTGATTATTCCCAGCGGACATAAATTGGCCCTGTTTTAAAGCCGGTCAGAAAATAGACGAGAGAACCGCTGACTGACATTTGCAGAGGATCGGCGATAGGCGCGACTGTTGCAACATGAAAGATTAAACATCTATCTGAAATGAGATTTATAGCATTATGACAGATGTTCGTTTTGACAACAGAAACTCCTACTTTTTTTGTGGCTCGGCCAATAAGTTGAAATGCGCTGAAGCATGTTTCCCCTTTACCGCCGATAGCCAGCCTCGCGAAACTATTCCGGACAATTCATCTAAATTGCTGCTGAGAAGGAATGCGGCCTTTAAGTTAACTCGACTTACAAGATATGCATCAGCTTTTTTATGTTAATAAAAGTACGAATTATTGACAACGCAAGCGTTTAAATATACAAAGCTCCGGGAAAGTTCACGGTAGTGATATTAAAAAAAAACACGATACGGCCAACATGAAACATAACAGAAACCTAAATGAACAGAGACTTGTGGTGCAATGGTAAAGTGACTAAATCAGTCTCATTCTGGTATCTATAGCGTGCAATGTTCGGAAGGCAGGCTAGACTTGAATTGCCAGCGGCACCTCGCATTGAACTTTGTGAGAATGAGTTTTACGTGGGATTGCAATAAGCGTGCAACGATAAGATCTGCATATGTTCAGTGGGATCCACGTGGAAAAGCTTTGTGATCCAGCAGCCGCCGACCATACTCTAGTGACACTCAACACATTGGTGTTCCCGTGCAACTTTCCACCAGAACAAATCAACTGGAGTAACTCAGCGGGACAGGCCAGCATCTCTGGAGAGAAGGAATGGGTGACATTTCGGGTCGAGACCCTTCTTCAGTGTTTTGTTTCTGGTGTAGAGCTGCACGGGAACACCAAAGTGTTGAGTGTCACTAGAATATGGACGACGGCAGCCTGTCCCGCTGAGTGACTCCAGCATTTTGCATCTATCTTCGGTTTAAAGCAGCATCTGCAGCTGCTTCCTACAGCCTGACACCAGGTTGGCCTGAGGATGGTGCCCTATCTATTGTGTATCGGATTAGAAACCCGACGTTCATACTATATTGTGCGGGAAGGGAACTGCAGATGCTGGTTTACTCCGAAGATAGATACAAAAAGCTGGAGTAACACAGCGGCTCAGGTAGCATCTCTGGAGAAAAGAAATAGGTGAGGTTTCGGGTCGGCTCTTCAGCTACCGTCTTATCCCTTTCATGTGTGTAGTTCATGTAGTTCAGACACTATACCGTCTTATCCCTTTCATGTGTGACTCGGGTCTCTGGCGCTGTGAGGCAGCAACTCTACTGCTGCGCCGCCAATGTGACAATCCAATTTTGTGAATGAAGTTAGCCGCTTCACCGAGGAGCGGGTGCAGTAGAACGAGAATGAACGGATTTCCCAGCGCTGACATTGCAGCCGAGGTCTGGGGAAGACAGAGAGGGGAACAATGAGGACACGGAAGTTTAGTGGGGAATCTCATTGGTTATTATGTGGGAAGGAAGTCCAGATGCTGGTTTAAAGATAGACGAAATGCTGAAGTAACTCATCGGGACAGGCAGCATCTCTGGGTAGTGGTCTAAGGAAGGGTCTCGACCCGATACATCATCATTCCTTCTCTCCAGAGATGCTGCCAGTCCCGCTGAGTTACTCCAGAATTGTGTGTGTGTGAGAGTTACTCCAGCATTGCTCGTGTGTGTGTGTGAGTTACTCCGGCATTGTGTGTATGTGTGTGTGAGTTCCTTAGCATTGTGTGTGTGTGTGTATGTGTGTGTGTGTGAGTAGGGTTACTCCAACATTGTGTGTGTGTGAGTAGGGTTACTCCAACATTGTGTGTGTGTGAGTTACTCCAGCATTGTTCGTGTGTGTGAGTGTGTGTGTGTGTGTGAGTGTGAGTGTGAGTGTGTGTGTGTGTGTGTGTGTGTGTGTGTGTGTGTGTGTGTGTGTGTGTGTTACCCCAGCATTGTGTGTGTGTGTGTGAGTTACCCCAGCATTGTGTGCATGCGTGTGTGAGTTACCCCAGCATTGTGTGTGTGTGTGTGTGCGAGTTACTCCAGCATTGTGTGTGTCACCCCAGCATTGTGTGTGTGTGCGAGTTACTCCAGCATTGTGTGTGCGTGTGTGCGAGTTACTCCAGCATTGTGTGTATGTGTGAGAGTCACTCCAGCATTGTGTGTGTGTGTGAGTTACTCCAGCATTGTGTGTGTGTGTGTGTGTGTGTGTGTGTGTGTGTGTGTGTGTGTGTGTGTGTGTGTGTGTGTGTGAGTTACCCTAGCAATGTGTGTGTGTGAATCATGAATTGCCAAGACACAAGGCACTGTAGATACAAATAATGTCATACACAAGAAAGGGCAGATGCTAGTTGAAAAAAGTGAACACATGGGGCTGGAGAAATTTGGAAATGTCATCCCGTCACCCATTCCTTCTCTCCAGAGATGCTGCCTGCCCACTGAGTTAAAAGAGTTCCCACGGTAGACTCACGAATCACTTAAGGTAAAAGCACGGGCCACCACGTTATAAACGAGTTTAAATGTTTCAATTTTTAACTTGAACTGTAAATTTGACTCGTGGAAAAAATCAAACATGTTTGATTTTTTTCACGAGTTACCAAGTTTCACGGGTACCTGCCGTTAGCGCCACGAGTCGCTAAGTTGCTCGCAAGAGTTCCGACGTTCCCGCTACGTTTAGTGTACGTGATTACCGCGAGTGACAACTCGGGGTCACTCGTGGGTCAACTCGCACCGTGAGACAGGGGTTTTAATGTAACGTGTGTTGAAGTTCTGTTCAGAGCAATTGTTTTGCCTAGGTTGCTGCTCATTCATGGGTCTTTCAATTTGCTATTTTTTATCATAGACTTGGCTTCCTGTATCAGATTCTGTGATGGAATTACACCATTTTACTGATACTCACATGGCAGTGAGCCAGCTGACAATTCACTCATTGCATCTGCATTCCCATTCCACTATCGACTCTCGAACTTCAGAAGGTGGTGACAGTGCTGCACGAGGGCTGAGGCCATCTGAAATTAGTTTTGCTTAGACAAAGTCTGAAGAAGGGTCTCGACCCGAAACATCACCTATTCCTTTTCTCCAGAGATGCTGCCTGACCTACTGAGTTACTCCAGCATTTCGTGTCGATCTTCGGTGGAAACCAGTATCTGCAGTTACTTCCTACACATTAGTTTAGTTTAGTTTACTTTATTGTCGTGTGTATCGAGATGCAGTGAAAAGCTTTTCTTGCATGCTATCCAGTTAATGGAAAGACTATAATTGATTATTGTGTGATGAATGTCTTTAGCATTCATCTTAAAGAAAGATGAAGGACATTCTTGCTATTGAGGGTAGGTGTAGGTTCACGAGATTAATTCCCGGGATGGCAGGACGGTCATATGATGAAAGAATGGAGCGAATGGGCTTGTATTCACCGGAATTTAGAAGGATGAGAGGGGATCTTATCTAAACATATGAAATTATTAAGGGATTGGACATGCTAGATTCAGGAAACATGTTCCCGATGTTGGGGGAGTTCAGAACCAGGGGCCGCAGTTTAAGAATAAGGCGTAGGCCATTTAGAATTGAGATGAGGAAAAGCTTTTTCACACAGAGAGTTGTGGAATTCTCTGCCACAGAAGGCAGTGGTGGCCGATTCACTGGATGCATTCAAAAGAGTGTTAGATAGAGCTCTTAGGGCTAGCGGAATGAAGGAATATGGAGAGAAGTCAGGAACAGGCTGCTGATTGTGTATGGTCAGCTATGATCACATTGAATGGTGGTGCTGGCTCAAAGGGCCGAATGGCTTATTCCTGCACCTATTATCTATGTATCCATGTCTATGTATCCATGTATCTGAATTAGCAGATGCATGTGGGACCCATAATGAAGGGTCCAAAGAGCAAATTACCCTTTTATAGTGGGAAAGTATGAGGGGCATATCAGGGGTCAGGTGATAAGAGGTCACTTCTACAGCAGAACCTTAGTCCATGGTATCTGGAATCTATTAGGATAGGTATTTGCCCTGGAGATCAATTGCCAATATCATACAGTGACTTCACCTTAAAAGTAGTGATGAACCATTTGATTGGGAAAGGAGTTGTGTGTGTGGCAATGTTTCTAATATTTCAGCAATAAAATCCCAACAAAATGACATAAAGGATGAATTAAAATCTCATCATTGTGTACAAAGAGCCCCACCGCAGGGCGTGGACTTATCAACGGGGCCGATTCCTTGCCTGGGATCGACGCTCCAACCGTGACCTGCAGACTTTAACATCAAGGCATCAAGGAGCTCGGAGCCTCGGGTTGAGATCGACGTCGGGAAGCTCCAAAAGCCGCACGACGTTCGACTAGCCCTGATCCGGGGTAGACCGCCTGGCGCGGGGGAGCTGAGATTTCCGCGCGATGCAGGAGCTTGATCGCCCCGACGAGAAGGCTCGCCGCCGGCTATGGGAGTAAGATCGTCCCGTCAACGGAAGGTTAGAGGGCCCCCCGACTGCTACAGGACAAAGAAGGGAAGAGATTGAACCTTTTTTCGCCTTCCATCACAGTGAGGAATGTGGAGGAGTCGCTGTGGTGGATGTTAATGTTAAAATGTATTTTGTGTGTTCTGTTGCTTTTTATTGGTAAGACTGTACGGCAAATCATATTCCTCGTATTTTGCAAAACATACTTAGCTAATAAAGTATGATTATGATTATGATTATATTTACACTTTTGAGTCTAGAGATGGTTTAAGTTTAATCTTTTATTAATAACGCATTCAAGCACACATTTATCAGCATTGGCACAGTTCTCAAGGGGCAAAGAGGCATTTCTCATTTATCAGTGTAGAAAGACTTTGGTCAAGTGGCCAACTGGCCAGCTCCAGTTTAAATTCCATTTGGAATATGTTGGAGGACCAAGAAACCAAGAACCAAGAACATTATGTAGTGACCCACGTTTCTCACTATCTGACACATCTCCAGAAATGATGCTGTAGCTGCAGTTTAGAGGGAGGCTTGAAGGATTGGTGAATGGGAGGTGTGGGTTGGGTTTGAGGGAGGTGGAGTGGGTAGTGTTTGGTGTGCAGGAGCCTGAAGGATTCAGTGAACAATCTAGGCCAAAGGTTCCTACTTTGTAGATAGACACAAAATGCTGGAGTAACTCAGTGGAACAGGCAGCATCTCTGGAGAGAAGGACTAGGGGACAATTCGTGTTGAGACCCTGCTTCAGACTTTTGACCAAAGCATTACCTATTCCTTTTCGTCAGAGATGCTGCCTGACCTGTTGAGTTACTCCGGTAGTTTGTGTCTATCTTCAGTGTAAATCAGATCTGCATTTCCTTCCCACACAGGTGACTACTCTGTGACGGATGATCGTTCTGAACTTGTGTGGGGAAGGAGAGTTGGAGACAGTGGAAAATGAAGTTCAAGACCAATTATGTCACTTTAGGTAAAACCTCAAACGTTGCTCACTTCTGATGTCAAGTCCATTGGAGTCCCATTGCCACTAGATTGGATTTTGACAAGGTCACCCAGCCCAATCCACATTCTGAATAGAGGATCCTGTAGTTGTCCTATGGATAATCCACTTGTCCAAAGAACCACAACCCAGACCAAAAACAAAGGCAGTGGGATGTGAAGTGGGAAGGGGACACCTGTAAAAGACTGGTCTAATTTTAAGTACAGACTTCTCAGCATTGTTCCACAACACGATTCTTTTTTAAATCATTTGGAGAGTCTAAATAAATGTATTTTGAGTACCAACATTAAGTTTCAAGCAACAATGTATTGTGGTCCTCCTTTCCCATCCCCAGGTTATATGACTCCTGTCATGCAACAAAGATCATGCAAATATGCACATGTGATGCAAGTAGAATTGGGAGATTGTGGCCAGGTCAAAATTAAATTCCAACCACAATCTCACCCCTCCACTGTTAAAGTATTTGGAAGAGCCATCCCAAAGAGAGATCAAATTCATCTTTTTATTCCTCATAAGTTATGAAACAAAAACTTCTTTGCACCACACAGCAGTTTGGTGAACTCCAAGATGCCAGCAGCAATGACAAATTGAAGTTAGGCAATTTGCATCCTTCACCAATTCCCTCACAAGTTCAGGGATTGCAGGGGCTGTATCTGAAGTACTGCGCAGAAAAACAATGCAGCAACTTGAACATTTCCATGGAAATATTTGTGAATAGTGTAATCCAGGCTGCCAGATCAGAGTCTTTTTCTCTAACATGTTTACATGTGGTTACATGTCCATTAGCTATAAGAAGACAAAAGATGCACAATACTGACAAAGGTATTGTCTCTGAATGAAACAATACTAAAGAGCAAAATCCTTTTATTTAAAAAAACCCAAAATGCTTGAGACATTCAGCAGGTCAGGCAGCATCTGTGGAGAGAAACAGAATTAATGTTTCAGGTTAAAATCTCTTTATCTTTAGCCTGAAAGGTTAACTTGTTTATCTTACCAAATTAACTTGCTGAGTGATTTCAACATTTACTGTTTTTGTTTCAGATCTCCAGTACGTGCAGTTTTTTTAAAATTAATTTCAATTTATACAGCAGCTTTAGCATTGTAAACACATCCCACACGATTTCATAGGAAAGTTATCAAACAAAAATCAAGGTTGAAATGCACAAAGGATAAGTTTGGGGAGGAAGAGCAAAAATCTTGGGCAAAGGGATGAGCTCTCTGGAGGATCTTAAAGGTAAAGGGCAAAGGAATTTTAAAAACATTAAAAACAAGACCCTGTACTGCAGTTGTACAGGGTCTTGGTGAGGCCACACCTGGAGTATTGCGTACAGATTTGGTCTCCTAATCTGAGGAAAGACATTCTTGCCATAGAGGGAGTACAGAGAAGGTTCACCAGACTGATTCCTGGGATGGCATGACTTCCATATGAAGAAAGACTGGATAGACTTGGCTTGTACTCGCTGGAATTTAGAAGATTGAGGGGTGATCTCATAGAGACTTACAAAATTCTTAAGGGGTTGGACAGGCTAGATGCAGGAAGATTGTTCCCGATGTTGGGGAAGTCCAGGACAAGGGGTCACAGTTTAAGGAAAGGGGGAAGTCTTTTAGGACCGAGATGAGAAAATCGTTTTTCACACAGAGAGTGGTGAATCTGTGGAATTCTCTGCCAGAGAAGGTAATTGAGGACAGTTCGTTGGCCATATTTAAGAGAGAGTTGGATGTGGCCCTTGTGGCTGAAGGGATCAGGGGGTATGGAGAGAAGGCAGGTACAGGATATTGAGTTGGATGATCAGCCATGATCATATTGAATGGCGGTGCAGGCTCGAAGGGACCGAATGGCCTGCTCCTGCACCTAATTTCTATGTTTCTATGTTTCTAACACACAAACTTAATGTCTTGACAACTGATGGAAAAGACACCGTTGATCGAACAAGTAAAGGGGGTGATGGTTAAGTTGGAGGAAGCAGAGATCTCACAGCAGGGGGTAGCATTTCGGGTCGAGACCCTTCTGAAGAAGACCAGTCTGAAGAAGGGTCTCGACCCGAAGCATCACCCCTTCCTTTCCTCCAGGGATGCTGCCTGTCTGTCCCGCTGAGTTACTCTAGCATTTTGAGTTTATCTTCAGTCCCGTTCATGTTTTTCATAGATTTCTTGTCAAGGACCAATTCAATAATATTTATCAAGATCAAGGTAAAGAAAGCCTGGAAATCTGAAATGGAATGTTTTCAGCAACTTCTTTCAGATACCCAGGGTTTTTTTTTAATCGAATAATAATCTTTCATTCCATCACGTGTATAACTGGACCCTTGAGAAAACTGAACTCACAAGGCCTTTATATATTTCATTCCACCATAAACATGACTCAATAATCATTACAGGCATATAGTTAGGAAGTACTGATGAACTCTATACCAAATTTTTCATATAAACATTTGCAGATTTAATTATTAAATATCGATATTCAATTAACTTTTAATGTACCAGAACATATATCATGTTTATTTTAACAGTGTTATGTAGTGAAAGGGAAGTAATGTACTGATGCAGTTTTCTTCTTCTTGCGAATGAAACATAAACCAAAGGAATAGTTAGATCTCAAGCCGGGTGTTGAGCAGCCAGGTTGTTGTCTCTGCGTCAGTGTCTGCCAGGCCCAGAGCTCCATTTGGTGGGTGGTAGAGCGGGCACCCAGAGATGACATGGTTGTCTGTTATTCTGCTCCACATTCACAGGCCGGGCTCTGGCGGAGCCCCCATCTCCACATGCTGGCATTGAAACGCCCAACTCCAGTACCAAGTCTGTTGAGCTTCACCCATGCTCCTCTGGAGAGGTCAGACCCTGGACAGCTTTTATCTGGTGAAGAGATGTAGCTGTGTAATAGAGATGAGGTTGCCTTCCACTCCTGTGACCACTTGGTGGTTATCCAGTGTGCTTTTGTCTCAGTTGGCTGGATGGATACTAGGAGTTGCTTTCCATGTGGAGCAAAGGGGTGACGGGACTTCAGTCAGGGAGGCCTCTGCTCTCTGCTGATAGCCTGATGGGGGAGGTGATCTGGGTCCATGGCATGATGAGAGAGTTGTTGCTTGCCTTCGGATCCCTGCAGGCGGAATGCCTGCAAGTATAGGGAGCTGCTCGACTGGAGTAGGTTGAAGGCACCCAGTGATGGTTTGCAAGGTGCTGTTCAGGCCTGTGTCTACCAGGCTTGTCTGTCTACTTCATATGGGTGCACAGTATTCAGCTGGGGCACACACACGAGCTAAAGCAGAGATGCGAAGAGTTGATGGACTGGCTCCCCAACTTGTTCCTGCCAGACGCCGGATGAGGCCGCTACATCCATGACCTTGTCGCGGAGACCAGCCAGGTGTTGACAAAATGTAAGCAACCTGTCCAACCTTACGTCGAGGTGTTTGTTGGAAGTCCAAGCGCCTGTTATTATCGAAGACAGCTAGTTCTCGCTTAGTTTCCTTGTTGTTTAGATGGAATGCTGTTGACACTGTTTTGCCTTCGCTCAGCTTTAGACTCCACAGTCGTAGGTATACTGCCAAAGTCCCCATGTCTTGACTCAAGGAGCTTTCGATTGTCTTCCACTCTTTGTGTCTCGTCAGGATGGCTAGATCGTCAGCATACCCATATTTTCCAGCAATGGTAATCCCTGTGGGACACCATTCTTCAGTCTACGTAGCCTACTCTGCTGTCCATCACTGGTCTTCAGCATAAAGCTGCGGTTTGATATCAGCTCCAAGATGTAGCGTGCCATGCACCTGTCTAGCAGCACCTGAAGTTGCTTTGCAGTTAGTCCCCGGAGCCACACGGTGTCATAGGCAGCTGTCAGATCTATAAGAACAGCTCCTGCCTTATAATTTGCCTCAAAGCAGTCCTTGATGTCTTGGGTGAGGATGGTCACCTGCTCCACAGTAGAAACCAGCCTGCTCATGGAGTAGTTGAGGGTCTATGATACACCCGTGGATCAGCCTCTCAATGAGTTTGCAGAGAGGCCGGTAGCTTTTAGGATCATCCTTTGGCTTGTTCGGCTTCGGGAGAGCGATGACCGTTGCACGCGCTAGATCGTTGGTGTTTTGCACTTCTCCATGAAGGTCGACAGGTACAGTCGGATCCAGTTGGTAGCAGCGTCTCCAGAATGTAGTAGAAACTCCGGGTGTATGCTGGCAGATCCGGGGGCCTTTCCTGCTTTCAACATCTTGAGTGCTGCGGCCATTTCCTCAGAGGTGAAAGCCATTGTTCGGTCCGTATCCGCTCTGTCAGTTTGCCATGACCCGGCCACCTCTTTGCTCACTTCGCACGAGAAATCACGGTCAGAGTTTTTGAATCAACCATTCTTGACTAGTTGAGATGCGATTGCGCTGGCAGCCACTGGGCATTGGCCGGGTTTGAATGTAGCTCTGCCAGTCAGGCGGTTGACTGTGTGCCATGCATTACGGCTCGAGTGGGGGAAGTCGATCAATTCAACCGTCTCAATCCAGCGTTCTTGTCGTTTCTCATCCAAGCGTGTGAGCAATGTAGTGGCAGTGGTTTCAGAATCCTCTTTGGTGAAAGCAGCAGTGTGATCTTCATATAGCTGTCGACACTCATCATTCCAATATGGAATGTAATCCCTCTGGTAGCCACGAGAGATGGTTTTCTTGCCTGCACTGATAAGCATGTTGCAGTAGGCTGGTAGGAAGAGTCCAGGTCTGGGGGAGGAAGGCCTGAGGTGGCTGCATTGATAAGTTGTTGGAACTTGTCCCAGTCGGCCTAGCAGAAGTACCACTGCTTCACAGGTTTTCTCGATGTTGGTGCAACCAGTGGTGTTGTGGTGATGAGTAATGGTCGGTGTTGTGACCACGGGAACTTCTCCAGAACCCGGCATGTTGGTGGCTGATGGTTCTTTGTGTTACTGGCAAAGGCTAGGTCTGGGCTTATACCAGTGTTCCAGCGGGCTGAATGGAAGGTGTTTGGCTCCTTTGGGTCATACAGAAGCGTGAGGTCATTAGCAGATGCTCAATCTATGAGGCCATTTCCATCACTATTACATCTTGAGTAGTCCCATTCGGTGAGGTGGCAGTTGACATCACCTGAGTATACACAGGGAGGGGTGAACACTGGTATGGATATTGTAGCCAGACGCACTGGGGGAGGCTTGTACACATTGATGATGGTGACGTCCTGGACCTTCACTGCAAGCCATTCCAGATCTGAGTTTTCTGCAGACTGTCCTTCTATAGCTCAATCCATGTCATCTCTGATGAAAGTAGCCAGACCATATTTACTACTTGGTGTGAAAGTAGCTAGTGTGAATTAAGGAATTGCGAGTTTCTCCACTGTTTCGCAGTATGTTGTCGTATGCTAGCTGCTCAATGATGGATATCTTAGCACTGGTGATGGTAATATTGTCTAAATTAAAGACACCATAAAATGGAGGTTCCCTGCACTTGTCAGAATTGTTTAACCCCTGTCAGCTGAACTTTACAGACTTTGATTGACACCAGCCAGTCTAGGCTCAGACTGATATGCAAGATGGTGAGGGGTCCAGGTGTTCTCCCTGTTTCTCTTAAATTGATAACATGTATAGCGGCTTTGCAAACTAACCTTAAATGCATCATTTCTATTGGAACGCTGCAAAAGCATTGTAAACAGTGTACATAATATTGCAAAATGGTCATCCTGTTAATTGATCATTGGTCGAACTGTTGAGCCTTGGAGAAATTGTTTGAATCTCAGGGCACATGTTTCAATGTTTGTTCTTGTTAGCTTCCTTCGAGAACTTTCTTTCTTATACAATGTATAACCTGCTGTATTATTGGGTTAGGGAAATGTTTGTTATGTATGAGGTTAATTGATATCTGTAATTGGGTTATTAAGCGACCACCCCCATGTGGTTCAGCCCCTCGAGGTCCCAGGACATATAAAAGTCTGCTGCCACGAGGTCCAGGGTCGATCTTCTGGGAGAGCGTTTGGGACTGCGTCAACGTCTGGAGCGTCTCTGTCTGAGCGTGGCCTAGAGGGCTTGAACAGGCAGATACGAGGATCAAAACTGCGGTAGTTGAACTGTAATGCGTTTTTGTTAAAATAAAATGTAGTTGTTTCAAGAAATCGGGCCCACTGTGTGGTTTTCGCGTTGATTTTCGGCACTTCGTTTGTCGGAGCGGATCGATCATTCGCGAGCTTGGGAAAGGGTCAAAAGGGATCATTAGAACAGAGTCTAGCAAGCAGGGGGGAGTGGTTATCATGACTTTGGGTTGGAGGCCCATAAAACCAGGGTGGGTTTAGAGGCCCTGCTGGGGTTGGGTTAGAAACCGTTTCCTGGGTGAGAGGCCCAAAACTTTGGTCGTAGTTGGCAGACTGCAGCTGCTTTAACGAGAGTCAAATGCGCTTCATCGGGCGTGGGTGGCCCAAGGTTCGTCTTGTTATCCAAATTGGTGGGGTATTAAAATACAGGTCACGGCAGAGAGGAGTGTCTGCTTGACGGTATCTGAGTCTCTCCCTGAAGTGACAGATGAAGAACCTTGAGAAGGTACTGGGCTTGGATGGACAGAGTATAGAGTGGCCAGAATGCTCCAGTCCATTCAAGAGTTCAACTGTACAATTTTAGATTCGAGAGCCCACGTAGTAGAAGATACGCACAAAAATTAGGAGTTTGAGTTGCTTGTGGGGTTAGGACTAAGGAGTTTGGAGTTGCATTCTGAGTTAGGAGTTTGAGTCTAAATTAGGAGTTTGAGTTGCATTTTGTATCTATTTATATATTGCTATTTCTACGAACTGACGCTAAACTGCATTTCGTTATACCCATACTTGTATCTGTGCAGTGACATTAAAGTTGAATTGAATTTAATTGAATTGAATTGATTCAGTGTTTTCACTGAAACTGGACTGGGGGCGAAGCTTAGAAACGAGCAATTTACAGTGAGACCTTCGACATTCAACTGTAGTATCCCAGCATCTTGCAACTGCCGCCCACTCTGAAAAGAACACAGAGCTTGGCTCAAGGCTGCAGCACTAGTCTTTGCCCTATCCTTGGTTTGCTTTCACGTCCGTGCTGTAATTGTTATATGGTTATCGACGTCTGTCTCCCTGAAGTAGGAGGATCACTTCATACCAAAAAGGAAGAAAGATTCTAAGGGGAGTAGAAGGCAACCGTGGCTGACAAGAGAAGTTAGGGATAGAATAAAACTAAAATAAAAGATGTATAACACAGCAAAGAGTAGCCGGAAGCCAGAGGATTGGGAAACTTTCATAGGACAACAGAAGGAAACAAAATGGGCAATACGAGCTGAAAAGATGAAGAACAAAGGGAATCTGCCCAGGGATATAAAGAAGGACAGTAAAAGCTTCTTTAGATATGTTAAGGGAAAAAATAGTAGTAAAGTCAAATGTGGGTCCCTTGAAGATTGACACGGGTGAAATTATTATGGGTAACAAGGAAATGGCAGAAGAGTTAAATAGGTACTTCGGATCTGTCTTCACTAAGGAGAACACAAACAATCTCCCAGATGTACTGGTGGACAGAGGATCTAAGGGGGTAGAGGAACTGAATGAAATATTCATTAGGCGAGAAATAGTATTGGGTAGGCTAATGGACTGAAGGATGATAAATAGTAAGATTAAATGAGAACTTACCAGTTTGAAGTTTGATCTTTATTTTATGAGGAATTACGATGAGCGATTACGTGAAGTAGCCCGCCAGCCCGCATGTGCGTCAACCTTCAAAGCAGCGGTGTGAAATCACAGATAACAGTTGTTGAACTGAATATAGGAAGATTCGAGAAACTAGAATTACCAGCTGACCTTTATGAGAGAGGGTTGGGAGCGGAGGGCACGTAATCCCTCATCATAACTCCTCATAAAATAAAGATCAAACTTCAAACTGGTAAGTTCTCGTTGAATCTTACTATTTTACTTCGTAGTCACGTGAATGACTACGTGAAGGTTTCAAAGCTCTGTGATTTCATGCCGTGAACACGAGTCCACACAACACAACTGCATCAGTTGACCACAGATGAGTGAACATTAATAATGCATTCAGACATGACATAGATTTAAACATGCTGATGCTTTTAAATGAACAAATAATAATAATAGTAACCCCTTTCATCTGGGAGGAAACTATAAAACAGAACCTAAAATAGAGTTGGCAAATAGCCCCGGTCTGGCAATGGGTTTGTTATAAAATGTTTGGAAAGGTTCGTTCGTTTGACCATCCTGCAGCCGCTAGGATATGGTCTAGCGGAACATCCATAACCCTCGCTGCTGGTGTTGTTGCAGCCCTGGTGGAGTGAGATTTGAAAATGTCAGTGTTCACTCCTGCACAAGCCAGAATCAGTTTTAACCACCTGGAGATGGTCTGTACTGATACCTTTTTATGAGGTTTTATGTAACTAACAAATGTAGCTAGTTTAGAGCGTCTAAGGCTCTTGGTGACCTTAACATACTGCTGTAGATGTGTGAACACACACAACCGAAGGTCCATGGGGTATGCCAAAAAAATTTAGTTTGAGACCTGATGCCCCTGGTCTGCTCTGCTTGACTAAGTCATCAACATAAAATGTTATTTTGCCTGCAGATGTAACCACCCTGTCCAGTTGCAGCTTTATGCAATGACTGGATCCGTTGCGTTGAAACCAGCGTCATGAGCATAACCACTTTGTAAGTGAGTTTGATCAAGGACAGGGATGTAGCTGGAGCCCACTGGCGAAGCAGCGTCAGCACAAAGTTAACATCCCATATCTCTGAGTACCTGGACCTGGGAGGTTTTGAGTTGAAGATACCCTTCATAAATCTGGCTATCAGTGGGTGAGACCCGACAGAGTGATGTCCCGATCCCAGCAACAAGTATGACGAAAAGGCACTTCTGGCACAAATTATAGCACTATAACTCTGTCCCTCGTCAAAAATTAGTTTAGAGAGGCATTCCAAAACATCTGTTATACGTGCCGTGTCATAAGTATGTTGGACTGTAAACAGAACACTTCCCACTTCTTGATATGGGAGATGTATTACTTCTTGGTACTATCTCTCCAGGCCGCAATGATCATGACCAACGTACGACCAGACAGTCCGAACCCCAGGTAAGGTCTTCTCAGAGACTGCAATCAACGATTTGATTCGATCATGCAGTGGATGGTCCTCCCAGTCACGGGGTGAATCAGCAGATTTCTGCATTTGGGAACAGCCATGAAAGGCTCTGTTATCATTCCCAATATGAGTGGGAAATGGCTGTGTAGGCCAGTCAGGCACTACTATGCTGAGGTGGAGTCATGTTGGATCTTTAGCAAGCACCGACTGATGAGGCAAAATGGAAGGAATGTATAAAAGAACATTCCTTCCCAATGTAGCGAGAATGCATCTACCGCTACTGCCCCTGGGTCTGGTTCCCATGCAACACACTTTGGTAACTGGTGAATGAGTCGACATGCGAACAAATCGATATCCGGTGTTCCATACCTTTTCGGAATTGATGGAGGAAAATAATTAGACCTACTTACCAGGGTCTCTAACTCCAGGTCGCTTACCTTTGCTGGAGCTTCAGCAAAGTTTCATTCGCAGACTCTGTCCATCATGTTTGTCATTTCTATTAGATCGCTGATGCTGCTGGCCAACTTCTCTTGTAGTGGCTAGTTCCCGACGGAGCAGCAATTTTAGAGGCAAAGCAGACCGCTTCCCCTCATGCGATTATCGTACATCATGCATTAAAGCATGGGAGCCCGGCACATAGTTATATTCAGGTTCCTGTTTGGGGTTAGTCCATACTAACCTTTTACACTCTTTTAGAGTGGGAGTAAATGCCACCTGAACCAGGTGTTACATTCGTATTCCTCGAATTGTCTGTGCATGCTTCTGGACCGGGCATGCTTTGCGACACCACCTCCCATTGACTTTTGGGTGGGAGGCAATGCGAACCTTGAACCAAGGCAGCTGCAGGCATATGACTTGAACTGCCTGTGTATGCTTCCGTGATATGGGGCATAATATATATGGCTCCATCTTCATCCTTCATACATCCGAATGGAAGGACTTATGCAACCTGAACCAGGAGCTGCCTCAGGCATGTGTGCTTATATGTTAGAAACATAGTAACATAGAAACATAGAAAATAGGTGCAGGAGTAGGCCATTCAGCCCTTCGAGCCTGCACCGCCATTCCATGTGATCATGGCTGATCATTCAACTCATTATCCTATACCTGCCTCCTCTCCATACCCCCTGATCCCTTTAGCCACAAGGGCCTCGTCTAACTCTTAAATATAGACAATGAACTGGCCTCAGCTACTTTCTGTGTCAGAGAATTCCAGAGACTCACCACTCTGTGTGTGAACATGTTGGCACAAATGATGTCGGAAAGAAGGGGATGAATATTCTGAAGCGTGACTTTAGAGAGCTCGGAAAAATGCTGAAAAGTAGGACCTCCAGGGTTGTTATCTCCGGTTTGCTTCCAGTTCCTCATGCTGGTGAGAGCAGGGACAGGGAGATACAGGACCTGAATGCGAGCCTGGGGAACTGGTGCAGGGGGCAGGGATTTAGATACTTAGATCACTGGGATCTGTTTTGGAGTAGGGGGTAACTGTACAAAAGTGACAGATTGCATCTTAACAGGAGGGGGACCAGCATTCTGGCAGGCAGGTTTGCCACTGCTACACGGGTGGTTTTAAACTAAATAGGGGGGGGGGGGGGGGGGTGTCAAATGAGATAGTCGATGACGGAGTTAAAGGGAAAGAGAGTAAAGGGATAGTTAATGACACCAGAGTTAACGGGAAAGAAAGCTCACAAAGTGATATGATAGTATGGCCAAGTGTAATAGGGATCGATGTGAATGGTGAGATGCGTAAGGAATTAAAAGTACTGTATTTGAATGCGTGAAGTATAAGAAGTAAAGTAGATGAGCTTGAGGCTCAGATAGAGGTTGGTAGATATGTCATTATGGGGATTACTGAAACGTGGCTGCAGGAGGATCAGGCCTGGGAACTTAATATTCAGGGTTATACATCCTATAGAAAGGACAGGCAGGTGAGCAGAGGAGGAGGGGTATCTCTGCTGGGGAGAGATGGAATTCAGTCCCTTGCGAGGGAAGACATACGGACTGACGAGGTAGAGTCACTCTGTATTGAGTTGAGGAATTGTAAAGGCAAAAATACACTAATTGGTGATATTTACAGACCCCCAAATAGTAGCCCGGATGTAGGGTGTAAGTTGCAGCAGGAGTTAAAACTGGCATGTAATCAAGGTAATGCCACTGTGGTGATGGGGGATTTCAATATGCAGGTAGACTGAGAAAATCAGGTTGGTTCAGGACCCCAAGAAAGAGAGTTTGTAGAATGCCTCCGAGATGGATTCCTAGAGCAGCTTGTAATGGAGCCGACCAGAGAAAAGGCAATTCTGGATTTAGTGTTGTCCAATGAACCAGATATGATAAGAGAACTCGAGGTAAAGGAACTGCTTGGAGGTAGTGATCATAATATGATTAGTTTTAATCTTCAATTTGAGAAGGAGAACGTTAAATCGGGAGAGGCAGTGATGCAGTTGAACAAAGGGGACTATGAAGGCATGAGAGGGGAGCTGGCCAAGGTAGACTGGAAACGGATCCTAGCAGGAATGAGGGTTGAACAGCAATGGCAGGAATTTCTGAGCATAATCCGGAAGACGCAGGATCATTTCATTCCAAAGAGGAAGAAAGATTCTAAGGGGAGTAGGAGGCAACCGTGGCTGACAAGAGGACTTAGGGATAGAATAAAACTAAAATAAAAGATGTATAACACAGCAAAGAGTAGCCGGAAGCCAGAGGATTGGGAAACTTTCATACGACAACAGAAGGAAACAAAATGGACAATACGGGCTGAAAAGTTGAAGTAAGAAGGGAAGCTGGCCAGGAATATAAAGAAGAAAAGTAAGTGCTTCTTTAGATATGTTAAGGAAAAAAGAGTAGCAAAGTCAAATGTGGGTCCCTTGAAGGCAGACACGGGTGAAATTATTATGGGCAACAAGGAAATGGCAGAAGAGTTGAATAGGTACTTCAGATCTGTCTTCACTAAGGAGGACACAAACAATCTCCCAGATGTACTGGAGGACAAAAGATCTAAGGGAGTAGAGGAACTGAAAGAAATTTTCATTAGGTGAGAAATAGTATTGGGTAGGCTAATGGGACTGAAGGATGATAAATGCCCTGAGCCTGATGGTCTGCATCCCAGGGTCCTCGGGAAGGTTGCTCTAGAAAAAGTGGACGCATTGGTGAACATTTTCCAATGTTCAATAGATTCAGGATCAGTTCCTGTGGATTGGAGGATAACTAATGTTATCCCACTTTTCAAGAAAGGAGCGAGAGAGAAAATGGGGAATTACAGACCAGTTAGCCTGACTTCGGTGGTGGAAAAGATGCTGGAGTCAATTATTAAAGATGTAATAATGGGGCATTTAGATAGCAGTAAATGGATTAGTCCAAGTCAACATGGATTTATGAAAGGGAAATCATGCTTGACTAATCTTCTGGAATTGTTTGATGATGTGACAAGTAAAATGGATGAAGGGGTGCCAGTGGATGTAGTGTATCTAGACTTTCAGAAAGTCTTTAATAAGGTCCTGCACAGGAGACTGGTGACTAAAATTAGAGCACATGGTATTGGGGGTAGGGTGTTGATGAGGATAGAAAATTGGTTGGCAGACCTGAAGCAAAGAGTTGGAGTGAAGGGTCCTTTTCAGAATGGCAGGCAGTGGCGAGTGGAGTGCCGCAAGGCTCGGTGGTGGGGCTGCAAATGTTTACCATATATATTAATGATTTGGAAGAGGGAATTAGGAGCAACACTAGCAAGTTTGCAGACGACACAATGCTGGGTGGCAGTGTGAACTGTGATGAGGATGTTAGGAGGTTGCAGGGTGACCTGGACAGGTTGAGTGAGTGGGCAGATGTGTAGCAGATGCAGTATAATATAGATAAATGTGAGGTTATCCACTTTGGCGGCAAAAACAAGGGGGCAGGATGGAAGCTGGAGAAAGATGTGGATCGGAAAACCTTACACGGATACTAATAATTAGTCTAATTACATTACTAATACAAATAACTAATACATATTAAAATCACACTGTGGTATTTTCACTAATCACTAATATAATAATTAATAAATATCAAAATTATATTGTATCGTTTTTATTAATTAATATTAATTATTATTACCTATATGAGGTAGTTTTACTGGGCAATATTAGTTGGTATTTTGATTGGTCAAAAAACGCGCAGTTTCCAGCGGGCAATATTACTTGGTATTTTTCTTCTTCCGGGTTTCGCCATTGACTTTACGTAGAAAAACTGCGGTCAATCACAAAGATGAAATATTACATCCGGCGTACATCCGGGACACGAACCCGGCCAAAGTTCACCGCGAAGAATCAGGTCACGGCATCTAAACAAACATGGCAGCCTCCAGCAGTGCGAGATTCGCGTCTCTTGACGACGACGGAATTATTTTAATTTACGTGGGGATAGGTAATAATTATAATATTGACTGGCTTCTTTCGGGAGACACCAGGAAATATTGCCCGCACTGAAATCATATTGCCCTCGTCTTCGACTCGGGCAATATGATTTCAGTTTGGGCAATATTCCTGGTGTCTCCCTCAAGGCCAGTCAATATTATATAATTATTACTAATAACTAATGTTCATTTATATTGGAATGATTAGAGTCAAATATAGAGCCGGATTTCATTTAGAGATTCTTCTTTTACACCAGTAATTTTTATTTTTATTTTTTGTTTTTCTTTCATATTAAGTGTTTTTTTTATAATTAGATTTTCAAATACGTTTTAAATATATGTATTTTCATATTTTCAATTATTATAATCTGAATATTTTTTTTTCTTTTCTTAATGTAATACCCCTGGTAAAATATTATTATGGAATAATAATTCCAAAAAAACAGGGAGCTGGTTAAGTTAGTAACATCAACTACGGAAGTCGGTAGATGGTTAGCCATGCTAGTATGGCTAGCACTAACTACAATAATACTAGATGTAGTTTTTTCTTCCATTGTGCACTATACTAACTTCTTAATCTATCCTCTTTTCTTTTTTTTTAATAAACTATTATTGTTTTTTTTTCAGTTTGAATGGAGTTATATATTGGATCAAAGGAGATATACACGTGAGAAGCATTCACGGGACTTAAAATTCATCTATTCGGTGTTCGGGTGTAAGGTCAGGTCTGTCGGGCTGAACCATCGGCTCTATTACAGACCCCCATAGACAAAAGATGCAAGACTTAAAAATGAATATGGGGAATGAAGGAATAACGTTTTGTAGTTGGAACGTTAAAGGTATTAATGAACCAATTAAGAGAGGTAATGTATTAGCACATTTAAAAGCAATTAAAGCTGATGTAATTTTTATTCAAGAAACTCACTTAAAAAAAGATGCTGAGCATAGGCTGAAAGCTAAATGGATAGATAAAACATATCACTCTTCTTTTATGCATAAATCAAGAGGTGTAGCAATATTATTTCGCAAAGGCATTTTATTGAAACATACATCAACTGTAACTGATAACGATGGCAGATACATTATTGTAATAGGAGAATTAAATGCACAAAAATGATTTTTGTTAATGTAAATGGACCAAACTTTGATAGTCCATTGTTTTTCAAGAAAATATTTAACAATATCCCGGAATTAACACAATATAACCTAATAATTGGAGGAGATTTAAATTGCACACTAGATCCTTACTTAGACAGATCTACAAGACAAAGGAAAACTAAATCATATTCTAGTGACTTATTAAATGCATATATGGAAACTACTAATATTAAAGATGTTTGGAGAGTAGAAAATCCCACTGGACGAGAATATTCCTTTTATTCGCCGGTACATAAAACCTACTCAAGAATAGATTACTTTATGGTCGATGCCAAACTTATTTCACTCACTTATAATTCTAAATATCACAATATTATAATTTCTGATCATGCACCTTTAACATTTAAGATTAAAATAAACGAAAAAAACAGAAAAACAGGGACAGTGGAGATTTAATCCACAAATTTTAAAAAACAAAATAACTCAGGAATATATTACAGAACAGATTAAGATTTTCTTCGAAACAAATGATAAACCAGAAATATCCTGTTCCTTATTATGGGAAACGTTTAAAGCATATCTCCGGGGAATCATGATTTCCTCTCAAGCATTTTATAATAAAAAGAATCAGAGGGATCAACAAGAACTGGAAAAGGAAATTAAACAATTAGATATAGAGAATGCAGCTAATCCATCCATAATATTACATAATAAAATTGCAGCATTGAAATATAAATTAAATAAAATATATTCAGATCAAGTTGTAAATCTTTATCAACATACTAAACAATTACAGTTTGAATTTGGAGATAGAAACATAGAAACATAGAAATTAGGTGCAGGAGTAGGCCATTCAGCCCTTCGAGCCTGCACCGCCATTCAATATGATCATGGCTGATCATCCAACTCAGTATCCCGTACCTGCCTTCTCTCCATACCCTCTGATCCCCTTAGCCACAAGGGCCACATCCAACTCACTCTTAAATATAGCCAATGAACTGGCCTCAACTACCCTCTGTGGCAGAGAGTTCCAGAGACTCACCACTCTCTGTGTGAAAAAAGTCTTTCTCATCTCGGTCTTAAAGGATTTCCCCCTTATCCTTAAGCTGTGACCCCCTTGTCCTGGACTTCCCCAACATCGGGAACAATCTTCCTGCATCTAGCCTGTCCAACCCCTTAAGAATTTTGTAAGTTTCTATAAGATCCCCTCTCAATCTCCTAAATTCCAGAGAGTATAAACCGAGTCTATCCAGTCTTTCTTCATAAGACAGTCCTGACATCCCAGGAATCAGTCTGGTGAACCTTCTCTGCACTCCCTCTATGGCAATAATGTCCTTCCTCAGATTTGGAGACCAAAACTGTACGCAATACTTTCCTCAGATTTGGAGACCAAAACTGTACGCAATACAGATAAACCTCAAAAATTATTTGCTCGCCAATTAAGGAAGATGGAGGCAGAAAAAATAATCCATAGGATTAAATCACATAATGGCGAACTTTTAATACAACCTAAAGATATTAATGAGAGATTTATGCAATACTATAAAAAACTTATACACTGCTAAAACAACAGAAAACAAGATAGGAATAGAAGCATTTAAAAAAAAAATGTAATCTGAAGGGGTTGGACTCACAAAATAGAGAATCATTAAATGCTGAAATTTCAATAAAAGAAATCCAAGAATCTATTAGATCATTAAAAAATGGTAAAACTCCGGGACCAGATGGTATTGGCTTGGAATTTTATAAAACATTTTATGATCAGATTGTACCATGTCTGAAATCATTATATGAACATATATATACACAGCAGAAATTACCAGAAACGTTAAATGAATCTATTATAACACTTATACCTAAAATAAACAAAGATCTGGATGAACCAGGATCATTTAGAGCTACAGCTCTTTTAAATACTGATCAAAAGATATTAACTAAAATATTAGCACACAGGCTAAGCACAGTTATTATTGAATTAATTCACCCCGATCAAACAGGATTTATACCAAAATGATATTCCTCATATAACTTGAGACGGTTATTCAATATTATATATTCGAAAAGAGGTATTAAAAAAGATCTAGTAGTTATTTCGTTAGATGCAGAGAAAGCCTTCGATCAGGTGGAATGGTCCTATTTGTTTTCGGTTCTGGAAACTTTTAAATTGGGAGAGAAGTTCATTACTTGGATCAAATTATTATATACTAACCCAACAGCTAGAATAATAACAAATCAAATGTTATCAACTAAATTCAATTTATCTTGAGGCTGTAGACAAGGTTGCCCTTTATCCCCCCTACTGTTTGCACTGGCAATAGAACTGTTAGCTCAGAGGGTGAGATTACATCCTGAAATATATGGGTATGATGCTAGAGATACTAAAAATAAAATTTCCTTATACGCGGATGATGTATTACTTTATATCACAAAACCAGAAATTAGTATCCAAAATTTGCTAAAATTAATAACTGAATTTGGATCTTTTTCAGGATATAGTATCAATTGGAATAAAAGTGAACGTATGCCAATAACGGTAAATAACTTACACATATTACAACAATTTCCTTTTAAGATAACAAATGAAAAAAATTAAATATCTTGGAATTTATGTAATAAAAAGATTTGATTCTTTATTTAAATCTAACTTCCCACTATTATTGAATAAATTAAATAAGAATATTTTATATTGGAAAACTCTACCCATTTCAATGTTAGGTAAAATTAATATAATAAAAATGATTTTTCTTCCACAATTATTATATTTTTTCCAATTAATTCCGATATATCTTCCTAAAAATTTCTTCAAGAAGGTGGACTCCCTAATTACTAACTTTATTTGGGATTATAAGAGTCATAGAATAAATAAAAAACATTTTTGTAAATTAAAAGTAAATGGAGGTTTAGCACTACCAAACTTTATGTTTTATTACTGGGCAGTTAATATTAAAAATATGAATTTTTGGTTATAAGAGACAGATAACCAACCAATTTGGTTAAATATGGAAAAAGAAGATTGTTCTCCTTTTGAATTCATTTCAATAATATTTGCTAATATTAATTTAGGTAAGAAAACCTATAGTGAAAACCCAATAATAGAAAGCGGAATACGTATTTGGAAACAAATAAAGAAAACATTAAAACTGAAATCTATACCACTAGCCCTTGCCATTGTAAATAATGTTACATTTAAACCTTCAATGATGGATAAAGGCTTTTTACAAAGGAAAAACAAGGGAATTATTAAGATGGGTGATCTCTATAAGGATTTTTTTTTCCTTTCATTTCAAGAATTACAACAAATTTATGGATTACATTCTAAAGATTATTTTAGATACATAAATCAGAGACTATGTAAAAGCAAACACACAGGAACTTAAAAATAGAAAGACAGAAATTTTAGATGAATGTCTAAATAAACATCCTATTGGAAAATGATGTCCCATCAACAGAAACATATAGACAATCCTGGGAAAATGAATTAGGTTAAATTACAAGACCAGAAGTATGGGACGAAAGTTTACAACATATACACCATTGTTCGTTAAATGCTAGACACTCTCTTATACAGTTTAAAATACTACATAGATTACATTATTCAAAATCCAAACTACATAACATCTTTCCAAAAGTATCTCCCATATGTGATAAATGTCAGCATTTAGAAGCTAATCTGACACATTCATTTACAAATTGTGTAAAAATTACAAAATTTTGGAGAGAAATATTTAGGATAATTTCGAATGTTGTTAATATGAATCTGACTCCTGACTCAAAGTTAATAATACTAGGAATACTGGAAACAGAATAATTAATAACAACGAATCAAAGAATCTTTATTGATTATGGTTTAATAATTGGGAAAAAATTAATAGTAAAATTCTGGAAAGGTCCTACATCCCCCACAATCAAAATGTGGAATACAGAAATGTCGGAGACACTCCATCTGGAGAGATTGAGGTTTGTCCTAGGTCAGGTTGGATCTCTTCAGAGGGATATGGTCTCCATATATTGAATATTTACAGGGTCAAAGTGGCTCAGTACGAGGGCTTGACTGAGACTTGAATAATAGAATGGATGAAGAACTACACATAATAAATCATGGTTATATCTCCAATGACGGATAATTGATTAATACTCCATTCACTTCCTTATTCTCTATATTATTTTTCTCTATCTCTTCCTACTTTATAAAAAAAAATTTAAAAAGTGTATAGAAACATAAAATCTTAAATGTTAATATTAATATTAACAATATTATGAATGTATCTAATAAGTATTTCTTATTAATATGTTTCTACAACTAATAAAAATATTCATCAAAAAACAAGGGGGCAGATTATTATCTCAATGGGGTTAGGTTAGGTAAGGCGGAAGTACAGAGAGACCTGGATGTCCTTTTACACTGCTCACTGAAAGTTGGCGTGCAGGTACAGCAGGCAGTGAAGAAAGCTAATGGAATGTAAACAAAATGCTGGGTGCAGCAGCATCTATGGAGCGAAGGAAATAACAAACGTTTTGGACCAAATTCCTTCTTCCGACGGATGTAGGGGGGCGTGCGGTGCTGGATGGGGAAAAGAAAGGAGAAAGGAATAGGAGGAGCCCGAGGGCTGAGGGAGAGCTGAGAAGGGAAGGAGACAGCAAAGGCTACCGGAAATTGGAGAAGTCAATGTTCATGCCACTAGGGTGCAAACTGCCGAAGCAGAATATGAGGTGCTGCTCATCCAATTTCTGGTGGGCCTCACTCTGGCCATGGAGGAGGCCCAGGTCAGAAAGGTTGGATTCAGAATGGGAGGGATAGTTGAAGTGCTGAGCCACAGGGAGATCAGGTTGGTTAATGCGGACTGATCAGAGGTGTTCGGCGAAACGATCGCCAAGCCTACGCTTGGTCTCACTGATGTAGATCAGCTGACACCTAGAGCAGCGTATGCAATAGATGAGGTTGGAGGAGATGCAGGTGAACCTCTGTCGCACCTGGAACGACTGCTTGGGTCCTTGAATGGAGTCGAGGGGGGAGTTTGCCCTGAGTTGGGGTTGTCAGGTTGCTCCGGAGTTGGGGTTGTCAGGTTGTCAGGTTGCTCCCTTCAGCAGCCGCCAGGACTGGCTGTGCAAATCGATGCTCTGTTGGTATCCTCATTTACCAAACAAGCTGCACGTGCTAGTGATTCCGAGTCATAGAAGAAACATAGAAATATAGAAAATAGGTGCAGCAGGAGGCCATTCGGCCCTTTGAGCCAGCACTGCCATTCATTGTGATCATGGCTGATCGTCCCCAATCAATAACCCGTGCCTGCCTTCTCCCCATATCCCTTGACTCCACTAGCCCCTAGAGCTCTATCCAACTCTCTCTAAAATCCATCCAGTGATTTGGCCTCCACTGCCTGCTGTGGCAGGGAATTCCATAAATTCACAACTCTCTGGGTGAAAAACTTTTTTCTCATCACAGTCTTAAATGACCTCCCCTTTATTCTAAGTCTGTGGCCCCAGGTTCTGGACTCGCCCAACATTGGGAAAAATTTTCCTGCATCTAGCTTGTCCAGTCCTTTTATAATTTTATATGTTTCTAAGAGATCCCCTTCAACTTTCTAAATTCCAGTGAATACAAGCCTAGTCTTTTCAATCTTTCCTCATATGACAGTCCCACCATCCCAGGGATCAATCTCGTGAACCTACGCTGCACTGCCTCAATCACAAGGATGTCCTTCCTCAAATTAGGAGACCAAAACTGTACTCAATACTCCAGATGTGGTCTCACCAGAGCCCTATACAACTGCAGAAGAACCTCTTAACTCCTATACTGAAATCCTCTTGTTATGAAGGCCAACATTCCATTGGCTTTCTTCACTGCCTGCTGTACCTGTGCGCCAACTTTCAGTGACCGGTGTACAAGGGCACCCAGGTCTCACTGTACCTCCCACTTATCTAACCTAACCCCATTGAGATAATAATCTGCCTCCTTGTTTTTGCCGCCAAAGTGGATAACTTCACATTTATCTATATTATACTGCATCTGCCACGCATCTACCCACTCACTCAACCTGTCCAGGTCACCCTGCAACCTCCTAACATCCTCTTCACAGTTCACACTGCCGCTCAACCTTGTGCCATCCGCAAACTTGCTAGTGTTACTCCTAATTTTCTCTTCCAAATCATTTATATATATGGTAAACAGTTGCGGCCCCAACACCGAGCCTTGCGGCACTCCACTCGCCACTGCCTGCCATTTTGAAATGGACCCGTTCACTTGTACTCTTTGCATCCAGCCTGCCAACCAATTTTCTATCCATATCAACACCCTACCCCCAATACCATGTGCTCTAATTTTAGTCACCAGTCTCCCGTGCGGGACCTTATCAAAGGCTTTCTGAAAGTCTAGATCCACCGGCACCCCTTCATCCATTTTACTTGTCACATCCTCAAAAAATTCCAGAAGATCAGTCAAGCATGATTTCCCTTTCATAAATCAAGGACGGGAATAGAACCCACATCAGGAGCCTTTGGGCTTACCACAAGACCACTGGTAACTATGCAGGTACATGGGTCTGGTTCTTTCCGAAACGTGGGTTGTGTGGACCAGTTATAGTGTATTCTTTTAAGGTATGGCTATAATAAAGTGGGCATTTATAATAGTTGCCACAGGGTCACGTTTGTGACTATCATAACCAACACATCTTATGAGCTGCAAACTCCACACAGATATATCTGTGGTCAGGATTGAAGCCAGGTCTGGTGCTGTAAGCCCAGGTCTCTGGCATCAGCTCTACCAACAGCATTATCTTGCCAATTTAGTTTATGTTTAGAAGAGAGAAATTACAAGGAATAAATATTATCACTTACACCAATGAAAAGGTGTAGTGGAATCGGAGCTGCCATGGCAGTCTAGAGCCCCTGGCTTGGGAAGCCTTGTTGAGCTGTGCCTATCAGTCACCTGTGGGAGCTACACACGGTGGCGTCATGGTAATTCCGCTCATTTAAGGGGCTGTGGAAGATTCTTCCCAAAGACGCCAACTTTATACATATCAATAAAGTGATCTAATCTATGATTTAATTGGGATGGTGGTTTTCATTCATGTAAACATCATTGCCCATGATAAATATCTGGCAGGTTTTTACAGCATTTCTCCCACTCTGGCTGGTGTATGGGGGCCAGAGGCGCTCCAGTCCTTCCCTCTGTACTGCATTGGCATCGGAAAGGTGCACGACCACAAACAATCTCCCAGAACTGAAAGAAAATTTCAATAGGCGAGAAATAATATTGGTTAGGCTAATGGGACTGAAGGATGATAAATCCCCTGGGCCTGATGGTCTGCATCCCAGGGTCCTCAGGGAGGTGGCTCTAGAAATAGTGGATGCATTGGTGATCATAGGGTGTTGACATGGAGAGAAAATTGGTTGGCAGACCGGAAGCAAAGAGTAGGAGTGAACGGGTCCTTTTCAGAACGGCAGGCAGTGGCGAGTGGAGTGCCGCAAGGCTCGGTGTTGGGGCCGCAACTGTTTACCATATATATTAATGATTTGGAAGAGGGAATTAGGATCAACACTCGCAAGTTTTCGGATGACACAAAGCTGGGTGGCAGTGTGAACTGTGAAGAGGATGTTAGGAGGTTGCAGGGTGACCTGTACAGGTTGAATGAGGGGGCAGATGTGTGGCAGATGCAGTATAATATAGATAAATGTGAAGTTATCCACTTTGGCGGCAAAAACAAGGGGGCAGATTATTATCTCAGCGAGACCTGAGCGTCCTTGTGCACCGGTCACTGAAAGTTGATTTACAGGTACAGTAGGCAGTAAAGAAAGCTAATGGAATGTTGGCCTTCATAACAAGAGGATTTCAGTATAGGAGTAAAGAGGTTCTTCTACAGTTGTATAGCGCTCCGGTGAGGCCACATCTGGAGTATTGTGTACATTTTCGGTCTCCTAATTTGAGGAAGCACATCCTTGTGATTGAGGCAGTGCATCGTAGGTTCACGAGATTGATTCCTGGGATGGCGGGACTGTCATCTGAGAAAAGATTGATAAGACTAAGCTTGTATTCACTGGAGTTTAGAAGGATGAGGGGGGATCTTATCGAAACATATAAAATTATAAAAGGACTGGACAAGCTAGATGCAGGAAAAGATTTCCCAATGTTGGGCAAAGGGGAGGTCATTTAAGACTGAGGTGAGAAAAAACTTTTTCACCCAGAAAGTTGTGAATTCATGGAATTCCCTGCCACAGATGGCAGTGGAGGTCAAGTCACCGGATGGACTTAAGAGAGAGTTAGATACTCCAGGGGCTAGTGGAGTCATGGGATATGGGGAGACGGCAGGCACGGGTTATTGATAGTGGATGATCAGCCATGATCACAATGAATGGCAGTGCTGGCTCGAAGGGCCGAATGGCCTCCTGCTGCACCTATTTTCTATGTTTCTAAGTATTCCACGAGAGAAGACTAACTGGATTAACAGGATAAACCATTAGAAGGTTGCGGACATATCTCCCGAGTTATCAAATTACTCACAGCTGCATAATGTAACATAATAGTTATAATCAGTAATATTCACAGTATAACCAAATGTTCAATGTAACTGCATGTTTTGTGGTAATCTTATCTTGCTCATTAACCTCAGAATGTGTTATTACTCTTTGTAATCTATTAAATCCATGGAATAAATAAAACCCTCCTTGCCATTTTGAAATGAAATATTTCTTCAGCTACCTAATCTAGACCAATAAAAGCAAGCCTCGAATGATGCTATCAATGTAAAAAGGACTGTTAATAATACATACATCCTAAAGTTGTATCAATGCGTATTGAGTCTGTAAGGGGCAGACCTAATTATTTGTTTTTGGGATGACAATTCAAGGGCAGCCTCTGCCAAGGAAGAGTGGACACCTCCTCTGTCTCTTCTTGGAAGATCTGCATTGGGATCTCTTGTGTCTACTCGAGAGAACACAAAATGCTGGAGAAGGGTCCTGTCCCGATACGCCACCTATCCATCTTCTCCAAGGATGCTGCCTGACCTGCTCAGTTACTCCTGCACTTTGTGTCTCATTTTGAAAACCAGTCTGCAGTTCATTGTTACTACTCATGAGAACAGATATGTTTGAATATTTTGCCAGCCAATGGGTGGCACTGTAGCAGGACACTGGAATATTGCTCTCCATAATTAAGGAATGATATGCTTACATTGGAGACAGTGCTGAGACAGTTAACTAGGTGGATTCCTGTGCTGAATGGATGGACGTAAAATGTGTAGTTGAGCAGGATGGCCAATAGTGGTGAAAGGTGATCTTACTGGTATGTATGAGATTCTGAGAGTGATTGATAGATTTTTTGCCATTCAATAACATTCCCCAGAATCCTGCCTTTCAAGGAAGGTGTGTCACGAGAGACAAGTTTTTTAATTGTGTGGAAAGGAAATGCAAATGCTGATTCATACTGCAGATAGACACAAAGAGATGGAGCAACTCAGCGGGTTAAGCAGCAGGAAAAGGATGGGTGATGTTTTGGGTCAGAACCCTGCTGCAGGCTGTTCCTATCATTGGGTTGTACTCCATTTCCATCCACTGTGCTCCACCTGGACTCCCACCTATTTCTCCTCTCCACCCCTCTCCTCCCCCAACTCCTGCTACTTTCTTCCCTATGGCTTCACCATCTGAAACTCTTCAAACCTTTTTCACACATTCCTTTCTTATCTCTAACCTTTGTTCAAACTATACGCCTGTCAAAACAAAACCCTCACCTATGTCGACCAACTTTGTCCTGCCTCTCACCTTTTCTAGCTTTCTTCTCGCCCTCCATCCCTACAATCAGTCAGCAGAAGGGTCTCTTTCTACATGGAACGCTGAAAGAGATAATTTGCATGCTCTATTTGACCAGGACAATGGATGATTCATTTTGATAAGAAAACAAATCTGAATGATTCAGAGGGTTTTGTTGTTGCTGCAGTTCGGTTGTTTTCTTGCGTTTGAGTCAGGAGATCATGGATACCTACAGCTTAAGAAACAGGAGTTGGAACAGGCCACTCGTCCTCTCACCTATCCTTGGCCATAGCATGGTATGGATGCTGATTTTAGACCCAACATCAGTTTCCTACTCTTGCTCCCCAGACCCCTTCACTTCCTTGCAGTGTCAATATCTGTCAACCTGTACCTTGGAATGCATTCCATAAGCCCCTTCCTGAGGGTTTGAGTGTGGGGAAATAATGTCCCACAAATTTGATTGAGGAGGTTTCCAAAGCATTTGATGAGGGCAAGGCAGTTGATGTCATTAAAATAATGAAATTTAGCAAGTTCTTTGATAAGGTCTCATATGGTTGGCTGGTCCAGAATGTTCGAGTACATGGGATTCACAATGAAACTAATAACTTGGTTACAACATTGAATTTGGTGGTAGGAGGCAAGAAAGTGGAAATAGAGGTTGATTTTCAGATTGAAGGCCTGTAACCAGTTGGGTGCGGTAATGATCAGTGCCCTGTCTTTATGTTGTTTATCATGCGTATAGTTATTTAGGTGAAAATATATGTGGCATGATTCATAAGTTTTCAGACAACACCAAAGTGAAGAAAGCTGTCCATGGTTACAACAGATTGGGTCCAAAGGATCCATTGATCACAATGCATCAGCCAATAAATTGGAAGTTTAGTTTAGTTCAGTTTTGTTTATGGTTACGTGTACCGAGGTACAGTGAAAAGCTTTTGTTGCATGCTAACCAGCCAGCAGAGAGTTAATACATGATTACAATCAATCCATTTACAGTGTATAGATACACTGGATGGTGGGTGTATGGAACAATCTGCCAGAGGAGGTAGTTGAGGCTGGGACTAAAGAAACAGTTAGACAGGTACATGGATAGAACAGGTTTGGAGGGATATGGACCTAGCGCAGGCAGGTGGGACGTGTAGCTGGGACTTGTTGGCCGGTGTGGGCAAGTTGGGCCGAAGGGCCTGTTTCCGCACCGCAACACTCTATGACTCCATAACTCTATGAAATAAGGGAATAATGTTTAGTGCAAGGTAAGCCCAATCAAGGATAGTCCGAGAGTCATTGAAGAGGCTGATGCACTGCTCTCTGGTGGTGATAGGATGATTCAGCTGCCTTATAACAGCTGGGAAGAAAGTATCTCGGAATCTGGTGGTGTGCGTTTTCACACTTCTATACCTTTTGCCTGATGGTAGAGGGGCCTTGCTGAGGCAGCATGAAGAATAAATGGAGTCAATAGAAGGAAGGTTTAAGAAATCTGAAGAAGGGTCTCGACCCGAAACGTCACCCATTCCTTCTCTCCAGAGATGCTGCCTGTCCCGTTGAGTTACCAGCTTGTTTTGTCTATCTTAAATAGAAGGGAGGTAGGTTTGTGTGATGGTCTGGGATGCGTCTAGTGTGGTATGATGTGTGGCACATAGCGTGTAACCATATGAGAGTAAACTCAGAAGGCATAAAAATGAAGACAGTAAAGTTTCTATAAACATGTAAAAGGAAACATGATAAGCAAAAACAAAGAAGTCCCTTACGTAGATACAAGAACCTACAGATGCCCAGTATCTGTGGAAGATATGGATAGATGCCGTTATGGTCGGGATCCTTCTTCATAATCTATGGTTAGAAATTCAGTCCCTTATGGTTGAAAATAGGAGAATGTATATAATGGGGACAGAAACATGGCAGAAAAAATAATCCCTTGAATTCTGTTTGCACAGAAGAGTGCACAAATAACTTCAAGTGGTCGAGAATCAAGAAGGAATTGAAGTTCAAGTTCAAGTGAGTTTATTGTCACGTGTCCCTGAGAGGACAATGAAATTCTTGCTTTCCTTCAGCACAACAGAACATAGTAGGCATTGACTACAAAACAGATCAGTCTGTCCATATACCATTATATAAATATATACACACATGAATAAATAAACTGATCAAGTGCAAATAACAGATAATGGGTTATTAATGTTCAGAGTTTTGTCCGAGCCAGGTTTAATAGCCCGATGGCTGTGGGGAAGTAGCTATTCCTGAACCTGGTCGTTGCAGTCTTCAGGCTCCTGTACCTTCTACCTGAAGGTAGCAGGGCGATGATGATACTGCCAGCCTTTTTGGAGCAGTGACTGCGATAAATCCCCTCGATGGAAGGAAGGTCCGAACCGATGATGGACTGGGCAGTGGAAATTAAAGGAAATTAGTGTTAGTAATAAAATTAGTGCTGCAGAAAGTATTTATACCAAAATCCAATAAACCACCAGGGTTTAATAAATTGCATCCCAGTGTATGAAACAAAGTAACCATTTAAATGCCACATATTCAGTTATCATCTTCCAAAATACTATAGATATTGGAATAATTCATGCAGGTCAAAAGGTAACACAAATAATCCCTCTATTTAAAAATAGAGGGAGGGAGTAAGCAGAGAACTACAGAAGGGTTTACCTAGCATTAATAACTAGGGAGGATGTTAGAGTGTGCAATAAGGATGTGATTACACCTGGAAAATATCAACACGATTGATCAAAGTCAACCTGGCTTTATTGAAGGAACATTTAAAAGGCATTTGGAAAGGTTTAGAAGGATATGTGCCAAATGAACTGAGGTGGGGCTAGTATAGATGGGCATCTTGGTCGGCATGGTTTCCCTGCTGTATGACCATGACTCTGTAAATTCTATAACATTGTGTTTGACAAATGTACTAAAATTTATTTTATATATAATTGGCTCCTGTAGATACAGTGAATTTAGATATTCAGAAGGCCTTTAATAACATGTTCTTATGTAAAAAAAAATGATATGAGATGAAGTTGTTATATACTGGCATGAATTGAAAAGTCAGATAAGAAAAAAAGAGGAGGTGAAGATTTGTTTTTAGGCTGTTAGAAAGTGACTAGTGGGGTACGTGGAGATTAACGCTTGGGCCCATATTGTTCACAGTATACTGTACATCAATGATTCGGATGAAGGATCTGAATGTAATTTTTAAATCTACATAAAACATGAGGTGTTATTGTGAGTTGTAAGGGGGTGTGAAGTTGCTTTTCGATGGTTTAGACCAATTGACAGGTCAGGCAAAATTATGTGGATAAATGTGATGTTATTCACTTCAGTAAGCAAAACAGAAATACCTAGTATTTTTATTAGCCAGTGATAGATTGGGAAACATTGTGCAGCTAGCAATAAGGGCAATTTATAGTTGCCAATTCACCTACAAACCCTCATGTCTTTGAAAGGTGGGAGGAAACCAGAGTAAAGACTGACACCTGTCCATTATCAACGTGAATAAGATACTCTTTGATAAAACTATTCCACCAATGGTGAATCTTGTCAGTGGAAGCATGTCTTGAGTGTGTAGAATATCAGAGGCATGTTTCCACAGTTCCCTCTGGCCAGCTCCTTGGTGGAAGCTCATTATTACAGAATGGTCACTTAACTCAACCTAGGATGCAAAAGAATCTCCTTTATCCAGAGAGTTATTACCAGGTGTGACTCCTGACTATAGGGAATGGTTGAGACGAAGAGCATAGATTCCTTTCAGAGAGAACCAGCTGAAGGCATCCAGGGAGAAAAAAACCCCAAAAGTATACAGATGTGGTGAGTGGTACGGAGGTGGGAGGAGATTTGGATGGAGCATAAACACTGGGATAGCGTGTATGGATCCATGTACCTATCTAAATGTCTCACAGATGTTTTTTTATTTTTTTTTTTTTTTTTTACATTATTTTTTTTTTTATTTATTTTTTTTTTTTTTTATTTATTTTTTTTTTTTATTTTTTTTTTTTTATAGTACCTGCCACAACTGTCCCCTGTAGCAGCTCATCCAACCATCTACCATCCTCTGTAGTGAAAAAGTCGATCCTCAGGTTCCTTCAAAATCTTTCTCTCTCACCTTGAGTGCAATCATCTGTATGAGCTCTATACGTATATCTTGGATACTGTTTCCATGTGGAACAAGGACTCGCTAAGTCTTGGCAATTATCATATTGGAGTCTGCAATCTGATAGCGACTGCAACCATTGCATACAATTGTAAGCCGCAAGTGAAATCTGACTGAAGTGACTGATTTGCCTAATTTTAATTAGTTTTACAATGGCCTGGGTTAAAATCATTTCAGTTCCTTCTCTTTGCTCAATGAGGTAGAATGCAACAGTGATAACATCTGAACAAGCTGACATATTTTCATTGTACCCATTTAACTACTGTGTAACATAAACCTACTTTGTTCTTTGAATATTTTTTTTTAATTTTTAGTTTTTTAATACAAAATGCTTTTTATTCGGAACAAACAAAAATACAGAGTATTTTTACAGAGTAATACAGGGACAACACGCGGACACGGACGTAACCCTGGAAAAGAGGCAGGCGGTCAGGAGCAGACCGACAGGGAGACTCAAGAACCTGTTGCAGGCCACGCCTTTGTGCAACACTCTCCTTCCGAGGTCCCCAATGTAAAGGGGGAGGACTCCCTTGTAGAGAAACCTCCACTGGGGACCGCTCCCATCATCAGGGAACACGGATCGCCAGGGCGTGTCTGGACGGAAGACGAGGGCGAGTAAGTGGAGAGTGCGCAGGAGCAGCCTGTACAACACGCGCCTCTCCGCATCGTAGAACGGCACGCTGGGCATCTCGGAAAGGCGGCTCACGTTGCGTGGGGCTGGCTCTCAGGGAGAGACCCGGGCCATGGGTCCTATGAACAATTCCGACGGAGCGGGGATAGGCTCATCCGGAATCGCTCCATGCACACGCCTCTCCTCGACACCCACTGTGACAGGGTGCGGACCGGTCACCTTCGCAGGTTCTTTGAGTATTGGCAGTCATGGTCTTAGCTGCAATGCGACTAAGTGTACTGGAGGAATAAATCTAGAAATACAATAAATCAGGGGCGGCACAGTGGTGTAGTGGTAGAGTTGCTGCCTTACAGCGCTGGAGACCCACGTTTGATCATGACAATGGATGCAGCCTGTACGGAGCTTGTATGTTCTCCCTGCGACCACATGGGATTCCTACACGTGGGGCAAGAGATACAGTACTTAATGGATCAGGCGACTGGGAAGTTTGGGAGGTTGGCCACTCCTTTTATACTAAGCTTTTGTATATTCATAACAAATGAACTCCAGACTCTCAATCCCATCCCCAGATACTACTTTGCCATTTTGTGCAGTCTAGTGATTTCCTGAAGTCAATGAAGATGTTACACTTTCTCCAGAAGGCTTTGAAAATGTCCTTGAATTATTTCCACTTTCCACATGGTAATCGCTTGCTGCAATGGAGCTCAGTAGTCTGACATTGGATATATAAACAGCATGTTCCATTCATCGGAGGCATCAAGGAGTATTTAGAGCTCAGTTTGAAGATGTTTGCCTGAGAGAGGATGCTGGCATAGGTGTGTTTATCGTGCCAGCAGCTATAGAAGCTTTGGTGGAGATAATATTACTGGTACCTCTCTAAGGTTTAAGATATATACAACATTATCTCAGCAAAAGGCTCATTCATAATTACCGGTGCTCCTGTCGGTTTGAGTCACAGCCAGATATTTAATTGCCTTTATGAATGTGTGGAGGTGACTACAGATGATAATTGGTATTCTCGTAAGCATTTGGAAATAGCAATCAATGATACAATCCTCCAAAGATAGGCACAAAGTGCTGGGGTAACTCAGCAGGTCAGGCAACATTTTTTTTCAGTTTAGTTTTGAGATACAGTGTGGAAACAAGGCCTTCGGGTCACCAAGTCCGAGCTGACCAGCAATCACCCTATAAACTAGCACTATCCTACACATGAGGAACAATTTAGTATCTATAGAAGCCAATTTACCTACAAACCTGTACGTCTTTGGAATGTGGGAGGAAGCCAGAGCACCCGGAGAAAACCCACACTGTCTTGGGGAGAACGTACAAACTCTGTACAGACAGACCGAGTTACACCAGCACCTTCTGATTATCTTTGGTATAAACCAGCATCTGCAGTTCTTTGCTGCTATGTTTATACAATTCTCCAACTTAATCACTGACACAAACCCACCTTTTGTACAAAGGAAAATAATGTCAAAAACAGTCAACAGTCTTGTATTGTTCGGGTCCTCACCACACAAGAAGACTTTCAATAACTTTTGTGGAACTCCAATAAATTAAAAATACATTGTTCTTCCTTTGTAAAACAGACAAGGAGAAAGAAAAAAAAAATCTACATTGTACAACATCTGTTTGTCATCAACATTTTTATTGTCAAAAGCGCAGCTGACAAATGTGTCAACATTGCAATATTTCTCAAAGGACAATATTTATAGCTGAATTGTAATTCAGATAATAGATGTATTAACTCTTTGTGAAAAATGCTACTTGGCACTTGTGTTTTTTAAATTGAGGACTCTCAGCTTTCTGACTTATTCTCGCAATAATTATAAATAGCTAACAGGTGCTGCTTCTCTTGACTGGCAAAGTGGTTTGCCGAATTATTCTGAGGAAAAATCAACATGTACTTTTCTGAATAATGTCTTCAAATAGAATAGAATAGAATAAAATGCCTTTTATTGTCATTCAAACAGCTATGTTTGAATGAAATTGCATTTTCTACAGTATTAACAATTACAAAACAAAACCAAGACCCACACTTTACACTTTACACAAACTTCCATCACAGTGAATCTCCAACACCTCCTCACTGTGATGGAAGGCAAAAGTCTTATCTCTTCCCTTGTTCTTCTCCCGCGGTCCAGCAGGCCAACTGCAGTGTCGAGGCGAACTGGGGCTCCCGATGTTAAAGCCCCCGGTGGGTGATGGTAAGTCCTGCGGCCATTTAACCCACACCGGGCGATGTTCGGCCCCGCTCCAAGTTCAGTTCACCCCACGATTCCGGCGGGAGAAGTTGCCATTGTGGGAGCTCCGAAAAGCTGTCTCCCACCAGGGACCTGCGAGCTCCTGATGTTCCTGTCCACCGGGCCTGCGGCCGGAGCCTCCGAAGCTCCGAAGTCGGGTCGCAGTCGCGCGCCACCACAGCTCTTCCCGTTCCGAAGCCGGCCAGCTCCGCGATGTCAGGTCCGCAGGCTCCGCGACTGGAGCCCTCAGGTTGGTTCCAGACGGAGGCCGCTGCCAGCTCCACGATGTTAGGCCCAACGACACCGGAGACCCAACAGGGAAAAAGTCGGGTCCCCGAACAGGGACGAGATTAAACGGTTCCCCCCCCCCAACCCCCCACATTTACACAGCTAAAAAAAAGAATAAAACTAGAATCAAAACATACATTTAACGAGACAAAATTGAAAAAAAGGCAGACAGACTGCAGTCGAGCCGCTGCCGTTAGGTGCCGCCACACCACACCACTCCACGCCCAAATACATGAGCCCATTGGCATTTGCGGCAGCCCTGGGAAGAAGGCTGTTGTGTATTATACGCATGATCAGCAAACAAAAGACAGCAACTTTAAAAATGTGTGCTGCTGGACATTTACTTCCCATTTTTTTCAGGACCATGTGTGAAGGTAGGCACGTTTGACAGCATTGTTTGTAAAGCTTAGCTCTTCTGCCAGGTTAAATCATAAGCATGTTAATCAGTTCCATGTAAAACTGAATAAAATATAACATTGAAAGAACAGATCTTGTCGTCCATTATGCTCTGCACTGGGAGGTCAGGTATAACACGTTGGCACTTCATGAAAGTTTCATCTACAATCACATCCACTGAATCTCTGAGACCACATTCTCAGGGGGTTTGAGTTATTAATGGAAGGAAGTGATAAATGCTGAACAGTTGCTGTTTGTCCAGATCTCTGAAGGATTTGCCGAGTTACAATGAGTATTTGTTGGCACACAGTTGTTCCGAAGTACCATACGTTGGTGAATCTGTGGAATTCTCTGCCACAGAAGGTAGTTGAGGCCAGTTCATTGGCCATATTTAAGAGGGTTAGATGTGGCCCTTATGGCTAATGGGATCAGGGGGTATGGAGAGAAGGCAGGTACAGGATACATAAGAAACATAGAAACATAGAAATTAGGTTGCAGGAGTAGGCCATTCCAGCCCTTCGAGCCTGCACCGCCATTCAATATGATCATGGCTGATCATCCAACTCAGTAATCCCGTACCTGCCTTCTCTCCATACCCTCTGATCCCCTTAGCCACAGGGCCACATCCAACTCACTCTTAAATATAGCCAATGAACTGGCCTCAACTACCTCATGTGGCAGAGAGTTCCAGAGACTCACCACTCTCTGTGTAAGAAAGTCTTTCTCATCTCGGTCTTAAAGGATTTCCCCCCTTATCCAAAAGCTGTGACCCCTTGTCCTGGACTTCCCAACATCGGGAACAATCTTCCTGCATCTAGCCTGTCCAACCCCTTAAGAATTTTGTAAGTTTCTATAAGATCCCCTCTTAATCTCCTAAATTCCAGAGAATATAAACCGAGTCTATCCAGTCTTTCTTCATAAGACAGTCCCTGACATCCCAGGAATCAATCTGGTGAACCTTCTCTGCACTCCCTCTAGGCAATAATGTCCTTCCTCAGATTGGAGACCAAAGAAAACCTGCACGCAATACTCCAGTGTGGTCTCAACCAAGACCCTGTACAACTGAAGTAGAACCTCCCTGCTCCTGTACTCAAATCCTTTTTGCTATGAAAGCTAACATACCATTCGCTTTTTTCACTGCTGCTGCACCTGCATGCCAACTTTCAATGACTGGTGTACCATGACACCCAGGTCTCTCTGCATCTCCCCTTTCCTAATCGGCACCATTTAAATAATAGTACCTGCTTTCCTTGTTTTGCCACCAAAGTGGATAACCTCACATTTAATCCACATTATACTGCATCTGCCAACATTTGCCCACTCACACCAGCCTATCCAAGTCACCTTGCAGTCTCCTACATCCTCCTCACAGCGAACACTGCCCCCCAGCTTAGTGTCATCCGCAAACTTGGAGATATTGCCTTCAATTCCCCATCCAATCATTAATATATAATTGTAAATAGCTGGGGGTCCCAGTACTGAGCCCTGCGGTACCCCACTAGTTACTGCCTGCCATTGTGAAAAGGACCCGTTTACTCCTACTCCCATTGCTTCCTGTTTGCCAGCCAGTTCTCTATCCACATCAATACTGAACCCCTAATACCGTATGCCTTTAAGTTTGTATACAATCTCTTATGTGGGACCTTGTCGAAAGCCTTCTGGAAGTCCAGATATACCACATCCACTGGTTCTCTCTCCCTTATCCACGCTACTAGTTACATCCTCGAAAAATTCCACAAGATTCGTCAGACATGATTTACCTTTTGTAAATCCATGCTGACTTTGTCCAATGATTTCACCACTTTCCAAAGTGCTGCTACCCATCTTTAAAAACTGACTCTAAGCAGTTTTTCCCCACTACCGATGTTAGACTAACTGGTCTGTAATTCCCCGTTTTCTCTCTCCCTCCCTTCTTAAAAAGAGGGTTACATTTGCTACCACCCGCCAATCCTCAGGAACTACTTCCAGAATCTAAAGAGTTTTGAAAGATTATCACTACATGCAATCCACTATTTCCTGAGCTACTTCCTTAAGTAACTCTGGATGCAGCCTATCTGGCCCTGGGGATTTATCGGCCTTTAATCTATTCAATTTACCCAACACCACTTCCCGACAGACCTGGATTTCACTCAATTCCTCCTTTGACCCACAGTCCCCTGCTATTTCATGGCAGATTATTTATGTCTTCCTTAGTGAAGACGGAACCAAAGTAGTTATTCAATTGGTCCGCCATATCCATGTTCTCCCATGATCAACTCACCTGTTTCTGACTGCAAGGGACCTACATTGTTTTAACTAACCTCTTTCTCTTCACATATCTATAAAAACTTTTGCAGTCAGTTTTTATGTTCCCTGCCAGTTTTTCTTTCATAATCTATTTTCCTTTTCCTAATTAAGCCCTTTGTCTCCTCTGCTCGTCTCTGAATTTCTCCCAGTCCTCTGGTATGCTGCTTTTTCTGGCTACATTTGTACGCATCATCCTTTGCTTTGATACTATCCCTGATTTCCCTTGTTATCCACGATGCACTACCTTCCCCGATTTATTCTTTTGCCAAACTGGGATGAACAATTTTTGTAGTTCATCCATGCAGTCTTTAAATGTCTTCCATTGTATATCCACCGTCAACCCTTTTAGAATTAATTGCCAGTCAATCTTGGCCAATTCACGACTCATACCCTCAAAGTTACCTTCTTAGTTCAGAACCATTGTTTTCTGAATTAAACAATGTCACTCTACATCCTAATGAAGAACTCAACCATATTATGTCACTCTTGCCCAAGGGGGCACTTACAACAAGACGGCTAATTACCCCTTCCTCATTACTCAAAACCCAGTCTAAAATAGCCTGCTCTCTCGTTGGTTCCTCTACATGTTGATTTAGATAACTATCCGCATACATTCCAAAAAAATCCTCTTCCTCAGCACCCCTGCCAATTGATTAACCCAATCTATATGTAGATTGAAGTCACCCATTATAAACTGTTTTGCCTTTGTCGCACGCATTTCTAATTTCCTGTTTTGATACCATCCCCAACTTCTCTGCTACTGTTAGGTGGCCTGTACACAACACCCACCAGCGTTTTCTGCCCCTTAGTGTTTTGTAGCTCTAACCCATACCGATTCCACATCCTCCAAGCTAATGTCCTTCCTTTCCATTGCTTTAATCTCCCTCTCTAACCAGCAACGCTACTACCACCTCCTTTTCCTTTCTCTCTATCCCTCCTGAATATTGAATATCCCTGGATGTTCAGCTCCCAGCCTACGTCACCCTGGAGCCATGTCTCCGTGATCCCAACTATATCATAATCATTAATATCTATCAGCACGTTCAACTCGTCCACCTTATTACGAATACTCCTTGCTTGAACACAAAGCCTTCAGGCTTGTCTTTACAACGCATTTACCCCTTATACAATTTTGCTGAAAAGTGGCCCCTTTTTGATTTTAGCCCTGGTTTTGTCTGCCTGCCACTTTTAACCTTTCACCTTGCAACTAATGCTTCTACCCTCATTTTACACCTCCTGCCTCTCTGCTCTTGTACCCATCCCCCCTGCCACATTATTTAAATCCTCCCCGACAGCACTCAGGTACAGGATACTGAGTTGGATGATCAGCCATGATCATATTGAATGGCAGTGCAGGCTCAATGGGCTGAATGGCCTACTCCTGCACCTATTTTGTATGATTCTATTATTCTAGGATTGATTAGCAGCAAAGTAAAAATTCAGGTAGTACAGGTATTTTATTGTAAAGTTCTTTCCTCTGTTGTACATCTTCAAGACATTCAGAATAAGGAATGTGGGCGTGGAGGTAACTTTGAAGGTATTCTGTAATTAGCTGAGATCAATAGTTTCCAGTGACACCTATCAATAGACATGGGTCTTCCAATTTACTTTTAAGAGTAGGCACATAGACTAACGCATGACACAAAATATAAATAATACATTACATAAATCTCACAAGACAGTGAAATGTAAAAGACCGTGCACAAAATAAATATTACCACATACAGCAAAAGTATACAATTAGAAAATATGTTCATGACAGTTCAAGAGGTGGTCCTTGGTTTCCTGTTGTCATGGTAGGATTAGTGTGCTCCAAGCAGGTAGGAGAAGAGATATCAGAGAGATTGCAGAGATTTAGAATTTCAAGGATTACCTTGTAAGAGTAAATGAGAGATTTGGAAAAGGCTTGTGTGAACCACGATCTCAGCACAGGATACCCTGGAGAAAACTGAGTAAAACTGTGTGCAAGAATAAAGTTTGCCAGTCTCCAAAATCATTGAGGACTTAACACAGAACAGGATGGAAGAGTCAGGAAGCAATACTTCATTGAGTCCAGAGATGGATGGTATATCAATAATATCTGTTGAGTTACTGAAGTCAACATTAGCAACAGATATACAGCTACAAGAGAAGTGAGATATCAGTGTGCAGGTTGAACTGGTTACCATTAAGCTAGTTTTATTCTTCATTTTATTTTAAAGGAAGAAAGCAATGCTGTATAGAATAAGCATGAAAATCCATTGGGACAAATTTGATAATGTGAGTATTACTGTGCACAAGTGCATAGTCTGAGAAGAGCCTAATTTAACCCTGCACACAGTTCATTCCTACACATTTTATCACCCATCCTTTTTCTCCAGAGATGTTGCCTGATCTGCTGAATTACTCCAGCACTTTGTGTCTATCTTCGGTGTAAACAACATCTGCAGTTCCTTCCTTGTGCACACTTTTCAAGTCACAGGATTTAGGGGCCTCAAAGGGTGCAGGCAGGCATCTGGGATTAGACTGATGTCTAATGGAATTGAAGCTATGAGCAGATCTGGCATGATATCCCCATGGGCAGCACGGAGGTTCAACAGTAGAATTGCTGCCTTACAGCACTAGAGACCCCGGGTTCGATCCTGACTATTGGTGCTGGTCTGTATGGAGATTGTACGTTCTCCCCGTAACTTGCGTGGGTTTTCTTCAGGATCTCCAGTTTCCTCCCACACTCCAACGACGTACAGGTTTGTAGGCTAATTAGCTTGGTATAATTGTAAAGATTAAACGAGAACTCACCTGTTCGAAGTTTGATCGTTATTTTACGAGGAGTTACGATGAGGGATTACGTGAAGAGCCCCCTCACGCTGGTAACGGCATACTTCAAAGCAGCGGCATGAAAAACACAGAACACCAAAGCCGAGTAAACATAGTAAGGCTCATAAAAAGACTTAGAACAACCATTTGATCATTTATTTTACGAGGGTGGGAGTGGATGGCACGTAATCCCTCATCGTAACTCCTCGTAAAATAACGATCAACTTCGAACAGGTGAGTTCTCGTTTAATCTTACTATTTTACTTCGAGTCACGTGAGTGACTACGTGAAGATTTTTAAAGCTTTCTGTGTTTTTCATGTCGTAGAATTAATCCGTACGACAGTCCGGCTAAGTAAAACACATACATGAGAAACCAGACAAATGTTAGATCTTTTCACAATTAACTTTTTTAATGGTTGAAAGACCATATAATACCCTCCTTATATTTGAGGGAAAATGATTACAAGTGACAAAAGATATCAGTGACTACACAACTGATTATAGCAATTAATAGCAATTATAGCAAACAAAGCAGGTGATTATAGTGCTCCCAACACCGCGTGTCCAAAGCTTGTCATAGTGTGAACAGGTTTGTTGTAGAACTTTGAAAAAGTTTTCTTCATTACTCCACCCTGCGATTTTAAAATATGCTCGAGAGGTACGTCCCGCCCCTTCGCCGCGGACGTAGCTGCCTGCCCTGGTGGAGTGAGATTTCAAGACATCAGTGTCTACTCCCGCTAAAACCAACACCTGTTTCAACCATTTTGAGATAGTTTTGAACTGAAGCTTTTGTGTGTGGCTTTTTGTGCGTAAGCAGTAATGTCTTTTCGTTTCCCCTCGAAAAGTGTCCGTAACTTTAATATATTGGTTCAAATGTCTAACCACACACAAAGCAGGCTCAATATGAAAAGCTTGAAAGGTTACCTTTGTTCCAGATCTCCCTGGTCTACTTGGTTTGATCAGATCGTAAACATAGAAGACAACGTTATCTGTAGTCACATGCATACAGTCTAAACGCAACATTTGTAAAGTTTGCACTCTTTGAGCTGAGACCAGTGACATTAACATGACCAATTTCAATGTTAACCTATCCAATGGCAACCCTTCAATTGGAGTCCCATTCTCTAAGTAGAGCAAGTACAATGCTCACATCCCAAATTTCTGTATATCTAGGTTTTGGCGGATTCATGTGAAAAATTCCTTTCATGAATCGTGATATCAATGGATGCGACCCAATTGATTTCTCATCAGTCATAAGTCCTAAATAGGACGACAAGGCACTGCGTGCAGTGTTAATGGCACTGTAACTTAAATGTTGCCCAAAGTGCAAATTTGGCAATGAATTCCCAAAACATGAGTAACATTCACAGAATCATCAGAAATATTTGACTGTGTGCAAAATTCTTCCCATTTCTTAATATGTGTCATATATTGTTTTTTGTGTGCTATCTCGCCATGATGCGCCAATAACTTCCAAAGTTTGGTCCGACAATCCCAGTTCCTGTAGTGGTCTGGTCAAAACCTGCAGATTAACAAATTCATATATGCATATAAAGGGTAACCTTCATTTGTTACTGGATTAGTCAAGATATCACTACAGTTAGGAATCTGCATATACGGTTCTTTAATCATATTCAGCATAACTGGGAACCAAGGTTTGAGTTGGCCAATTTGGCACTACCAACAATCCGGAAGCTGAATCTTGCTCTATTTCTTCAAGCATCTCTGAATCAGAGCAAATGGTGGAAAAGCATAAAAGAACATCTTTCCCCAGTGTAATGAAAACGCATCTACTGCGACTGCGTCCGGATCGTGTTCCCAAGACACATAATGAGGCAATTGATGATTAAGCCTGGATGCAAACAAATCAATTTTCTGGCAACCCAAATCGGCTAACAATATTCTTAAATATTGCTGGCTTAAGCATCCATTCCGTATTATCTTTAAAAAATCCTGGACCTTTCATCTGCTACCACATTGTCCTTACCTGGAATATAGCTTGCTGAAATCCATATCTGCCGACCAATACACCATGGCCATATCAATTGACCAGACAATCACATGATACTGATCTAACTCCCCCCATGTGATAATGTAAACCACAGCCGTTTTATTGTCTAACTGTATTAACACATGCAGACCTTGATTTAGCACAACAATATGCTTTAAGCCCATAAAAGGCCCCCAATAATTCCAAATAGTTAATACCATACTCTTTGAAGAAACACTTGTTCTTCAGTTTTTATATCTACCTCCACAACTGGAGGATAAATCTGTAGCCCCCCATCCGAGAGCACTAGCATCTGTTTAGAAAAACCATTTCAGGCTGTTTAATCATGATATTCTTAGCAGCTTGTGGGACATTTTCAACCCACCATTGCAATCCAATACTGCTTTCCTTGTTAATTGCATAGGCCTGTCAAAGTGACCTGCCTTATCTTTAAGACCCTTACTTTGTCCCTTTGAAGATTTTGTAATGTAATGGCCCAAATTCCACTGCCGGAAATGCTGCCACCAGTGTACCAATGACTTTTGCCACTTCTCGATGGAGGGATAAGGTTTGTGAATGAGGTAATTACACATTTGCGAAATATCATTTGCCTTCTTTGCTGGCAAAGAAACTAACATAGTCACTGAGTTAATTACAAACCCCAGAAAAACTTAATTGATTGAACTGGCTGCAGCTGGACTTAATTGGATGAATTAAGAATCCAAGCTCTTTAAACAAAGCTTTAGTAACTGAAATTGAGTGCTCAGCTGACTCTTGACTATCGTTAATAATCATAATATCATCCAGATAAGCCATTACAATGTGTTTCTGTGCTCTTAATTGGGCTAAAAACTGGTGTCAACAGTTTTTGTAAAGAGTCTAGGAGCCGAACTCAATCCATTTGGTAAAGCTTTGAACTGCCATAATTGCCCCTGCCAATAAAACTTTAAGTATCTTCCGAAAAAGATGATGAATTGCTACAGAATAATAGGCGTCTTTCAAATCAATCTTAGCCATAAATAACAACCTGCTGAAATCAGATATTTTGCAGTACTGAATGTCTCCATCTTAAAATGTTTTGTATTCTACAAACTTATTTAGATCTGTAAGGTCTAGAATAATTCTACAACCACCATCTTTCTTATCTCTGCGAAATAAATTAGAGACAAATTGATGCTTATGTTCACAAGTTTTTCAATTTACCCCTTTTCCGGATAATTTGTCAATTTCCACATTAATCTCCATTCTTCTCTTCTGCAGAAAACACATAAGCATAAGCAGGTTTATTCTGTACAGGAGGATTGACCCCTTCTTTAAAAATAATAATAGCTCCCGAAACTGCTTTGTAATATAAATCGATCAGAAGTAATATTAAGCCAGGCATTATAAAACTTTTGCAATCTCCCTCCAACTGGAGATTCATCCACAGTTTCCTTAAGGATAGAAGTCTTTAATACCTCTCCATAAGAGCGTGATGGTCTCCTCTTTCCCGAAATGCAGGGAAGCACTGGCCTGCGCCAGCACGATAATAATTTTCGTGACAAAGTTCTGCCTCTATAACGAAAATCAAAACCCCTTCGGCCGAAAACCCTCTTCTTTGTCCAAAGACAAAAGGCTTAATAGTGCTAAAAATATTTAGCTTCTTCATCCAACTGTTTCAGCTGTTTCGGCAGATTTTCTCCAAACAAATACCCAGGAGCTTGAACTCCACTTTCTTGACACAGGCTTGCAAATCTAGGGTGAAATATGGGCCGAATCGCCATTTTTTTCTCATGCAATTGATCTCATAAAACGAATTGCACAATAAGCCCAAAGTATCTTTTTGAATCTTTTCCATTTCCAGATTCTCCATTTGCCTGCCATATGCCGTAATGGCAGCAGAAAATAATTTTAGCACCTTTTGAAATTTCACTTCTTGGGCTCTCATACTTGGAGTCATAGACGCCCATACCATCGGATTCACCGTAGGCACTTCCAATAGGCACAATTGCCTGGTGCTTTATATAATTCTGATAATTCATTCATCACAGTATTATGAAGCTGGTGAGATACCATATAATTTATATTGGCAGCTAGGTTTTCTTCCATAGCCTCACCACTTCCTTCGGGTATAGCAAAATCTTGTGCTATCCCAGGCACATCAAGCCTTTTCTTTTTACTTTGTGGCGTGCTTTCAAAAGCCATTTCAACTTCAGCAGGGTCTGCCTTCTGCAGCCCTAATTCCATCGGGATATCATCCCATGAGACTTCTTCCAGCCCAAATCGTGGGTCTGGAGTATCAATATTCCCAACTTGGCCCACAGCCATATTCATCATATTCAAACCCCTCAGGGATTTTTTGGGATTCATGTGGGTACTTTGACCCTTGTCTCATAATAGTTTGGAGAACTTTCTCCATATGCTCCATTTTTAGCCACATAGTTTTATTGTCTGGAGGTCTTTCAAATCAGAATCATCAGAAACCACGGGCCTCACAGCTTTCTTTTTGCTTTTTCTTAGGAGCATTTTCCTCCGTGGTTATAATTTCCGGAGAATCTGAAATTCTATATCGGGTAAATCAGTGGCCAGCGGTATCGGAACCGGGTCCACTCTAGCTTCGCGTCCCGTATATTTACTTTCACCCCGGGAGCTCTCTTCACCCGCGAAACCTTCTTTTCCCGATTTCTCCATTTTTGTTAAATTATCTGTGCTCAATCAGCACGCTAACGTCTAATATTTTTACTTTTACTTTCGATGCTGGAGCCACCAGCGTAACTTGAAAACCGCCCCGATGTAACTTCACTTACCTGCGGGCCGTTCCGACCGCTGCGAGGAGCTGCTCCTTACCGCAGCTCCTCCTTCCGCCGTCAGCGTTGACGTCATGCCGTTACCAGCGTGAGGCGGGCTCTTCACGTAGTCACTCACGTGACTCCGAATTAGCTTGGTAAAATTGTAAAATGTCCCTTGTGTGTAGGATAGTGTTGGTTTGTGGGGATCACTGGTCAGTCTGAACTCGGTGGGATGAAGGTCCTGTTTCCACGCTGTATCTATAAACTAAATTAAACCAAACTAAACAAAATCATCAAATGGCAGTGTTGGCTCAAGGAACTAAGTGGCCTTCTCCTAACATTATGTATTATGTTTTTTAAATGTTCACCCCTGTGTCTTGGATAATATATATATATATATATTTTTTTTTTTAATTTTTATTTAATAGAAATAAATACATCAGTGTACATCCCGTTTATATTGTTACAAACATTATACCCCTTAATTTTAAGGTTTTTAAAGAAACAGAGTAGAAACGAAGAGAGTGAAGAAAGTGAAAAGAGTTGTGAAAGTGAAAAAGCGTGCCAAAGGAAGAAAAAAAAAGAGAGCCCTTGGTCAAAGTTAGAGAAAGGAGATTAAGAGACAGTATTTTGGATAATATTTTAAGGGCTTTCCTCTATTTACTCTTGTTCCATATTTTAAAAAGAGAGGACAAATCAAGTGAGTGAAATGCTGAACCATCTTCTTTATTTTACTTAAATCTGAAATTTTTACTTTCAGAAGTTGTTCTTCAATTCCTATCCTCCTAGTGGACTTATCTGACTGTCAAACCCTGCTGGTTAATTGCAAATAATGAGCCTAGATTTGATGGATGTAAAATACTCCAGATGACTGACTATCACGCTTCTTGGTAGATGATCATGAAAGTTAAACTCAGGCTTCATTAGAAGACTACCAGGCTAGAATGCACTCTGTTAAGGTCCATTAGTATTAAATATAGAAACAGATTATCACTTTTCCAAGTGAGGATTGAGAAGATTCCCTATGTTGATAGAGAATTAGTACAAGAGAGATGCTTAAAGGTTTTAGAACTTGTAACAATGGAGATGAACTCAGATGTCAGCAGCGCTGATGAAATGGAAGCATTTTCAAAGACAAATTATGCACATTCAAGTAGATTTTTTTTAGATTTTATGGTAACTAAATTCACTATTTACATTCCCCATATAAAATGCCTTCTCTGACCACTCAATCAATTTAAGACCGCATTAAAAAGGCAAGCCAAGAAGTAAATGCAAAGAGTAGGAATGCTATAATTCAGTGCAAGCCTTCACTCCCTCTCCACAATCTACAGGATACACACATGTGCATGTGCCATCTACAGGATACACACATGTGCATGTGCCATCTACAGGATACACGCATGTGCATGTGCCATCTACAGGATACACACATGTGCATGTGCCATCTACAGGATACACGCATGTGCATGTGCCATCTACAGGATACACACAGAGCACCTTGCAAGGTTTTATTCAGCAGTAACTTCCATATCCACCATGGGGAAGGATACGGATAGTAAAGGACTTGTTGACGTGTTACAGGCACAGAATGAACTGACTTTCCTACACACTCAATTTAACAAAGTATTTACATGTCAATACCATTATAAGAGTGAGATGCTTCACTTCAGTTTATTCAAAACGTGGGTATTCTGCTTGGAATGACTCGCCCTACTCGAGTTCTTCAAACCTTTTCACCATCCTTATGGCAGAGGTCAGGGGCATGATGACCACTCTCCATGTGCCTGAATGAGTACAGCTCCAACAACTCTCAAGAAGCTCGACACCATGGTGGACAAGCAGCCTGCTTGACTAACAACCCCTTCTCCCATCTTAAACATGCGTTCACTTTATCACTGCCCAACCGTATTCATCTACAAGTTGGGCCACAACAACTTGCCAAGATCTCTTCAAAAGCTTATTCCAAATCCACCATTGATAAGAAGAAGGACCTGGCAAAGCCACATTTTCAGGGTATAAATTGCACACTTCATCGATTTGTAAATATTTTACTGTTTCTTCCCTATAAGCATCAGGTTATTAAACATTCCAACCTCTCAATAGACTCTCCAAACTATATAGACTTGGGGGCATTACACTGAATATACACTGCATTTTCGGATTGTTTATTATGGGTTTTAAAGGGTTTACGTTTGTTGTCCTGCTGCAAGTAAGAATTTCATTGTTAGGTTTCGGGACATAAAACACTCTTGATTCTCTGGTCACCATGCTAATGTTCATAATCTACCTGCAGGAACACATTCATCACACAGGCTTCAGAGGTACAAGAGAATATCCTACCACCACATTCTCAATGTTTATTAGTTTATAAGAAATAAATGGTGGGCTTGCCAAAGATCCTGTTAACATATTACAAATGAAAAAACTCAGACCACTTTACAATGTGTGTACAAAATCTTCCCAACAACTGCTCATTCATTAGAAGTTTGTTATATTCAGATAATTTTCAAAGTTTCTGAGTAAATGCTTGAGGGCTCCTCACACTTTATATTTTCGTGAGGAACAAGTTGCTAAGTTTCCTGTCAATTTTTTTTTAGTTGAAAGAAGCAGGGTGATTTGGCAGAAGAATGCTTCAATGCAGGGTACACAAAAGGCTGGAGAAACTCAGCGGGTGCAGCAGCATCTAAGGAGCGAAGGAGATAGGCGACGTTTCGGGTCGAGACCCTCCTTCAGACCCTTCTTCAGAAGAAGGTCTCGACCCGAAACGTCGCCTATCTCCTTCGCTCCTTAGATGCTGCTGCACCCGCTGAGTTTCTTCAAACTTTTGTGTACTCTCGATTCTCCAGCATCTGCAGTTCCTTCTTTAACACAATGCTTCAATGCATATGTTTAATATGCATGAGAGGCACCTTCACTGCTTGAAAAGTAGACAGAGAAAGCATAGCCAATATCGGTTTAAACCAGCATCTGCAGTTCCTTTCTGGACTATAGTCAACCTCAATAATTGAACATTGAATAATTAACATTGTCCCACATCTTGTCAAGAGGAATCAGCTCCCTCATTGGTTGGAATTTCCACAAAAACAACGGCAAGCTTAATCAAAGCAAATTCAAACAAAAAACGGGCAGAAAGAAAAATGTAAATAAATTAAAAGAAGATTTAAGTACAGTTTGTGAGTTGGCAATGTGAGTGAATAGGAGACAAAGAACACCTGATAACAAAACAATATCTTTGCATAAAAAAAAGGAATAGTTACTCAACTAATTGACGCTAATCAGTCTTTCCTTGATATTTTAAGGAGAATGCCTTAGAACAGGGCTTCCATTGTGCTCCAATGTTGGGCTTAAAGAAGCAATGATTTGCTTCCATAGTTCAGCTATTGTTGTAAAATCCCAAAAGGAGACATAAGGCCAATTTGATTCAAAAAAAGGTAGATCCATGCTAATCGGGGGACCAATCTAACACCTCTTTCCAGCTTAAAATTCACCCCTAGCAGCTCAAGCGAGATGCCTGCGGCTTTGAGTGCCTCAGGAAGTCAAGGGATTTGAAACAGGCTCAGGTTGTGGGTGAAGGACAACAAGGGGATCCCTTTCACCAGGGACCTCTTCATCAAGAAGGTCCTGCTGGAAACTTGCAAGCTTGAGGCCAAGGACAGCTACTGCCGCTAGGACTTCCCGAGTAACACATACTTCGATGTTACATTCAAGTACCTGGTGGGAGAGCAGAAACTGCTCCAGGTCCTCCAGCAGAAGGGGACTGAAGCTCTGCTGCCACTGCTGTAGGTGCAACCACACTTTACCGTTCCCATCCAGGAGGAATGTGTGATCACGGTATGCATGTGTAACCCACGGTATTGGATGTCCTCACCTTCCTGGCTTGTTATGTTGAGGGAGCAGGAATCACTGTCAACATAAAGGATCTGTTCGGGAAATGGACCAGCAAGCTCCAAGTCAAGGTCAAGCTGAGGGCAGATGACAAAATAGTCATCATACACGCCCCCCTCTCTGTGTTCGCTATTGGTGGAAACAGAAGATTTATCGTAGACGCAAGACAACCCAGGGTGAGTTGGAACTGCAACAAACCTGGACATGTGGTGACCCAATGCAGCTCAGTCATCTGCAAGAACTACAAGCAGAAAGGCCACCAGATCAGGGACTTGCAAGAAAAGCAAGCGTAGCAACCTGTGCGGGAAGGCAGGCCACCTTTGCAAAGCCTGCCCTAAAAACATCCCTGCATCAGGCAATAAGAGGGCCAGTTCCAAAAACGTCTCCAGAAATATTGACAACCCCCCTACCACTAGAGGCCCCAACAGAAAATGAGAGCAGCAGGAGTAAGGATAGCCTGACCACCTGACCTCCCAAATTCCCGAACATAGACCCCAGACCCCCCCACACCCCCACCCCTCCAGAAGGGAGATTCAATGAAAGAGGAAGTCAGGGAAGAACACAAAGGGGCATGGCAGATGTTGGTGAAGTGGAAAAAGCTACAGAAGAAGCCACCAAAAAGACAAAGAGCTGATGAGAGCAAAGGCACTGGCAAGAAATGTACCCTGCCACAGATTGACGCCAACAATCTCTCCTCGTCAGAGGATGAATCCAACTCGCGAAGTCAATAACATTGGCAGAGGAAGCACAAACAAGCAGAGGTCAATACGGAGATTGGCAGCCAACATTGCCAGTAATTCCCAAACTTGCACCCTGGGGAACACATTCTTCCCCGACTGCACTGGCTGAAGTGACTGCTTTATTACAGCGAGCCTGAGATGTTTTTGGAGATGGTTAGAAGCTAATGACTACCAACTGTATTACATGCTGCTCCTTCTTATGGATTCAGCCTAGTAACTATCTTCATTCTTTGGAGATGCAGAGGAAATAAACATTGGATAGACACAAAAAGCAGGAGTAACTTAGCGAGACGGGCAGCATCTCTGAAGAGAGGGAATGGGTGACGTTTTGGGTCGAGACCTTCACCACCCCAAGGAAATAAAAATTTCTGGTTTCTAGTTTCTCTTCCTCTTTGTCACTGCAGATGTGTCAAAAGTGCCCAAAAATCATGCTATATTTTCTTATTCTGCAACTTTCCACATAGCATGGAAAGAGATAATCCGAGCTGGATCACAGAGCTATCCCATTCGCTCACAAAATTTTCCCCACATTCCCATCAACTATCCCAAGATTCTACCACTCAGCTACATGAGAAGTGGTTTACAGTGGTCAATCAACATGCTAATCCTCGTGCTTTTGAGAAGTTTGAAAAAGAGCTGGAGCACCAAAGAGCAAACCATATGGTCAGGGGAGAATGTGCAAACGTCACACAGACAGGATTGAACCTGGATCACTGGAGCTGTAGGTAGCAGCTCTATCAGCTGCAACACTATTCTTGATTTGACCCTTCATGACCCATCAGAAATGTGCAACACCCTATACTTGAATGGTTTCACATCAGTGAATTGCTGGAGATGGGGGGATATGACTTTATCTTTTAATGTTGATATAGACATCTTCATTTCCCTCCGATTCTTAGATGGGAGCAAGGTTGCGATGGCACAAAGGTAAAGAGCTCTACTATGAATACAAAATACGCCTTCTCCATATTCTATGAGCACATGAGGAGAATAGTCTATTGCTTCCCAACCAGACTTTATTCCCCACAGATAGAAAAGCATTAACTTCCCTGTGGAAAGCTTTGCAATGCGCAAGTTCCTCCAGCATAACAATTCATAGAAACATAAATTCTCCGCAAGATGGAGAGAACCATCTGAAATCTATGTAAAGACCAAAAAAAAGTGTTACTTTGGATGTTGCTTTGCCAAAAAAATTACACTTTTCAGGGAAACATGAATTCTGAATATTTGTTGACATTGTCAGCTCTTGGAATATTTGTTTACAAATAGCTCAAACTTGCTGCACAACCACAATAACCACCTTCTCAACAGCAGAATTAACCAATTTACTTTAAGTGACTTAAAATAACAGCCAGAGATGTCAATATCAATAACCATTCCCACATGAACATTCCCCTGGGTAATTCCAAAGCTATTGTTTTCTTGCTATGTAAATCCATGAAGTTATAACAATATAATTAACCGCTTACTCTGGTGGTACATGGGGCCAAAGCTATGAACAACCCATTGTTTGTGCGAGGGCTTTAGGCTTCAGTTTCTCTGTTAGTGCAGTGCTGCCGAGAAATTCATCCTGATTAAAGCACTACATCAGTGATACCATATTTTACATTATTGCCGAAGGTCATGGTACTGAATTCCAGAGATACAAATCAATAATATTGAAAATATACAGCATGCTCATTGCATCTGATTAGGAAGGAATTTCGAGCATACATTTCCAATTCACCAACAAAAGCAAATTGGATTTATATAGCATGGCAAAAACTTGAAATAGTGCAATTTTAGTCTCAGTTAAATGAGGTTTGAGCAGGATAGCTTCGATTGAAGGTGATTACAAAGCCAAGTTTTAGATAAGTACATTGATATGCAGAAAGTGGATGGGTATGAATCATGTGTAGGAAGGAACTGCAGATACTGGTTTAAATCGAAGATAGACACAAAATGCTGGAGTAACTCAGCAGGGGTACACAAAAGGCTGGAGAAACTCAGCGGTACAGGCAACATCTCTGAAGAGAAAAAATGGGTGGCATTTCAGGTCGAGATTCTTCTTCAGACTGATCACGTGCAGGCAGATGAGATTAGTTCAATCAAGTTCGGCACACATTTTGGGCCGAATGGCCTGTCCATGTGCTGTTCTTTGTGCTGTTCCTTTCCTATTATATATGTTCTAAGAAGGACGTGATTCTGAGGCAAAGTTCATATGTACTGGAGGCCTGGGCATAAAAACTTGTCTGCCACTCAGTTGTGTGCTGCATTTGCACAGACCCTGGTTGTGACGAGATGTTGAACTGCGGTCCACTCTCCTCCTCTCAGCTGTGAAATATGTTCCGATAACATTTGAAGAATAGTCTATCCAACAGTTCTATGCAACAGTTATCTGTCAAACAGTGGCGCTAATTTAAAATAAAACACATAGATGCTGCCTCACCCGCTGAGTTTCTCCAACATTTTTGTCAACCTTCGATTTTCCAGCATCTGCAGTTCCTTCTTAAACATCTAGTAATCAATGTGCTTTTGGGATCTTACTGTGTGTGCAAATTGCTTTCTGCAGTTTCTAAATTACAACGGTATCAAACTTTTCACTGTACCTTGGTTCAAGTGACAATAAACTAAACTCAACGCAACTCAAAGGTATATTGCTACCATAAAGCACTATGAAATACACAGGGGCCATGAAGGCAACTGAAGGACAGAAATCTTTTACTCAAATTTGCAGCGCCTGAAACCTGAGCTTGATCCTGACTATGGGTGCTGTCTGCATGGAGTTTGTATATTCTCCCCATGACTGTGTGGGTTTTCTCCGACATAATGTTAATGTGCGGGGACCGCTGGTCGGTGCGGACTCCAGGGCCGGCCTTCGGAGGTGCGGGGCCCAATTGGGAACAATTTTGCTGAGCCCCAGGTTCCCAGCCAAGGTCTGTAGAACCATAGAAATACAAATAAAGTCTATTATAGACTTTATATCTCTATGGTGGAATGGAAAGGAATAGAATAGAATAGAATGCCTTTTATTGTCATTCAAACAGCTTGGTTTGAACAAAATTTCATTCCTACAGTTTAACATTACAAAAAAAACCCATGACACACACTTAACACAATTTACACAAACATCCATCACAGTGAATCGCCAACACCCCCTCACTGTGATGAAAGGTAAAAGTCTTATCTCTTCCTTTGTTCTTCTCCAGCAGTCCAACTGCAGCGTTGAGGCGACTGGGGCTCCCGATGTTGAAGCCCCCGGCGGGCGATGGTAAGTCCCTCGGCTGTTTAAGCCGCGACGGGCGATGTTAGGCCCCGCTCCGAGTCATTTAAACCCCGAGATTCCGGCGGGAGCAGTTGCCGTTGTGGGAGCTCCGAAAAGCGGTCTCCCACCAGGGACCTGCGAGCTCCCGATGTTCCTGTCCACCGGGCCTGCAGCCAGAGCCTCCGAAGCTTCAAAGGCGGGTCGCAGCTGTGCGCCACCACAGCTCCTCCAGCTCCGTGATGGCAAATCCGCAGGCTCCGCGACTGGAGCCCTCAGCTTGGTTCCGGTTGGAGGCCGCCGGCTCCACGCTGTTAGGCCCAACGACATCGGAGACCCTGCAGGGGAAAAGTCGGGTCCCCGTACAGGAAAGAGATGAAACAGTTTCCCCACCCCCCACATATACACAGCTAAAAAATAGTAAAAACTAGAATGAAAAACATACATTTAACGAGACAAAAATTAAAAAAAGACAGACGGACTGCAGTCAAGCCACTGCCGTTAGGCGCCGCCACACTCCAGCCAAGGTCTAATCAAAATGTGCGCTTAAAAAGTGCCTGCGAGTTAATGGACCAAACAGAACTAAGCTACATTTTAATATAAAATTGCATACATACAAGTAACAAACAAAATGTGTAGATCACCTCTGAAAAGTATATAGTTACAATACCACTTGTTTTAGTGACTGTGAAATGAAAAAAAAAAAATTAACTAGATCCTGGCAAATCAATAACTATTGGCGAAAAACGCAGGCATTAAATTTTGGGCTTCAGCCCCAACCTACCCTTTGGGCTTCTACCCCATCCTAACTCTGTGTGTGTGTGTGTGCGTGCGTGTGTGCGTGTGTGTGTGTGTGTGTGTGTGTGTGTGTGTGTGTGTGTGTGTGTGTGTGTGTGTGTGTGTGTGTGTGTGTGTGTTAGTTGTCTGTGCATTATGTGTGTGCGTGTGTGGGAAGGAAGGAGAGAAGGGAAAAGAGAGAGAGGAAGGAGGGAGGGAAGGAGAGAAGGGAGGGAGGGAAGGAGAGAAGGGAGGAAGGGAAGGGAGGGAGGGAGGGAAGGGAAGGAGAGAAGGGAGGGAGAGGCGGCGGGAGCAGATGCCGGGGCTGTGTGCATGAAGCACGATGACTGCAGGGATTGGAGCGCTGCCCTGAGACCGTGAGGGACCTCCCCCTCTCCCCCTTCTCCATTCCCCCTCACACCCGCTCCCCATCTACCCCTTTATTCCCCCTCCAGCCCTCTACTCTCTCTCCACCCCTCTCACCCCCCTCCACCCGGGGTAGATCTACCCGAGCCGAGAGTAGATTACTCCCGCGAGGCCCCCCCGAGGCGCAGGGCCCAATTGGGTGCAATCGGTCCAATCAGCTTAAGGTCGGCCCTGGTGGACTTGGTGGACCGAAAGGTCTGTTTCTGTGCTGCATTTCCAAGCTAAACTAAACTAAATAAGAATTTGTGACAAAGTTAAACTATATCACCAAATAATTTGAAACCAACATTCTGTTACTGTTCAAAAAACACAAAGTGCTGGAGTGACTCAGCAGGCAATTCTAATGCCTGCATTTGACAGTGCATACACAGGTAGTATTTCTGTCTAGTTTATTGCAATAAAATAGCCAGCATCACCATGACTATGCACCAACAGTTTATTCATGACCATATTCTGGTTGCATAGTTGGTCACTGAATGAAATGTATTAACCTGGGCACTGGATCACTTCTGACCATATCCTATTAAACGTTCAGACTTCTTTCTGAATGATATGCTCTTATTAATTCATTCTGAATGATATGCATTTATTATGAATAACATATCCCTTAACTGTATTAAAAAATAAGTCTGCAAATGAACAAGGTCCACCAGACCATATAATAGCTGGTACAGTCTCACGTCATTTATCTGGCAGCATCATTTAGTTCAGACAGCTGTCATGGAATATGTATTGGGTATAGCTTCTGTAAATATTATAATTGAATATTTTACTGTTTTTTAGAACAGTGCTGAAGAAGGAACTGTATGTCCGAAGTGACTGGTATAGTAATCACCTATTTATTTGATAAATCACAGCTCCTCAGCACTAATTGTCGATCCAATTGCCAAAACAAGTTCTTGACCACTTTTCTTCCCAATGGTCAATCTATTGGCCATGCATCCAGCAATCCCTTATGAATTCTTATTTAGTCTGGCAGCCAATTCATCCCAACCACAAGAGCTACAACTCCATTTTACATTCCAAATGATGCTTAAACCCTGCTGATAAGTTTTCAATGGTGGTGATGAGCTTATGAGCACAAAGGAGCTGCTGGTTCAGCTGGCGTCTCACAGTGCCAGAGACTGGTTTTATATGAATGATCCTGACATTGGATTCTGTCTTTGTGAAGTTTGCATGTTCTCCCTGTTACTGTGTGGGATTCCTCCAGGTGCTCCGATTTCCTCTCACGTCCCAAAGATGTGTGAGTTTGTAAGTTGATTGGCTTCTGTAAATTGCCCCTAATGTGTAGGATGTCAAACTGGGGGGTTAAATAGAACTAATAGGACTGAATGGCCTCTTTCCATGCTCTATGTCTAAACTAAACCAGCCAAAACACTTACCAGGCAAAATATAGTCCTGGTAGTTATAGACAATAGACATTAGACAATAGACAATAGGTGCAGGAGTAGGCTATTCGGCCCTTCAAGCCAGTACCGCCATTCAATGTGATCGTGGCTGATCATCCACAATCAGTACCCCGTTCCTGCCTTCTCCCCATATCCCCTGACTCCGCTACCTTTAAGAGCCCTATCTAGCTCTCTCTTGAAAGTATCCAGAGAACTAGCCTCCGCCACCCTCTGAGGCAGAGAATTCCACACTCTCAACTCTCAGTGTGAAAAAGTGTTTCTTCATCTCCGTTCTAAATGGCTTACCCCTTATTCTTAAAACTGTGATCCCTGGTTCTGGACTCCCCCAACATCGGGAACATGTTTCCTGCCTCTAGCGTGTCCAAACCCTTAATAATCATATATGTTTCAATAAGATCCCCTCTCATCCTTCTAAATTCCAGAGTATACAAGCCCAGCCGCTCCATTCTCTCAACATATGACTGTCCCGCCATCCCGGGATTTAACCTTGTGAACCTACGCTGCACTCCTTCAATAGCAAGAATGTCCTTCCTCAAATTTGGAAACCAGAACTGCACACAACACTCCAGGTGCGGTCCCACTAGGACCCTATACAACTGCAGAAGGACCACTTTGCTCCTATACTCAACCCCTCTTGTTAGAAAGGCCAACATGCCATTTGCTTTCTTCACTGCCTGCTGTACCTGCATGCTTACTTTCATTGACTGATGAACAAGGACACGCATGATCCCATTGTACTTCCCCTTTTCCCAACTTGACACCATTTAGATAATAATCTTCCTTCCTGTTTTTGCTACCAAAGTGGATAAACCTCACAATTATCCACATTAAATTGCATCTGCCATGCATACTTATAGCATCCTCCTCACAGTTCACACTGTCACACAGCTTTGTGTCATCTGCAAATGTGCGAATGTTACTTGTAATCCCTTCATCTAAATCATTAATATATATTGTAAATAGCTGCTGTCCCAGCACCAAGCCTTGCGATAACCAACTAGTCACTGCCTGCCATTCTGAAAGAGACCCGTTAATCCCTACTCTTTGTTTCCTGTCTGCCAAACAATTTTCTATCCATGTCAGCACTCTACCCCCAATACCATGTGCTCTAATTTTGCTCATAATCTCCTATGTGGGACCTTATCAAATGCTTTCTGAAAGTCCAGGTACACTACATCCACTGGCTATCCCTTGTCCATTTTCCTAGTTACATCCTCAAAAAATTCCTGAAGATTAGTCGAGCATGATTAGTCAAGCATTGGAAAATGAGCACCAATGCGTCCACGATTTCTAGAGCCGCTTCCTTAAGTACCCTGGAATGCAGACCATCAGGCTCTGGGGATCTATCAGCCTTCAGTTCCATCAGTCTACCCAACACCATTTCCTGCCGAATGTGGATTTCCTTCAGTTCGTCCGTCACCCTAGATCCTCTGGCCACTAGTACATCGGGCAGATTGTTTGTGTCCTCCTTAGTGCAGACGGATCCACAGTACCTGTTCAACTCATCTGCCATTTCCTTGTTCCCCATAAAAAATTAATCCATTTGAGTCTTCAAGGGTCCAACTTCGGTCTTAATATTTTCTTCTTCACATACCTAAAGACGGTTTTACTATCCTCCTTTATATTCTTGGCTCTTCGTACCTCATCTTTTCTCGCCGTATTGGTTTTTTAGTTATCTTCTGTTGCTCTTTAAACGTTACCTAATCCTCCGGCTTCCTGTTCATCTTTCCTACGTTGTACTTCTTCCCTTTTATTTTTATTTTTATACTGTCCCTGACGTACCTCGTCAGCCACGGTCACCCCTTATTCCCCTTGGAATCTTTCTTCCTCTTTGGGATAGAAAATAGGTGCAGGAGTAGGCCATTTGGCCCTTCGAGCCTTCCTGGCTCGATGAACTGATTCTGCACCTTCTGTATTATTCCCAGAAATACCTGCCATTGTTGTTCCACTGATCTATACATGTAATTTTAGAAATTGATGTGAGATGCTGATGTTTCTATGCAGAAGCAATAAGTATTGAATCCAGCCAGCAAGCATTGCAAACCTGAATACACTGCTTATTTCTAATGCATTCACTTTCTCAGTGCCTTTTTCTGTAGACAAGAAGATGCCAGTGCACATAAAGCTCCCTACTGTTATTTGTTCATGAGAGATTGGTTGTCCTCTGTGATGCTTTCAACATTTATGGGCCTTGACCATCTAATTTAATAAATTCATATATATTTTTAAGATTTAGTAATATTTTTGTAATATTATAAATTCAAAATATGTGGAAATTTCGTTTTTAGGTGCCGGCATGCTATACCAGCATGTACCATCACCAAACAAAAGCACGGCACTTACTGAATGTAGATCCTGCTGGTAAATCATTCCTCCCTCATTCCCGTGATTTGTCGCAGTGTTCAAGGACCAACCACTTTGGTGAGTCAGGAGTCATATAAGGAGGATAATTAATCAATGGTTCACAGCAATCTTTTTATTTCATGGTTACCATCACTGAGGCCAGCATATGTATTCCTACTTAAATTTACAGTTCTGCTTCAATTAACCAGTTCTCCGGCATCTTAATCACTCTCCTAACTTTGCCCAGCAGGCAGATCACAAAGGAACCTGAATGCAATTCAAAAGGACACAAAGTGCTGGAGTAACTCAGCAGGTAAATCAGCATCTCTAGAGGACATGGGTAGATGAAATATGGGGTTGGAGCACTTTGTTAGACTTTTCTTAGGCACCCGACCTGATACATCACCTAACAATGTTCTCCGGAGATTCTGCCTGACCCTCTGAGTTACTCCAGCACTTTGTGACCCTTTGTGTAAAGCAGCAACTGCAGTTCCTCATTCCTCCAGTGAAATTCAGAGATTTTAACTCTGGGGTAGGACACGTATGTGGTTAACTAGAGAAGGCAGTTCTGGCATGTACGCCAGTACAAATAAGTGCCTTTCTCAAAATCAGATTAATTGACCAGCTTGAATTGTCCCTTGTGTGTGGATGAATGGTGGAATCTGGAGTAGTTGATGGCCAAGTGGCAAGAATAAGTAGGGATTGGTGTTGGTTTGGTGTAAATGGATGTTGATTTTTGCAGAGGCTATGGTCGGCCAAAGGGCCTGCTTCCATTCCATATGACTCTATAAATCTATAAATCACAACGACATTCAGAGATGCTGGTTGCAATCTTTTATCTTCAACGACCCCAAAAAAACAACACAAATTATTCTACAGGACTCCTGAGACCTGTGACAAGACTCAAGTTACAGGCCTCGGTTTTTGTTCTGCTTGACTTTTAATCACTTTACGCTGTCTTGTTAGCACAATGAACATTCAGAGGCAAACATGGGAAAACTCCAAAATTCACATTTAATTTGTGCTTAACAAAGCTGAAAACTGTTACTATGGATCTGCATATAAATGCTTCTGAAAGCAATCTGTTCCCCAGAGGAATTTTAAGAAAGTGGTCAAAACATTAGCAGGAGCTTCAATAATGTAAGCAGAATTACAGCACATATATAACATGAATTTACTTCAATACACAAAGGCGTTTCACACTTTTCCCTTTGCTAATTGGGACAGATTGCTGATTTCTGTTGGAATGTGTGGATCTGATATGTGTAAGAATGAACTGCAGATGCTATTTCAAACCGAAGATAGACACAAAAAGCTGAATTAACTCAACGGGGCAGGCAGCATCTCTGGAGAGAAGGAATGGGTGATGTTTTGGGTCAAAACCCCTCTTCAAATTGGTTAGGGATAAGGAAAACGAGATATAGATGGTGATATGGAGAGATAAAGAACAATGAATGAAAGATATGTAAAAAAGTAACGATGATGAAGGAAACAGGCCATTGTAGGCTGTTTATGGGGTGAAAATGAGAAGCTAGTGTGACTTGGGTGGGAGAGGGGTACAGAGAGAAGGAATGCTGGGGCTACCTGAAGTGAGAGAAATCAATATCATACCATTGGGCTGTTAGCTGCCCAAGTGAAATATGAGGTTGTTCCTCCAATTTGCTTTTAGCCTCACTCTGACAATGGAGGAGACTGAGTACAGACAGGTCTGTGTAGGAATGGGAAGGAGAATTAAAGTGTTCAGCAACCGAGAGATCAGGTTGGTTCACGCGGGCTGAGCGAAGGTGTTCTGCGAAACGATCGCCCAGTCTGCGTTTGGTATACTGTTTATCATCCAGCTTTTCATGTCTATCTGTGGAGCTGATATATTCCTTTAGATATCTGTGGGTGACAGCATTTCCCAGGAATTACTGATTCAATTTCAGTGCCTCATATTTATTATAAATCTTTACAACCTATAAAAATGAAACATTTACAATAATATGCATTTATATGATACTTTTGATGTAACATCATGCCTCAGGACACTGCTGAGGAATAGATTTATACTGAGTCACATAGAAGGAATGAAGGCAGGTGTATGAAAGAGAAAGATTTCAAGGAGTCTTTTAATGGAATGTTGAAGATAAGCAGCTGTGGCATTTAACTTAATGGTGGAATGATTAAAGTTAAGGTGGGCTTGAAGGAATAGATATTTTTGAGGTTTTGGGAGATATGGACAACTGCAGAGATAGGGAGAGATGCGACAATGGGTAAATGCACAAATAAGGGTGGGATTTTAAGACTGATAATGAAAAAAAAAACAGGAATGCAGGAAATCTGAAATTCAAAAAGAAAACATTGAAGATACTCAGTATGTTAGTCAGCCCTCTGTGGAGAGAGAAGAAGAGTGAGCATTTAAGGATGGAGACACATCAGTACCCAACTGGTCCTGTAAGGTAGTTGTCACACTACCATACTTCAATTGCAGTCCACTTAAAACAAAAAAAAGTATCCACGGCCTAATATGTTAATTCTGTTTCACATTCCATAAATGGTAAGTAGCTCCAAAAGTTTATGTTTTTTGTGTTATTATTTCAGATTGTTATGTTGTTTGTATATACAGTATATCTTGCAAATTGACTCAGTGGGCTGTTCTGTTCATACTGTACTGACCCGGGGTGATTGTGTTTATGTACGGGGTTAGTTTTGCTGAGCTGTTCGCAAAAAATGTATTTCACTGTACCTGGTACACATGACAATAAAGAAACCATTGAACCATTACAACATTGAACCATTAAACAAGAGACATTTGCAGTTCAGCAGAGAAAGCACATGTTGTGCTGCTGCAAGTAAGAATTTCATTGTTCAATTTTGGAACATATGACAAAAAAAAATACCCTTGACTTTTGAGTTGTGGGTGAACAGGACTGTGATGGAATTAAGATGCAGACTTGAGCAGTTTTGGAAAAATCTAGAGTCAATGGACCATCAAGGTGGGAGATGGTGTAGAGTGATCTATTGATACAGTGTTGCCATGCCAGAGAACCTGACTCATAAAATCAAACTCAAGCTTTGTATTTCATAGATGTATTCAAGCACCAGGGACAGCTGAGGTTGTAGAAAAATCATTCTGACCTACACCCACCGATTAGTCCAGCAATTACATTAAATGGACACTGCTTTCATTATAAGCAGGAAGCAAGATGGAAAGCAGTCTAAATCTCAGTCTGACATCATTTTGATTCTCTAGTCATCAGCTGCTGTCTCGAGTGGGATTTGCGTTATCTCTCAGTGGATCATCTCGACTCTGCAATGGTTTTGCTCTACAGAAAGATCAATGCTCTTTATTAACCTACCACGATGCGAGCTCTTTCCTGCAAATGTTATTAAACCTTTGACTGTTAGTAATATGCAGATGATTATCTAAGATGGAAAACTGGATGGTATGAGCAAAGTCCTCTAGCTGAGATGAAGCTGAACTGAACGAACGTAAGAAATAGGAGGTAGACACAAAAAGCTGGAGTTACTCAGCGGGACAGGCAGCATCTCTGGAGAGAAGGAATGTTTTGGGTCGAGACCCTTCTTCAGACTGGGCATAAAATAAATAGGACATTTGTCACTCAATAAGACCGTAGCTGATCTGATCTTGGCTTCCGCTTCATTTTCTCACTTGTTTGTCATATCTCAACACTCCACCATAGACCAGAGGTCCGTTCACTTGATGCTCAAATATATTTAATGGTCTTCCTCAACAGCTATATGGGATAGAAAATTCCAAAGATTCATGACTATCTGAGGGAAGAATTCCAGTCTCTTCCCTTTCCAAAAATGGGAAATCTAATTATCTGAAACTTGCCTCTACACACCCTTATAATGGCGAAACATCTTCACAGCATCTGAGAGGCAACACTACTCTGTATGATCCAGCTACTGCAATTTTTAATTTTCCTAAGATCTGGGCATTATTGCTAAGGGCTGTATTTATTGACCTATTCTTAATTTACACTTGAGAGATGGTGCCTTCTTGAAATGCTGCAATCTTTCTGGTGAAGGTGCTCTCGCATTGTTGTTGTTGTTGGGAAATGATTTCCAGGATTTAGACCCAGCAACGGTGAAGAAACAATGATATATTTCCACGTTCGGATTCTGTTACATGCAGGGGACCCTGCAGATGGTAGTACTCCCACGCGTCTGCTGTTTTGTCCTTCCTACAGCTAAAGTCCTGACCGAGTGGCTACGTATTTTTTTGGATGGCACATGCTACAATCACCGTGTGCTGGTGGTGGAGCAAATAATTATTTCTGGTGGGAAATGGTCACTTCACCGTGGTTATTGTCAAAACTTCTCAAGTGTTGTTGGAATTGCATTCGCCTTGGCTGTTGAAGAGTATTCCATCCCACTCCTGAAATCATTGGATAATGTTAAAGTTGTTATCGCAACATCCAAAGCGCAGCAGAAATAATCGTCACACCAAAGGCAAGATAGCACAGTGTATGTTGCTGTGCTTCTTAATGTTGAATCTTAGAGTTACAGTACATAAGAGCTTAGAGACACAGTGTGGAAACAGGCCCATTGGCCCTTTGGGCCTACACCGACCATCAATCACCCATACCAAAGTTAAATGTCAGACACACTAAGGGCTATTTACAGAAGCCAATCAAAGTAGAGCAGGAGCCGTGCTGATTTTGGATGATCAGCCATGATCGTATTGAATGGTGGTGCAGGCTCGAAGGACCGAATTTGCCCACTACTGCACCTATTTTCTATGTTTCTACAAACCTGCACATCCTTTGGAATGTGTGAGGAAACCTGAGTAGCCGAAGAAACCTCACGCGGTCACAGAGGGGAAGTACAATCTCCGCACAGAGAGTACCCGTGTCACGATCGAACCAAGCTCTCTGGCACTGTACTGCTACTGCTGTGCCACTGTGCTGCCCTGAAATCTGACAGGACTTCAAATACAGGATATTTCACTTGGAGCTTGCCACAATGTATCTCACACCCTGACCTCATTGTAGCTCTCTTTGTAGCTGTATTGCTTTGCTATCTACCTTCAATTATCCAAAGTGCACTGTAATGACAACCTTGCATTCGCAATACATATTTCATCCTCTTTACCTATAGGCTCTCTTCCTGTAGCCACAGTTGTGATATATTACACAGCATCAGCCATATCTGTACATGGCAGGCTCCCTCAGTTTGTAATCCGCAGGAATAGCTTCTTCCCGACAGCCATCAGGCTATTAAACACGACAACCTCAAATAAGCCCTGATCTCAAAGGACTATTATTGTTATTATTGCACTACTATTGTTCGTTTGTTTATTGATGGGTATGTATGTGTGCATGTGCATGCGTGTATGTATATATATATATATATATGTATGTATGTGTGAATATGTGTATATATACACACACACTGAATTTCTTTTCTCGTTCATTATATTGTTTACAGTGTACTATGTTTACATATTCTGTTGTGCTGTTGCAAGTAAGAATTTGGTAGACAAAAGTGCTGGAGAAACTCAGCGGGTGCGGCAGCATCTATGGAGCGAAGGAAATAGGCAATGTTTCGGGCCGAAACCCTTCTTCAGAAGTAAGTAAGAATTTCCTTGATCCATCTGGGACATATGACAATAAAACACTCTTGACTCTTGACTTGACACAGCTCAGACAGTGAACCACTCCACAGGCACTACACTGATAAGAGAGGAACAATTTCCATTTCAGACCTAGAGTCAGACAGGGCTCGAGAAGACATCACCTTCATCTCTTAAATAGCGAAAGGCTTGGATAGAGTGGGAAGAGTGAAAGGCCTGGATAGAGTGGATGTGGAGAGGATGTTTCCACATGGGAGAGACTAGGACTAGAGGTCATAGCCTCTGAATTAAAGGACGTTCTTTTAGGAAGAGGAGGAGGAATGTCTTTAGTCCGAGGGTGGTGAATCTGTGGAATTCTTTGCCATAGAAGGCTGTGGAGGCCAAGTCAATTGATGTATTGAAGGCAGAGATAGATAGGTTCTTGATTAGTACAGGTGTCAGAGGTTATGGGGAGAAGGAAGGAGAATGGAGTTAGGAGTGAGAGATAGATCAGCCATGATTGATTGCCGGAATAGACAATGGGCCGAATGGTCTAATTCTGCTCCTATCACTTGTGATCCTATGATCTTATGATCTCCTGCTGTAGTTGAGTTGAGAATGCCAAGCTTATCACCTGGCGTGGTAATGTTTGTGATATAATTTCCTGTCAATCCTTTCCACCAAACCCCATGGAGCTTTGAGATTTTCACTCACAAGCTGGGATTCAATGCTAAAGATTGGTTGGGAAATAACTTGCTCTCTAGCCTGGACACTCTGTGAGGCAGAGAGAAGCATAAGAAAAACAAGAATAAAATATACTTTGCTATCATTTAACTGCCATAACCTACTGAAGCCGAAAAATCTTGTGGTTTCAAGTCCCTTTAGGTGACTCCTTATTATACTGGAATTTTCAAAGAAAGATGGATTAAGGAGGAGCACAGGGCTTGTTAATTCACACACCACAATGCAGCACCAATCCCATTTGATGCTATCTTATTCTCTCTGTCAATGGACAGTATTTTCAAGCTGCTCTGGATGCTGTTAAAGCTGGACTCTTTCGGAAGTTATTCGGAAGTGGAGACACTGGTATCGTTGTCTCGTTGTACGACAATGATCATTTTTTACTCTGGATTTTTAACTTAAATATTGTGGGGTTTTTTTAAATATATAAATTATGATGTTTTTATGTGATTTACCATGATTTTATATATATATTTATGATATTTGAGATGCAATGCATTTTTAATGTAATGTTGCCCCTTGTCTGGACCTTGAGTCCGTAATAAAGTTATTATTATTATTATTATTATTATTATTATTATTATTATTAGTAGTAGTAGTTCAGTAACTCACTAATCTTCCAAAGATGTATGTACTTGTGCTCTTGACATTATGTTCCAGCACACCCTTTTAAACTATGCCCTTTTGAAGGTATTGTCCATCCTATCTATATTCTGACATTGGTGAATATCAAGGAGAAGTGGTTAGACACTCTCTTGTAGGAGAGTTCATTGCTTGGTATTTGTGTGAAGTCTATGTAACTCATCTCTCTATAGACTATGTCTGCATGTGTAGATTTCCTACCCCTTTCATCGTCTCCAATAACAGCCCCCAAATGCTCAGTCTTCCTTTTGTTCTTACACAGACAGACAGACAGACAGACAGACAGACAGACAGACAGACAGACAGACAGACAGACAGACAGACAGACAGACAGAAAGAAAACTGGCACAGGAGATCTTATGATTAGATAGGTAGGCAGATAGATGGATAGCTATTTGAAAGCCCTACAAATTAAGGCTATGGGAAACTATCACAGGGGAAGAGTTGAGGCCAGCATAGATCAGATTTGAGCACTTTAAATGTTGGGATGGGCTTGAGGGACCGAGTGGCTTACTCCTGCTCCTATTGCCCATGTTCTTATGTTATTGGTCAGCAATGCTAAATTGAATGGGACCAAGTTTTAGAGTCCACATTCAGAAGCTGCTACATTTCATGATTCATGCTGGCAATCAAGGATGGATTTTTAAACTCTACCTTGCCTGTAAAGTTACTGAAGCCCACCACAGATTAATTCGGCAGCAGATTTTCCACTCTATTTGCAGATGGAGATGTTATCCCTGGCCATCTGAAGATTGATCTAATGCCACCGCATGACATGACATGACTAATGTTAGCTATACAGCATAAATCAGGCTATCAAATACAACCAGTTGTTTGGCTCCCGGGTTGGCTTGTTAAATAGTGCAGAATGTTCACTAATAGCACTTCCATTGGGACTAGGACAGCTCTGACTAATCATTTACTTGTGTCCACCTTTGTTGACTTTGCCTTGACCCATTTATTCAGTCAACAACCCGAGTCCCTGTTACCCACACAACTATCTATCCCCGTGATTATTCTATGCCTCCTCTCATAAAGTCTTAATCAACCCTTCCACCTTTGTTGGATGTCTTAAGACATGTTCCCTGAATGAAAATGGCATGGAATTCCCAACACAGAGTCAAATTTAATATAATCGGGAAATAGAAAATTGACAGTCGAGAGAAAATATTTCACTGCTTTCCTTATACAATCAAGCCTCTTTCTGCCATACCACTTAATAATTAGCTTGTTTTAAATAGTAGTGATGAAGGATGTCAGAAAGACACTCAATTATACTCACTGTAGGAGTCAAAATCTGAGTAATTTAATTTCTAACCTTTCCTCACATAGGCAGATAATTGCTACCGCATGCCGTTATGGGCAATATATGTATTCACTGAGATCATCTACCGCAAGCATAAGCTCTGTGTGATAAAAAGCTTCCTAAAGATCTGCAGGAGGTGCTGCTATTCAATCAGCACTAATAAACACTGCTTTTCCAGGAAGGTTTGTCAGTTTTCAAAAGGAAATGATTAAAGTGTGTTTCTAAGAAAAATAAGTCATTAAACACCTCAAGAACTTTTTGATAAAATGCCATATTTTTTTCATAGTTTCAGAACATCTGGGCTCCCTGTGTATTTTGCCAATACTTCAGTTTCCATAATGATATGCATGATTGGTTTCTGGACCTAAGAAATGTGAAATAAAAAACATACAAAATAATGAGATATGTTATTCCAATCAATCTGTTAACTGTTTTTAAGTTTAATTGGTGTCATCGTCATCCAAATACCGATGTCTCTTCTCATTCGGCTCTTTCATCTGCACTTTCAAACAACATTAATCTGCATTCAATGAAAAATAAAGTTCTTCAGATTAGATTAGATTATCCTTGAAGAAGATAATTCTGAAGAACTTTATTTTCATAGTGGGAAAGGGCCTTAACTCTCATGAGTTCCACATTATTTTTGACCGACCATGTTGACCTACTCACAAATTCTCCCAAGTTTTCCCCTTGATCCATACTCAGAGAATGTTCGTATCGAGTCCGTAGGAGTCCATAGATATTTCATAGCTGCTCGTAATGCCAGCCGCAGGTACTCGGGGCATCAGGTAAGTCGGGACTTTTTTTCAGCATGTTGAAAAATGTCCACGAGTAAAAAAAATAGCCCCGAGTATCTACGGCAGGCATCTCCGATTTTGAATCAAGGGGAAAACTCGGGAGAATTCGTGGAAAGTGGGACAGGGCCTTAAACAAACAAACATTGATACTGATCCTTGCAGGATATATCTGGAGGTAAGATTTGAAGAGTGACAAAGAAGAAGAGAGAGGTTGTGAGATGAAAAGATTTTGAGAGGGACCCAAACAACTAAAGACAAGGCCAACTGGTAGGTCAACATGGTCGGTCAAAAATAATGTGGAATTCGTCAAGGAGACATGCAGAGAACTCGGAAGATAACAACAATATATAATCCCATGGTGCTGCCATTTTATCCAAAGTAAATTTACTTCCAATTAATTAATGCGGAGATGTAGCACAGTTATGATGTAGGAAAGATGGACACCAATTTGTGCATATCAAGCTCCCATGGAAAAATCACCCGAGTTCAATCCCAACCTGTTGTACTGCATATGTTGAGTTTGCATGTTCTTCCTGTGATTGTGTGAGTTTCCTCCAGGTGCTTTCATTTCCTCCCAACCCCAACAGCAAGTGAGGTGGGGAGGATGATTGGCGACTGTAAATTGTTCTTAATGTACAAGTGAGTGGTGGAATTTGAAGGGTGTTGTGAATGAAAGGAGAATCAAAAATTGAATGTAGGATCAGCGTAGGTGGATGGTTAATGGTCAGCACCCACTCAGTGGGCTGAAGAGCCTATTTATGTGTTGTATATATCTATGGTTCTATGGCACATCTGTGGGCACTCATTATTAGCACTCTTATTTCTGTAAGGGAGTGACATTTTTGAATCACTTTATTTGCTCTTGTTTCTTATTTTGCCTGATGTGGCTACTGTTGGTGTTTATGTTCCTAATTTGGCTTTTTAAAGGTCAGCAGAAATGAAAAGTCTGGAAAATCAAACATTGGAATCTTGCTGCCACCATCAAACTTTCAACTTATTTAGATAAATGGGATGGGTTTTAAAAAGAGCAGCTCGTAAAGAGATGGTATAAGAGATTGGGAAGATTTTAACATCAGATGCTGTAGTGCAAGGAACTTTACAAAGCTTTTGAAAACAAACATTTAAGGGAACCTGCAGAAGATCAAAACTGAGTATGTCAGTACCCAAAATAAAACATTTTGAGAGATTTTCAGGTGACTTGAAAAGATGAGTGGAATGTAAATTGACTCAGAAAAGTTTCAGCAGGTGCTGCTTGAAATAAAACTATTTCTGGGTTTATAATATGGCCTTCAATGAGGTAGTGTTGTGTATTCGGTCATTCACCTGAAATATGAACTCTTGTTTCTCTCTCTCGCTACAGAGGCTATCTCAGCCGCAGGACTTAAATCACCCGGTGGGGTCACAACATCAGAGGCCTGGATCGCCTCAGCGCAGAGGAAGAGGAAGAAGAAGAAGGGAAGAGACAAAGACTTAAGATTTTGCCTTCCATTACAGTGAGGAGGTGTCTGGTGAACTCATTGTGGTGGATGTTAAATTTGTGTTTATTGTGTGTTTTGTTATTTTATATGTATGACTGGAAGGCAACGAAATTTCATTCAGACTAAACGGTCTGAATGACAATAGAGTTTCCATGATTCCATGATTCCATGATTCCATGATCAGGCCTGCTGACTGTTTCCAGCATTCTCTTTAATTATTTTCGTTTCAGGTGTTGTTAAGAATGTTGTTATATCACTGTCTATTGTGCCGTCTAAAGCCTAGAGTGTTGGAGTGCAGTTAATATTGCCCCTGTAAAGTGCATGGTCTACTGTTATCATGAAAGTATAGTGAGTTCTATAAATGATCAAGAAGGAATTGCAGATGCTGGAAAATCGAAAGGTAGACAAAGGTTGCCTATTTCCTTTGCTGCATAGATGCTGCCGCACCCGCTGAGTTTCTCCAGCATTTTTGTCTACCTCCGAGTTCTATAAATGAGTTGGGTCTGGTCTAGACGAGCAGAGTGTTTGGACAACCTGCAAGACAGACAACAGAATATAATAATATAATAGACAGGAGCAGGAGTCAGCAACATATGTTTATTTGAACCTTCTCGGCAATACAATGAAATCATGTTGGATCTGATCTTAACCTCAGCTCTACTTTCCTGCCAGATCCCTATGAACCCGTCTACTTCACTGCTTTACAATGATTCAGGCTTCGCACATCTCTGTGTTTGAGAATTCCAACGTTTCACGACTCTCCAAGAAAATTCCTCATGCGCTCCTTCTTAAATGGACAACTCCTTATTCTCATGTGTCCTAGTTCGGAAGAATCCTCGTCGCTGTCAATTCCTCCAGGATCTTGTATGTTTCAATAAGACCTGGTTATAGAGATGTTTTCACCCTCTGGGCCAAAGGCCATATCCACCTTAAGAGAAGTTGAATACTACCAAGTTTTTCTGTCCCTCAAATCACTTTAAGATGCACTGCTGCTAAACTAACCTTAAATTGGAGATAGACACAAAATGCTGGAGTAACTCAGCGGGACAGGCAGTATCTCTGGAGAGAAGGAATGGGTGACGTTTCGGGTCAAGACCATTCTTCAGGCCAAAGGTTTAACCCAACCTTAAATTGGGTTGGTCATGTCTTGGGACTGGTTAAGCACTGGGTCAGTGCAGGAAACTGGCGGCAATATCTAACATACTGCAATATTCTGGAGCCTTCATGACTAGCATTTCAGTTATATTGTATCCCTGTCAGTCTAGGCCATTATTTTCTTAATGATGTGATAGCATTAATTGTTTTACCATACTGAGTAAGAATAGATGTACTTAGGGCAGATAATAAGCATTTGTTTTCACGGTGAGCTGTTTAAAACAAGAGAGCATGGTTATGAGATGAGACAATAGAGGATCTGGAATCTGGAATGCATTGCCTTGAGGCAGGACTTGTCACAACATTTAAGAATCATCTAGAGAAGCACTTGAATTGCCAAGATATTAAAAATTAGAGACTAAATGTGGGTAAAAGGGACTAATACAGGTAAGTACAATTGTTGGCATATCCATGTTGGTTGAGGGAAAGATATTGGTCTGGTCACCGGGAAGACTATTCATCTGAAGGAACACAGTTTGGCATCTTGTCTCAAAAATGCAATTGTACAATATGATGTATTGCACTGTGTGAAAAAGTTGTTGTAAACATGATAGTACTCGGGTTTTGATAAGACAAATGCAGTTACAGGGCTAAAGTATGGTGAGGGTTTGTAGATTGTAATCTGGTATTTTATAAACCTTCACACATACATAATGTTTCTGTTATCCAGCTCAAGGGAGAGATTTAGTCTTCAGTAGGCATGTAATGAATAATATGTATTGTGAATCTGAAATAAACATTGCAAAAGCAACAGATTTAAGAAAATAAAATCAAACAATTTATGTTATTAAGTTTTAACACCAAGCTCCAGAGGTTACTGCAAAAGCTTACTTAGAAAAATGAATTTTTCACCCACCTCCCCGTCTTTCCACAAACCAGAATAAAAGTTCGATTTCAGCCAGTGTCGTTGATTGGAACTGTATTGAACAGAAGAAAAAACAGAACTCATTTAAGGTGTTTTTTTTCAGTGCATTTTTTGGGAGAACAAAACCCTTGGCGTTTGATGTTCCTTCATTTTTTGAGTCAGAATGAGACACAATAGGATTATCTCATCTATGACCACATGAACCTGGGATGATGGACCAAGATAGCATTTGATTCTTTTGAAATAGAGGTGGGAAGAGGCCGTTCAGCCCCTTGTGCCTGCCTTGCCTTTTGATAAATCCCTAGTCAAGACAAGTTCAAATCAAGTGGTCGAGTTGAGTTTGTGTCTTATGCACAAGTGTGGCGAAGAACAGGTTCATTTTAAATCTTGCTTGCAGCAGCATCACAGGCACATAGACTAAGACAACGCACACAAACATAAATTGTACAGAACTTGCATAAAATACACAAAACTCTATAAGACAGCGAAAAGTAAAAGACTTTGCAAAAGAAAAAGATGTTAGTGCTAAACACAATTAGATAACAATTGTATGGTAGTGCCAGAGATAGTCCATGGGATTCTGGTGTCAAGGTAGAATTTGGGTTGTGCTGGTCAGTTCAATAACCTGATGATTGCAGGAAAGTAGCTGGGGTGGTTTGGGACTTCAAGCTTCTGTCCCTTTGTATGTGTGGCAGCAAGAAGAGGCCATGGCTACGGATGGTGGGAATCCTTGATCAAAGGTGGCAAAGACGGTGCCCTTGATGGACTGGACTATATTCATCACTCTTTGTACCCTCCTGCATTCCTGTGGATTCTCTTTTATTTCAAGAATTCTTCGTATATTCTCGGGAGTCTCTATGGTAGAATGTCCAAAGATTGATTGACTTCTGAGTGAAAGAAGCTATGCCCAATCTCAGACATAAATGGGCAAACCCTGATGTTGATACTGTGATCCCTGTTTCTGGACACCCTTCTGGACACAAGGGGGGGGGGGGGGGAGGGGGATATTCCTACATCAACTCAGTGAAGATTTAAAGTTTCTATGAGATCACCTAGGCATTCTGAAATCTATAAGCTTTTAATGTTTGCAGGAAAGGTTTACAAAATCAGAACTTCTTTTTCCATGGCCCTGGGACCTTTAAATCCAACCATGCCTAGACTGATAACCATATAACCATATAACCATATAACAATTACAGCACGGAAACAGGCCCTCTCGGCCCTTCCAGTCCGTGCCGACCATTTGTTTTCCCCTAGTCCCATCTACCTGCACTCAGACCATACCCCTCCATTCCCTTCACGTCCATATACCTATCCACTTTACTCTTAAATGTTAAAATCAATCCTGCCTCCACCACTTCTGCTGGAAGCTCATTACACACAGCCACCACCCTCTGAGTAAAGAAGTTCCCCCTCACGTTTACCCCGAAACCTCTGTCCCTTAATTCTCATGTCATGCCCTCTTGTTTGAATCTACCCTACCCTCAATGGGAAAAACGTATCCACGTCAACTCTGTCTATCCCTTTCATCATTTTAAAGACCTCAATCAAGTCCCCACTTAACCTTCTGCGCTCCAAAGAATAAAGACCTAACTTGTTCAACCTTTCTCTGTAACATAGTTGCTGGAACCCTGGCAACATTCTAGTAAATCTCCTCTGTACTCTCTCTATTTTGTTGACATCCTTCCTATAACTAGGCGACCAAAATTGTACACCATACTCCAGAATTGGTCTTACCAATGCCTTGTACAATTTTAACATTACTTCCCTACTCCTATATTCAATGCTCTGATTGAGAGTTTCATCACTTTCCTGTGTGTTGCAATTTATGTGTAACAGTTCACAATTGGCGTGCATGAGAAAATTGCAATTCAGCTCGAACTGCCACTAACATGTCACATTTTTTGAAGTGTGCAGAAAAAGGTAGGATAATCTTTTACACCAACAAAGCCTGAAAATTATTTCTGAGAACTACTTTTCCAAGTGTGCAATACTGTTTAGTTTAGCTTAGCACATTATTATCAGGTGTACTGAGGTAGTGAAAATATTTTGTGTGCCCCAAACAATAACACTATCCTACACACCAGGAACAATTTACAATTTGCTATCCAGTCAAAGAAAAGACTATACATGATTACAATTAACCTACAAACCTGTACGTCTTTGGAGTGTGGGAGGAAACCAGAGCACCAGTGAAAGGTAGAGTGGTCATAGTGAGAATGTACAATTTCTGTACAGGACCTGTTATGGACAGGATATTGTTAAATAGTGTAGCAGCACCAAACGTGGTGAATAAAGCCAGACGTCAGGCAGGTTCAAACAGTAGTTTATTCAGGTTCGACCCATAAGGTTGATCCGCTAACTATATTAACATTGCTGCTGTAGCTGAGCGAGGTTGTTCTCATTCCCTCTCCTGCTGCCTGGTGAAGGTGTAGGGCATACCCTTCCTACAGCCCTCCCTCACCACCAATGGGGCATCTGCCTCTGATGCTGTGTCAGACACAGGAGAAAGGCCTGCTTTGCTGCCTTCAAATGAGGCAGTGAAGGACGGGGTGGTGGTGGGGACATATACTACCACCCTGGTCTCCTCCTCCAGGGGTCTCTCATGCAGGGGTACCTCCTCCTGCACTATCACCTCCTGTGGCATCGCCTCCTGCCACACCTCCTCCTGGGTGGGCAACACCTGCATGGCTGTTTTTTTTTAGGGTTGTGCCATCCCCCTGCACTGCTGCCTTTTTGGTGCCATCTCTAAAACAAGTCTCCTCTCCAAAAAACTCTGCAGCTATGAATGAACATGCCTTGGTGTGACAGAGGTCATGTGCTGCTGTTTACATTACCTTTTTTCCTACTGATCTTTTTTTCACTATTACCATTCCTCAAGCTATTACCTTCGACTACCTTCGACCACCTTTGAGTACCTACGACTAGCATCACGGCCTACTACGACCGACCTCGACTAGACCTACGACTAAAAAAAGGATAACTTTTTCCCACGGCAACCTATTTTTAGTCGCGGTCAATTTTTAATATCTTGAAAAATACGCCGCGACCTAGCTGAAGCCTCGTCTACGCAGAGACCACTCTTGACTATAAAGGAGAGTGACAAAGACTTCCTACAACCTCGTGGCGACCTTCCCGCAATTAAGGGTCGTGGGCAAGGTCGCCAGAACTCACGGTGTAGGTCACCCATGTGGGACAGGGGCTTAGAGGGGCTGTCCCACTTGGGTGACCTAAGCTGCGAGTTTAGAAGAGTTTGCGCTGGACTCAAACTCGCAGCATGGTCGACACGATTGGAGGTCCTAGGCTGGAACTCTCCTTCATGCTCGATGGAGGTTCCCGCCTACTCCCGGCCTCAGCTAATTCATTGACAATAATTCATTTTCAACATATTGAAAATGTTTCCGCGAGTAAAATTTGGTCGGCATGGTTCTTTTTCACTCGTAGTGCAGTGGAGTGGGGTCGCTATTTACTTACAGGCAGTCGAGGGCAGCCGTAGGCCATCTCCTTCACTAACCGGCCTTTTCGATTGGCTCATTAGAGTTTCATGACCTCGGAAGACCTACTGGTAGGTAAAATGCCCGCTAAACTTTATTAGTCTTCTTAAAAGTGTCTCCACTCCTTCTCCTCCCCCCCCCTTATCTTCCTTTCTCTCCCCTTCTCTACCCCCTCCCCCCGCGTTCTCTAAAGGACTTACAGTACTCTGTGGCAGCCATTTACCTTCCTCTTCATCATGCAGACAGCGCTCCTCTGCCATCCCTGGCCCCCACCTTCGCGATGTGTTTGTGTGTGGTGTGTGTGTGTGTGTATACGGTAGGCCGATGCAGCTCGCGGTTCAGTCGATCCAGCTCCTGGTTTCAACACGGCCGGTCGATCCAGCTCGAGGCTTTCCAGGCGAGTGCCCTCGAGCTTGAAGGTCGAAGGCACTCTTCTGGACTCACGGATTAGGTCACCCAGGGACCTAATCCGTGAGTGGGACAGGGCCTTTAGTACTATGATTCCCAATGCCACCATTACAAAAGAGGCACCAGAACAAATTCAATTGATGGCTTTGCAAATATCTCGTCTATTGAAAACTGTAAAGATGTAAAAGGACTTGAAGTGAAGAATAATGTCATTTTATTTCTTTTCATTTGAAGGAAATATGGAAAAGGCAAGGTCTAATATTCTTACTCAAAACTTGATAATGTGCAGATGTAAAGACGAATAGAAAACAATTATAGCGATTTCATTTGGCAGCTGTAAAATGTTTGTTCAAGGTTGCTTGTACCTTGTGGAATATTTTTCTTCACAGGACTGAAAGGCACATTGGTTTGCATGCTGCTATACCCAAGTTAAGAGGTTTTTAAACCATTGAATATTCAGAGATGTGAGGAAAATGTTTTTTTTTGTTATATGCCACTCAACAAGGTACGCATTTTTAGAATCAAAGGTAGACACAAAATGATGGACAGGCTGGAATTATGATCAACAATTCCTGTCACAATGGCATCTCCGAGAAGATACAGCAGTTTGAAAGCCTGGACATCCAGACTTAAGAACAGCTTCTTTCCCAGTCCTATCTGACTCCTGAATCAATCATCTCTTTCACATCATAAGTCCAGAGGTGCTGTCACAAACTCTTGCTCTTAATTCCACCTCACTTGGTTATTCCTTTATTGTACTTGCCTTGGCATTCCCAGAATCATTTGCCGTTTTGCGGGATCGGCTGCATCTGCAGTTCCTTCCTGTTGGGGGGGGGGGGGGGGGGGGAGCCCTGGCCCTTGGCGGCTCATGGTCTATTCCCTCCATGGGTGCCTCCTGGCCCGCTGATTTCCTCCAGCACTCAGTGTTTTTTGTTTGGCTCTGGAATTGAAGGTGGACACAGGGGGCTGGGGTGGCCCAGCGGGATGGGCGGCGGTTCTGGGGAATGGGTGGCGTTTCGGGTTGAGACCCTTCTTCAGACAATCACAAGTACTCTCACCGACGAAAGTTCAGTTCAGTCTGAAGAAGGGTCTCCTCTCCAGAGTCGCTGCCTGTCCCGCTGAGTTACTCCAGCATTATGTCTATCTTCAATTTCAGAGTTAAATAAAAAGCACGGAGTGCTGGAGGAACTCAGCGGGCTAGGCAGCATCTGTGGAGGGAATGGATTAGGAGTTGTTTTGGGCCAGGGATCTTCTTCAATAGGAAGGAACTGCAGATCAAAGATACTAGAGCGGATACTAGTATCTTTGCTGCAGATCAGGCCTGATATTCTTCCGTTTTAAATCGGAATTCCGATTTTATTGTTTTCCTAATTGTCAATTTTTTGTGCCCGATTATTTGGCGGCCAATCGACTGGTGGCTCTAAGGGGGTTGCATCCAATCACGACCAGCTTCCCTTAAAATTCCCGTCCAATCAACAAATCGGTCTCCTCCTGTCCAATCAGCCGCTGTCTCCAAGGGCATTGTGACCAATCACATAATGCGCTGGTCACTCGGCAGCCAATCATACACAGTCTCTGAGGGGCGTTGTGACCAATCACCGACCTGCTTCCCTCACCGAAGCAGGTGATGGCTGCAGCTAACAGAGAGAGAGAGAGAAAGAGAGAGATGCAAGAAAGCAGCTATAACATATAATACACAATAAACTGTATTACAAATACACAATAAACAAGGTATAACAAGGTATACAAATACACAATAAACTCTTACATGGGTATGACCGCACGTATAAAAAAAAATTCCCACCTCCTTTCCCAACCTCAGCCTCACGGACCTTAGCGTACCCCTAGTTCCTAAAACCCATTTCCATCACTGTATATGACAATAAACCGATCTTAGCATGAGAGTTAAATCTCACATTTCAGCCTTCATCACTCAATAAACTCTGCCCTTCTGTTATGGAAAATGATATTGCAATAAAAAAGTAACAAGTCTGCCCAATGTTTTAACAAAAAATTAAAAATGATTGTTACCAAAGGGTATAATTATACCAATATGGTAATAACTACTAAAAAACAGAACTGGCTATGTCCAATATGTCCATACATGTGTTTACAATTGTCTGATTACCCTGCCTCAACAGGTTGGTCCAGATTTGTTTTAGGTCTTTGCGTCTTCCCCTATTCCTTTTCTCCAGGGATGCTGCCTGACCTGTTGAGTTACTCCAGCATTTTGAGTCTATCTTTAATTTTAGGTCCATTGGGACTGACTGACCCAATGAGCTCCCTATAACCAGACTCGCTAATGGTAAAGCAAAGAACAAGTAATCTTTGTTCTCACTGCTCTCATGCCAATATTCCTGGCATACATTTCCCGCAATTATCTCAATGGGGTTAGGTTAGGTAAGGGGGAGGTACAGCGAGACCTGGGTGTCCTTGTACACCAGTCACTGAAAGTTGGCGTGCAGGTACAGCAGGCAGTGAAGAAAGCTAATGGAATGCTGGCCTTCATAACAAGAGGATTTCAGTACAGGAGTAAAGAGGTTCTTTTGCAGTTGTATAGGGCTCTGGTGAGACCACATCTGGAGTATTGTGTACAGTTTTGGTCTCCTAATTTGAGGAAGGACATCCTTGTGATTGAGGCAGTAGGTTCACAAGATTGATCCCTGGGATGGTGGGGCTGTCATATGAGGAAAAATTTAAAAGACTAGGCTTGTATTCACTGGAGTTTAGAAGGATGAGGGAGAATCTTATAGAAACATATAAAATTATAAAAGGACTAGACAAGCTAGATGCAGGAAAAATGTTCCCAATGTTGTGAGAATCCAGAACCAGGGGCCACGGAATAAAGAGGAGGTCATTTAAGTGAGCTGAGAAAAAACTTTTTTACCCAGAGAGTTGTGAATTTATGGAATTTCCTGCCACAGAGGGCAGTGGAGGCCAAATCACTGGATGGATTTAAGAGAGAGTTGGACAGAGTTCTAGGGGCTAGTGGAGTCAAGGGATATGGGGAGAAGGCAGGCACGGGTTATTGATAGCGGACCATCAGCCATAATCACAATGAATGGCGGTGCTGGTTTGAAGGGCCGAATGGCCTCCTCCTGCACCTATTTTCTATGTTTTTATGTTTCTATGTTTGTAATTCATAATGAAATGCTTATGATGAATATTATATTAACTTCCACCCCTTGAGTCATTGATACACCATGACAGATAAACAGGATCAGCTGCAATGTTACCCTAATTGAGTATCTCACTGTCTTCTTCCCCAACTTCGGTTGAGTATTATATTTTCAATACCTGCTTCTGCAGCGAGTCTTAGTTTGAGTCTGTACATTGGTCGATCAATGTCCATCGTGAGACACGAGGGCAGCTAAGAGGCCCATAATGGAGAATGCTACTGTCCTACCAGGCTACACAATGTGCCCATTCAATAAAGAGCCAAAGAAGAGCTGGACAGAAGATGCCACCATAGACTTTGACCAATACCATTGTTGAAAAATGGAACATCGCCAGGAAAATACGCGTTTCTGTTTACTCTGAAAGCTGTGCATGTACTTAATATCGTTTAATAATTCTAGCTAGCCAACATTTATATGCTATTGAATTAATAAGTGACTTGGCATCACTTCTCTCACTGTGTAGCAATATTTCTTCATTCACTCCTGAAAGACTATAACTTAATTTTAAGCCTGACATCATCGGTTGGGGCATGCATACAAGCATAAAGTCCTGTAGCTGCTGCATAAAACTTTAATTGGGCCACATTTGGAGTATGAACGTTGACTTCTCTAACTTCCGTCTCTCTCCATCCTCTCCACCTTCCCAGTTCTCCAACCAGTCTTACTGCCTCCGACTACATTTTTTCTCAGCACCTCCCACTCCCCTGACATTAGTCTGAAGAAGGGTCTCGATCCGAAACGTCCCCCAATCCTTCTCTCCAGAGATGCTGCCTGTCACGCTGAGTTACTCCTGCATTTTGTGTCTATCTTCGATTTAAACTAGCATCTGCAGTTCTTTTCCACACATTTTGATGTAACGTGCAGTCTGGACCAGATCACAGGAAGGATGTGGAGGTTTCAGCTAGGGTGCAGAATAGCTTCACCAGGATCCTGGTTTGTTTGAAGAGTATTATCTGTAAGGGTTGTTCGGATAAGATTGGAATGTTTTCTCCGGAGCATCACAGGCTGATCAGTACAAGCTGATAGGTGTTTATAAAATGTCAGGAGACATTGAGAGGATAGATAATCAGAGCCTTTTCCCCAGGATGGAAACATCTAATACGAGATAGAATAGCTTTACTGTGAGAGAGATAAAGTTTAAAGGTGATTTATGACGTATGTTTTTTTTTACAAAAAGTGCAGTAGATCTGGGAACAATCTGCATGGGAGATGTTAGAATTTGGTATGACAGCAATATCAGAGGCATTCAAAAAGAAACATTAATAGGTAGGGGATTGTGGGATATAGAATATGTGCAGGCAGATTTAGTTTCGTTTAGAGATACAGCGCGGAAACAGGCCCTTCGGCCCACGGAGTCTGTGCTGACCAGCGATCCCCGCACATTATCATCATCTTACACACACTAGGGGACAATTTACACATACACCAAGTCAATTAACCTACATATCTGTACGTCTTTGGAGTGTGGGAGGAAACTGAAGATCTCGGAGAAAACCCATGTGGCCTCAGGGAGAACGTCCAAACTCTGTACAGACAGTACTCGCAGTTGGGATCGAACCTGGGTCTTCTGCGCTGCAAGTGCTGTAAGTAACAACTCTACTGCTGCGTCACTGCGCAGTTATAATTAACATCTTGGTTGTCACAGACATTATGGCTGAAGGGCCTATTTTTGTGCAGTATGCAGAGTTTCTATTTTAGATTTTGAACATTAGCTGTTTTTTTTATTTACTATGTAGACGTTTTATTTACTATGTAGGTCTGCACAATAACCATCACAAGATCATAGTATCCACAATATTCAGTGTGGATTCTGATGGCTTGATTACTTCTTCAAGAAATTCAGCAATGAAGTGTCCACCAAACTTGTGTTCAAGTGTCACATAACCTGTTGTATGCTGACTGCACTTTCAGTCCCATGTGACCAGTTTCTCGATAAGGGAGAGCAGGTGAGAAATATGGAGACTTTTTAATTAATCAAACTGAAGATCTCTTACGCTTGATTCTAAACCAGGAAATGTTAGGCTGCCAGGGATGCGCTGTCCCAGGAACTGGAACACAGTGCTGGGGGAAGGGGTGGAAGTAGATATCCATAGTGATGTTTAAGACACATTTAGACAGAAGTCTGAACATGCTGGGAATTGAAGGATATGGATCATGGCTAGGCAGATGGGATTAGTCTAATTTTGAATTTTAGTCACCATAGTCATTGTGCATTGCAGGGGGTGTTTCTGTGCTGTACTGTTCTATGGCTCAATCCTATGATCCATTCCCCAAATTACAGACTATTGTCCTCTTTTTACCCATTGGCGCCTTGAGATCTATTTTGAAGAATTTGTCACTTTATTTTTGCTTTGAAATAGACTGCTTCTAAAGTTATTAAGAAAACATATTTGATGATTAATGATTCAGTTAATGCTGCCAGTTTACACCAACTGTTATAAATCATTCGTCTAATCCCCAGAACGATTATAAATAGGTTAATGGTAGTCAAGTCATGAGATGGTATAATTTCTTCAAATTAATCACAAGGTAATGATTTATAACAGGGTCCAAAGGGTTCCAGTGACAGTGATTGCATTATATGTTATCTTTATGAAGTTACATATACTTGTCAGGTTAAATATCAGGTAATCTATCGGCTGCTCTGCACCCCATGTTGTAAAGCTATAATAATCTGTACGTTAAGTCCTGTCATATTCAATGCGCATCTATATTCTCAGCAGTAATTGCAAATTTGGCATAAGTTTGATGCAACTAATTCAGTGGGATGAAATGACAGTCTTAACGATCTAGGCTTTTAGGAAATCAGAATAGAGCTTATATGGCACTGCTGTCTTTTTCACAGAGCAGGCAAAATTTTAATGGGAGGTTGTCGTACTTATTGCAGCAATTTTTTTTTGGCACTAATACTGGACTATATTTTTGACTCTTTCAGGATTTCAGTGCACTTATGCTCAAGGTGATCTTAAAACATGATTGGACAGCAATGTGAAAAGTTAAGATTCCGACTTGTGTGTGTTGTACTTCACATAAGCTGTGATCCTTGAAACACTTAACACAGGTTAGAAATCACATGAAAGAAAGGGAAACAATGCTTGTCCAAGCTACTTTATCCGTCATAGAGTCATGCTTCACAGAAACAGGCCCTTTGGCCCAACTGATCCATGCCGAACAAGCTACCCCATTTAAGCTAGTCTAATTTGCCCACGTTTTGCTCAGACCTTTCTAAATCTTTTCCATCTATGTACCTGCCCAATTGTCTTTTAAATACTGTTTTAGTACCTGCCGCGACTACCTCCTCTGGCAGGTCATTCCATATATCCACCACTCACAGAGCGAGTTGGCCCTCAGGTTCCTATTAAATATTTCCCATCTTACCTTAAACCTATGTCTTCAAGACTTACATACAAACATAGAAATTAGGTGCAGGAGTAGGCCATTCGGCCCTTTGAGCCTGCACCGCCATTCAATATGACATTGGCTGATCATCCAACTCAGTATCCCGTACCTCCCTTCTCTCCATACCCTCTGATCCCCTTAGCCACAAGGGCCACATCTAACTCCTTCTTAAATATAGCCAATGAGCTGGCCTCAACTACCCTCTGTGGCAGATAGTTCCAGAGACTCACCACTCTCTGTGTGAAAAAAGTCTTTCTCATCTCGGTCTTAAAGGATTTCCCCCTTATCCTTAAGCTGTGACCCCTTGTCCTGGACTACCCCAACATCGGGAACAATCTCCCTGCATCTAACTTGTCCAACCCTTTAAGAATTTTGTAAGTTTCTATAAGATCCCCTCTCAATCTCCTAAATTCTAGAGAGTATAAACCGAGTCTATCCAGTCTTTCTTCATTAGGCAGTCCTGACATCCCAGGAATCAGTCTGGTGAACCTTCTCTGCACTCCCTCTATGGCAATAATGTCCTTCCTCAGATTTGGAGACCAAAACTGTACGCAATACTCCAGGTGTGGTCTCACCAAGACCCTATACAACTGAAGTAGAACCTCCCTGCTCCTATACTCAAATCCTTTTGCTATGAAAGCTAACATACCATTCACTTTTTTCACTGCCTGCTGCACCTGCATGCCTACTTTCAATGACTGGTGTACCATGACTCCCAGGTCTCGCTGCATCTCCCCTTTTCCTAATCGGCCACCATTTAGATAATAGTCTGCTTTCCTGTTTTTGCCACCAAAGTGGATAACCTCACATTTATCCACATTATACTGCATCTGTCAAACATTTGCCCACTCACCCAGCCTATCCAAGTCACCTTTGCAGTTTCCTAGCATCCTCCTCACAGCTAACACTGCCCACCAGCTTAGTGTCATCTGCAAATTTGGAGATATTGCCTTCAATTCCCTCATCCAGATCATTAATATATATTGTAAATAGCTGAGGTCCCAGCACTGAGCCCTGCGGTACTCCACTAGTCACTGCCTGCCATTGTGAAAAGGACCCGTTTACTCCTTCTCTTTGCTTCCTGTTTGCCAGCCAGTTCTCTATCCACATCAATACTGAACCCCTAATACCGTATGATATAAGTTTGTATACTAATCTCTTATGTGGGACCTTGTCGAAAGCCTTCTGGAAGTCCAGATATACCACATCCACTGGTTCTCCCTTATCCACGCTACTGGTTACATTCTCGAAAAATTCCACAAGATTCGTCAGACATGATTTACCTTTCGTAAATCCATGCTGACTTTGTCCAACGATTTCACCACTTTCCAAATGTGCTGCTATCCCATCTTTAATAACTGACTCTAGCAGTTTCCCCACTACCTGTGTTAGGCTAACTGGTCTGTAATTCCCCATTTTCTCTCTCCCTCCCTTCTTAAAAAGAGGGGTTACGTTTGCTATCTGCCAATCCTCAGGAACTACTCCAGAATCTAAAGAGTTTTGAAAGATTATCACTAATGCATCTACTATTTCCTGAGCTACTTCCTTAAGTACTCTGGGATGCAGCCTATCTGGCCCTGGGGATTTATCTATTCAATTTACCCAACACCACTTCCCGACTAACCTGGATTTCACTCAATTCCTCCTTTGACCCGCGGTCCCCTGCTATTTCCGGCAGATTATTTATGTCTTCCTTAGTGAAGACGGAACCAAAGTAGTTATTCAATTGGTCCGCCATATCCTTGTTCCCCATGATCAACACCTGTTTCTGACTGCAAGGGACTTAGATTTGTTTTAACTAATCTCTTTCTCTTCACATATATGTATAAAAACGTTTGCAGTCAGTTTTTATGTTCCCTGCCAGTTTTCTTTCATAATATATTTTTCCTTTCCGAATTAACCCCTTTGTCTTCCTCTGCTGGTCTCTGAATTTCTCCCAGTCCTCTGGTATGCTTGATTACCCTACCTTGGGTAAAAGACAGTGCATTTATATATTCTATTCCCCTCAACATTGCATATACCTCAATAAGATTGTGCACTCCAAGGAATAAAATCCAAGATTGCTCAATCTTTCCCTATAGCTCAAATCCTCAAGTATTGGCAACATCCTTGTAAATCGTCTCTGCACTCTTTCCAGCTTAATAACCTTCCAAGATCAGGGTGATCAAATCTGAACACAGCACTCCAAATGTGGTCTGGCCATCGTCTTCTACAACTGTAATATAACATCCCAATTTCTGTGCTCATTGCCCTGATTGATGAATGGCCATTGTAGCAAAGGTTTTCTTTATCACCGAGTCCACGTGTGGTGCCACTTTCAGGGAACTATGTACCTGTACTTCTAGATCCTTCTGCTCTATAACACTCTCAGTGTTCTACCATTCACAGTGAAGGTATTGCTTTGGTTTGACTTCCCTTTAACATCCAGTGTAGAATAAATATTTAAGATGTGCAGATTGTCACCAGGTTAATTCGTTCAACTGCATGGCCAAGAAAGGTTACTTTCCGAAGCATAATCTTTTAAGTGAATCATGAAAAAACAGAAAATATGTTTTTACATCTATCTATATTACTAAATGTCTGATCTTGACCGCTTTTGGCTCGCTTTGCTGTGATTTCCGAGAGAACGGTGCCACCTATGGCCGTCATTTTTGGCCACCTTGCTCAGAGCCCTCCTCCACCTTCCTGGACGGGAGGATTTTCCCCATCGATGAAAAATCAGAGAGATATTAATGTTTTTTTTAAATATCGCCATTCTCTCTGCTGCCCCCGCTGGCGGCAGGGGGGAGGGACTATAAAACCTGGAAGTGTCGTGCCTCTCTCAGTCTCTGCCAGACCCAGGAAGCAAGAGGGTCATGGCTCTCTGAACTGCGAATAACACTGAGCGCACGTCTACTCCACGGTGAGTCCCCTCGATGTGGCTGTAAAGTGGCTGCTGCCAAATTGTTTGCCTCGCCTTTTAGAAAGTTTGACGACCAAAATTCATTTTGTGAACACAAGTTGCTGCTGCCAAATTGTTTGTCTTGGCTTGGTTTTTTAAATCGTTGCAACAGTTTTCGGATGGATAAAGCGTGAATAAACATTTTATTAGATCAGGACTGTGTTTAATTGCAAAATTGGTGCTCATTCCGTGACTTCCGCTTAGTGGCGCTGATTACATAATTTTCAGTTAGCGTCAAGATGGCACTGACTGCGTCATTTCCAGTTCGTGGCAAGATGGCGCTGACTGCAGAAGGAAAAGTGAAGATGTCGTTGAATAATTCAAGAGAGCTTACTGCTCTGCCTATGGTGAGTGTGTTTGTTGGACGTTATTAAAAGCACGTTTTTGCTTCACCGGCAGCTGCCTCTACAGGAGGCTTTAAACGTATGAATCATTTGGTTTACACACTATGTTTACCACGTTCTGAAGTTACTTGGCATTTTCGTATTGGTTGTGAGTCTGTGTGAGTGAGTCTGTCTGTGTGTGTGAATGTGTGTGTGTGCGTGTATGTGCGTGTGCGTGTATGTGCGTGTGTGTGTGTGTGTGTGTGTGTGTGCCTGTGTGTGTGCCTGAGAGTCTGTGTGTGTGCCTGAGAGTCTGTGTGTGTGTGTGTCTGAGAGTCTGTGTATGTGTATGTGTGTGTGAGTCTGCGTGTGTATGAGTGTCTGTGTGAGGTGGAGGGTATGTGTGTGATCAACAAATAACAAATAGTACAAATAATATAGTATTTCGTAGTTCAGAGCTTATTTGTTATGTTTAATAGTAAGATTAAACGAGAACTTACCAAGTTCGAAGGTTGATCTTTATTTTATGAGGAGTTGCTGTGAGGGATTTCGTGAAGACACCGCATGCGCGACATCCTTCAAAGCAGCGGTGTGGAATCACAGAACGGAAATAGTAAGTTTAAGAACATAGAACATACCAGTTGACCTTATGATAGAGGGTGGGAGAGGAGGGCACGAAATCCTTCACCGCAACTCCTCATAAAATAAAGATCAATCTTTGAACTTGGTAAGTTCTCGTTTAATCTTACTATTTTATTTCGGAGTCACGTGAGTGACTTCGTGAAGATTTCCAAGCTCTGTGATTTCACGCCCTGGACAACGTCCATGCTATCACACTGCCGCAATCCTGATGGAGGAAGATTGTTAATGCAGTTCAGTCTGAACAGGCTGAAAAATAATGCATATTTATTGCACAAATAATAACAAACAAATAACCCCGAACCCGGGGACAAATATTCACTGAGCGTCTCCCAGCACGGCTTCTGCGAATGTTGCGGGGGCGACCAGTGGTTTGTTATAGAACCTTTGGAAGGTTGCTTCACTAGCCCAGCCCGCGGTGGTGAGGATGTGGTCCATGGGTACCTCCATGGCCCTCGCTGCTGATGTAGAGAGAGTACAGAGGAGATTTACTAGAATGTTGCCAGGGTTCCAGCAACTATGTTACAGAGAAAGGTTGAACAAGTTAGGTCTTTATTCTTTGGAGTGCAGAAGGTTAAGGGGGGACTTGATTGAGGTCTTTAAAATGATGAAAGGGATAGACAGAGTTGACGTGGATACGTTTTTCCCATTGAGGGTAGGGAAGATTCAAACAAGAGGGCATGACATGAGAATTAAGGGACAGAGGTTTCGGGGTAACGTGAGGGGGAACTTCTTTACTCAGAGGGTGGTGGCTGTGTGGAATGAGCTTCCAGCAGAAGTGGTGGAGGCAGGATCGATTTTAACATTTAAGAGTAAAGTGGATAGGTATATGGACGTGAAGGGAATGGAGGGGTATGGTCTGAGTGCAGGTAGATGGGACTAGGGGAAAACAAATGGTCGGCACGGACTGGAAGGGCCGAGAGGGCCTGTTTCCATGCTGTGATTGTTATATGGTTATATGGTTATATGGTTATGTGGATGCAGCCCTAGTAGAGTGAGATTTAAAAATGTTAGTAGCTACTCCTGCTGCACCCAACACCGGCCTGAGCCACCTGGCGATAGTCTGCACAGTCACCCGGTGATGCGGAGGTTTGTGGCTGATGAGGAGCCCCTGCTCCATCTTCCGGATGGTTCGTGTAGTGCGGATGTAGAGGCGGAGATGGGTGACTATGCAGAGGGTGGCATCAGTGGGGTATGCCTGAAACTCCAACTGCAGCCCATGAGCCCCAGGTCTGTGCTGCTTCAATAGGTCCTGGACAAAGAAAGTCACCTGTGCAGGGGTGGAGACCATGCTATCCAGCCGCAGCTTTTGTAATGCCTGGACTTGTTGAGCTGTAGTCAGTGCCATCAGCATCACCACTTTGAGGGTGAGCTGTTTGAGTGGTAACTCGGTCATAGAAGACCAGCTCCTCAGTAGGGTCAGAATGACCCCTACGTCCCAGGTGAAGTTGTATCTGGGCCGTGGAGGGTTGGTGTTAAACACTCCCCTCATGAATTTAGACACCAGGTGGTTGGAGCCTATACCTATGTCCAGGTATGAGGACAGTGCACTCCTGGCGCTGTTGATGGCACTGTAGCTAAGGCCAGCATCGTAATGAAGGCCCGCTAGGAATTCCAGGACTTCAGGGATTGTTGCCGTTGGAGGTCGTGTTGGTACGGGAGCATAATGCCTCCCACTTCCTGATCTGTGTGAGGTACTGCCTCCTGGTTGATGCTCGGCATGATGCTGAGATGAGTTCCATGGCTCTTGGTGATATGCCGGCCTTGACGAGCGGCCACTTTAGAACCTGCAGGCCAACATGTTTAGGTGACCATGGCACGGGTGACTGTCCCCCGTAATGGGGTTAGTAATTAATTTGGGGTGTTTACCAATCTGAAGCCATGGATGTTTCAAGATTTTGAGGACCATCGGGTACCATGGCTGTGTAGGCCAGTCGGGTATGATCAAAATGCCAGTTGCAGAATCCAGTTGAATTTTCTGCAATACCCGACTGATGAGGCAGAATGGGGGAAATGCGTAGCAAAACCATTTCCCCCAATGGAGAGAAAAAACATCCATAGCTACTGCCCCAGGGTCTGGTTCCCAAGACACATACATTGGTATCTGATGGTTCAACCTGGACGCAAAGAGGTCAATATCTGGTGTCCCATAGTGAGCTATAATTTCAGCAATAATTTGGGGGTTCAACATCCACTCGATGTTGTCATTGAACACTCAGGACCCGGTGTCCGCCACTGTATTGAGCTTCCCTGTGGTCGCTGTGATCCAAATATTTCTCTCGATGCACCAGTGACAAATTGTGTTTGCCAATTCATCACAAGGTAACGACCTGATACCACCCATATGATTGATATAAGCCACCACCGTTGTGTTATCTATTTGTTCCCCGGGTAAAGCATCTGCTTAGCTGTTTCGAAGGTATCCATTTTAAAATGGGTATATTGTACAAAAGTGTTCAACTCGGTTAGGTCTATGATAATCCGACACCCCCCCATCCTTTTTGGTTTTTGTGAAGATGTTGGACACAAACTCAAGGGTTACGTGCTTCGTTTTGCCAATCACCCCTTTGGCTGCTAGCCGTAGGATTTCAGCATGTCCTGCCTCTATCTCATTCTGAGAGTGTAAAATTTTGCTGAGGTGCATGCTGGGTAGGGGGAAGTTGACCAACAATAAATTCTATGACATAACCGTGAACACTTTGTAGAATAAACGCGTCAGTGGTGATTGCATCCCAAGCTCCCCTAAATGCCCGCAACCGTCCCCCGACTTGTGCAGGAAGAAGCGCTACTGCCTGAGAGGAACCAGACCCCCTTACCTCCGTGGTTAACGGCGGGTCCGGGCGTATGGCGTTTTGGGGGGACTTTGCGGTGGTTGTCGTGACGGCGGCCGCATCTTCCATGCGGGCCGCTGCAGGCCTTGCCCTAAAAAAGGCCGCTGCGGTTGGGGAAGTGGAGGCGGATAGGTCCTTGGGGTCCTATCCGGCTGGTGTTGCTTCCAAGTAGGGTGAGGTTGTTGACGGTGATATGGGTGGACCTTAGCCGGGGGAGGTTTCATAAGGCCCACAGTTTTGGCCTCCTCGTCGAGTTCTTTGACTTGCTTGGAGAGGTCTTCCCCAAACCGTTGATGAGGTGGTGGAGCAGTGGAGGGACGGCACAACCCCGCAAATTTCGGGTTTAGTGTGGGCCGGATGGAGCTCTTGCACAGGCAGTTGATTTCAAACTGGGCGTTGCAGAGAAGTGCCAGGGCATCCTGCTGCTCGCTGGACACATTATCCCCATCGAGGGTCCTGGCATACGCCGTAATGCCAGTCTAGAGGAGCTTCAGGATCCGCTGGAGATGGACGTCCTGCATCTTGGTGGTCGTGCTCAAGTGTCCCCAGATCTGGGCATTAATCGTAGGAACACTGAGAATGATGCAGTTCTCAGGCGGTTTAAATTTATCCATGGTTTCACTAAGTACCGGACCCTGAAGCTAGTGAGTGGTCCGGTAATTAATGATGCCCGCCAGTTTGTGGTGCAGGGGCTCCCCAGTGTGTGTAGCCGTGGCAAATTTACCCACCACGTCCAGCAGGTCCTCATCGTGCTCAGGCTCTGCGGTCTCCGACAGTCCCGGGTCGTCTTCGAAGGCAGCGGCCGGGCAACTGCTGGCACTCCTGGCTGGAGAAGACGAGAGGCTGAGTGGGCTCCTGGCGTGGCTAGTGGAGGCCCGAGACCCGTTCATCCCGGTCCCTGTCCCGCTGGAGGAGTTGCTCCACCAAGAGCTCCAACCGCTCAATGCGACCGTCCCCGCTACTCGCAGCGGACAAGCCGACTTCCCCAGGCTCTGCAAATTCTCTGGGGCTTCCACCAACGGACCACACCTCCGTAAGATGCAGACTAGGGTCCGAAGGTAGGTTGTCGTGGGCTACCGCCCCTGTAGGCTCATACGACTCCCGCACGGACTCTCCGCTAGTCGGCCTTCGAGCAGACTGTGGCGGCCCACCTGCCTGGTAGGAAGGCAGGGGAGATGAATCGGCGCCGGCCCCTGGAGCCTGGCTCCCCGGAGTCCGTGCAGGCTTACCTCCACTGTCGCCCAATGTTCTACGTGGAGGTGCATGGTCGGCAGCTGCCAGAGCTAAGCTAACCGACCGTCTACTGCTGCCACCAGTGCCCTTGACCGCAGCCTGACGAGGTGTTATGCCGGCAGCACCTGCTCCTGCAGGGCTGCTCGACGCAGCAGTAGGTCTGCTAGACTGCCCTACGGCAGATATCCCCGGAAGCTGTACGTGGTGTGCTGCGGCTGCTGGGCTCCGCTGTAGCGCAGCCGTTCCCCGGCCCGGTCCCCGTGAATCCACTGCAACTTGGGGTGTGGTCACTGGCGACGAGCAAGGCACCTGCCCACGTACTTGTTTGCTCGCCCACTTCCTGGGGGATGGGGGCACGAACTCTGGGTCGGTAATATCCAGCTCCTGTGCGGACATCCATTCAGGTGATAAGTCGGGCGCTGGTGTAACGGAAGCGCCCAACTTCCGCACTCTAACCCACGACCGCCCGGATGCTGCCGGTGGTGCTCGCAGCTCCGGTGAAAGGCGCCGCTGGCTAGTAGATGCCCGGCGGCTCCTGGAGAGTGTCGCCTTCCGTTTGCCTTTGGCGTCCATCCTGTATGAAGTAAAGGTTAGCGGACTTACCTGACGGCCTTTTGAAGGAGCTGGTGGAGAGAGCGCACTCCCCCCCCAGCTTGTCGAGGCAAATGCGCGCGACGATATGTCGCGCATGCGTGCTGGCGGGGTCTTCACGAAGTCACTCACGTGACTCCGAAATAAAATAGCCTGATGGCTGTCATGAAGGGGCTGTTCCTCAATGTGGAAGTTACAGTTTTCAGTTTACAAAAGTCAGACGTGACTCCAGAAGTCGGGCAAAAGTCAGTCAGTCCACAAGCCGTGGTTCAGTCTGTCAGTCCAGAGGCTATAAGTGAGTCAGTCAGTCCAGAGACCATGAGTTAGTCCCAATGCAGTGTGTCCAGAGGCCATGAGTAGGTCGCTCACCGCAATCCCCCCCCCCCCCCCCCCCCCCCCCCCCCCCCCCCCCCCCCCCCCACTGACATCCCCACCTCAAGACGCTGCCCTCCACCTAGCTATAGGATGCTCCCCCTCCTGAAGCCGTCCCCATCCACCACTGCAGGACACCCTCTCCCTCATCAGCCCCCGCCTGAAGCCGCTCCCTCCCTCGGCTGCAGGACATTTGCCACTCCCGGGGTGGAAGATTGCAACCTTCACGTGGTCCTCCCTGTTTCGACTAATGCAATGAACTCGACGTGCACAAACAGAAGTTCAAATAGAACGAGTTGTCCTACAGCTTTAGGCTGTGCACGCCACACGAAAGAAGAAGAAGCCACCCCCCCACCCCACCCCGACAGCCCCCACCCAAAAAAAAATGTTTTGCACAAATTCTTCAGTGTCCACTGATTGAGAATTACAACAAATTACAACTGCTCAATCTCTCTATATTAAAATTGTCTCTTTTTTTATCAACAGTAAATAACCATCAAGAGGCAGTGAGCAGCAGAACACAAGAGACACAACAAGAAAACAACTTAATAATTCTCATCTTTAACATTTAATTTGTTATTATATTTTATGAGTAATTCACAATTTAAACTTTAATAAATTATTTTTCCACTTTTCATGCCTGCGTGTTCTTCATCACAATGGGAACCTAATAGGCAGGAGTGGCTGCTCTGTGGGAGCGCCGCTAAGAGTGCATGGGGGAGGTTGTGGGGAGATGGACTGAATGCATGAGGGTGGGGAGGGGAATGGCAAGGAGCAGAGTGGGGGGATGAAGGGAGGAAGGGTAACAATGAACTGCCAGTGTACCAGGCGTGAGTGACTGAACTGCCAGCCCACCAGCCGTGAGTGACTGCACTGTCAGCCCACCAGCCGTGAGGAAGTCAACTGCCAGCCCACCAGCTGTAACTGACTGAACTGCCAGCCCTGCAGCCATGAGTGACTGCACTGCCAGCCTGCCAGCCCACCAGCCCTGAGTAAGGGAACTGCCAGCCATCCAGCCATGACCCACTGAACTGCCAGCCAAATAATCCATTCAGTCCACCCTCTCCCATTTCTCTCTCACAAAGTCTGTCACCTGTTTTGGGCACAATTTCTGGCAGTTTCTCAGCTGTCAGCCTGCCAGGTCTGAGTGACTGTACTGCCAGGCCTCAGTGACTGAGCTGCCAGCCCAAGAATCCATTCGGCCCACAATGTCCATACTAGCCTTGGGTCTTTATTCTTTAGAGCGCAGAAGGTTAAGGGGGGACTTGATTGAGGTCTTTAAAATGATGAAAGGGATAGACAGAGTTGACGTGGATAAGCTTTTCCCATTGAGGGTAGGGAAGATTCAAACAAGAGGGCATGACATGAGAATTAAGGGACAGAAGTTTAGGGGTAACGTGAGGGGGAACTTCTTTACTCAGAGGGTGGTGGCTGTGTGGAATGAGCTTCCAGCAGAGGTGGTGGAGGCAGGATCGATTTTAACATTTAAAAGTAAAGTGGATAGGTATATGGACGTGAAGGGAATGGAGGGGTATGGTCTGAGTGAAGGTAGATGGGGACTAGGGGAAAACAAATGGTCGGCACGGACAGGAAGGGCAGGGAGGGCCTGTCTCCGTGCTGTAATTGTTATATGGTTATATGGTTATAGCCCTTGAAACCAGACCCTTTGGCCCACAACACCCATGCTAGCACAACAAAAAGCCCCCCCCCCCCCCCACTAGTCAGCAATATTGGAATTGGTGGAGAAGTGGAATATTACATTGGGTGACCAGCCCTTCCGTGTGATGCTGGGACCAACGGGTACCACTTAGTATAGTATATTATTAAAACTCTCATCCTGTCTGTGTGTGTCTGCGTGTGTGCGATTCATGCCCTGAATTACGCCAAAAGTGTTGCATTTCTTGTGGTTGCAAACACTTGTCCCTTCACCTCCCCCCTCCACTCCTTTCAGGGACCCAAGCAGTCCTTCCAGGTCCGACAGAGGTTCACCTGCACCTCCTCCAACCTCATCTACTGCATCCGCTGCTCCAGTTGCCAGATGATCTATATCGGTGAGACCAAGCGGAGGCTTGGCGATCGCTTCGCCGAACACCTCCGCTCGGTCCGCAATAACCAACCCGACCTCCCGGTGGCTCAGCACTTCAACTCCCCCTCCCATTCCACATCCGACCTCTCGGTCCTGGGCCTCCTCCACGGCCAGAGTGAGCAACACCACAAGCTGGAGGAACAGCACCTCATATTCCGCTTGGGGAGTCTGCATCCTTTGGGCTTGAATATTGAATTTTCTCAATTCTGTTAACCCTTGCTGTCTCCTCCCCTTCCCACCTCTCCCTCAGCCCTCGGGCCCTGGCATTCCCTCTCTCTCTATCTCCCTCCCCCACCCCAGTCGCACCAGCTTCTCATTTTCACACCACAAACAGCTTACAATGGCTTGTTCCCTTTATCACCGATACTTTTTTGCATATCTTTCACTCATTGTTCCTTATCTCTCCACATCACCGTCTATATCTCTCGTTTCCCTGATCCCTGACCAGTCTGAAGAAGGGTCTCGGCCCGAAACGTCGCCTATCTCCTTCGCTCCTTAGATGCTGCTGCACCCGCTGAGTTTCTCCAGCTTTTTGTGTACCTTCTTTTGATGCCATCCTGGATTTATTAATGATCTTCTCCAACTTGTTATCCTGACAATCTGCTCCCCAATGCCAAGTTCACTACCTCTACCCCATAAGCTCATCCCTTTCAGTGTCCTCCCTGATAGTCACAATCTCTCAGTTCTAGTATATTGCAGCCAAAAAAAACATTGATTTTACATATCATGTCATTGCAAGGAAGTCAACAGTATCGATCAACTTTTCTGGGCTTTACTCTCATAAGGCACTGAGTGTAATGATTAAAAAAGAAACAATGGTTGTAGATTTTCCAACATATTTTCCAGTCAATAACAATAAACCAAGGGGTATGAGGAAAAGTGTGGAACAGGTTACTGAAGTGAATTGTCAGTCCTGATTTCATGGTCAAACTGACTCAAAAGGATGAATAGCTTACTCCATCTATTCTCTATTTGGACAAGTATAAGGACAGGAATAGTTTGGAGGGATATGAAGCAAATAGAACAAGCTCACATAGGCAACTTGGTCGGCATGGAAGAGCTGGGCCAAAGGACCTCTTTCCATGCTGAATATCTCTATTTAATTAAGTTTTTTTTCCTGATAGTCCATTGAAAGCATTCCTTTCTTGTCGGTCCAGAAAACAATTAAATCTCAAACCACATGGTGCTGGAGAAACTTAGCAGCATATGGGGAAAGAAAGAACATGCGACATTTTGGGTTGGGACCCTTACTCAGCCTGTTGATCAAGATTCAGCACCTGCAGTTTCTTGAGTCTCTCTTAATTTTCCTGTCCTTTCGACTCTAGCCATTAGATTTAAACATCAATTCTGACTTCATGGTCACATGTCAACAACCGTGTGGTTTAAATCAACACCTACATCTAAAGTGTCCAGTTCATGAGGAGGAGAATGCTGAGCTAGTGAGTCTCTTTTTTAAGCGAATATATCATGCAACCTTTTGTATGTTCTTTGTTGCTTTGCACAAAATCTATTTTTAGCTAATGTGTTTGATGCTCCTGCAATATTGTAATGATTTTATAGTGTTATTGTCATGGTGTTAATGGTAATATTTATTCACTGGTCTAGCATGTAGAGGTCTTGGCCAATGATAGTTCAAATTCCACCATAACCTCTGTGGAGTTTAAATTCAAGTAATTACATCAATAAAATGCTAGCCTTGATAATAGTGATCACATAGCTGTTGGATTATTGCACAACTCATTGGACAGGATATCAACTGCTGTTACTCACTTTGGACTGCATGTGGCCTCAGATCCTTAGCAAAGTTAAATGGCACAGCAAACCCACCCAGTTCAAAGCTTTATTAGGATTTTCTTATGATGTGGGTAACCTGTGCAACTATTTCCGGTGATTTAAAAATAATCTGTACCTCAGATTCGTCATTTGTTCACAAACCAATGTTTATTGTTTGCACCAAAAATTTAGTCACATCATGCGTTAATGCAAATGCACTGTGATTCATTTCTTAGGAGATTGAATTGGGAAGTTCCATTAACTTTTTGGTTACCCTATATAAAAGAATGTAGAATCACTGAAGATTTTCAGTGAAGAAGCCGAAACTGTGAGCGTGGAGGGGAAATACCCCTTTGATTGCTGAAACTAGCAGTGCAAGCGTTTCAGCCTCGTCTGTCCTCCCCTCCACACATCTTGCTCCAGTAAAATCGATGGACATTTGGAGGCCGTTATAATAACAGTGGACTTTCATTTTGTCAAGAGGTTTGGCAAAAATAACAACCATAATTCTAAGGCAGTCAGGCACAGTGGGGCAGCAATAAATTGGCTACATTACAGAGACAGAGACCTGGCTCCAATCATGACTATGGGTGCTATCTGTACGGAGGTGGCGTGTTCTCCCTGTGACGATTTGGGTTTTCTCTAGATCCTCTGGTTTCCTTCCATAGTCAACAATGTGCAGGTTTGTAGGTTAATTGGGTTTTGTAAATTGTCCCCAGTGTGTAGGATAGAATTAATGTACAGTAGTCGCTTATTGGCAGGGACTCAGTGTGCTGAAGGGCCTGTTTCCACACTATAACTAAACAAACAAAACAAATAAGGCACTGTAGAGGAAACAATTATTTCAAGAATAGGTAGAGAGTGAGATAGTCTGTCGAGAGCATAGAAAGGCTGCCAAGAGTGAGGTGGACCGTCAATGTTGTACGATATTCCGCAATTGCCTAAAGGCATTGAAGGCGGTGATGGATTTTGTCAACAATCACAGGTTTTGCTGATATAGGTTGTCATATAATATAACCAGTACTGAAAGTATGTCACATGTGTAAGTGTGTAGGAAGGAACTGCAGATGCTGGTTTAAACCAAAGATAGGCACCGTATGAAGAAGGGTCTCGACCCAAAACGCCACCCATTCTCTCTCTCCAGAGATGCTGCCTGACCCGCTGAGTTACTCCAGCTTTTTTAGCATACAATATAATAATACTTTATTGCCAAGTATGTTTTGCAACATACGAGGAATTTCATTTGCCAAGTCAGTCATACAAATAAAGAGCAACAGAACACACAAAATACATTCTAACATAAACATTCTCCACATTGACTCCTCCACATTCCTCACTGTGATGGAAGGCAAAGAAAAAGTTAAACTCTTCCCCTCTTTGTTGGGGGCCTCGAGCCTTCCATTGATGGGATGATCTTGACTCCCGCAGCTGGCGGCATTTGGGCCCTCCACGTCGGGGCGATCAGCTCCCACATCGGGGGGATGTCAGCCCTACCGCGCTGGGCGATCGGACTCCGGGTCAGGGCTTGTTGCATCTCTGCATCGTTGGAGCTCCCGATTTGGCCACTCCCGAGACTGCGCGCTCTCGAACTTAAGTCCGCAGGCTGCGGTTGGAGCGATCCCAGGTTCCGATGTAAACTCCATGCCCTGCGGTGGGCCTCAAAGTCAGTCCGAGGAGGCCTCCAGCTCCACAATGTTAGACTGCAGAGCGACCGGATATACGATCCGGAAAACAATCACATCTCTGGCAGGGTAAGAGATTGAAAAAAAGGTTTCTCCCAACCCCCTCCCCCTCCCCCCAAATTAAACAAACCGGAGAAAATTTGCACAGACTTTTTAAACGCACTATAAATAACATAAAAAGACGAAAATCAGACAGACTGTTGGCAGGGCTGCCAATCGTGTGGCGCCCCTGGAGGTAATTTTTGTGTCTATCTTCACATATGCGAGTGCTCCACATTAAATATCTCTTATCACCTGCCATGAGACTGTCCAACATTCAACCCTGAGATGACAGGGAACTTATTAACTGCCTATGGACCCTAAACACCGGGTTTCAGTCAACACCACAATACTAATCACCTCCATCCCATGGAGCAGGAGGTTTCTGAGCAGCAGGCTACAGCTAGAAGTCTTCCTGTTCCACTGCCTACTTTTGAAGCACCAATTTCAGCAGCTTACAGCCCAGTGGTATGAACGTTCATTTATCTAACTTCAGGTAACATCGGTATTCCTTCTCTCTCTATCCCTCCCCCACCCAAGTCGCACTAGCTTCTCGTTTTCACCCAGCAAACATCTACCAATGGCCTGTTTCCTTTACTTTTTTGCATATCTTTCATTCATTGTTCTTTATCTCTCTACATTGTCTATATCCCTCGATTCCCTTATCCCTAACCAGTCTGAAGAAGGGTCTCGACGCAAAACGTCTCCCATTCCTTATCTCCAGAGATGCTGCCTGTCCCACTGTGTTACTCCAGCTTTTTGTGTCTATCTTCAGTTTAAACCAGCATCTGCAGTTCCTTCTTACACATTTCAGCAGCTACTGTATAATAAGCGAGTTTGGTATCTCGATAAACGCAAGGAATCTTGCGATTTGTCAATAGACAATAGACAATAGGTGCAGGGGTAGGCCATTCGGCCCTTCGAGCCAACACCGCCATTCAATGTGATCATGGCTGATCATCCCCAATCAATACCCCGTTCCTGCCTTCTCTCCAAATCCCCTGACTCCGCTATTATTTAGAGCCCTATTTAGCTCTCTCTTGAAAGCATCCAGAGAACTTGCCTCCACTGCCCTCTGAGGCAGAGAATTCCACAGACTCACCACTCTCTGAGAGAAAAAAGTGTTTCCTCGTCTCCGTCCTAACTGGCTTACTCCTTATTCTCAAAGTTCATTCGGGATTAAAAAATGCGAATGCAGCGCTGTATAAACTGTGTATAAATTGTTAACTATTCTACCAAGGAATTAATCTAGAATTCTGTCAACTAAATAGCTTCCTTTTCGTGTTCTGCTGTTCACACAATATTTAGTCCCAGTTCTAATTCATTTCATTAATATGCAATTATGAGATATTCAAAAAGTTAAAGAATTTATTATTTTCATTTAATCCTTAATGTGTTTACTACTGGAATAAGAAGATATGACGTGCTTGAAACATTTTCTTATCTTTATTCATAATTTATGTGTAAAAATATATTTAATCTGAGGCAGGCAGCGACTGTATCAGTGTGATGTGGGCTGATGCTTTACCTACAGGCCGTGTGAATGTACCGTTAAGGCAAATATTCATCTCCGAGGAAAACTGAGTACAGGGTTGGCCCTGTGATGGAGCCGATACCATCCGATATAAGACATTTAACTGCAAAATGCCTGCCCTTTAGTATTGGATAGATTGAGTGGAGCGTCTGTGCTGTTCCAAGTTTGCGGTGGTTGTGGTGCGTTTCTCCCCGGCCATCTCGCCCAGTGCACGTTGCCCAGCACAGTTTGCCAGCTCTTGTTGGCAGAGGCTTTTTTGCGCAGGTTTAGTTTAGTTAAGAGATGCAGCGCAGAAACAGGCCCTTCGGCCCACCGAGTCCGCATCGACCAGCGATCCCCGCTCATTAACGCTACCCAACACACACTAGGGCCAATTTACACTTATACCAGGCCAATTAACTTACATACCTGTGCGTCTTTGGAGTGTGGGAGGAAACCGAAGATCCCGGAGAAAACCCATGCAGCCACAGGGAGAATGTACAAACTCTGTACAGAGAGCAACTGTTGTCGGGATCGAACCCGGGGCTCTGGCGCTGTAAGGCAGCAACTCTACCGCTGTGCCACCACTGCCCCCACCGTGCCGTGTTACCTGAAGCCAAAAGGTTTTGCGGGGGTTCATCATTAGGATCGGACACGCAGCGAGCTAGCGAGAGGGCAGTCAGATCAGATCAGCCCAGGTTGCCGAGTGGCCGAAAGGCGGATTTTAATGGGTCGTTATTAAACTGTTCCTTCTGAGCGACATCGCCAGCTCTCTCTCTCTCCCAGAAACCCCTACCCCAACTGTCGACAATATCTGACTGAGAAAATGCACCCAATCATATTACAGGTTGGCTCCGTGTTTGCCCACTGGGGTGGGCAGCGCCTCCTTCAAAGAGAACGAGAAAAGGTCCCGTCAGCTGGGGAGCTACGACCCACGGCCCACTCCTGAGTGAAGCCTCTCGTTTGACTGTGCTTCAAATGCCTGCAAATTCTCAAAAGTTATCACCGCCCGGTCACCCAGACCTGGCTCCCAACTGTGTGCCCTGACAGCCCAGCATCTTAAAGCGATGGCATCTTTATTTAAGCCAACCAACCTCGAAAGTTCGACCCGAAACGTCGCCTATCTCCTTCGCTCCTTAGATGCTGCTGCACCCGCTGAGTTTCTCCAGCTTTTTGTGTACCCTCGAAAGTTTAACCAGCCTGTTCAAATCTAATCTGAACTTTCCAAACTGCCCCCCACACAACACATTCTCCTCGTTTCCTTCAATCAGATAGGTTTGTAAGGACTGTCTCAAATTGGTTGATAACACAGCTTGTAACTCGTGTAAATCAATATTAAATTTGAATGGCTGTGACTCAGGCTAATGTCAGCGATTTGATAATTAACAGGTTCATTCCAGGCATTCGTGCGTTTTCAAGGCTTGTGCTGTATTGAGTCAATAATTTAAATACTGTAGATACAATTGTGGATTTGTGCAGCCTGCAGTATGCTGTGGCCTACTGCTGACATATTTGATGGATACAATTATTTATAAATCTCATTGTCCGTATACACACAGTAGCTCAGCAGGCGAGAATGTTTATTCCGAATGACCCATGACCTGGGCATGCACAGTTGTAATACCAAACCCGCTTATTGGAGCGCAGAAGGTTAAGGGGGGACTTGATTGAGGTCTTTAAAATGATGAAAGGGATAGACAGAGTTGACGTGGATACGTTTTTCCCATTGAGGGTAGGGAAGATTCAAACAAGAGGGCATGACATGAGAATTAAGGGACAGAGGTTTCGGGGTAACGTGAGGGGGAAATTCTTTACTCAGAGGGTGGTGGCTGTGTGGAATCATCTTCCAGCAGAAGTGGTGGAGGCAGGATCGATTTTAACATTTAAGAGTAAAGTGGATAGGTATATGGACGTGAAGGGAATGGAGGGGTATGGTCTGAGTGCAGGTAGATGGGACTAGGGGAAAACAAATGGTCGGCACGGACTGGAAGGGCCGAGAGGGCCTGTTTCCGTGCTGTAATTGTTATATGGTTATATGGTTATAAATACTGTTGACAGTCAAGAATGCAAAAGATCCTTTGATAAAGGGTTCTTCCGATTAGGCAGGCATCAATTTGAAGGTAAAATTAGCAAACCAGAATTAACATTGGTTTAGAAACATCAAAAGCTCAGTGCATGTAAGGAAATTGATACCATTTAAAGTTGTGTAATTTATCACTCTCGTTATCCATTTCCTAATCTGAGCTTCAAAGTAACAAGTAACACCCACATTGATCTGTTAAATGAGAGCTCTCAAATGTTGATCAGATGCACAAATCTTTGAAGCTGCCATCATAAACTTCCAGGGTAAATGCTGTGCAGTCCTTTCCACAAGCAGAGCAGAAAGCAAACGTGAGAAGTCAGTGCTGTTTGGCTTAATTTCCCTCTTTTTTTGGAAGCCTCCTAATTTATTATCGTACATCCATCTTGACGTGAGTGACTACATGAAGAAGCCCCGCCAGGCGCATGCGCGTCATTACGTCCGCGCTTGTCGCACTGAACGGGCTGGAGGGCACAGCTCCACCAGCGGTAAGTAGGAACTTCTAAGGTAAGTGTTTTAAAAACTTTACTTAGAAGTATTTCCACTCCGTAAAGCTGGCTCGAGCAGTCAGTAGGAGTGGGGAGTTGGAGCTGTCACTTCCGAAGATCCGTCTTAGCGTGGGTCCAGGGATTCACCAATTTGATCGGGTCGGGAGATAAGCGCAGCAACGCCGGTTCCGATGCCGGGTGCCATTTTACCGGCAGCAGTTAAAATAGCGCGCTAATTTTCCCCACTAGCTCCATTGACAAAAGGCAGGCCAACTGGAATTTGCTTCAGAATGAGCCTGGTCCATCTGTTTATTTCCAAGGGTGCTAGCAGACTGAGGCTGCTCCTAGCCATGAAAAGGCAAATATAAAGTCATAGACCTGGGTTCTCTGACAACAATGGTGACTCTTCCCCTGATCATACAAAATTGTGGGGGAGGTTGGGAACATGCAGCGGATGCTCCAACCTTCATTACATAAGGGTCCAAGGGCAAGTAATGTCCAAGAGGGCCATACCAAGACCAACATATGGAGGGTCCATATAACGGGGTTCCTTCCAGCGCCTTGTTTAGGACTGGAGGATGCCTCCCTACTATATGATGGGAGAAGCAGGCAGATTGCAGCTGACGCTGATGCTGGTGTCCCTGCTTATGTGCAAACACCAGCGCGCACAAGAGCCACACTCCAGGTGTCTCGGAAATGGCACTGAGTTGCTATTCCGGAGGGGACTGGTGAGTCAATGGAACAATCCCTTGCCAGCGGTATCAATTATCTAGTACCTCACCAGCTCCAGCAAGATATGATGCAAGTGACTGCAAACAAATATGAGACACCTGTTTAATGTGCATTACTGAAAGTGCCTATGGTGACCCAGGTTCTGGGCACCCATGAGTCCTTCTTTGACGGGACAGGAGGTTCGGTGTTAACACGTCCTCCAACTGGTGGCTGCAGCAATTACTGCATTTGGCACTATGGTCCAAGGGACAATCATTCCTCAAACTCACAACAGATATGTTGGGTATTTTATGCAATGCATTTTTCAGGAAATTGCATCAGGGAATATCGCCATCAGGCCAACACCAAACCAAAAATTTGGTGCTCTATGTAGGGCGATTAATGTACAAACGCCTGAAATATTGTTTGGAACGGACCTTGTCATGAAAATTTGTGAAATACGTGATGATGCCAAAGCAATTGGCTTAATGTAGTCAAGCATTTCGAGGCCACCTATTCGCAACCCTGGGTTAATACTGAAGGTCAGATCCAGGTGCTGGGTTCAGCAGGGGCAGGCCAGTGGGGTAACGAGGGTACCCACCGAGACAGACCGGCTACAACCCCAATATGAGCAGACAACAGCTTTACAGGTCAACTGTAGAGGTACAGGGACTTTTCTTAATGATAATGTTCTGGTGGCCAATCTCCTATTGGAGGTTGATTACAAATGTTTTCTAATGAATGGTGCTGTATAATGTATGATATGTTTATACTAAATACTGTCTCACGTCTCCCATTGAGTTTATCTCAGGGATAGATCCACCTCAACAGCACAAGCCTAATAAAATGTGGGTATTTTCTGCTCAAGAGCCTGAACAGATAGATAATGGTGATTGATAAAGCCATTAATCATCCTCCACAATTGTGTCTAATATTTCCCCAGATCTCAAAAAGATGGGTGTTGTAGAGTAATTCTCGTCCTCAATCACTTAAATTTGTTATTGCTAAACACCTGCTATAACAGGGCTGTTATGTGGAAACTATTGGTTTGCAAGATGTATATTATTCACTGCCAATTCATGCTCATTATCGCAGGTACTTGAAATTTAATTGGATGGCACAGCTGTGGCAATACAAAGCATTGACTCCTGGATTAAGTTCAGCACCCAGGCTATTTATTAATTTGTTAAAACCTGTGCTGGTGCTATTCAGCCCATCATCACATTGTAATTGCTTATTTAGCTGATATCTTAATTATCAGCAACACTAATGAGTCAGCTGAAGAATCGGTGCTTGAGTCATTAGGGATTGCTCCATCCAACTAAGTCCAAGTTACAGCCAACCCAAAATATTGAATATTGGGGTTTCTTATTAATTCCGTTGCTATAACAGTAACATTACCAACAGCCAAGGTTGTCAATGATGATGATGTCTGTACTTGCCTCCCACAAAAATGTATCCCTCCATCCGAGAAGACGCTATGGTCATTGGTAAATGGGGAGCAGGTTCCTGCAATACATTTGGGTCTTTGCATTATCAACATTTGCAGAGAGCATGAGCACTAGCACTAAAATCGAATGCAGGCCATTTTCATCGGGTTATCCAGTTACCAACCACAGCTCTTGCAGAATTGCAGTGGTGAATTGTTAATGTTAATTTAGCTACCAATAACATTTTGGGTACTAGACTCTTCCCTAATCTTCCAGACTGATGTCAGCGCTCTCAGATGGGGGGCTATGGACACTGAGTCTAGCTGTGGGGGTAGCTTGCATGAACACGAAGGGTTGATTCGCCACACACATGGGATAAATTCTTTCGCATTATTGGGGGCATTTTATGGGTAAAGCATATTGCTCCTCAATGAAGGATTTACACGTTCAACTCCAGATTGATAACACCACAGCAGTGGCATATATTAATCATATGGGAGGAGCACGATCAGTATCATGTGTTATCTGGGATAACGTTATGTGTCATTGGTGTATGTCAAGGCATATCTGCGTTTCAGCCATTTATTCACCACCTATAGCTAATGTGGTGGCTGACCATAGGTCGCGTACGTTTCATGCCAATATAGAGTGGATGTTGAATTCTAAACTTTGTCACACAATTGTCACTCGATTTGGGTTGCCAGCCATTGATCTGTTCCATCCAGATTACATCATCAGTTGCCTAAATATGTTTCATGGGAGACAGATCCAGGTGCAATTGCCGTGGATGCAGTCTCGTTACATTGGGGGCACTACAATTTTATGCCATTCCTCCATTTTTTCATCCTGAACTGTCTCACCACAATAGAGCGAGACTCCGCCACAGGTGTTTTGGTGGTCCCAGATTGGCCAACACAACCATGGTTCCCCTTTGTGTTTTCAATGATGGTTCAGTCATTCATGATGATTCAAAGCTGCAGTAATTCTTGGTGTATCCGGTTACATGAGAAAGTCACCCTTTACATGACCGTATTAATTGTAGGATCTGACCAGACATTTCCAAGGACTTGGATTGTCGAACAGGGCCATAGTGGTTCTCACTCAAGGCTGGCGAAATAGCACTCAAAAAAACAATATATGGTTCACATAAAGAAATGGGAACTGTTTCTGTGTACAATCCTATATGTCTTATCATAATGCAAGCATATGTGACGATTTGGAGTTCCTTGCTAAGTTGCATTTTGATGAGCACCTGCGTTATAGTGACATTACCAGCGCTCGGAGTGTGTTGTCCTCTTATTGCGGGCAGTTTTCAGAACAACACCCTATCGGGTCTCATCCGTTAGTATCCCGATTTATGAGGAATTTTAATAAAAACCCTCCAAAACCTCGCTATACAGAAATCTGGGACATCACTCCTGTTCTCACAATGCTTCGGCAATGGGCTCCAATTACTTCATTATTTATTCAGAGATTAACTCTTGCTGTGGTTATGCTAATAGCGCTGGTTTCAGCACAACGTGTACAAACATTACAATTCTTACGAACACCTTGTATGCATTTGTCTGTCAATGACATTAACTTCTATATTTATCATTTAATCAAACAAAGCAGGCCCGGTCTGGCTGGAATCAAGGTGACGTTTAAGGCCTATCTTGTTGACCAAATGTTATATGTAGTTACGCAATATAACTTAAGCTAATATATTAAGGTAACAAGGAGTCTCAGAGGTTCTGAGACAGGACTGCTCATTAGTCACAAAAAGACATATAAAAGTTTCAGCACAAATTATTTCTACATGGTTGAAACAGGTTCTCAATTATGCTGGAGTCGACATTCCTGTCTTTAACTCTCACTCCACCAGGGCGGCATCAATCTTCGCGGCGAAGGCTCAGGACGTGCCGCTAGACCAAATGTTCGAGGCTGCAGGATGTCTCGAGAAGCAACATTTTCTCAATTTTCTGACAAACCTGTACAGACCGTGCCACGGTTTGGGCATGCTGTTTTGGGTCACATTTAATTCATTTGCTTTGTTTTCTATCATTGTTTGTAATTTTCCCTGAGACAGGGGTTATTCCAGTCTTTATTATTGTTAACAATAGTTATTGAATAATTCGAAGCAATGTTCAATATATTATTTATTCCCTACTGTGTCAACTGAAGCAGATTGTCATATGGTGTGCATCTACGGCATGAAAATACAGAGCTTTGAAATCTTCACGTAGTCACTCACGTGACTCCGAAGTAAAATAGTAGGATTAAACGAGAACTTACCAGTTCGAAGTTTGATCCTTATTTTATGAGGAGTGACGTTGAGGGATTACGTGCCCTCCGCTCCCACCCTCATAATCTAAGAGATCATCTGGTAGTTCTAGTCTTCTACGAGCCTTACTATGTTACTTCGGCATTTGTTTTCTGTGTTTTCACGCCGCTGCTTTGAAGTATGACGCGCATGCGCCTGGCGGGGCTTCTTCACGTAATCCCTCAACGTCACTCCTCATAAAATAAGGATCAAACTTCAAAAATGAATGACCACAGTGCAAGCGGTCTTTGATTGCGTTGAAGGCTTTCCCAAGGTAGCGTGAAGTGTAGATGGGGTCAATGATGGGGAGGCTGGTTGACATTATGTATTGGGCTGCACACACCAGCCCTTTGCAATTTCTGGTATTCTTGGACAGAGCAATTGCCAAACCAAGCTGCGATGCATCAAAATTGGATGCTTTCTGTGGTGCATGCGTAGAAATCAGTAAGAGTCATTTCATACATGGCAGTGGTATACTTTCTTGGCCATAGCATCAATGTGACTGAATCAGAACAAATTGTTAGTGTTATTTACGCTTAGGATCTTTAAGCTCTTGTTTCATCCCCATGTCAGCAGACCTTTATGTCCACCTAGCCCGTATCTACCATCAATAATCTATTTTTCCACTAGTACTAACCTAACCTATTTTATTTTCAGCAAATTTTCACCAACCTGAATATTTAGGTTGTGAGGCAGCAGCACCAACCATTACAGTGCTTTCACATGTAACAATGTTGCCCACTGATTTTCCTTGTCAATGAGTACAATCTTTGCCCTTAGTATCTTTGGTCAGAGTTTCTTAAAAGCATGTATCAGAGGCATCTTTGAGAAGTCACTACATTTTTCTGTCTGAGTGAAGGTGACATGTACATGGAAATTTGCAGAATGGGCGAAGCAATTTTATACTTTAGGGCGACAGCAACTGTAAATTTGAAGGAAATGACTAAAACCCAATTCCTAAGTCTCAACGCGAAAGGACATTTTCATCTCATCACTCCAACCCCAGAGATGAGAGAGCAGCATTTGATCCATTTCAGTATAAAGTGCATTAACATTTCTAATGGCCTCAACAAGATAATCAGGTGATATATCTGAAGAATGGTTCCAACCTGAAATGTCACCTATCCTTTTTTCTCCAGAGATGCTCCCTGACCCGCTGAGTTACTGCAGCACTTTGTGTCTATCTTTGATATAAACCAGCGCCTGCAGTTCCTTCCTACACAATATAATCTCCATCTTCACCATAAGAAAAAGAGTGAAAGTTCGCTATATCAGCTGGCTAATTGGAAAGTTTGTAGAACGCAGACTGCTGCGCCAGACTGCCTTCTGTTCTGTGAATGTTACATTGTTAGCAGGCGGCCATTTTGTAGCACCTTAACATACAAGGAATAGGATTTGCTTTGATTGTTAATAGGATTGTTTATTATATATTTGCCCTATATGTTCCACTGTTTAGAAGATTTGCATATTTCTGTAAAGGAGAGTATTTGTGTATATTTCTTCTCCTTTATAGTTTTCACTCGTTTTTCAATATTAAGAATGACAACACTGGAAAATCATTAAACTTTAGAGCAGAGATGCTAACTTCCTGACTCGCGTCTGTATTATTGAATCGAGTTTGGCTGGCTGTCAATCTACGTTCTACTATTAACAACCACACATAGGGAGGGCAGTTACAGTGAAAAAGCCAGGAGAATGAGTGAAACAAGCAACAGCAATAAAGCTGGAAAAATAGAAAAGGCAAAGGATCATGATGGCAAAGCTTCGCAACCGAGTACATGCTCACAACTCACCTCCTCCTCTAGATCGTCCAGTAGCGCAGTCGCTAAAGCTCGGGCAGAGGCCGAGGCTGCACGTGCAAGAGCATCATTTGCTGAGAGAAAGCTGGACATAAAAAAAGAGAGAGCAAGACTAGAGGCAGAGAAAGCAGGAGTAGAAGCCACTTTAGAAGCTTTACATTTGAAGCAAGAGGCTGCTGCTGCTCCAGCACACGCTGAAGCTTTGGAAGCAGCTGCAGAAGTGGAAGATAGAGAACGTCACAGCCAAGGTCAGTCACACTTACAGCAAGTCATAAAGCAACGAACAGAAGACTATGTACAGCAGCACAGTGAATGACTAACTGTCGACGCTATCATCACTTCCCCTGGCAGACCGTGCATCAATGAGGACTCACCACCACCAGCAAAACATGAGGTCATCCAGGTGACTCATTCACGCTACAATGATGGTTACCAACACCCTCAGGTCTACAGAGGTGAAACCAAGAAAGCATTGAGGCATCATGCTTCCCCATCTTGTATACACCAGGCTGGCCAAAGCCCTTCTCGCAAAGCCTGCTTTGCTGAAGCGAAACCTCTGTTAGGCCATATAGCTTATGACGAACACTCTTTGAATCATAAACAACACCTTACACCTGAGACAGCTCCTGCTAGTATGATCGACTTCGCCAAGTACTTAGCAAGAAGAGAACTCATGACCAGTCGGCGCACTAAGTTCGATGATAGACCTGAGAGCTTCAGAGCATGGCAATCATCCTTTATTAATGCAATTCGCGGCTTAGATCTCACTGTTAGCGAAGAGCTAGATCTCTTAGTAAGGTGGTTAGGCAAAGAATTGTCAGACCATGTCAGAAGACTTCGCTCAGCGCATCTTACCGACCCATATACTGCTCTTCAGTCGGTATGGGACAGGCTCCTGGATTGTTACGCTGCTCCAGAGGTAATAGAGCGTTCTCTATTCAAAAGGTTGGATAGCTTCCACCGCATAACCAATCCCAACAAATTACGAGAACTTGGAGATTTGCTATGGAGTTGTAGGTTGCTAAAGAAGATGGATACCTACCTGGTTTGACTTACTTGGACACGGCCCGTGGCATCAACACAATTGTGGAGAAACTCCACCATAGCCTTCAGGAAAGATGGATCCCGTCGGGTTCAAGGTATAAAGAGGAGCACAGTGCCTGCTTCCCATCATTCTCCTTCTTCACGCAGTTCATCTGTGGAAAAAAAAATGGCGCGGCCCTGTCCAGTCGCCGTTGTGGCAGCTCTGCGAAAATTGTGTGTATTTTTAACTTTTATGTTCCTTTTAAACTTATTTCTAAGTTCCAACTCCCTAGTACTAACAAAGTATTTAATATGAAAAAGAACATGTGATTCTGTTTGTAGTGTGTTGTTTGTTTGTTTGTTTGTTTTTTGCACAAAGTCCGCAGGCACGGCCACTTTTCATTTCACTGCACATCCCGTATGTGTATGTGACGAATAAACTTGACTTGACTTGACTTGACTTGAGAGGCAAGAACTAGAAACGACCCAAGTTTTGTTTTTTCAAGCAGTGTCAGTAGTCATGGATCATGGAATCATGGAATCATGGAAAACTTTATTGTCATTCAGACCTTGCGGTCTGAACGAAATTTCGTTGCCTGCAGTCATACATATAGTAAATAACAAAACACACAATAAACACATATTTAACATCCACCACAGTGAGTTCACCAGACACCTCCTCACTGTGATGGAAGGCAAAAATCTTGTCTTTGTCTCTTCCCTTCTTGTTCTTCCTCTTCCTCTGTGCTGAGGCGACCCAGGCCTCCGATGTTGTGACCACACCGGGTGATGTAAATAAGTGAACTGCTCTCCGCGAGCGGGCCGGTTCAACTCCGCGGCCCGGGGCGGTCGAAGCTGCCGAAGCTGCCGCCCTCCAGTCCAGCGGACGCAGCTGTTGCCGTGGGAGCGCCAGAAAAACAGGTCACCAACCTGTGACCTGCGAGCTCCCGACGATGTCGTCCACTGGGCCCGCAGCCAGGCCTCCGAAGTCGCTGCCGCCGCCACCGCCACCAGAAAGCCGCCACAGCTCCGAGTCGGGCCGCCGGAACGCCTGAACCCGCCACAGCCCCGAAGTCGGCCAGCCCCGCGCTGGTAAGTCCTGGCTGGCTCTGCCTCCGGAGCCTCGGGTCGGTCGCAGTTAAAGTTGGAGGCTGTCAGCTCCGCCATTAGGCCTCAGCGCAGACAGAGACGGAGACGGGGGATTCGACAAGAAAAGTTGCGTCCCCCCCAAAAGGAAGAGACTAAAAACATTTCTCCCACCCCTCCCACACACATACACTACATAATAACTCAAATTAACGCTAAAACAAGACAAGAAAACAACAACAAAAAGAAAAACAGACGGACTGCAGGCGAGCCGCTGCTGCCAGGGCAGCGCCGCCACTCCCACCGAGTCATTCCAAGTATGCGAAGCCTACCCAGAGACAGGATAATTCAGGAACCTCCATATACGTACACAAGACTGACATCGCTACAACAGTTATAGACAAAACAGACAAAACAACGCACAACAATGACCCGGCGACGATTTGCCCGATCCACGGCAAACCTCATTCCCTCGCCAAATGTAGAGGTTTTAGAGCCAAGCCCATAGAGGAGCTTAAAACCTACCTTAAGGAGAACAGCATATGCTTCAGGTGTTGCTCCTCGTCTTCCGACTTCGCCAAAGACTGTAAGAAAGTGCTCAAGTGCAGAGAATGCGAAAGCGACCATCGCAGCAATGCATGCAGGCCCTGCCCCCTGGACCTCTAAGCCCCCCACTCAAGAGCCAGAGCCTACAGCGCGAGAGAACGAAAGTCTCAATCTTCCAACCACTATCACTTCCCATTGCACTGAGGTATGTGGCCCTGGCCTTTCAGCTCGTTCTCGCTCCAAGATGTGCCTGGTAAAGATATACCCATGATTGAAAGCTCAATCACAGTCTACGCAATTCTGGATAGTCAGAGTAATCGCTCTTTAGCGAGGTCAGGTTTCTTTGATCAGTTTGGGATTGAAAGTGACCCATCCCCTTACTCACTGAAAACTTGTGCAGGAGTGATGGAAATGACAGGAAGAAAATCAGATGGCTTTCAGGTTGAGGCCGTGAACGGAGGGATAGTCATTGATCTTCCTCCGCTCATCGAGTGTGATGAAATTCCGGATAATAGGAAAGAGATACCACGTGCATGAGGCAGCACGTCAACACACCCACTTAAGTCCGGTTGCAGCTCACATCCCAGAACTAGATCCAAATGCTCAGATTCTACTGAAAGTTTGGAAGCGATATCCTCAGAGTGCACAAGGTGAGGCAACAAATCAATGAGCCAGGCAACACTCCCTTTGCACAGAGACTGGACTTAGGCTGGGTCCTCATAGGTGATGTTTGCCTTGGGGATGTGCATAAGTCAAGCATCAGCACTTTAAAGACGCACATCCTTGACAATGGTCGACCTTCATTCCTCACCCCCTGCCAGAGCCAAATATATCTCAGAGAGACGGTGAACCACGGCAGGGAGTCAATGCCTTGGGATGTGTTTCCTTCACCTACAAGTGGCCCTGCTGACAAAGCAGCCATAGATAAACTTGGCAGCTCAGTATTCGTGAGGACTGAGAATTATGATAAGTGTGCTCCATCCTTTGAAGACAGAGCCTTTCTAAAGGCAATGGAAGAAGACTGCCATAAAGATGACACCAACAGCTGGGTGGCACCTCTTCCTTTTAGAATACCCAGACATCCTCTTCCCAATAATCGGGATCTGGCCCTCTCTCGTCTTGCCTCTTCACAGCGCTCCTTGAACAAAAGGCCTGCAATGAAAGAGCAGTTCATTGCCTTCATGGGAAAGGTGTTTGAGAACAACCACGCTGAACGAGCACCCCCACTGAAATTTGGAGAGGAATGCTGGTATCTGCCAATCTTACCACCCTCAGAAACCAGACCAGATCAGGGTGGTCTTCGACTCCAGTGCGCAGCATGGTGGAATATCCCTCAACAACGTTCTGCTTACCGGCCCAGATATGAATAACCCCTTCCTTGGAGTGCTGATCCGCTTCCGAAAGGAACCTGTAGCCATAGCCGCCGACATTCAGCAGATGTTCTATTGTTTTGTAGTGAGAAAAGACCACCGGAATTAGCTAAGGTTTTTATGGCACAGGGACAACGATATGTCAAAGGACATTGTTGAGTATCGGATGCGTGTGCACGTCTTTGGGAACAGTCCCTCTCCTGCCATCGCAATCTATGGGCTAAGGCGTGCTGCTCAGGAAGGTGCGAATGAGTACGGATCTGATACACGTCACTTTGTGGAGAGACATTTTTACGTAGATGATGGGCTCATCTCTCTGCCCACAGAGTCCAAGGCCACCGATCTGCTGAAATGAGCTCAAGCATGTCTTGCTCAGTCAAACCTGAAGCTGCACAAAATCGCTTCAAACAGTGCTGCAGTCATGAAAGTCTTCCCGTTGAAGACCTGGCAAAAGGCATAAAGGATCTTTCCTTGACTGATGAAGCTTTACCAATGCAAAGAAGCCTCGGACTGTACTGGGAGATGGAGTCTGATACATTCACCTTCAAAGTCTCTGCAGAAGAAAAACCATTCACTCGATGTGGAGTTTTGGCCACAGTGAACAGCCTTTTTGACCCCCTCGGTTTCGTGACACTAGTGACCATACGAGGAAGGGCACTACTGCGTGAATTCTCCACCATTGACAGTTGTGACTGGGACACACCACTTCCAGAGAAAAAGCCAGAGGAGTGGAAAACGTGGAGAGTTTCGTTTCGAGACTTGAAGAATCTTCATATCTCACGCACATACTCCCCCCACTCTTTTCTTAGTGCTCAACACTAGTGCCTTAGTGCCTCTTCTCTGATGCTTCCAACACAGCCATCGGTGCAGTAGCCTACCTTAGAGTAATCTCCGAAGAATGGCAATGCCATGTAGGATTTGTCCTAGGGAAAGCTAAGTTGACTCCTCAGCCAGAACCTACAACACCTAGGCTTGAACTCTGTGGAGCGGTACTGGCAGAGGAGATGGCGGACCTGATACTGGATGAGATTGACCTCAAACCTGAAGCAGTCAAGTTCTACTGTGATAGTAAGGTAGTCCTGGGGTACATCTTCAATGACAGCAGACGTTTCTTCGTCTATGTACATAACAGGGTCAGACACATTCGACAAACTACACGCCCAGAACAGTGGCATTACGTGCCGACAGATCAAAATCCAGCGGATCTTGCAACAAGGTCAGTGTCTGCATCACAGCTTGCCCACACTTCATGGTTTGCTGGACCTGCATTTCTACACAAGCCGCCAGAATGTTCTCTTGAAGTGCAAGAGTCCTTTCAGTTGATTGATCCAGAGCTAGTTGTCGAAATCTGTCCACAAGTCACAAGTCTCATCACTCAAACAATGCAGAGACAACTTACCTCCCAGCGTTTCCAACGTTTCTCCACCTGGAATTCTCCTCTGAGCTGTGGCACTCCTCATTCATGTGGCTCGATCCTTCTGGTCAGACTCCTCCAGGGCCTCTGATAAATGCAAAGGTTGGCATTGGTGTGACAAGCCTCGCACTCCAGAGGAGTTGTCTGCCACTAGAAATATCATCATCAAGTCGGCACAGATAGAGACTAACCTGAGGAATTCAGTAAAACTCACAGGGAACAGAGAACTCCCTCGATCCAGTCCACTTGTGAAGTTGAATCCAGTGATCCAGGATGGTGTCCTTAAAGTCGGTGGACGCCTAACTCATGCACCTCTGGACCAAGCCGAAAGGAGTCCTCTCATCCTGGGGAAACAAAGCCACGTCACCAAGCTATTGGTGCAACAACATCATAAAGAGGTAAAGCACCAAGGCCGTCAGTTCACAGAGGGAGCCATCAGAGCGGCAGGTCTGTGGATTGTCGGTGGCAAGCGGCTTATCAGTTCCGTTTTGCATGATTGCATCACATGTCATAAGCTCAGGGGTAAGATGGAGAAACAGAAGATGGCTGACCTCCCTCCAGAACACCTCAGTATATCCCCTCCATTCACATATGTTGGTTTGGATGTATTCGGACCTTGGACAGTGGTCACTCGGCGAACAAGAGGAGGTGCAGCTCAAAGCAAGCGTTGGGCGATTCTCTTTACATGCATGAGTACCCGAGCAGTACATATTGAAGTGATAGAGTCCATGGACACTTCCAGCTGTATTAACGCCCTCTGCCGGTTCTTCGCCATCCGTGGACCAGCAAAACAGCTTAGATCCGACAACAGAACAAATTTCATCGGGGCAAGTAGAGAGCTGAAGATGGACAAGGACTCTAGCGAGCAGACAAATATCCACAGGTACTTAAGTCAGCAGGGATGCACATGGGAGTTCAACCCCCCTCACGCTTCACACATGGGAGGGGCCTGGGAACGTTTGATTGGCGTCTCACGCAGAATCCTGGACTCCATGTTGCTACAGCGGAAGTCACTCCACCTCACTCACAAAGTCCTTTGTACCCTCATGGCTGAAGTATCAGCAATCATCAATGCTAGACCATTAGTGCCAATCTCTTTTGATCCGGACTCACCATTCTCCTAACTCCTGCAATGCTGCTTAACCAGAAATCCGGCGTACCAGCTCCTCCAAGCCATTCCAAGAGGGGAAGACCTCTTCAAGAGCCAATGGAGGCAGGTACAAACCTTGGCCAATGAGTTCTGGGTTCGCTGGAGATGGGAGTACTTGCCAACTCTGTAGAGCAGAACGTAAATGGAATGAGACACGCAGAGATCTACAATCTGGAGACATTGTGCTTTTGAAAGACAGCCAGCTGTCCCGTAAAGAATGGCCTATGGGATTAGTTACCTCTGTTTTCCCAAGCAGTGATGGCAAAGTGCGTCACAATGGCTCAGCTAGCAGAGATCAGCCTCAATGAAGATTTAATCCTATATTTGACACATTATTTGCAATTAAAGCTTTAAAAATGCCAACTTTCACAATATTTTTACATATTCCAATTCACATTTTTCCCCTCTAGGCAGAGATCACTTTCACTGAACATTTTATGCTTGATTTCTCGACTAAAAAAAAATCAAAATACCTTGAATTTCAAACCAACCAGCTGCAACTGATGACGTCACAATGGCAGCTTCAACTGATGACGTCACAATTGATAGACTAGCAGGGTGATGGCGAATTGCTATTGCAACACGCAGGGCAAGTGCAATTGGAATTCATTTTAAAGAGCACTGCTGAGGGAGGCAAGAGGAGTGCTGGAATCGTACGTTCGGGAACGGCTTGAGTTGGAGGACCACGCCTCCCGTAGGGTAGGGAACGTTGGGTGCGTTGGGTGAGCAGACCCAAGGGGTCTGCTCTTGGTCAAGTATAAATATAAATGCATGAACTTCCTATGAGTAACTTCTACAAATGCACTGTAGAAAGCATCCTGACTGATTGGATCATGGCCTGATATGACAATTCCAATGCACAGTAACTCAAGACATTACTGAAAGGGGAAGGGGGGAACTCAGCTCAGTCCATCATGGGCACAGCCCTCCCTAGCAACATGGGCACAGTCCTCCCTCCCATATGTGAGCTGCTGCCTCATGACGTTGGCATCTATCATCAAGGATCCCCACCAAGCGTTGGGCAGGCGGTACAGAAACCTAATGTCCCAAGCCCCTGACTACAGGAATAGTAATTTTTCTACAGCTCACAAGTTCATAAGTGAGAGGAGCAGAATTAGACCATTCAGCCCATCAAATCTACTCAGCCATTCAATCATAGCTGATCTATCTCTCCCTCCTAACTCCAATTTCCTGCCTTCTTCCCATACCCCCTGATACCCTAACAAATCAATTATAACTGTATTAAGCAATAAAGCAGCTATGTGGTTATTAAATCAACCTACGCAATCTTAATCATAACTCTGAATGAAATACTTGACCACCTCTGGCACTAAACCATTCTTCTTTTCTCATTGTTTATTTTTGCACAGATGTCTTGCCTTTTTTTCTACATTTTATTTATTTTCACAATCTTTTGTCATTTATACACAATTTATGTCTAATTTATGTTTTTGTATGTCATCTGAGTCTATGTGCCGGCCATGGTGTTGCAAGCAATATTTCCTCAGTGGTGTGCATGACAATAAACTCAACTTAATTTGACTTAAATAATGGGGATTCAGTATAAACAATGGAAAAATAAATCAAGTCAAATTTTCCATCATCCTATTTGCTGACCACGAGGAAATCTATTTTATGCAGGGACTCATTAGGATCTGAACCACACTGCCAAACCACTTCATTGCAGATTCATTGTAGAGTTGCATCGTGGCTTGGTTCGGCAACTTGAGCGCCCTGGAGAGGAAAAGACTACAAAATGTAGTAAGCATTGCCATGTCCATCATCGGCTCTGACCTTCCTTCCATCGAGGGGATTTACCGCAGTCGCTGCCTCAAAAAGGCTGGCAGCATCATCAAGGACCCACACCATCCTGGCCACACACTCATCTCCCTGCTACCTTCAGGTAGAAGGTACAGGAGCCTGAAGACTGCAACGACCAGGTTCAGGAATAGCTACTTCCCCACAGCCATCAGGCTATTAAACCTGGCTTGGACAAAACTCGGAACTATAATAACCCATTAACTGTTATTTGCACTTTATCAGTTTATTTATTCATGTGTGTATATATTTATATAATGGTATATGAACACACTGATCTGTTTTGTAGTCAATGCCTACTATGTTCTGTTGTGCTGAAGGAAAGCAAGAATTTCATTGTCCTATCAGGGACACATGACAATAAACTCACTTGAACTTGAGTTCAGAAGGGAGCTGGATAAATACAGAAAGGAAAATAATTATTTTTAAAGAAGGAACTGCAGATGCTGGAGAATTGAGGGTACACAAAAAGCTGGAGAAACTCAGCGGGTGCAGCAGCATCTAAGGAGCGAAGGAGATAGGCGACGTTTCGGGTCGAGACCCTTCTTCAGACCCTGGAAGGTAATTATTTACCAAGGAAAATAATTAATTGAGCTGCACTGAGAGTGCAAGGCAGTTGGATCAGCTAAACTGGACTTCCAGTCTTGAAATGGACTCAATGGGCCAAACATCCTTTAATCATGCAGCAACCATTTTATGATTCAGTGACCCATAAGCATATGTGGCAAAAGTTATTTGTTGAATTGCCAGCGAAACCCAACGACATATAACCCACTCACTTCTGTGCCAGGTTAGTGCTCCCGAAAGCACTATGATATGCATGAAGGAACTTCCTAATCTTGGCCCAGTTTTGATTGCTTCAATTGTTGCTGCTTAACCGCACGCAATTTACAAATTCTTTTGTTACCCAATCAAATATTCAATCCTTTTCACAGCTTATCAGTCAGGGCACAGGAACAGAGAGACAGAACCTTCACCTCAGCTCTATATTCTCCTGATAGGTTTCAGATGGAAGTGGAGAATTTAGCTCCTTAAATGGAAAACTTCAGGAGTGAAAAGAGCAGCTTTATCTCGCAGCATGTCACTAACAATACGGTGCAATTTGCCAGTCTCTCTTGCATGTGATTTATTTCAGTGACACAAGCATCATTGTTCACATTGAAGCCTGCATTAGAAATTGTACCACTCACTCATGCATGCCCTATTTCGTTGGAACAGTGTACTACTCCTAAACATTGTGTTTGCCCACGTTCCCTTTAACTGCCTTTGTTAATTAGTGTGAGTTTTGGGTTTAGATAATTTTGTTCATTGGATTAGATTTGTTTATTTTCATATACAAGGTTGAAATAAAATTCCATATTCCTCTAAAGGCATGCATATTTGTAGGTTCACTGACTTGCTATGCGTGTAAATTGGCCCCAGTGTGCGTAGGACTGTTAATATGTGGTTATTGCTGGTCAGTGCGGATCCGTGGGCCAAAGTGCCTATTTCTACGCTGCATCACTAAGCTAAACTAAACTATAAAAATTAGCATGAAGCTCACACAGTAAATAGCATTCATCCAATAATGAAAATTACAACAATAGATACAACAGCAAATACACTACAACAGAATTGTGCAAGATTGTAGCACAATTTTCTTTTGTTTCGTATTTCCAGTCTTTCCTGTTTTTGGCATCATTTATATCAATACGTTTTGTTATGTCTTCTGCGGTCCTTTTTCTTCTCCCTCAATGTACACCCCTCTAGACATCAACAATGATTACCAAACATCCATTTCCCCAGCAATAACACCCAAATTAATTGTGTTATTTGGACAATCTTGATCTCCATCATATTGCAATCATTCCCCTTTCTCTCTTCATACCACCACCTCCCTGCAACTTCAAATATATTTTTTGTTACTTTTTTTTATTTTCCAATAAAGGTTCATTGCCTTGAAACTTTTTTTTTCTCTCTCCACTATTTCCGACAGGTGCGTTGAACATTTCCGGCATCCTCTGTTTTTATTCCACGTTGATCCCTATGCTCACTGACCAATATCGACTCAGTTTAGCAACAATCTGATTTTATAAACCGGTGGTGCAGCGGAGGAGCTGCTGCCACACAGTATCAGAGATCTGGGTTCCATCCTGACTACGGATGCTGTCTGTGCATTGGTTTTCTCTGGGTGCTTCAGGTTCCTCCCACATTCCAAAGATGTGCAGGTTTGTAGGTTAATTGGCTTCTGTAAATTGCCCCAAGTGTGTCGGAGGCAAAAGTGAGATAACAGACCCTTCAAAGGGACCTGCACAAGAGGGACAATTTATTGGGGCAAATTAACCTACAAATCCGCTCACCTAGAGGAAACGCATGTAGACACACAGAGAGCTTGCAAACTTTACATAGGAAGCATCCATGCTCAAGATTAAACTCAGATCTCTGGCAATGTGAGACAGCAACCCTACCAGCTGTGCCACTGTGCCAGTAGGTTGTACCTTTAGTTTTAGCTGCTTGGGTATATTGTGTTCTTAAACTTTATCTGAGAGAATCAGAATTGTAGAGCATTTTAAGGCCATGTAGCCCATCGTTCATTATTTGTAGAACGATCCTATCTGTTACACTTCCCTCCACTATTTGCCAAATTCCATCCTTATTTTTCTGTGCCACTGCCTTGCCTGATAGATGCTCCTTTGTCGTAAAATCTTTAACAAAAGTTTAGATTGCCATAATGCAATTGTGTCAAATTTCATTTGTGAATTGGCTTTGGACGTTTTTCTCTGCAGATTGTGTAGTTTAAAGCTAGTGGCTGCTATAATTGAGGGTTTTTTTCCCCCCCCGAGGGCTTTGCTCAAGCACCTTGAACATTTCTTGCTTGCAGTAGATTTGGTCTTACATTTATCTCAGCAATCTGCAGGTTTATCTGTCTTCGGGGCTGCCTCTAGCACAGTAACCAATACCTTTCTCACCACTATAAGAGTAAAGTAACATGCAAACGTGTGTGGCACAAACCACCCTGAATGATAATGGATAGACAAGGAACAGTATTTCACATGTTTAACAAGGTAATTTGCAATTGCCATGCAGGAGCAAATCAATAATGCGATTTAAAAGAAATGGAGGTCTCAGAATTTGTTCCCACTTAGGCAAAATGATGAAAAGATGTTCCAAAATTCCCTTTAAAGAAAATCATCGAATGTGCAAGTTCAAAATAATATGAGAGGTTAGAAAGGGATTAAAATTGTCTCAGCAATGCAAAGGATTGCAATTACACTTTGATGTTTGATGGAGAAATTGGAAAAAACAGGATGATTTATATCCTGATAGGTTGTTGCATTCATCAGATTGGTATTAAGTTCTGGATGGGTGTAGAGATATCTGTCGGAAGTTTCAGCGTGATACCCCATCCATTTAATTCTACTGTCCCATGGTTTATCTAGCTGGAAAATGTATCTGTTTTCCTCTGAATGTACAGAACTGGTCTAATATCAAAATAATATCTGGGTGATAGCTATTCAGATCAGGCACTGAACATAGAAACACATAGTCTGTTGTTATGTAAGTGTAACTGATGTTATCATAAGGTCATCAGGTCATAAGGAATAGGAATAGAATTAGGCCTTTTGGCCCATCAAATCTACTCCGCCATTCAATCATGGCTGATCTATTTCTCCCTCCTAACCCCATTCTCTTGCCTTCTTCCTATAACCTCTGACACCTGGACTAATCAAGAATCTACCTATCTATCTCTACCTAAATATATCCACTGATTTGGCCTCCACAGCCTTCTGTGGCAAATAATTCCACACTATCTGTTATCTGTCAGCAAGTTGGATTTATATAACAACTGCAGTGTTTTTTCTAAAATCTATATACAGAACAACAGGAAGTGGTCAAGATCAGACTTTTAGTAATATAGATATCTGTGTGATGGAAACCCTTTGTGTCATTATAATTTGTTAGAATTTACTCCCCAGAATTAAAAAAATGCTGCATTAAGATAATACTAGACTAAGGGGACCCATTGGGTTGCATGTTCACACGGGCAGGCTGGTCCCCCAATGCAATACTCCACCTCTCCACCAATTCCAATATTGGTGGCCAGTAGGGGGGGTGGCATCATGGAATGCTAGTATGGGTGTTGTGGGCTAAAGGGACTTGTTTCCAAGGGGCTAGTATGGAGATTGTGGGCCGAATGGATACTTGGGCTGGAAGCTCTGTCACTCTGGCCTGATGGGCTGGCAGCTCAGTCAGTCAGGCCCGGTAGGTTGGCAGCTCAGGCCTGGTGGGCTGGCAGCTCAGTCACTCAGGCCTGGTGCACTGGCAGCTCAGTCATTCAGGGATGGATGGTGGGCTGGCAGCTTAGTCACTCATGGCTGGTGGGCTGGTAGTTCAGTCACTCAGTGCTGGAGGGCTGGCAGCTCACTCATGGCTATTCCTTGAAATTCCATTTCAAGCAGTGCAGGCCACCACATTCAGTTTCATAGCATTTCAGGCAGAGTGCAGGCCACCACATTCAGTTTCATAGCATTTCAGGCAGAGTGCAGGCCACTACATTCTGTTTCATACCATTTCAGGCAGAGTGTAGGCCACCCCATTCAGTTTCATAGCATTTCAAGCAGAGTGCAGGCCACCACATTCAATTTCATAGCACCAACGATATAGGTAAAAAAAGGGATGAGGTCCTACAAGGTGAATTTAGGGAGCCAGGAGATAAACTTAAAAGTAGGACCTCAAAGGTAGTAATCTCCAGATTACTACCAGTACCACGGGCCAGTCAGAGTAGAAATAGGAGGATAATGCAAATGAATACGTGGCTTGAAAAGTGGTGCAAGGGGGAGGGATTTCAAATTTTTAGGGCACTGGGACCAGTTCTGGGGGAGGTGGGACCGGTACAAACAGGACGGTTTGCACCTGGAATGGAATGGAACCAATGTTCTTGGGGGAGTGTTTGCTAGTGCTGTCGGGGAGGATTTAAACTAATGTGGCAGGGGGATGGGTACAAGAGCAGAGAGGCAGGAGGGTGTAAAATGAGGGTAGAAGCATTAGATAGCAAGGTGAAAAGTAAAAGCGGCAGGCAGACAAAACCAGGGCAAAAATCAAAAAGGGCCACTTTTCAGCAAAATTGTATAAGGGGTAAGTGCGTTGTAAAGACAAGCCTGAAGGCTTTGTGTCTCAATGCAAGGAGTATTCGTAATAAGGTGGACGAGTTGAACGTGCAGATAGATATTAATGATTATGATATAGTTGGGATCACGGAAACATGGCTCCAGGGTGACGTAGGCTGGGAGCTGAACATCCAGGGATATTCAATATTCAGGAGGGATAGAGAGAAAGGAAAAGGAGATGGGGTAGCGTTGCTGGTTAGAGAGGAGATTAACGCAATGGAAAGGAAGGACATTAGCTTGGAGGATGTGGAATCGGTATGGGTAGAGCTACAAAACACTAAGGGGCAGAAAACGCTGGTGGGTGTTGTGTACAGGCCACCTAACAGTAGCAGAGAAGTTGGGGATGGTATCAAACAGGAAATTAGAAATGCGTGCGACAAAGGCAAAACAGTTATAATGGGTGACTTCAATCTACATATAGATTGGGTTAATAAAAATTGGCAGGGGTGCTGAGGAAGAGGATTTTTTGGAATGTATGCGGGATAGTTATCTAAATCAACATGTAGAGGAACCAACGAGAGAGCAGGCTATTTTAGACTGGGTTTTGAGTAATGAGGAAGGGGTAATTAGCCGTCTTGTTGTACGTGCCCCCTTGGGCAAGAGTGACCATAATATGGTTGAGTTCTTCATTAGGATGGAGAGTGACATTGTTAATTCAGAAACAATGGTTCTGAACTTAAAGAAAGGTAACTTTGAGGGTATGAGACGTGAATTGGCCAAGATTGACTGGCAATTAATTCTAAAAGGGTTGACGGTGGATATACAATGGAAGACATTTAAAGACTGCATGGATGAACTACAAAAATTGTTCATCCCAGTTTGGCAAAAGAATAAATCGGGGAAAGTAGTGCATCCGTGGATAACAAGGGAAATCAGGGATAGTATCAAAGCAAAGGATGATGCGTACAAAGTAGCCAGAAAAAGCAGCATACCAGAGGACTGGGAGAAATTCAGAGACCAGCAGAGGAGGACAAAGGGCTTAATTAGGAAAGGAAAAATAGATTATGAAAGAAAACTGGCAGGGAACATAAAAACTGACTGCAAAAGTTTTTATAGATATGTGAAGAGAAAGAGGTTAGTTAAAACAAATGTAGGTCCCTTGCAGTCAGAAACAGGTGAGTTGATCATGGGGAACAAGGATATGGCGGACCAATTGAATAACTACTTTGGTTCCGTCTTCACTAAGGAAGACATAAATAATCTGCCTGAAATAGCAGGGGACTGTGGGTCAAAGGAGGAATTGAGTGAAATCCAGGTCAGTCGGGAAGTGGTGTTGGGTAAATTGAATAGATTAAAGGCCGATAAATCCCCAGGGCCAGATAGGCTGCATCCCAGAGTACTTAAGGAAGTAGCTCAGGAAATAGTGGATGCATTAGTGATAATCTTTCAAAACTCTTTAGATTCTGGAGTAGTTCCTGAGGATTGGCGGGTAGCAAATGTAACCCCTCTTTTTAAGAAGGGAGGGAGAGAGAAAACGGGGAATTACAGACCAGTTAGTCTAACATCGGTAGTGGGGACACTGCTAGAGTCAGTTATTAAAGATGGGATAGCAGCACATTTGGAAAGTGGTGAAATCATTGGACAAAGTCAGCATGGATTTACGAAAGGTAAATCATGTCTGACGAATCTTGTGGAATTTTTCGAGGATGTAACTAGTAGCGTGGATAAGGGAGAACCAGTGGATGTGGTATATCTGGACTTCCAGAAGGCTTTCGACAAGGTCCCACATAAGAGATTAGTATACAAACTTAAAGCATACGGTATTAGGGGTTCAGTATGTGGATAGATGTGGATAGAGAACTGGCTGGCAAACAGGAAGCAAAGAGTAGGAGTAAACGGGTCCTTTTCACAATGGCAGGCAGTAACTAGTGGGGTACCGCAGGGCTCAGTGCTGGGACCCCAGCTATTTACAATATATATTAATGATCTGGATGAGGGAATTGAAGGCAATATCTCCAAGTTTGCGGATGACACTAAGCTGGGGGGCAGTGTTCGCTGTGAGGAGGATGCTAGGAGACTGCAAGGTGACTTGGATAGGCTGGGTGAGTGGGCAAATGTTTGGCAGATGCAGTATAATGTGGATAAATGTGAGGTTATCCACTTTGGTGGCAAAAACAGGAAAGCAGACTATTATTTAAATTGTGGCCGATTAGGAAAAGGGGAGATGCAGCGAGACCTGGGTGTCATGGTACACCAGTCATTGAAAGTAGGCATGCAGGTGCAGCAGGCAGTGAAAAAAGCGAATGGTATGTTAGCTTTCATAGCAAAAGGATTTGAGTACAGGAGCAGGGAGGTTCTACTTCAGTTGTACAGGGTCTTGGTGAGACCACACCTGGAGTATTGTGTACAGTTTTGGTCTCCAAATCTGAGGAAGGACATTATTGCCATAGAGGGAGTGCAGAGAAGGTTCACCAGACTGATTCCTGGGATGTCAGGACTGTCTTATGAAGAAAGACTGGATAGACTCGGTTTATACTCTCTGGAATTTAGGAGATTGAGAGGGGATCTTATAGAAACTTACAAAATTCTTAAGGGGTTGGACAGGCTAGATGCAGGAAGATTGTTCCCGATGTTGGGGAAGTCCAGGACAAGGGGTCACAGCTTAAGGATAAGGGGGAAATCCTTTAAGACCGAGATGAGAAAGACTTTTTTCACACAGAGAGTGGTGAGTCTCTGGAACTCTCTGCCACAGAGGGTAGTTGAGGCCAGTTCATTGGCTATATTTAAGAGTGAGTTGGATGTGGCCCTTGTGGCTAAGGGGATCAGAGGGTATGGAGAGAAGGCAGGTACGGGATACTGAGTTGGATGATCAGCCATGATCATATTGAATGGCGGTGCAGGCTCGAAGGGCTGAATGGCCTACTCCTGCACCTAATTTCTATGTTTCTATGTTTCTATGTTTCAAGCAGAGTGCAGGCCACCACATTCAATTTCATAGCACTTCAAGCAGAGTGCAGGTCACCAAATTCAATTTCATAGCACTTCAAGCAGTGCAGGTCACCAAATTCAATTTCATAGAATTTCAAGCAGAGTTCAGGCCACCAAATTGCCAAACAACTCATTGTGGGTACACAAAAAGCTGGAGAGAAACTCAGCGGGTGCAGCAGCATCTAAGGAGCGAAGGAGATAGGCGACGTTTCGGGCCGAGACCCTTCTTCAGACTGCAACAAATGATTAGTTAGCCCTTAAGACAATTCAGAGTTGTTTCTATGTTTCAAGCAGAGTGCAGGCCACCACATTCAATTTCATAGCACTTCAAGCAGAGTGCAGGTCACCTGGTGACCTGCACTCTGCTTGAAGTGCTATGAAATTGAATGTGGTGGCCTGCACTCTGCTTGAAACATAGAAACAACTCATTGTATTGCCTTAAGGGCTAACTAATCATTTGTTGCAAGTACATTGCAGACTCACAGTTCAGTTGATTCACAGCTTAGAATCACAGTTGTGGACTCTCCCTCACGATCTTCCAGAGTGATTAACTCACGTCCAGGCATCCGGGGTTTTATAGTCCTGCCACCCCCACCCCCCCGGAAGGGGTGTTACCTTCATCGTGGTGATTGACAGACGAGAGGACCAATCAGCTGATCTCATGATTTTTTAAACACTCATAACTTTTTTATTTTTCATCGATTGGAAAAATCCTCAGGGGTGCCTCAGGGGAGGAGGACTGTGAGTAAGATGGCCAACATTCATTGCAATATACGGTAGCATTTTTATCTAAAATCAATATACAGCGCAGACAGGAAGTGGTCAAGATGAGTCTTTTAGTTATATAGATGACTGTGTTTCACCTGTATTGTTTGCTGGAAAAATCTCCACCTTGGTTGGGAGGGGCAAACTGCAACTTGAAATTATGATTATTGACAGCAGAGCCCCTTTGAAAAATAATTTAAGGTGGAGGGGGAAGGGGGAGAGGGGTGGAGAGAAGGAAATTATCCAAAAATGAGGGATTGAGCAGATTGTGTGTTTACAGGCAAAGGTAATCTCACTGAAACACAGAAATTTCTTACAGAACCTGGCAATGTAGTAGATGAATTTGCTCGCTGGTGCATCAGGAATGTGAGGTTAGTGCAGGAAAGTGGAAGGAACAGACATAATTATATGGAATAAAGGACTAGGGTTAAGAGGACAAATGGCTTGACATTAAATTATGTTTGTATGAATAGCAATACCATGGATGGAGTGGACATTTCTATGCATGTGATCGCTGCAGAACCAAATGAAATGGAGCACAATTTAGCTCATTGGCTAAATGTTGAAGAATGTCATACAGAGACTACACAGAATATGCATGATGATCCAGAAAGCACATCCACAAAATGTTAGACATGAACAGCTTACAAGGGTGCAAGGAATAGTCATCACCGAGAAAGGCATAGTCACTAGATCATTCTCTTGTTGTTTATGACTTTGAGTATTTCATTTATAATTTTACCAAATTGACAGTTCAGACATCAGTCTTTGCAATTTGGGAATAAGTTATCATGTCAACTGAAATAACGTAGTGAAGTTATGAGTTAAATGAGAGTTTGAAGCATGGATGAATAGCTGACAAGACACCGACTCAGATGTCCATGGCAAAAAGATAAGATTAATTGCAGAAAAATGTTTATCTGCCATTTAATACAAACTGGAGAGAAGGAAATATTAGTTCACTTTCAGTTTGTGCATTCATCATAAGAGTCAGTAAATTTAGGTTTAGGTTTATTATTGCTACAAGTACGGAGGTACAGTGAAAAGTTTGGTTTTGCATACTATCCAGACAGATTAGATATACCATATCTACGTCTACATAGAAGCCCAGGCCTCGCGGGTCAGAGCCCATCGGGTCTGAGCCTTGTGGGCCGGAGTCTCGCGGGTAGGAGCCTCAGGGGTCGGAGGGGGAGACTCACACGTCTACGAAGCCCACAGCCAACAGGCCCTGGGACTGCAGAACCCGCGGCTGGGGCCTGCGTCGGCACCACGGAGATGTCTGGAGAGGACCTGGCACCGATGGTGGAGAGGTTGGTGTGGCAGTCGGTGACGGCGCCGACCGCCAGACGAAGACGGACCTTATGGATGCGAGGCCGCCGCTGCCGGGGGAAGGAACAAAGCACCGCCTTGAGGGAGGGGAGGAACAATGGGAACACTGCATGCAGGGACCACGGCCGGGGGTGGGGAGGGGGAGGACAGAACAATGGACGATGGAGGACCTGGCGTGCGGGTACCGCCGTGAGGAGGGGAAGTGGGGGGGAGAACAATGCGGGACCTGGGACGGGGTACTTTGTAACTTTGTAAGCACCGTTTATCAGCGACTATTAGCATACCATGGGTATGCAAGCAAAAAATGTCAACGTTGCTCCTCACATGTGACAATAAAGTATTTATTCATTCATAGAGACAATCAGTTTCAACCCATTGCAATCGATAGAGCAAAGCGGAAGATACAGAGGGCAGAATATAGTTCTCAGCACTGTAGCACATCAGTTCCATTGACAAAGTCCAATGTCCCCAATGGGGTATAGGTGAATTGAACAGTAACCTAGCTTCTGGAACGACTGGTCAGAAGTCTTGTAATGGAGGGGAAGAAGCTGCTCTTGAGTCCGGCTGTTTCAAGTCTCTGTACATTCTGACATCAGGAGTAGGGAGAAGGAGGAATGACAGGGGTGGTAGAAGGCTTCCATCTGTTGGCTGATTTTCCAAGGCAGCATGAGGTCAATGATGAGAAGTCTGACCTACTGTATGTGAAGAACTGGACTACATCTACAACTCCCTGCAATTTCATGCAGTCTTGGTCAGAGCTGTTTCCAAACCTAGCTGCAAGGCATCCCGACAGTATGCCCACCCATAGAACATCTGTAGAAGTTTGTAAGAACCTTATTTCCACAGGAAGTAGAGCACCTTCTTGGCTGTCACTCTGCTTAGTCTATTACAGATCATTGGTAATATTAACGCGATGGAACTTGAGGTTCCCAACGATTTCTGTCTCAGCATGTTAATACCATCTGGACCCAATAGTTAATTTTACAACTTTAGTTTCATCACACTTTATTTTCTGCTTTTTGTGCCATCATTTAAAATAATCCAGCCTATCCCTGGGATGGAAGATTGCAACCTTCACGTGGTCCGGACTATTTCAACTAATGCAATCAACTCGATGTGCACAAACAGAAGATCAAATAGAACAAGTTGTCCCACAACTTTAGGCTGTGTACCCCACACAAAAGAAGAAGAAGCATATCTCTGCCTTTAGCAAGACATTACACTGACAAAGAAGCATAATCTATCTCTAAATCCATTTAATTCCAGAAATGGCTGGCTAATAATTGTTCACTGGTCCTAAGCTTACTCTGACGGATTTTGTGAGAGCCTAGATTTGCTCCATTGATTGGGAATTCTCAGCTGTCTGAGCAACCTCTGCCCAAGTCTTCCCACAGTGTTTCTGATAGGTCTGTGGCATCCCTGGTACACAAGACCTCCTTCTTGGGAGATTGTTTTCCCCACTGATAATGGGCACTCTCTGTCTATCACTTCCTCCCTTCCATCATCGCTCTCCTCTCCATACCACTGCCATTGTATGTTTGTCACTGGTATTTGGCTACTAGTTATCACAGAGTTATACAACACAGCTATAGGCCCTTCAGCCCACCATGTCTATGCTGCCAACTGTATTTATCTGTACTTGTCCCATTCACCTACAGTTACTCTGTAGACTTCTATTCCTTGGCAATTCAAGTCTGTCTGATCAGTCTGAAGAAGGGTTTCGACCCGAAACATCACCCATTCCTTCTCTCCAGAGATGCTGCCAGTCCTGCTGAGTTACTCCAACATTGTGTGTCTACCTTGGCAATTCAAGTGGTTGCCTGGATGTTAAATATCTCAAATATATCTTGATTGCCTGCCATCAACACCTCTTCTGGTAGTGCATTCTAGATTCTAACCACACTCTTTGAGGCAAAAAAATTACCTCTCCGTTCCCCTCTAAATCTCCAATGCCCCTTTCCATTCTTATCTTTTTTTATGTACACACAAATGGGAGATTTATCTACTCCATCGTTTCCTCCGCTCATTGGTGAATGTGCTTTTAAGGGCTGATCCTTGTCACAGATTACTGTGCAACCAATTGAGTTCTGGCCATTGGAATTGAGCGGGTCCCATTTTGGCATAGCTTTAAAGATGTAACTCAACCATTTTCCGAATGGTTTGATGCAACAGCAATAAACAAAAACCAGTATCATGACAGTGGCAACCCATTGGGACCAATCAAATGACCAAGCGCATTCAAAGCTGAGCAGTTTTGCAAGTAATTAGGAAAAGCAACAGAATGCCTTGGTTTATCGCAAGGGACGCTAATGCTTCAGTTGTATGGGGTAATGGTGAGGCTACATCAGGGTTATTGTGTGCAGTATTGGGTCCCCTTTCTTAAGGAAGAATATTAAAGCATTACAAGCAATTCAGATAATGTTTGTTTCACTGATCCCTGAAGTGGATGGGTTGGCATGAGGAAATGTTGGGCTGGCTTCATTTCTATTTGTTTGGGTTTGGAAGAATAAGAGATTTGATTACATAGAAACATAGAAACATAGAAAATAGGTGCTGGAGGAGGCCATTCAGCCCTTCAAACCAGCACCGGCATTCATTGTGATCATGGTTGATCGTCCCCAATCAATAACCCGTGCCTGCCTTCGCCCCATATCCCTTGGATTCCTCTAGTCCCTAGAGCTCTATCTAACTATCTCTTAAATCCATCCAGTGATTTGGCCTCCACTGCCCACTGTGGCGGGGAATTCCATAAATTCACAACTCTTTGGGTGAAAACGTTTTTTTCTCACCTCATTCTTAAATGATCTCCCCTTTATTCTGAGACTGTGGCCCCCTGGTTCTGGACTCACCCAACATTGGGAACATTTTTCCTGCATTTAGCTTGTCTAGTCCTTTTATAATTTTATATGTTTCTATAGGATTCCCCCTCATTCTTCTAAACTCCAGTGAATACAAGCCTAGTCTTTTCAATCTTTCCTCATATGACAGTCCCGCCATCCCAGGGATCAATCTCGTGAACCTAAGCTGCACTGCCTCAATCACAAGGATGTCCTTCCTCAAATTAGGAGACCAAAACTGTACGCAATACTCCAGATGTGGTCATACCAGAGCCCTATACAACTGCAGAAGAACTTCTCTACTCCTATACTGAAATCCTCTTGTTATGAAGGCCAACATTGCATTAGCTTTTTTCACTGCCTGCTGTACCTGCACACAAGCTTTCAGTGACCGGTGTACAAGGACACCCAGGTCTCGCTGTACCTCCCCTTTACCTAACCTAACCCTATTGAGATAATCTGCCCCCTTGTTTTTGCCACCAAAGTGGACAATCTCACATCTATCTATATTATACTGCACCTGCCATGCATCTGCCCACTCACTCAACCCGTCCAGGTCACCGTGCAACTTCCTAACATCCTCTTCACAGTTCACACTGCCACCCAGCTTTGTGACGCAAGAGATTCTAAGAGTCTTGACAGGGTGGATATGGATAAGATATTCTCTCTTGCAGGAGAATCAAGGTGATACTAGACTAGATGATACCATTTGAAAATAAGATCGAGCTGGGGCACACTTTTTTTCTCTCAGGGAATCAGGAATCCTTGGAACTCTATTGCTCAAAGGGCAATAGAATCGGTGTCTTTGAATGTTTTTGAGACAGTGGCAGACAGATAATTGATAAGGGGGTGAAAGATACCAGGAGTAGCCAGAAATGTGGAGTTGAATTGACCATCAGAACAGCCATGATCTACTTGACTGGTTAAGCAGGCATGGGATTCTGAGTGACCTGTGTCCTCATTCAATTATTTTTATTTTGAAAATACTCCTTATTTATTTGCTCATTAAGTTATGCTGCACAATTATATTGGAGAAAAAAATCCTGTTCAGTTTGAAGCAGAAACTTCATAAAGCAAAACAAAAGCTGCTGGAGGAACTTAACAGATCAGTTAGTTTGGGTTTTTTTTGCTGAATATTCCAGCATCTGCTGTCTCTTGCCTCCAATTTTCTCAGCAAATTTGATACATCAAATTTTAATTCATAACATCCCTCTGTGGTACAGTAATATCTAACATTAAAGCAACATATTATGTATCTTGCATTTAATGAAGGAGTTTTTAACATTTTCTGTCACATTTCTTATGTATTTATGGGCCACTGTATGCCATGAATAATACAAAGGGTAAGAAGTGGACCAAACAAATCAAGACATTATAGAAGTTATTTCTCCAGTAGGAGAAAGCAAGTTTGGTTTTATAAGGATTTTAGCAAACAATGTAGACATTCATAACAGGAATAATGTAGAGAATTCTCCGCCACAGAAGGTAGTTGAGGCCAGTTCATTGGCTATATTTAAGAGGGAGTTAGATGTGGCCCTTGTGGCTAAAGGGATCAGGGGGTATGGAGAGAAGGCAGGTAAGGGATACTGAGTTGGATGATCAGCCATGATCATATTGAATGGCGGTGCAGGCTCGAAGGGCCAAATGGCCTAATCCTGCACCTATTTTCTATGTTTCTATGTTTCTATGAATGCTGGGAATTTGAAATAAGAACTGAAAAGGCTGGAAATAAGAACTGAAAATACTGGAAATGTTCAGAACAGGTCCACCACCGGTTTTCTGGCACGCTAGGTTCCAGAGCATTGCTGTATAATCTGTTATTGCCGAACTAACAGGCATCATGCCCTTGTGGTGGAGGGGGTGGGTGTGTGTGCGTGTGTGGGGAGTTCCAGAGACCTGGCCGCACTATGCAATTTTGACCCACTGATGGGTCGCAAAACATAGAAACATAGAAATTAGGTGCAGGAGCAGGCCAATCGGCCCTTCGAGCCTGCACCGCCATTCAATATGATCATGGCTGATCATCCAACTCAATATCCTGTACCTGCCTTCTCTCCATACCCTCTGATCCCTTCAGCCACAAGGGCCACATCCAACTCCCTCTTAAATATGGCCAATGAACTGGCCTCAACTACCTTCTGTGGCAAAAGTCGGCAATGGGAATGGAGTTCCGGCCAGGTCAGAGTTCCAAAGCCCCGGCCGCAGGGGACAAATCCAACCTGCAGATCGGTGCAGAGATCCCGGTGAGGTCAAGATTGGCCACCTCACCCGACCTAGGTGCCATATCTTTTCGGAGGGACTTCTGGGGGAATTTCAGGTGCATTCTCGTAACTTTGTCTGGATTAAAGGAGGTGCTGGATCAACAGTTGCCAGAAATTTGTGGTGAACCTGTAAGTCAATCAACATATTCAGCCCATTAATCTCTCTTCTCCCCTCTCCCATTGGGCAGGAGATATGAAATCTTGAACACACATACCAACTGATTCAGGAACAACTTCTCCCCCACTTTTAACAGACTATTCAATGGTTCTCACATAAGATAGAGTATATTTTGATCTCCAAACGTACCTCAATGCAGACCTTGCACTTTTTTTTTTGTTTGCACTTTCTCTGTAATGGTAACACTACAGTGCTGTAACTCTATATTCTGCACTCTGGTATTTTTCTGTGTCGTGCCTGTGGTATATGGTTTGATTGTGCAAATTATTTTACTCTATTTCAGTGCACATGACAATAATAAACAGATACCAATACCAACACTCATCAATTGAGGAAATGAATGGTTAATCATCGACCATTCATTTCCTCAAATCCTACCATATTTTTGTCATTTTCCCCTCATTTTCATTCAGGGAAATTTATAGTGACCAACCTTGTGTCTTTGAGATGTGGGAGGAAACTGGAGCACACAATAGAAACTGAATTTGTCACAGGGAGAACGTGCAAAGTCCAGATAGAACACTGAATCTCCAGTGCTGTGAGGAAACATTTGTACAACTGTGTCACTGAATGGAATTTCTGATCAATAAAGGAGGAAGGACAGGTGCATTGGAGGCGAAAAAATGTTTGAGTATGTGATAGGGTGAACAGAAGGAGAGATTGAATGTAAAAGGGTGAAGATTGTTCAATGCAAGGGCAGAGTAAAGGGCCTGTCCCACCAGCATGCGACTCCATGCGGTGAGCTTGACCTAACGTGGTCGCTTGAGCCATCCGGCATCGCGGGGCCGGTAACACTTCGATCGCCGGAGCCGTGTGGAGTTGTGCGGAGCTGGTCCCGACATCGCGCGGGGCTCAGAAAAAGTGACTGTGTTCAAAAATTCCGCGTGTCGGCCCGCAGTCGCCTCGACGCATTACGCACCGTCTCATTACGTTATGCCTCCATGGCCCTCTCTCTGTGTGCCTCCGTGCCCCTCTCTGTGTGTCCCTCTCTGTCCTTGCAAACTTACCTTGCGGACTTCGCTCCAACTTTGCGCCAGTTCGCGCTGCGTCGCGCCGCTCTCCCGACCTCCGCGCGGCCCCCGCTGCCGGTTTGGTCGCGCTCGCCACATGCAGGCGCATGCTGGTGGGACCGGCCCTGCACAGGGATCACCCGACCTCCGTGCGGCCCCCGCTTCCAGTTTGGTCGCGCTCACCGCATGGAGTCGCATGCTCGTGGGACAGGCCCTTTAAGGTTTGGATCATTGAATTGAAGTGAAACATGCCTGAAGAAGGGGCCTGATTAAAAAAAAAATTGGCCTGTCCATTTTCCCTTCCTTCCTGACCTGCTGAGTTCCTCCACAAGCGTGTTTTTTTTTTTTGTTTGATCCCAGCATCAGCAGTCTGTTGTGATTTCCAGTAACTACAGCATTTTGCTTTTCATAAGGCAGGTTGGAGATAGAAATATACAGGATGAGTATACTGTAGATGTGTAAATAGGAACAGCAGAATCAATACTTGACATTGTTGACCTCAGCGCTGAGCTCGAAGATTGTAATAAGCTTGGTTGAAAGTCAAGTGCTGTTCCGTGAAGTTACAGCGAATTAACTGGAATGAAGTTGAGAACTGAAGGACGGAGGGAGAGTGGATTAGAGAATTAAAAAGAGAGGTGACTGGAAACTCAGGGAGACCTTTATGGATATAAGGAATGTGTTTTTCAAAACAGCAACCCTTTCTGCAATGTAAAAGAGACTCCAATGTAATCCATCTATTGATTCAGAATATTAATCAAAATATTATTCTCCTTGTCTTGCTGCGAGGTATCACTTTGTTTTTTTATGGAACAACCTTTACTGAAACAATTTTCCAAGCTCAATTGAGTTTACCCAGGTTAAATTTCCAACAATTACCTATAAATTAATTAACTAAATCTTCCTCTATTATTTATTGGGATACTCAATGGCTGAGCTGATATGATAGATGATTGTGTTTTTTTTCCTGACTATACCTACAGATCAGGAATGCATGGTTTTCAGATGTAGATAGAACATATTCTATCAGGGAGGCACAGCCTCACAGCGCCAGAGACCCGGGTTCAACCATGTCTCCGGCGAGCTATCTGTGTGACGTTTGTACACTTTCACTGTGACCATGTGGGTTTTCACCAGGTGCTCTGGTTTCCTTCCACATTTCCAAAGACGTGCATGTTTGTTGGTTAATTGACTTCTGTAAATTATCCCTAGTGTGTAGAACGTGAAAATGGGCTAACATAGGTTGGTGTGGATGCAGAGCCTGTTTCCACACTGTATCTCTAAACAAAGCTAAACGTAGGACAGAACAACAAAGGAACAGGGCCTTTGGCCCACAGTATCTGTGCCAAACATGATGCCAAGACCAACTTTTATCTGCATGCACATAATCCATATTCCTCTACATATGGTACACAAAAAGCTGGAGAAACTCAGCGGGTGCAGCAGCATCTAAGGAGCGAAGGAGATAGGCGACGTTTCGGGTCGAGACCCTTCTTCAGACTGGTCAGGGATGCGCAGCGGTAGAGTTGCTGCCTTAAGGGGCTGTCCCACTGCGGTGAACTAATTAGCGAGTTTACAAGAGTTTGCGCTCGACTCAAACTCACAGCATGGTCGACATGTGGTCCTAGGAGGTCACTGGAACTCTCTTTCATGCTCGAGGGAAGATCCCGCATACTCGCAGCCTCACTTTGGTCGAGGAACATTTTTCAGCGTGCTGAAAAAAATTCCGCGAGTAAAAATTGGTCGGCATGGTTCTTTTGAACTCGTAGTGCAGTGGAGTGGGGTCGCTAGGCAGTCGGGGTAGCCGTAGGCAATCTCCTTTGCTGACCGGGCATATTAATTGGCTCATTGGAGTTTTCAGAACCAAGGAAAACCGACCGGTAATGTTAAATGTCTGCTAAACTTCATTAAAAGTTGTCTGGCTTCTTAAAAGTGTCTCCACTCCTTCTCACCCCTTCTCCCCCCTTCTCTCCCCCCTTCTCTCCCCCCCTCCCCCCCTCTCCCCCCCTTCCCCTTTCTCCCCTTCTATCCCACTCTCTCCCCTTCTCTCCCCCCCCCCCCCACCCACCACGCTTATTAACGGACTTACCGTAAATGTGCCAGCCCTTTTACCTTCCTATTCATCGCGGATGTGAATTTCAGGCAGCGTTCCCCCGTTTTCCCTGGCCCCTGCCTTTGCGATGTGCTTCTGTGTGTGTGTGCGTGTGCGCAGACGGTCGTTCCAGCTCGTGGTTTCATCACTGACAGTCGATCCTGCTCGAGTTTTTTCAGGCGAGTGCCCTCGAGCTTGAAGGTCAAAGACTGTCACTGAAAAGTCTCGTTAGTGGGACAGGCCCTTGACAGTGCTTACAGCGTCAGACACCTGGGTTCGATCCTGACTATGGGTGCTGTCTGTAGGGAGTTTGTATGTCCTCCCTATGACCACATGAGTTTTCTCAAAGCTTTCCGGGTTCCTCCCACCAAAGTCGTACAGGTTTGTAGGTAAATCGGCTTGGTATCAATGTAAATTGTCCCTAGCGTGCGTAGGATAGCATTAATGTGCGGGGATTTCTGGTTGGTGCGGACTCGGTGAACCGATGGGCCTGTTTCCAATCTGCATCTCTAAACTAATCTAAACTAAACATATCCAAATGCCTGTCCAAAAGTCTCTTAAATGCCACCATCATATTTGCCTCAACCACCACCTCAGGTTGCATATATCTCTGGGTAAAAAAATTGCCCAGCATATATTTTTAAAATTTGCCCCTCTTCCCTTAAACCACAGGACAGGACAATGGCATAAGGACAGCACAGTGCGACAGTTGGTAGAATTCCTGCCTTACAGTGATAGAGACTGGGTCTAATCCTGGCCTCAGGTGTGGGCTGTGCTGTCAGGAGTTAGCACATTCTCCCTGTCACCGTCAATTTCCTCCCCATGCTCCTGTTTCCTCCCTCATCCCAAACACATGCAGGATTGTATGTTAAGGGCCTCTCCGACTAGCTGTCGCCACATGGTCGCGGCGTGACGTGGGGTGGCGCCTGTGTTGTCATGAGTGGTCTCCTTAAATGTCGTTACTTATATCTTGTCGCCGCTGGATTTTGAAATGTTCAAAACCTTTCGGCAACAGTGGGCTTGACCTTGCCTGACGTTGCCTGTCTTCTCCTGTCGTAGATGCTGTCGTAGGTTGTCATAGGTTGTCGCCGGGATGATGCCAGGTGACGTTAGTTGTCGCCGGGTCATGACCTCGGTGCATTCAATTGGTGACAACCTACGTCATCTTGCGTCAACCGGTGACAGTTCCGCCATCAAGAGAAGTCTTCAGTTGTCTTCATTTGTCGCCGACAGGGTCGTAACTTGACCCTGGTGGAGGTAGGTAGACTTTGGGTGTCGTAGGTTGTCACCTGTGTGGTCGAAGGTTGTCATAGGATTGGTCGTAGGTGGACATGCAGGATTGTAGGTGTAGGTATATGGTCGTAGGTGGACATCCCAAGTCGCGAGGAATTGTGTCGCCGGTTGATGTAGCCCGTTGTAGCTTGCCATCAAGTAGGTGGTAGCTTGTTGTGGACATTGTCATGAGGTGGGTGCAAAAAGCTGTTTTATTCCAGCATCACGCCGCACCAGTGACTGTCGCCACAGTTGCCTAAAAAATCGCCTAAGTGGGACAGGCCTTTGAATTGGCCCCTAGTGTGTAGAGTGTCGGATAACATAGAGTCAGTGTGAACAATTAATTGAAGGTCAGCATGGAAACATAGAAACATAGAAAATAGGTGCAGGAGGAGGCCATTCGGCCCTTCAAGCCAGCACCGTCATTCATTGTGATCATGGTGATCGTCCCCAATCAATAACCCGTGCCTGCCTTCTCCCCATATTCCTTGACTCCACTAGCCAGGACTCAGTATGACCTTTTCCATGCTGTATCTCTATACTTTATGCCCTTTATGAATAATTGATTATTCCATCCTGGGAAAAAGGTTCTGTCCGTCTACCCTATCTGTACCTCACATAATTTTATGTTAGATGCAGGCTAGATGCAGGAAGATTGTTCCCGATGTTGGGGAAATCCAGGACAAGGGGTCACAGTTTAAGGATAAGGGGGAAGTCTTTTAGGACCGAGATGAGAAAATCGTTTTTCACACAGAGAGTGGTGAATCTGTGGAATTCTCTGCCACAGAAGGTAGTTGAGGCCAGTTCGTTGGCCATATTTAAGAGGGAATTGGATGTGGCCCTTGTGGCTGAAGGGATCAGGGGGTATGGGGAGAAGGCAGGTACAGGATACTGAGTTGGATGATCAGCCATGATCATATTGAATGGCGGTGCAGGCTCGAAGGGCCGAATGGCCTGCACCTGCACCTAATTTCTATGTTCTATGTTCTATATACTTCTACCAAGCTTTCTGCAACCTACGTGGTTACAAATACACCATTTCAACTCTACCCTATCTCTCCCAGCACCTCTGAGTTTTCAAATTTCATTGATGGAGTAACTTTTCGGGATAGGCAGCAACTCTGGAGGGAAGGAAAGGGTGACGTTTCGGGTCTGAAGAAGGGTCTCGACCTGAAACGTCACCCCATTCCTTCTCTCCAGACATGGTGCCTGTCCCACTGAGTTACTCCAGCATTTTGTGTCTATCTTCTGAGTAAACCAACAGCTGCATTTCCTTGCAACACATGAATTGATTCCATGCTCCTTTTGCTTGCAGTTGTGGATTTTGGGATGTGAGCTGTGTGGGAAGGATGAAGAAGGGTCTCGACCCAAAATGTCACCCATTCCTTCTATCCAGAGATGCTGCCTGTCTCGCTGCCTGTCCCACTTAGGAAACCTGAACGGAAACCTCTGGTGACCTTGCCCGTGACCCAAGGTGTCCATGAATCGCCAGAGGTTTTGGTCGCTCGCCTGGAAAGCCTCAAACAAAGCATGAGCTGCATCTACCGATCGCACATACACACACAAACACATCGCGAAGGTGGGGGCCAGGGACAGAGAAGGAGCGCTGTCTGCGAGATGAAAAGGAAGGTAAACGGCTGCCACAGAGCACGGTAAGTCCTTTAGAGAGCGCGGGAGGGAGGGAGGGAGGGGTAGAGAAGGGGAGAGAGAAGAGAGAGAAGGGGGAGAGAAGTGGGGAGAAGTGGGGTGAGAAGGGGGGGAGAAGGAGTGGAGACAGTTTTAAGAAGTTTAATCAGGTTTAACGGGCATTATACCTACTGGCCGGTCTTCTAGGTCCTGAAAACTCCAATGAGCCAATCAAAATGGCCGGTCAGTGAAGGAGATTGCCTTCGACTGCCTGTAAGTAAATATCGACACCACTCCACTGCCTGTAAGTAAATCGCGACCCCACTCCACGCAGAAACCACTTTCGACCATTAGGGAGAGGACCAAAACCTCATGGAAAGCTTTGGTGGGGCACAAGGTCACCAGAGGTTTCTGTTCAGGTTTCCCAAGTGGGACAGGGGCATTAATACTCCAGCATTTTGTGTTGATCTTTGGGATGTGAGCTCGCAGGCAAGCAGAGCACAGGAGATAAAAGAGTTTGACTGTGGAGTTTGGCCGGTTCCGTTCCTAGTGGCTCTGGCATGCAAGTGGTTGTCCTGAGGACATTGTTGATTGGTCGAATCAGGTGGCTAGTTTGTGACAGCTGATGATGGCTAGCCTCCTATAACTCCTGTGTCACAGGAGCTGATTAATAGGATACTTTATCCGTTCAGCATGGTCTCCATTTAGTTAATGAGACATTTGAGCCCAACAGCACATTAACCTAACAGACTGTGGTAAACTGAGCTAATCATTATTTCATTTTGTCCTGCTGACATCCTTAAACTTTAATACCCTTTAAAATGTAACACATCCGTCATGTGCTGAAAGCAAGGCTTTCACTTATATAGTTAGCTACTTCCAGAAATCTGAATTTCTGGAAGTAGTGGTTGATCCGCGCCAAAAAGTATTTTTCCTGGATGACGGGGGTGAAATGCAGGAAAATGGCTTAAAGGCAGAAAAAAAAGTCACCTTCAACCCTTTACCTTAAAAATCTGAATTTCCTTTTGGTAGTGGACACGTTTTACTGAGATTTAAAATGGTACAATCTTTCCATCCCGAGTTATCAAGTCAAAAGAAATAGAAGCTGCTAATAAAAGAATAGGAAAAATAACCAACTAAATATATCATTCTTTTCATTTCCGAACAGTTATAAGAATACCAGGCGTGTTGATGTGTGCAGTCTATTACAGTGATGATATCTGAATTATGCCTACGAGCTGTCAGCCGACCTGAATAGCAAAGGACAAATTGCGTTAAAGTAAATTAAGTTGTACCATTTTATGCTCTTTTGAATTTTATCTGGTAGATTAAATTATTATCACATCGTGTACTGTTTGGAACATTCTAAGAAGGAGGCTTCATTAGCAATTTTCTCTGGAGAACTGGCAGATATTTTGGTCCAAGGGTACCCATTCCCTTTCTTTTGGCATCTCCGATTTGGAACACATTTCCCACAGCTCCAGGAGTTCTGTCCCAGTGACTCTGAGCAGCTGGAACAATAAGCAGTAATTGAATGTACGTTAAAATCCAATTTGGGTACTGAACAGATTTCTGTCTGTCGTTTGCTTAAGGTCCACTGAATTGTAAAATGGTTGGTGCAGTCACACAGATGTTATTGTCCCTAAGTACTTTCATTGCCTTTATTACTCCACATTTACATATTTGCAGGAAATTCTCAGTTCACAGAATGCGGTGGCACAAGTTGTCTTGTTTGTCATGGTGTCATTCGCCTTTTTCAACAAAAATACTTCAGCACTGCAATTACAGTCATTAATGGTTGAGCAGAAAAGTATAATAGAGGACCCTTCATTGGACTTTATTCCTTCTGTTGCTTAAATGCAACACTAATATCAACTCCGTGTAGCACATGTTCCTAGAAATTCAGCTCTGATTCATGCAGAGAATGTAGCTGTCATACGCTGCTTCCAAAACTCATTCTATTGACTTCAGTGCACCATTGTGTCTATAGTGTTTATTAAAAGATAGCTGAGCAGTTTATATTGAACTAATAGGGTTAAAAAAAGCTAATGTTTTTAATAGTGACTTGAAACAAAATGATAATAAAATCTCAGTTGATTTTCCTGTGCCTTTCTGGGAGGTAAATCAGCAATTCTCACCTTTTCTGGTCGGAGAGCTGTCCAGCATGGAACTCCATATCAGCAGCAGGTGTACAGGTACCTCCCTATAGTAATATCAGCATTCAGTTTTTTAACTATATCTAAACCATGGCATTTCTGGTGTAGGAAAGAACTGCAGATGCTGGTTTAAATCGAAGGTAGACACAAAATGCTGGAGTAACTGAGCAGGTCAGGCAGCATCTCTGGAGAGAAGGAATAGGTGACCCGTCTCGACCCGAAACGTAATCAATTCCTTCTTTCCAGAGATGCTGCCTGACCTGCTGAGTTACTCCAGCATTTGGTCTTTACCGTGGCATTTCTGGTGCCCATCTACCCAACCTTTGACACAATTGCCCCATGAACATCCTCCTATGCGCCACTGGATTCAGGAGGACTTAAAAAACAGAAATCCCTGATTACCTTTAAGATCCTGGTCTCAGATTTGAAATGTTAACTCTGTTTCCCTTTCCACAAATGATGCCCGATTCATAAGTTCATAAGTAACAGGAGCAGAATTAGGCCATTCCGTCTATTAAGTCTAATTCACCATTCAATCATGGCTGATCTTTCTTTCCCTCTCAACCCCATTCTCCTGCCGTCTTCCCATAACCCCTGACACCCATACTAATCAAGAACCTATCAATCTCCGCTTTAAAAATATCCATTGACTTGACCTCCACAGCCTTCTGTGGCAATGAATTCCACAGATTCACCACCCTCTGAACTCCCCGTTGGATTGCAACCTTGTTGTGGACGGGGAGCTTGTGTGTCTCAGTGACCCCTAGAGCTATGCCTGTTAGGGTCTCCCATGCTGGACAGGTCGAAGGGTAGAGGCGAGACGAAGGGCGAATCACTGGTCCTCCAGGTTGGAGGTTGAGCACAGGGCTAACAACCCTGTCTCGTAGAACAAATATGTTACGGAAACAGCAACTGAAGGAATCAACATTACTGAGTGGAGGACCTTCGTTGCTGCCCTACATGCCAGGAGGCATAATAAGCAGTAACTAAGTAAGTAAACACCCTCTTAAGCTATGGCCTCTGGTCCAATGGAAAGATCCTCTCCACATCGTTGAGAGTTTTCAGCCTTTTAAGCTTCTATTCCACATTTCCAGCAACTGCTGTTCTGTTTTGATGAATTATTGTGAAGAATTAATGAGTAAAATAAATTCTGATTTTGCCAGTATCATCCACATCTGAATTAAAACAGTTTATCTACTATTTTGTGTGTGGGAGATTTCTGTACTGAGCCTGGCTACAATGTTCTTATATTGTAGCAGAAATGACTCAGCCGAAGAACTTTGAGCTTCCTGTGGTTATGAAAAATGCTGCAGGAATGGATTTCCCTCCATTTTAGCTGTTAAGTATGTTCATAGATGTTGATACGGAATATAAGTACATGGTTAATGCCTTTTACAATGGCTAATTGGCATGTGCATAATGTAACGTTGTCCAAAACTCAAATGACTGACTAAGCGAACACAAGTTTTATAATTAAACACACACAATGGATATATATTTTAATTTCAGGTGCTTTCATCTAATTTTTACAGTATACATCTCCCCATCCAACAATCTTAATAGAGTACAATTGTATATTTAAAAATATTTATCTATTTATTCAAGGGTCGGTTTAACTTGATTTGCTCAATTGTGCAGAGAACGTTGCCGTGACAGGATATCAATTATATCAAAGGAATTTCTGAGCACACATATGTGAGTGAATTTGAAGGAACAGCAAATATTGGAGTTAATGCAGCTGTCGGCATGAGGTGGATTCAAATGTTTTGGGCTTTGCTCTTTTGTCAGAGCTTGGCCTGATCTTATTTGTGATTTATTACAAAGTCATAATGGCTGAATCTTGCTCGTTGGGTATCTGAACACAAGACCATTGTCCCACAGTGTAAGCTACAGTTCATCAGAACAAGGGGAGCCCCCCTGTCCTAAACAGTGGGAGGTTGAAAATAGAATGAGATGGCAGCGTAGACCGTTAACAAAAGTGTTAAACCATGCACATCAATGCACTGGAGAGTTACCACCAATATTTAATAGCAGGAAAAGTGCACCAACCCTATGTTCTCTCCCCAGGCTAACTCTCACAACACCTAACTTTTAGTTTAGTTTAGTTTAGATTAGAGATACAGTGCATTAGGGACAATTTTCACATTTACCAAGCCAATTTACCTGCACACTTGTATGTCTTTGGGGCCTGGGAGGGAACCGAAGATCTCGGAGAAAATCCACGCAGGTCACGGGAAGAACGTACAAATTCCACACAGGCAGCACCTGTAGTCAGGATCAAACCCTGGTCTCTGCCGCTGCAAGCGCTGTAAGGCAGCAACTCTACCGTTGCACCACCTAATTACACCCAGCCATCTTCATTGCTCGCCATCTTCATGCCTGACACCAGATTCGACCACCCATGATCAATTTAACCTCGTGAAATTGCCAAAACAGAGAAACCATCTCATGCCCCATCTCTTGAAGAGTCTACCATTTCGACATTAGACTCATTCACCACCTCAGACTACAAGGAATTGAAGTGGAAGGAAGTCTGAGGGACAAAGAACAATGTTGAATGTTCCATGGTCAATGAAGAAAATTAGTGACAATGGGGCAAATGTTGGGATAAAACTATAGGGATTTTTTGGCGTTTAATTGAATTGTCACCGGGAACAGAACTACAGTCTTGCTTGCTGCAGCTTAAGAGGCCCATTAGCTCAATAACACAACTAATAAATGGATAATAATCAATAATACAATCAATTATCAGTAAAACGAGTTAACCAGGCCACAATAGTGCAAACCAAAGTATGTAGTGCGACCAAAACCATGTCCATGGTGGACAGTTATGCAGCTGTGCAGCGTGGTTCAATATCCTGATGTTTGAAGAGAAGAAGCTTTTCTTGAACCTGGAGGTAATGGTTCTTAGGCTTCTGCACCATCCTGATGTTAGTAGTGAGATGAGAGCATGACCAGGGTGTTATGGATCGTTCGTGATACTTACTGCCTTTTTGAGGCAACACTTCCTGTAGATCCCTTTTGATGATGGGAGGTCAATAATCATAATTGATAGAGTGATGGCCGATCGGAATCAATAAGTGCCAATATGACAGTTGTTGAGATACTAATAGGCCTGTCCCACTTAGGTGACGTTTTGGATGACTGCAGAAGACTATGCAGTCGCCACATGGTCAACACATATTCGCGGGTGGTTGCCGAGAAAGCGCCTTCATGGTCGTGAGGAGTTCCCGCATTCTGGGAACTTGTTGCAGCCTCATTATAGTTGCCGCAAATTTTTCGACATGATGAAAAATTAGTGGCGACTAGAATGAAGTCGCCGTGGAAAGTAGGGAGAATTCTCGTGCCGCAGGTGGGTCGCCAGGAGTTCCTAGTGGGTTGCCTGGAGGTCGTAGGTTCTTGTAGGTTCTTGTAGGTTGTAGCCTGTGCTGACCGGTGAATTTCATTTATCATTGGGGAAAAAATGTTTAAGCAGTAGTTTTCAGAACCAAGGATAACCGACCGGTAATGTTAAATGTCCACCGAGCTTCACAGCTGTGTATCTCTGGCTTCTTAAAAGTTGTCTCCACTCCTTCTCCCCCTTCTCCCCCCTCTCCGCCCGCTTTTAAAGGAGTTACCGTACACTGTGCTTTAGCTGTCTTAATTACAGCGCCAACCTTCCTGTTCATTGCGGTGTGTGTCTGTGTCACCATGGCTTAGCACCACGTGAATTTCACTCGGACAGCGCTTCCCCTGCTTGCCCTGTCCCCCGCCTGCATAATGGGCTGGTGAAGGAAATGATTTGTGTGTGTGTGTGTGTGTGTGTTCCACTCTGACAGTCGCAATTCCAGTTGTCGGTTTTTTAGGTGATTGCCTGCAACTTGACAGTCACCAGCAGTCACTTGAAAAATTGCCAAAGTGGGACAGGCCCATAAAGCTTCAACTCTAGAAGTTATATGTGTAAGTGATTTGGAATTGAGACCAATGTACTAAGTATTTACCGCCTTTGCTAGTATGTTGGCAATGCAATTGTTAATGATCCCTATCCTCCTATATGCTTCTGAGGTTTACATCGGGCATCTGATAGCACTAGGGAGACACCATTAACAGCTTCCCAATGACATTTTACAATTCTTTTTTGACATTAATGTCCTGTACAAGGCAACATTGCTAAAACTAGTGCACTAATCACACTCAGCCAACTATGTTGCATTCCCTCCATCAAACATGCGGAAAAAAAGAACTCTATTCTGAGTTTTGTCATGGACCAACTTAACCTGATGAACAGAGGAAAAGGTTCAATTACGTTGCCAAAGCCACCTCAGAACATCCGTGATCAATTTTTTGCTCAAAGTGGAGAAGGACCATTTGGGATGGGACTACAAAACATTGAGTCCATATGCAAGGAGTACAATGCATAAATGGCAGAAAGAGTGCAGCATCTCGCATACTACTCACCCATCCATTTATCAACCATCTTGTGCACATCTCTGGAAGAAACTATCATTCCCACCTTGCTCTCATCAGCTACCGTGGTACCCACAGAACTAGACAGGAAGGGAGTTGTCTGAGAAGAAGAATGATGTCCAATGTTTTTCAGTATAAAAATTAAAGCAAAGAAGTACAACGTGGCAAAGATGAGCGGGCAGCAAGAGGATTGGGTAATGTTTAAAAAACAACAGAAGATAACCAAAAAGACAGTACAGGGAGAAAAGATGAGGTATGAAGGTAAGCTAGCCAAGAATATAAAGCAGGATAGTTAAAGCTTCTTTAGGTATGCGAAGAGGAAAAAAATAGTTAAGACCAAAGTTGGACCCTTGAAGACCGAAAAAGGTGAATTTATTGTGGGGAACAAGGAAATGGCAGATGAGTTGAACAGGCACTTTGGATCTGTCTTCACTAAGGAGGACACAAACAATCTTCCTGATATGGTAGTGGTCAGAGGATCTGGGGTGACGGAGGAACTGAAGGAAATCCACATTAGGCAGGAAATGGTGTGGGATAGACTGATGGGACTGAAGGCTGATTAATCCCCAGGGGCTGATGTTCTGCATCCCAGGGTACTGAAGGAAGTGGCTCCAGAAATTGTGGATGCATTGGTAATCATTTTCCAATGTTCATAGACTCAGGATCAGTTCCTGTGGATTGGAGAGTAGCTAATGTTATCCCACTTTTTAAGAAAGGCGGGAGAGAGAAAACAGGGAATTATAGACCAGTTAGCCTGACATCGGTGGTAGGAAAAATGCTGGAGTCAATGATAATAGATGAGATAGCCGCACATTTGGTTAGCAGTAACAGGATTGGTCCGAGTCAGCATGGATTTACGAAGGGGAAATCATGCTTGACTAATCTTCTGGAATTTTTTAAAGATGTAACTAGGAAAATGGACAAGGGAGAGCCAGTGGATGTAGTGTATCTGGATTTTCAGAAAGCATTTGATAAGGTCCCACATAGGAGATTAGTGGGCAAAATTAAGGCACTTGGTATTGGGGGTAGAGTACTGACATCGATAGAGAAGTGGTTGGCAGACGGAAACAAAGAGTAGGGATTAACGGGTCCCTACGGGTCCCTACCCGCAGCTATTTACAATATACATCAATGATTTGGATGAAGGGATTCAAAGTAACATTAGCAAATTTGCATATGAGTAGATGACACAAAGCTGGGTGGAAGTGTGAACTGTGAGGAGGATGCTATGAGATTGCAGGGTGACTTGGACAGGTTGGGGGAGTGGGCAGATGCATGGCAGATGAACTTTAATGCGGAAAAATGTGAGGTTATCCACTTTGCTAGCAAAAACAGGAAGGCAGATTACTATCTAAATGGCATCAAGTTGGGAAAAGGGAAGTACAATGGGATCTGAGGGTCCTTGTACATTAGTCTATGAAAGTAAGCATGCAGGTACAGCAGGCAGTGAAGAAAGCGAATGGCATGTTGGCCTTTATAACAAGAGGAATCTAATATAGGAGCAAAGAGGTCTTTCTGCAGTTGTACATAGCCCTAGTGAGACCACACCTGGAGTATTGTGTACAGTTTTGGTCCCCTAATTAGAGGAAGGACATTCTTACTATTGAGGGAGTGCAGCGTAGGTTTACAAGGTTAATAGTAAGATTAAATGAGAACTTACCAGTTCGAAGTTTGATCGTTATTTTATGAGGAGTAACGATGAGGGATTACGTGAAGAAGCCCCGCCTGGCGCTTGATCGGCATACTTCAAAGCAGCGGCATGAAAAACACAGAACATAATAGCTGGAGTAAGATAGTAAGGCTCAACATAGATTTAGAACTACCAGATGATCATTTATTTTATGAGGGTCGGGAGTGGAGGGCACGTAATCCCTCATTGTTACTCCTCATAAAATAACGATCAAACTTCGAACTGGTAAGTTCTCGTTTAATCTTACTATTTTACTTCGGAGTCACGTGAGTGACTGCGTGAAGATTTTGTAGCTTCTGTGTTTTTTTTGTCGTAGACTCATTCCATACGACAATCTGGCTCAATCAACACAGTAATGAGCAAATAACACATTTTTTTCCCAAACATTGCCTCAGTTTATGTGATAATTTTTTTCCCATTATAATGGAATGAAAGTAATGCCCTTTCCATTGAAAAGCAAATTTATCACCAAAATATCAATTGATAATATAATTTGATAGTATACACAAAGCAACAATTACAGAGAACCCAACACTCCGTGTCCAATCCTGACACCATGACTGGTTCCTTGTAACGTTAATATTTATTTTACACCCTCCTGCGGCCTTGAATCTTTGCTCGAGCGACCCATCCTGTGACATTCCTGTGAGACCCATTCTAATTTCAAGCACCTGTAAATATGATAATAAATTAGTACTAAATACCAATACTTCGAGTCTTATAGTAATGATTAACAATTTGTTAATAACAACTGTTTTCCAATGTTGAAGATGTCCATTTTAATAAAATGTTTTTACACTATAAAAGTGTATTTAAAATGATGTCTTGTATGGCTTTACCACCACATCTTCTTTTCCCTGGGAAAATTTATGATACAAATGTACGTACCTCTTCTTTATTGGAGATATTTTGGGTGCAAACCTAAAATCAATTTTTAGGTTTTCCTATACAGGTGAACCAATTCCTTCTACAAATTCTTTGTAGATCCTTTACACATTAAAATAAATCAACCCTTTGTTATGCCATATCATTGATCATAACACACCTGTAATCTCCCACAATTGGAGATTTCATCAACTTCTTCTGTAACAAGTTTTTGCACCTCTTCAAATGTACATGAAGCCTTCTCTCCCCAATCATATTGGTTCTCATAAGGCTGTGTTGGATAAATATTTATTTATCATACTCCTGCCTTTGTTTTGATCCATTATCAAATCTTACATTGGATCATAATTTTTCCAAAGTTTCATGACCAATAGCCTTTCCTTTGTAATCAATGTATTTGATTTATCCTGAGGCAGGTTTACTCCATAATAATCAGGAGTTTAACATAACTTGATCTGTTTTGACCTGCAAATCTAAAGTGCAAAATTGGTCCCAAACAATTATATATATATATATATATATATATATATATATATATATATATATATATATATATGTATATATATATATATATATATATGTATATATATGTGTGTATATATATATATATATATATGTGTGTATATATTTATTTATTTATTATATAGTTTTCTCCCATTGAGCTCCACAAACTAATGGCAATTTGTCTTTTTATTTTAAATGTTTTGGTTATTTGCACAATGTTTTATTTGTTTTACGAAGTAGTGATGCCACGCACCAGCTTGAAATACTTTGAAATCGTATTTCCTTATGTCTCCATATAATTGAGACTTGGGTACCATAATCGGTTTCAACGTTGATACCTTAATAAAACATAAAGTTTTATCAATAACTCTGCTGTTTCAACCATAACAGCTTTGGTGAGAGCCCAATTAATTTTGGTTTCCATGGTCATTTTCCATGGCCTCACTCCTTCATTCAGGTATCGTACCTAGTACACGTGTACATATATATTTGTGCTGTGGTGGGTACTTTATGACCAGCCACCACTATCAATGCACCTTTAGAGTTAGTTTTTTTCATATTCTTTTACTGCCCTGGTTACTCCTGAGTTGTTCCTCAAGGAGACTACCTCCAAAACAATCCGAGGTAGATATTCCCACATTGATGAATTCCACCATATATATTAATATATGGAAACCCCTCAGGGTTTTTTTTTGTTGGGAATATTCTGGGCCTTTTTAAACCCTTTATTTGATTTTTTTATTTTTGGAGTCTTTCTCCATTAATTTTAAGCAATCAAGCTTTTTTGTCTGGAGGCCTTTTTATTGGAACTTTTTAAATCATGGCCTCTCTGACATATTTTTTCCTCCCCACTGGAGTTTTTCCATCTGGAATTTTTTCTTTACTTTTTACCTTTTAAACTCCGTTTTTTCACCCAGAGTATTTATTTTCCTTTTTAACTTTTTAAACTCCGTTTTTTCCCCCGGATTATTTTCTTTTCTTCATAGCCAAAAGTTTGTGGAACATTCTCCCTAACGGTAATTTTAACGGCCACCGGTATCGGAAACGGCTCCGCACTAATCTGCCGTCCCGATCGCTGAGTTTTTCCCTGGGACGCTTTTTTAAACTCCATTTTTTCCCCGGAGTTTTTTCTTTTTCATTTTAACTTTTATTTTATTTTTTATTTTTTAACTCCTGGTGGCTCTATACACCAGCCACGGAGTTTGGATATGCCCTGTAAGTATTTCAATTGCACGTACCAACCGCTGTAGAGGAGCTGCCTCTGCAGCTGTTGCTCTGCCGTCAGCGTCGACGTAATGCCGATCAAGTGCCAGGCGGGGCTTCTTCACGTAGTCACTCACGTGACCCCGATGTAAAATTCCTGGGATGGCAGGACTGTCATATGCTGAGAGAATGGAGCAGCTAGGCTTGTACACTCTGGAGTTTAGAAGGATGAGAGAGGATCTCATTGAAACATATAAGATTGTTAAGAGTTTGGACACGTTCGAGGCAGGAAACATGTTCCCGATGTTGGGGGAGTCCAGAACCAGGGGCCACAGTTTAAGAATAAAGAGTAAGCCATTTAAAACGGAGACGAGGAAACACTTTTTCTCACAGAGAGTGGTGAGTCTGTGGAATTCTCTGGCTCAGAGGGCAGTGGAGGTGGGTTCTCTGGATGCTTTCAAGAGAGAGCTAGATAGGGCTCTTAAAAATAGCGGCGTCAGGGGATATGGGGAGAAGGCAGGAACGGGGTACTGATTGGGGATGATCAGCCATGATTACATTGAATGGCGGTGCTGGCTCGAAGGGCCGAATGGCCTCCTCCTGCACCTATTGTCTATTGTCTATTGTATATTGTCAGACCCTATAGGCTCAGTGGGTAACAACCCTGTCTTCTGCAAAAGAAGACAGTGTTGACAGTCTGACTCCAGAAACTTGAGGACACAATCCAGGCTGACATACCCAGCACAGTACTGATGGAGAACTTATACGGTTATAGGTACTGAATTTTACGTCAGATACTAAGAGAACGATCCTGTCTGCTATCAAGATAGACACAAAATAGCCCACAGCATTGTTTGAGGAAAAACAGTTGTGTTCCTCATGACTGTTATTTATCCCTCAGCCAACATATTAAAACAGATGAATTGGTCAATATTTCACAGCTGTCTGTGGAAGTGATTTGTTCACAATGTTGCAATTGAAGCCACGCTGGAGAACAATGTTTGGTAGCCTGTACATTATTTTGGATTGGCTTGAGCTCTAAAAAGTGCAGTTAAAATATAAGTTTTGTTTTCATTAATTGGACTTTGTTGCTTTCCACTCATTTTAAGCTACTCGTCAGCACATATATAGACAATAGATAGACAATAGACAATAGGTGCAGGAGTAGGCCAATCGGCCCTTCGAGCCAGCACCGCCATTCAATGTGATCATGGCTGATCATCCCCAATCAGTACCCCGCTCCTACCTTCTCCCCATATCCCCTGACTCCGCTATCAACACCGACCCCTGCAGAACTCCGCTAGTCACAGGCAGCCAACCAGAAAAAGTGCCCTTTATTGCCATTCTTTGCCTTCTGCCATCCAGCCTACCTGCTATCCATGCTAGTATCTGCCCTCTGATATCATGGGTTCTCATCTTCCTCAGCAGCCTCACATGCGGCACCTTATGAAAGGCCTTCTGAATATGCAGGTAAACAACGTCTACTGACTCTCCTTTGTCTGTCCTGCTATTTACTTCCTCAAAGAATTCCTACAAATTCGTCAGGCAAGATGTCCCATTCACAAAACCATGCTGACTATGACCTATTTTATCGTGAACTTCTCAGTAGTCCGTAATTTTTCAGAGACAATGACTAAGAACAGAAAGAGATAATTATCGAATTACAAATATATGAATTTAATATCAATGCATAATACCTGTAATAAGCAAAAGTTACTTAGGACTTAGAAATTAGTTCAAGTTCAAGTTACATTTATTGTCACATCCACCAATTGGTACAGTGACATTTGAGTTACCATACAGCCATACGAATAAAAAAAACACAACACACGATAGAGGTTAACATAAACATCCCCACACAGCGGAATCAACATTTCCCATTGTAAGGGAAGGCTGTCAAATTCTGTCATCTTCCTCTTGTTCACCCGTCCTTTAAAATAATTAACAGCTTTCTGCAACTGGGCAGCGGTTGACATTAGTACAGAATTATTTAAATTCAGTAGAATGGAAGGATGGAAATACTGAAAAAATCTGCTGAGCAAGGAATATCATTAAAAATTACATTGCCATCCACATTATCAAAACTAGTATTAAAATTATTGGGGATCGTTCATGAGTTGTCCTTTACTTTGAATTTTTGTGTCATATTCACACATATCAGAATCCCTGCAGAAATCCGTTTTGTGTGGCTAGAGGTTATCAACACAACAGCAATGATTTTACTTTCCACCGATTCCTTCCTTGACCACTTTCTTAGGAACCTTGAGGCAGAAGTTACAGATCTAAATCACACCGCAATAAAGATGCAATGTTCGGAATAACGTCTAAGAGAACAAATCCTGTATTGCCAAACAAAATAAGCCTATTTTGTCAGCTATCTGTGACTATTTCTATTTGTGACTTATTTCTATTTGCCACATATAACCATATAACAATTACAGCACGGAGACAGGCCCTCTCGGCCCTTCCAGTCCGTGCCGACCATTTGTTTTCCCCTAGTCCCATCTACCTGCACTCAGACCATACCCCTCCATTCCCTTCACGTCCATATACCTATCCACTTTACTTTTAAATGTTAAAATCGATCCTGCCTCCACCACCTCTGCTGGAAGCTCATTCCACACAGCCACCACCCTCTGAGTAAAGAAGTTCCCCCTCACGTTACCCCTAAACTTCTGTCCCTTAATTCTCATGTCATGCCCTCTTGTTTGAATCTTCCCTACCCTCAATTCTTTCTTCACATATTTCTTCTTTGCTTTTTAAACACCTAGCGGACAAATATCTAGCAAACTTAGAAACATATTGAATAATGGATCGAGTGCCAAATTTCAACATCGGCACTGTGGGACAGAGGCGCAGCGGTAGAATAGCTGCCTTACAACTGCAGAGACCCGGATTCGAGCTTCTACTGGTGCTGTCTGTACAGACTTTGTACCTTCGACCGGTGACCACATGGCTTTTCCTTGGGTGCTCCGGTTTCCTCCCACACTTCAAAGATGTACAGGTTTGTAGGTTAATTTGGCTTCTGTAAATTGTAAATTTATGCTACTGCGTAGGATAGTGTTAGTGAACGGGGATCACAGGTCAGCCTGGACTCGGTGGGCCGAAGGGCCTGTTTACACACTGTATCTCTAAACTAAACAAATCATTTGCATGCAGGAGTGTTACTGAACTACACTTAAAAATGGGCACTGAACAAAGAGTAGAAACAACAAACTGCAGGTGCTAGTGAAAAACACAATCAGAAATAATAAATGTACGGTGGTGCAAGAGATAATCCGTGGTGTTCTGTTGCCGAGTTGGGAATAGGGTTGTGCAGGTCAGTTCAAGAACCTGATGGCTGTGGGAAAGTGGCTGTTCATGAAGCTAATGGTGTCGGACTGCAGACTTCTGTACTTCCTTCCCTGTGGCAGTAGCAAGCAAAAGGGCATGACCTGGGTGGTGGGGATCCTTGATCAAAGTTGCCAGCTTCGTGTGGTAGCTCCTAATGCAGAAATTGTGGAATATGTCCATGGCCTCTTCTCACTTGATTCCTTTGATATCCAAAAAGAAAGTATTTTATATTAATCAATGTTTCACAATGTTTCCTCTTATTCAATGTAGGAGCCGTCAGATGTTGTGCTGAAGACTCAGTATGTCTGATGACGCAGCACTTGGATGTAGTGAAACTTGAGCAATTAGGCATGTCCTGCAATCACTACAAGGCTATGAAATCTAATTAAACATGCTTGAAACAAGCGTGCTAATAAACATTATTCTGCTGTGGGGAATCATCTTTATTAAATGCCTGTGCTGTTTTGCACAATGGAAAATCAAAAGATTGTCCCATAAGCAACCAGGTCGAGAGTCCATGTTACAATTACTGCATCACATTTTTAAGTATCCTTATGCCATTAATAACTTCTGATTAAATTATCTAGTGACTGGGCCAAACACTGCTTATTTTCAATATTACTAACACTGCACAGCAATAGATATTTGTCCCAGTGAAATAAGGCAAACTACGAAAAGGTGTCTATGCAATAAATTCTCCTTCCAGAAAAAACAAAGATTTACAATTACAGGCACCTCGCATATTATGCCTGTTTTATTTATGCACCATTATGCGCCATTAATTTGTTTAATTGATACCAAAAAATAATTTTAAGTGCTGTATTTTGGAAATTATGCGCTCAAATTTACGCCTATTTAAATGCTTAAATTTATATGTTTAATTTTGGGTTTTTTTAATTATGCACTCCTCGCATAAATAAAATGTGAGGTGCCTCTACATGGTACCTTTCCAATGTCAGAAAGCACTCTCCATGGATAACAAGCTCTCTCAGACATAAGTATCCAGATAACTTCAATGTGAGGTGAATATTTGTTGTGAGGCCAGAGTAGTTCTTCAAACAAACGTTTGTTGTGGACTATTTTATACTCTTTCAGAGGACACTAAGTATTGATAATGTTCCTGCTATAGTCATCTTCATCTCATCTTTTTGTGATATTATTACTCAACCCTTTCATTCATGCTATTGTTCAGCCTCATCCAATCAGACCTGCCCTCCAACTCATCTGTCATTTCATTTTGTTCCTTCCTCCTGTCTCTTTTCCCTTGTAATTTTTTTGAACGTTCTATATCTCCAGCTCCACCGGACAACTGACAACTCCAATGACCTGGAGTGTTTGCATATTCTCCCTTACATTGTGTAGGGTTATGATAGGTGCTCTAGCTTCATACCACAATCCTCGATGTGTAGATGGCAGGTTAATTGTCCAATTATAATTTCCGTAATGTAAGTGGTGGAATCTAGGTATTGTGGGAGTGAGGGGGTTGATGTGGAGAGCATTAAAGATGGGATTGATGTAGGATTAGTGCAAATGGATGATTGATGGTTGGTGTGGATCTGATGGACTGCGTTTCCATGTTGTAGGTCTCTAAGACTGCATGACTCTGCCATTGGCAGTGCCCTCTGCTTATAAAACATGTAAAGTCAGCAAATGTATTATCTTGCTATCCCAGGAAATATTAGCAAAATATCCAACTCCATGGCTGTAACCTGACTAGCAGGGTTAATTTCAGTTACTTTTTATTTATATTTCAGACCCCTAGCAATTTATTTTATGAACCTGAAATGAACGTTGGATGCAGACTGCTTGATGGTGTCAGTTTGTTGGAAGTATATCAGATTGACGGTAATAGGATCAGGCTGAGAATGGATTGGGAATTAAACTGTTAGTCCCACAACCTGTAAAACTGTGATATAGCTTCTGAGAACTCTAAGACTTCTTTAGACAAAATGTGGTGTCTCTTTGTGTACTGTCTAGGTGAGGTCTGCTATATGATTTTACAGGATTGTATGAAAAATAAAAATAATTTCACTGTACCTCGGTATATGTGACAATAAAGTATCAGTTGAATCATTAAATCTTTCTCTGTAGATGTAACACTATATTCCGCATTCTATTTCCTTTCTCATGTTGCACTAACTGTTGTATTCAAGTACGGCCTGATTGCACACATATATGACATGATCTGGCTGGACAGCATGCAAGGCAAAGTTTTCACTTTTCTTTCTTTCAAAGGTTCATTTATTGTCACATATATCAATTGGTGTAGTGAAATTCGAGTTTGCATTGCAGCACATTAACAAGAATACAACATAACATTATAAAGGAATTTAACATTAAATGTAAAAGCATCCCCCCACAATGGTTCCCACTGTGGGGGAAAGCACAAAGTCCAGTCCCCATCCCCTTGTCCACCCATGGTCAGGCCTATTGAGGCCTCCGCAGTCGCTGCTACGATGGCCCGATGTTTCAGGCCCTTCTCGCCAGATGATGGCGCTTCGGCGTCGGGAGAACCCTCTCAGCGGCTTGGGATACCTGGAACGGCCGCTTCTTTACCGGAGACCGCGACTCCTGAAGCAGACAGGCGGCGCTGGACGGAGCTCCACCACTGACGATCTCGGCGAAAGATCCCAGGCACGCGGTGTTAAAGTCAGCGCTGCCGCCCGCGGCTGGCCGCCCCACGGACCCACAGCTCCGTGATGTTCCATCGGCGGACTCAGCATTCCGGAGCTTCAGCACGGCGACCCGGGCAAGGCATCGCCCGCTCCGCGATAGCACTCCAGCACTGTGCCGCTGCCAAAGCCGTGGTTCTGGCTGGTCCCCTCAGGAAAAGCCGCTCCAGACCAGATGGAAGGCCGTGAGGATGGGTCGAAGATGCTGCTTGGAGGAAAGCCACCTCTCCAACCTGGTAGGGCCTAGGAAAAGCAGTTTCCTTCTTCCCCCCCCCCCCCCCCCCCCCCCCCCCCAACGTAAAAAGAATAGACCTCCAAAACAAAACACTACTTTAACATACTAAAAAATGTTTTAAAGAAGTGAAAGGATGGACAGCTGCAGGCAGGGCAGCCATACCCAACTGGACAGCACCCCCAGTCTTTCAAAGTCTTTCTTCTTTTTTTTTTTAAACCGATTTTTGTTTGTTTATTTTTGTTAGAAGTAAGTACAGTAGTCTGGTACCTAAGTACCTAATACATAAATACATATTTTCATTCTTGTACAACTTCATACTTTTGGTTCAATAATAAAAGAACAGTGAAAGAAAAAAGAAATAAAGAGTGTCGGAATAGATAGACAAGCGAGTAGAAACAGAAAACAAAAGAAATAAAGGACAGAGATGAGAAGTTAAAAGATTTAAAGAAAAGGAAAAAGTTAAAAAAAAGAGAGATTAGGAGAGATCTACCTATCTCATATTTTTGCCCATCCATCACCCAGTTCTAAACCATTTAATTTCTAAGGTTATGTTATGTTGCACCATATGCTTGTAAAAAGTTGATAAACGGAGACCGAATCTTTAAGAATTGGTCTACTTTGCCTAGTAAGAGGAATCTCATTTCTTCAAGATGTAGCGTTTCAGACATGTTTGAGATCCACATTTTGAATGTTGAAGTTTTTTCGCTGTTATTACACCATAATTAAGAAAAGCTTCTTGGAATATAGTTAGTTTACTTCCCTCTTCCATTGATCCAAAGATATAACCATATAACAATTACAGCACGGAAACAGGCCCTCTCGGCCCTTCCAGTCCGTGCCAACCATTTGTTTTCCCCTAGTCCCATCTACCTGCACTCAGACCATACCCCTCCATTCCCTTCACGTCCATATACCTATCAACTTTACTCTTAAATGTTAAAATCGATCCTGCCTCCACCACTTCTGCTGGAAGCTCATTCCACACAGCCACCACCCTCTGAGTAAAGAAGTTTCCCCTCACGTTACCCCGAAACTTCTGTCCCTTAATTCTCATGTCAAAAAATTAGGTTCAATTTTGTGTTAAATAGTTTTGTAAAAATTCCAAAAATTTCATTCCAAAATGTATACAGTTTTGTACAAGAGACAAAGGAATGTGCTATAGTGGCGTTTCAAAGTCTTTCATCGCTCGGTGTA